>SEMN01000133.1:189923-789923 GCA_005408345.1 Macquaria australasica | reverse complement strand
TGTTAGCTGCTATACTCTATGTGACCCAGCACTCTCACCTCTCTGTGGAGTGAAAAGAAAATTTCCTTGCAGGAACCAATAAAATATCAAAACTTTACTATGCAGTAAACACTGTAAGTTTGAGGGGCACTTGGACATCTGCATTTCATTTCAGTGTGGGCACATTTCTGTCCTTTTGTCGCCATTAATACTATTACTACTAATAATAATGACTTAACCCAGCTGTCTGCTGTCTACATTAAATACACATGTGATTAGCTGCCCCTTTCATTATCATCAAGGACTTTATGAAGTAAACTGGCAATATATAATTTTAATTTTTTACCATTTCATTTGTTAAATCAGTTCACTTATTTTCTGATGTTATTGTTTGGTTTGTTCTGTCTTTTTCTTGTTTCGCTGACACACTGTAGTAAATCTGCCTCTGTTATTGTAAACTGCGTGCTGTGCGAGAATGGAGGCTTGGCAGGCTTAGCATCACTAACTAAAGGGGGTTGGAAGAGCCATTTAGTAAGAGAGATTGGGACGAAGAGAGATGTTGAATATATACAAATATATTTTAAGTAGTGTTAATATTATGTCTGACACTTTGCCATATAAGGGTCTATCTTTGCATTGTCTAATGCCTTTACACCTGTGCCCCATTTTTGAGCATGTACTATTCTCTGTAATTTAAGTGGATCTCATTTGTAGACAGTGTCAGAAGAGAAAACCTGTAATAAGGAAAAAAAAAATTCACCCACGCTGGTGCTTGATTGCTATGACCGTGGAAAGGTAAAGTGAGGACGATAGTAGACTACACATCCTCAAGGAGCCCTCAGGAGACCATGAGAGAATAGCAAGACTCTTTAACATAACATGGGCTGTGGACAGTCATTAAAATGAGAGCCATGACCAAAGAACAAGTTACTTGATATGACTGACAGGCAGAAATTGTTTTTTAAAGCATCAAAAAAAGAGATATATTTAGAAAAAGGTTGATCGAAAAGGTCTAACCAACAAAATATTCCGAAAAAAGCTTAATGTCACGAACTCAAACACAAAACTGGTGGACTCAATTGCACGACTCTCCAGACAATATATGGGTATAACAAAAATCTTTACTGAGGCAGAAACAACAAAACAAAAACGCTCACAAGGAGGATAAAGTACAAACAAAAAACGCTCACTTGGAGGATCAAACAATAACACGGACTTGAACAAAACCTGGGAACATGAACACTTGCTGGTACGCTTGACTCGACTTATTTGACAGACTGAACAAGACGAACTGGCACAGGACAAAGGGAGACAAGGACTATTTATACATGAGGTAGGGGAAAACAGGTGAGACCAATCAGGGGCGGGGTAGACAATCACAACGGCGGGAAAATCACACAAAGGGAGGAAGTCAGGGTCTGAAATGAGAGGGAAAGGTGAGTACAAAAATAAAACAGGAAGTGCAAGATGAGACTAGACGTGAGTGACTTTAACTTAACATTAAACTACAACTAAGGCATGACATAATACAACATGAAACACTAAGCATGAACATGAAATACATTAACAAATCCGGCGAGACACAACACTTAATATACTGTAGCCTATGGAAAGACTGGTCTTCATGTCAAGTCCACAAATCTATCCCTCTCGTCGGCCCCGAAATGAAGAAGTATTTCCCTTATAACAGACTGCACTGTAAGAGACAAAGACGCGTCAGATGAATGGCATAATATTTCAAAAAGACTGAACTCCCTATATGGAGCATTTTATTCTTATTTTCTGCCACCAAGAATGCTGACACCACCTAAATTCTGCAGGTTTTCTCCCCAGTGCTTCATGAGCCTGATTCATCTTCTTCACTACCTTCTTCTATCTGTGTTCTGGTGAAACCCTTGAGGTGCACAAACGTACTCGTACGCCTTGCTATTTCCCAAAAGACTTGCAAGTCATCTGCAAGAGAAAAACTTCATGATATTTTTGCAGCTGAGCTAACATGCTACATTTAACGGATTTTTTGAAATTGCTACTATGTCTCATTGGTTTTTATCAGTAGTAATATAAAGAAATTAAACTTCCTCCATCCTGACATGACTAATACAGACAACAGCACAAAAATGATGGCCATTTTAAGGTGAGGCATTCATTTTGACTTACCTTGGTACAGTAACTTTGTTAGTTTCACTAAAAATTCAACAAAAAACTAAATCCAACAAAACAACACATAATAATTATAATAATGTTTTTTTCAACCAATAGACTCTTTTCTATAAAAAACTTAGGTTGTATGTATCTAAAGCCACAAAAATTCTTACGCTGCTTGCTACCACAAGGAGTTGGTAATTTCAAGCGATTTTTGGGCTGTTTGTCATTTTATTTTTAAAGTTTTTTTCACTTAAAAAAAAGCTTTTGTCATGTACATACAAGTTACTCCAAACTTTAACAGTATAAGAATAAAGTTAGTAACTTAGTCATTTTACTCTTATATATGTTAAATACCAGTGTCATGAGAAAACACATGTATGTATAAATGAATCAAAATCTTCTAAAGAAACATTTTCTTTCCTGCATTTAGGTCATCAAACTTTTCCTGAACTTTTGTTTCTCATTGCAAAGACAAGACAGCAATTTGTCAGTGTCTTTTCTCTCTTTCCTCATCCAGCCCTCATTCACAAAAGCTGCTCTTTTCTCTTTGCAGACTCCACCCTGTATAAAGTCACTGATGAGCCTTTCAAGAAGTAGTGGAGGTCACCTTTTCAAAAACACGCCCTCCACCTCAGGCAAGAAGACGAGCGCTTCAGTCACAGTCTGTGTCGTCTCTCCTGGACTCTGGAGAGCCAACATATTCTTGCTGTGTTTGCCCACTCTGCCTGGATCCATGGCCTCTCTTTTCAATAAGTCAGTTTTAATGCCATTTTTGGTACTTTTATATAAAATCAGGCTTTAGCCGGGTACACGCATCCACAGAAATAGCAAGGGATCTGCGCTCAATATCTTTGTCAGATAGTATTGTAATTGTGTGGGGCTAAGGTGGCAGGAGCAGAGCGCATTGGTTTGGATATTGCCTGGTTAGATTTCCCTTGAGCCTGATGCAGTGTAAGTAGTCTCTCTAGGTCTCTCTCTCTCACACACATCTGTCTGTCTCCCCCTTGCTCTTCATCTGTCTCTCTGACTCTTACTTGCTGTCTCACCTTCTCCCTCTCTCACACATCAGATGGAACATTTTTAACACAAGAAAATGAATGCACACACATGTTTGAAGACGCTCATACTGGAAACACATTTACCATTTGTGCTCTAACATTCATAGACGTGCAGGCATTACACAACAAGTCCTCAAAATAGGCTGTTTGCCAGTGCCTTCCAGACACCTTTGACAATTACAAAAATGATTCACATGAGCATTTATGATCTCCCACCTACAGTGTATGATTATAAATTTAGACAACTAAAACTACTTGGTTAAGGTTAAGGAAAGACCTTAGTCTTCATCAAAAAAATAAAAAAATAAAAAAATAAAAAATAAAAACCCTAGTTCAGCGTGTTCAGTTAATTCTTGTCAAGAGTTAGATGAGAAGATTGAGACCATTCTCATGTCTGTATGCTAAATATGAAGCTAGAGCCAGCAGTTGGTTAGCTTAGCTTAGCATATAGACTGGAAACAAGGGGAAAGTGCGTAAGTCACTGTGCCAGGCCAAGAAATAGTCTGGCACATAACCCCCGTAAAACCACAACTTGTCATTTTTACTTTGGTTTTTGTACTGAACAAACAAAAGAGATATAACATAACAGATATAACAGGTGCTGGTAGGTGGATTTTGTTAAATTTGGACAGAGCCAGTCTTTATGCTAAGCTAAGCTAACTGTCTGCTGGCTGTAGCTTCATATTTACCTCACAGATTATAGAGTGGTATCGTTCTTCTCATCTCACTCACTGCAAAGAAAGCAAATGAGCATATTTTCTAAAAGGTGGCGGTCATTGTTAAAACAAACCAATGTTGACTGCTGGTAGGAGACGGGATGTGAGCCACTGTCTCCGCTATAGAGACTGAACGCCCAACCATTCACCTGACCTCCACCCCAAGAGGTTTGACCCATGCTGTCTATTTTTTCTGATGAGGACAGTCTTGCATCGGACAAATGCCCCCCTTATTACAGACCTGTAATGACATGTCAGATTGAACCAATGACTTAGACCCCATGGCAATATGAAATAGCAAGAGGAGGAGAGAGTGGCAGAGATGAACAAAGAACACGGTCAAAAGAAGAAAAGGGTGAGATGTTCAGTGCGTGAAGGTTATGAAGCAGGCAGTGGTAATCTGGTTCAGGGATGATAATGTGAGCACTGTAACCACTTTAATCAATGCCTTCTCACACCTTCCTATCTCACTTTTTTTTTTGCCTGTTTGCTGCTGGTTCTCTCCCCTTCTCTCTGTCTCCCTTCCTACTTCTCTCCTCTGTCTCTCTCTCTGCCTGTCTGTTCATTTACACTTGGCTGGAAACCGAACGGCTGGGCCTTAATTCTCCCGCTGCAGCCCGGACGAGCTAGCTAGAGACACAGGGCCATTTTAGGAAATAGGATTAAGGGGAAAAGTTCAAAAGTACAGGAGAGGAATAAGATGGCGAGTGACAGCGAGAGGGAGAAAGCACAGAGAGAGGGATTATGAAAAAGAGATGGAATGTGTGGGAAGGAGTCTGACACGTCATCTCATGTTCTTTTGCAGAAGGTGAAAAATGTTGTGCAAAGATGGGAGAGTCAGACAGATTGGCTTAAAGTGCCTTCTCTGTATATGGTCTGGGCTGTAAATATGGAGGTGATGAATAAGTCAGCCTTGTTGGCTGCTAGTCAGATTTAAACTATGCAGCTGCATACTTCCATTCTGACAGAGGCCGGATATTTGAAAAGGTCACTTGTTGATGGACCTCAGGTTTCAACTGACAAAGGGCTAATTTACAAAGGGCTGCCAGTAAGGAAAATCTAGCTAATGCATCTTTATGGCATCTATAAAAGGTTGTGGATGATAGTTGTAGGGCAGTGTGTGTACATGCACGTACAAATGACGACCTCCTGTCATAAAATAGTATATTGTGATGAACTTTGAAGCATCTGTCTGACATTTGCCCAGCGTTCCCATGTGATGGTAAACAAGGATGGATAGCATCCAGAGCTGAACATAATAACAGCTGATGACTATCATCTTTCTTGGTGTTGTGTGAGAGATGTGTCTTCCTGTTGTGCAATTGCTCACACTATTGTGTTTTCTTTCTGGGGAAGGGCACTGAAAAGAGTTCAGTCTAACTCATCAATAAATGAGAAAAACCCTCAAAAATAAAAATAAATGTTTGCAAACTGTCTAAAGCTAAAACTACATCAAAACTGAAAGTGAGGCAAGATCATTAAATACTGAGAGCTTCATTAAAAATATTAATTCAAGTATAGAAATAATGATGACAGTTAAAGATGCAATCAAAACAATAATTGTGTTTTTTTTAGTTAACAAACCACCCATTCACTCCCACAGATGAAAATTAAATAAGAAGTATCTGTGTTGTAACAAATAAGAAAATGTATAACTAACATCATCTTCTGTTTGTCAGCGATCACAATAATTCTTGGAATTGATTCTTGCAACTGATTTTAATGAGGGTTTCTTCTTCTTCTCTTTGAATTCATTGCTTCAAACAATTAATATGTTGGTGGGATATAGCTTAGTCCACTTTTTCCTCTGCATCCTTCCTTCCTGGATTATCTGTTTTAGTTAACACAGATAGGTACAGACAAGTTAGAGGGAAATGCCGGTATTTTTGAACCAGGGTCTTATTCTTATAATGACTCGACCGATACTGGATTGTTGAGGCCGATACTGATATCGATATTTGGGATTTTAAAAAACCTGAATAATATATTGACCGATATTACTTTAAAAAAACACAAACAAACAACCTTGATTGCGATCCTTTACATTTAAAAAACAATTGTGACCAAGATACAGTACATACTGAGTGGGACATATTACAGTTGTGCATGATGGCCACAATTCTGAGAATAACACCCAAATTGAAAACGTTTTCCTTTAACATCAACATATCCTTTTCTTATGCACCTTCATCAGCTGCTGGTATCTTAGCAGACCAGCTACGGTGTGTACAACAGAGCAAAGATAATATCTCATGCACCTACCTTCACTAGATAAGCAATTGCACCGACACTGCACATTTTAATTTTGAATAACAATAAACATGCCTGTAAGTCTCATCTTTTAATAACCTGTTAAATTGTGACTGAGAGAATCATAACCAGCTCTTCAGTCCAATTACACCAGCCTAGTTTTTCCATCGTCTGTTAGAAACTCCCAGAGGACAGGACTCAGCCGGTGAGTTTGAAGTGTCTAAGAATAGCAACGGTGATGTAAAATATGGTGGATTGTAGGGCCCATGTTTATCAGATGTGGATGCCGTTAGATTTAAGTATTCACATACATAAATTTACAGCCTACTGTCAGGAACATAAAATTCACCAGGAATTCTCAAAAGAAGATGCAGCATCGTCACAAACTAGAAGCAATGTGCTGATTTAAATCTTGAAACGTCTCCATTTAGCAATGCATGAGAAAGGAGACCCATACAATATTTCTCTGAACCTTTACATCCAAATGAGTTTAACTTTCACAGACACAAAAAGTTTGCTAATCCTTTAAGAATATGGGGTTCTGTCAGTTTTTCCTATATCTTTTGAAACTTTTCTTACATGGAGCACAGACAGTGTGTTTTCAAAGATTGTGAAAAGGGCACACTCTGCTGCTAACAGCTAACCATGCTAGTGAGCCAGAAAATTCCCTCACGAGGTGGTGGGGACTAAAACAGAGCTAAAAGGAGAGTGATTATTGGACTTGCATTCGCCAGGTGACCAGAAACATGAATCCGTATAAATGCTAATGTTGCTCCATGTCTCTCCATATCAAGGCTTGTAAATTGATAATCAGTCAATGTTGTGTTTATGGCTTGTTTCTGATGCTCCCACGTGGCCAAAAAATCTGTTAATTAAGGTTTAAACAATAAGGCAGAGCCCCAAGATTCAAAACAGGATTAGAACCTGCTATTACTCCCACACTGACTTACAGGTCTTCTAATTGAAGGGCTACCATCAAATAACACCTACATCTGAGTTATTAATGCTTTCTGTAATAGTATAGTTTTTTTATATAGTTTGTAAACAATTGATCTTTATGCTAAATTATAGTTGTGAAGCACACAAAATGGGTATTGGATGTAGAATATAGCTGCAATTTATTTCTTCAAAAAAACCAATAAATAAATAAAAAGAGGCCTTTATAGTAAATCTAAAGTTAGACAAAATGTAAATTGTTATTCCCCCTCCGAGAGGCTTGATATCACTGCATGAACATGATGCTGAAGGAAACCAGGCCAGTGATCCAAGATTAACATTCTTATTCTGGGAAACTGAATGCACAGTCCTGTGGGCCCGCAGTCCAAATGAGTATGCACGGATCAACAATGTGCTCAACAGAGCAAACAGTGACTCACTCACACCTACATGTCAGTTACCTTCGTTCCGACATGTTTATTCAGTTCGTGTGTGACAGGGAAGTAAGGTACTGTTGCTGTAGAACGACCTTTAACTCAAGCACAAGAGGGTTAGCAAGTGTGATGTGGGCGTAAAACAGATGAGATGCAGTAGTGGTAGTAGGTAGTGCAGAACATTTAGCGAACGGTAGATCTCATATCACAATCAATATGAAACTTGCCCAGGTCAAACTGTTGTCAGGAGATATTTATACAGTCAGACGAGCAGAGAAACACTCAACATGTGCTGTTAATTCCCATAAAACATGTCTATATGGCATCTCTTGTGGGAACCAGTAAGCTAATGTGTGATTGGTAACTGTTGGATAAAAGCCATGATATCCTCCTGGATGTTCTTAACTGTGATTATGGGTACTTTGATCATGGTGGCGTTGTTCCTGTTCCTACCTCCCTCTCAGGTATTACTGCTGTAGTCAAACACAAGAACCAGAATGTCCCATAAAAAGATCACACAGCGTCTATATCCTCAAAAGAGAGGCCTATTCTCCACTGGGAACTGGTTAAGTAGCAACCTGTACTGTGTCTGTCAGAGTCAAACAGACAGCATTAGAGTTAAAGGCACTCAAAAGTGAACTACTTCCAAGTCACTGTGGTAATGGGCAAATAAAACTCTAAAGCAAAAACAGGAGTTCTTGCAAATGTTTTCAGGCTCTAGGGTGGAATCATACAGATGAAAAAAAAAGAGCAAGCGCTCGCCTAATATTTCAACTGATGATTTAATGTGTGCATAATGAAAAATAATATGTCCCTCATAAATATCTGCTGGGTAGATTTGGTGTCATGTGCCCCAAGTGTGCACTGTATCATGATATTGCCGTGCCCGGGTAGTAAATGGCTGGCATAGCAGAGCATGGCCTGCCTGCCTCATTCTACTTCTTATGGTTTCTCTGCGCCCATTTTATAGTGGCAGCACTTAAAACACTGACATGCCATAATTCTACACTTTCTGCAGCCAAAAGCTGTAACATTGATAGTCTAGAAAAGGTGGAGGTGGAGATGGAGCTGAGAAAAGTGTAAGGAGGTAAAATGTGTAAAGAATCAAGGAGGTGACAAAAAGGGTGTGTGTGTGCGTACATACATGTGTGTTCTACATTTGTTTTACATCCAAATGCCTCTGTTATGAGTCATTGCCTGAGGCGGAACAAATTACTGTAAATGGAACTATTAGTGAAACATGGACAGTGAAAGGAGGAATTCAAATTAAAGTGTTGCTCGCTAGCCACTTACTTTCTCCCCATCTGCATAATTACGGTTAGGACACCAAGAAGTCGCGTGTGTGTTTATGGATGTGGGAGAGTGTGTGTGTACAGCCGACCGAATATCAGGAGGTCACAGAGGTTTCCTTTGATTTGACAAGGTTATAAACACCAACCATGTCCCCCCCACCCATTATCAGCATACACACAACGAGCAGTTTTAATTACAAAGAGCTTGTGTACATGACAGATGAGCAAAGGAGGGGAGCTGGTGTGTCCACACAAGCCAGTTCATTCTGTTTAGTGCCTTGTTCATCAACACACACACACACACACACACGCGCAGAGCCACAGAACTAAACGCAGTGACCGTATTTAAGTTGGAAATTACAACTGTACTAAAACTGTCACAGGTGGCTGTATCATTAGATGGTGGCTCATTAAAGAGTCACTGTGTATGTGTATGTGAATGTGTTTCTATATTGCTGTGTGTGCACAGGTCTGAAGTGTGTTTGTGCATGGGTGTGATGATTTTAATCAAAGTTAAATGAGTCTCTTTCTTCTTTTCATGTTGACCTCTGATCCTTCCATAACCTCTCATCTATATATCTAAAAGGCTAAAGAGCTACACTGACACACTCTATGCTTTGATGTTCAAAATACGGCCTTCTGCAAAACCTCATCTGCTAAAATGTGCAATATTGTGAAGCTGACTACAATGCAGAAAGAATACACATGCTGTAAGGAATGGCAGCTATAGCCTTGGAGATGTATGCATCTGTTTTCTGTAGGGAATGTGAAGGATAATGTATACACGTGTTCAACTGTGAAGCACGCTGGGGAGGTGCAGTCAACCGTTTCTGATTAAATAAAGGTTAAAAAATATGCACACATATTGAGTTTGCCATGCCTGCCCCTACACACATACTCCTATATTCAAGAAAGCAAACATAACACGATTCAGTCAAAGCTGCAGCGTATGCGGCGCCTGCCCATAGATGTGGAAAGAACTCAGACAGGAGGGAAATAAGGAATATACTGTGTATCAATACTACTCTACATTGGTAGAAGCATACATTTTCCCCCTGCATCTGCTGCACTGACAACTTCATGGTTTGACACCTAAAGTCAATCATTCCAATGAAAAAAATGTTTTGATTGACAGCAATGGATCGGTGCATCTCGTGGCCGTTGGCTCTGCTGACTGAGGGATGACCAATGTCTTTGGGTTTTTTCCAAACTTGTGAACCGAGCATCAAAAATTAGAGATGAAACAATTACTTGATTCATTGATTAGTCAATCAACAGGAAATTAATTGACAACAATTTTGATAATCGATAATTGTCATTTATTAAGGAAAACATTCGCATATATTAAAATACTCATTCTGCAGAATGGCCAATTTCAAAATAATGTATATATTATTGGACATTACTTCCCTTATTACATCACTAATAACTTTATATACTACCATATGTACTTAGTTACTTTCCACTACTGTTGGTCAGACCAAATCATTTTTTTGACATTCTGTAGACTAAACAAAGCATCTTAATTGTTACTGAAAATTATTTTTAATTGCAGCCCTACTTAAAATAGCTCAGAATGGCAGAAAAATAAGTTCCATGGTTATGGGATAGAAACCTCAAGTGGGTACAGAATGAATCAATATTGTGTCAGTATTTTTATTCTGATTAACAGAATATGATGCAGAAGATCTTTCATCTACATCTTAGTGACAGTCCTCGCAGCTACAGTAAGAAGGCTGTAAATGTAGGGTACTTGTGCCCCTCCCAACTTACCACAGTCCTCTGGAGTGTATGTTACCATCTGTGCATCTCATCATTAAACCTAACTCGGATGTACTGTAACCATGTTCGCATTTTTATTTTCAGAACGTGCTATATGTCAGCCTTTAATGTCACGTCAGAATTATGCCGTGTGATGCTGCATGTGAGGCTGCGGTAAAAGCAATTTCCACATGAGGGATTATACAGCTAACACTACATCACTACTAGATACGCGCTGCTATTTAGCATCGGCATGCTTGTCTGCAAAAGACCACAGGATAGGTACATGAGTCGTAGAGTAAACTTCATTATTTACCGTTTCCTAATATACAGGAATGCAGCCGCAGGTATGAACTGAATGAAACAATAAATCAAGGAGTCAGCCAGCAGTGGGAAACACTAGGCGTCCCTCATTAGCTGCAGCAGTAGTAGCGGCTGGCAGACTGGTGCTGCATTAGGGCCAGGCCATCCTGGGGTCAGTCTGGAGGATAATCAAAAGTTGTAATTATATCAGGAATGTCCCTCAAGCACAGCGACTGGCGGGGGCAAAGGATCGCTGACCAGTATCAGACACAGAACATGGAAGACTTACAGACAGAGACAATGAGAAAGAGGAGAAAGAAAGATAGAAAATATGGAATAAAGTAAACATGAAAGAGAAAAACAGTTTCAAGAAAGCACAGCTCCTCGAGCTGCTGCTGGAGAACAGCACTGCTCTTGCAATAATGAAACAGCAATGTGGGAGGATTAGAAGGACAAAAGTGGAGAGACAGTGACATACATGAGACACTGACATGTAAATAGATAAAGCAGACACGAACTAGCTGTGAAAAGAAAATCAAGAGAGAGAAGGAGAGACGGGGAGACCAGCTTGGCATTCGTAGCTAGTATATGAAAGAGGGATGGGAGTGTGGGTGGGGGGTGGGGTGGAGGAAGATCAATCATGTGGAATAGCAGGAAGACCTTTCAACAAACTTGCTTTAATCTTTTGACAATGCAACAAACTGGTCCTGATGTGAAACTTCTTCCTGAGGAGCAGGGGCCCCTGCCTCTAATAACTCCCCTCTGTGAACAAGCTAAATCTTTAATCGAGGGCAAGTTCAGCCCAAAACTCATGTCCTGTAGCACGCACATAACACGCATGGGTAAGAGGCATGGGAAAGTTAAAAGAAAATTCTACCCATTCTGAAGAGAGCTTAGCGGAAAGATGCTTATTATGTGCAAGTGCATGTGATTTCAGATATTGTTTGCAGCACATAATTCACACCTATACATGTGCAGACACTCACAAGTACCATTAACACAGAGCAAAAATGGATATGTGCAGAGAATTATATCATGAGATATTTACAAAAAAAGCCTCATTTATATTTCATCCCTCTGGCAACCCTTGACACTAAATATTTATTAAGTAATTAAAATAAAAGTTAAAATGCCTCTGAAGCTTGAGGTCCTGTGGTGGTGTTGTGAATAAAAAGCACAGTTCAGTTGCAATTAATTCTGTTTAAAACCCAAATCTCAAACCAATGCCGTCTCAAATACATTTTGGGAGTAAAGTTCTCCTAAAAAAATGATCTATCACGGGGCCATTGAATGCTTTACTAGCTGCTAATGCTGATACTAGAGGGCACCTTACACTCATAAATAACCTATAAAATCTTACTCCCATACTCCTTTCATTTATAGATGCCAAGCTTCAGCAAGTCAGATAACGTTTGAAGCCAAACCATCGTTTATATGCAAGAACAACAAACAAGACTAAAGAGTCTACAGCCATGCTAGCTGCTCTGTGAGGCTGTACTTTGAGGTAAATGCTAATGTCAGTATGCTAAGATGCTCACGATAAATGGCTATGCAAGCATGGTGATGTTTAGCAGGTGTAATGATTATTACCATGTTTACCAATTTAATTTAGCATGTTAGCATGCTAACATTTGCTAATTAGCATTTTACACAAAGGACAGCTGGGGCTGGTGGGAATGTCATTAGTTTAGCTCGTATTTGGTCATAAACCAAAGTACTGGACAAATAAAAATGTTGACCTGATGATGGTGCTTAAGTTAAGGGATCACTAAAGCGATCCCTTGAACAGCTGTTGAGATATTTCAGTCTGGACCAAAGTATTGAACCGACCGAACAACAGACCGACACAAACCCCAGGAACAGTGCTGGGCTGTGAGGCAGTTTTGATGTAGTGGCCACACTTGGTATTACAACTTCTAGCAGCATCACTTGATGCACACTAGCCCAAAAAGCATTTTTCCCCATGCACAATCATTGGAATAGGATTCACTGTACATCGATTACAGATGTTTTGCGGGCGTCACAAACAACCTGAATTGACTCTTTGTATTATCAGAATTTGATCCATTCACTCTAATAACATTACAGAAATAATAGAAAATCTAGAGGAGCTGTATGATTAAATTATTTTTATCTGAATCATGTGTGCAGGGAGCCAACAGGAAGTCAGCCAGCTCGGCCACAGGAAGTCTCATACGCACATGCTCTCAACTGGCTTGGCTGGAAAAGGACTCCAGTTCAAATGCTCAATGGGCCTAAAAACGACAAGTGTGAGGAAGTCAGAGGAGGCTTTTTCGGCATATATATCCAGTGAGCAATTTTCATAGCAATGAATGGGGCGCCATCTTTGAAAGTGGTATCCAGTTGTCCTTAATACATCCATGGACCCACATTACCATCCCTGGAGCCACACTGCTAGCATGGCTAAAAACGATAAAAGCTGAGGTTCTGTATACATGCTAGGTATCGTAAACTGTCAGGAGCAGCCAAAAGGGCGAGAAGGTGTGTTTGATGGCAGCCGCATACTCCGTGAAAACATGCTGTTTTGTTGAGATGACAATGTGCAAAGAAGGTTTATGCCTAACCATCAAACTTACTACTTTAATATACCAAAAAATCTGCTGGCCTATAACAGATAATATCCTCTTTACTTATTCAATTTCTGCTCTTTCCACTTGTTAATTGTAATTTGTCTGGTATATTGCTGCATGTTTTGTTTCAGACCACTCTGTATGCTTTGCTGAGAGGCTAATTTTGCACCAGGGTCAATAAAATGTTGAGCATGAGTCATCCAGGACATAGTGTTATTTCTCTGTCATGTTTAATTGCTTCCATCATGACCCAACACACAGCGGGTACAACAGTACTGTGCAATGTGCAGGAATGAGCACCTGTGCTGAGGGTGTGCTTTACAATAACAAGCACCACTTCCCAGAACTTTCACCACTAGTTAAAAACAAATGATAAAAAAAACACATTTTTGTTCCCAGTTTTAAGTTTTTATGTTTCTAAGTCTCCCACTTGGCACGGAGACAAGTAGACAATAACTTTTAATTACTGACAGTTCAGGGGGGGAAAAAAGAAAAGAAAAATGCAACAAGAGGGAAATAGATAGGCTGACATTTTGGCAGGCAATCAAGCATAAAAAGACTAATGGCACCAATTACAACTGATGTGGGGTGGGTTGATCTGTGTTTCTTATGCAAGGCTTGCTTTTGATTTTTTATTTATTTTTTTAAATTGTGTTTTACAGTTCCGTCACTGCCATGTATGCCTTTTCAGTGATTGTGAGAGGGGAGGGCTATTAGAGTGTACAAGAGCACAATCACATTTAATTAGAATAGAAGTTCTCTATGGGTGCAACCGCAATGGGCAGTTTTGCTTGTAATTTGCCCATATAGATCAGATTAAGGCACTGAGTACTTAAAGGCTTTTGTTCAAACAATGTACTGTGTACACTGTGCACTCAAAGCAAATGTAAAACTGAACACAATAATACATATTTGTGGAGAAAGTTTATATTTAAGAAGATACATACAGTAAAAAGGAAAGCTCAAGATAAGTTTCTTATTTGCTTACATGTTTCTAATGCCAATCGTGATATACTTAAGGATAATTTTCCATGTTCTCTTGATCCATTTTTAACAGTAATCAATGTCCAATTGCAAACACACCTTTTTAAATACTGTGTCACTTTTGTGGTAATAACAGTTTCAAAGCCAAAGTCATTAACAGCTCCCCATCAATCATGTCTGCCCCCAAAGTGAGAGATGTTACAATAATAATGGATGATCAGGTGTGGTGCCGTGCTGTTGCTACGTACACCGCCATAAATCCTCGATACACAAACCATGATCCCGGACTAGCATAATATACATCATTTCCTTTTATGTACCTACTCGTTGCACCCCATTTCCCTCAAAATGTCCTTGGTATCCCTCTCTCTTTATACTCGACACCTTTCTCTCGCTCTCCTTTATGCTCGTCTTTATGCAACTATGGTACTGTGCGTTCTGAGGTGATTCAGTGAATAAATATTCTTTTTATGTCTGTCACTCTTGCTCCTGGCTTAGCTGGCTATGTCTACTTGATGCTCACATAGACATACAGCAATAACTTGCAAGGGAATAAGTACTGTAATATTGAATATGTAACTTTTAATTAGTGGATCTACATTGTGAATATGCCTGTAGACTCGTGGTATTAGAACCATTTTCAGTGTAATTACAATATTACCAATGTAAAGAAGTGGTCTCCTTCATGCACTGCTGTCTGCCTGGACTGTATCAAGGAAGATTTTATGAAAGAGCATTTAAATTAGTGAAGTTAAAAGTATGCATTTACACTACAGATGAACTAAAACCAGTGTGCGGAATACAACCAGTACCCTGAAGAAAAAACCTTCAAATTAAATATGTTGGGGGTCTGAAAAATGTATTGTTTTCTATATATATATGCTACTGTTGACTTTATATGCATGTTGAAATGTCAAAGGGGGCAGTACAGAAAACGGGACAGTGAACAGAAAGTTATGTGCCTTGCTGGTGCCACAGCTGCATTAATGTTATACCTGCGTTTGCCTGTTATTTTTGTGCAAACTAATAATACAGGATAATTGATGCATTTAACCTCTGTTAACCTCTAATATTATCTCAAGTAAAGTACCAGTGAACAGTAACATATTAACACATTATGGTGTCTGTTCTAATAATGCATTAACTGATAAGCTTACCCCCACATTACCTCAACACTGCATAACGGTCGGTCGCCCTGGCAACGGACAGCGGGCAAAACAACTTCTTGAGTGCCATTTTTCTCTTCTCCATTACACGTACGTACAGTAAGTCTGGAGCCAGTGCTCAGGCATGTTTACAGGGTAATGGCTAGTCTCAGAGTACAGTAAGTGTCCTATGGCTATTGATCCAGGTTGGTAAGATCATGAGCGAATGCTGGGAAGCTGAAGGCGTGTGCTCAGGAGTCTGGTCTGTCCATGCCGTCTGGGCTCCTGGATGTCCGGAGGTGGTCAGGGAGGCTGGAGATGGCAGCAGACTGAGTGGAACCAGCCTTGCTGCCAGGCGACTGATACAATGACTTTTTAATGGCTTCTCATTTCACTATAAACTAATGAATGTGGCTCTGCGCAGTGAAACCTTACCCACCGCTTCTGGTTTAAAAAGGCATAAAAGAGCAAACTATTGAGCGTTTGGGTTTCATCGACCAGCGGGGTCACTTTTGTTACATAGAGTTCAGGTTGTGATTTCACACCGACATACCATTTACAGAGTTCATTTCTGCAAGATGCAGATTAAGTTTACATGACTGACGGGATCCAGACTCTGCCGAGACTTGCCCTTTGTGGTGCGGGATCACATCTATACAAATAGCATATTGACGGCTAAGCTCTCTGCAAATTTCCCTTCATAGCAGTCACCAAGCTTCACCGAGGCCTCAAACACCACTGGGCGGGACTCTCCGGAGGCAAAAGAGCAGAACATCTCATGTGATATCAGCGGACCTGTCAAAGCAATCTGTTTTCCTCTGCCATGAGTCAGAGGCCAGAACACTGAGTGTACACACACAAACACACACAAAATATCACATATGACTAGAGTGCCAGTACTGTGCCTCGAGCTATTCCACCTGTGCACCTTCTTTCTTCCTCTGCCTCTCTGTTTTTCTTTCTTGATTATCTCTCATTATTCCACACAATTTTCTCTCCTTCTTCTGTTCCCTCACATCGTTTTGAAATTCTGGTGGTGCCCTCTTTCCCTCAGCTTCATTAAGAGATCTGCGCATGTTGTTCATACTCGGCTGCATCCTGTTCTAGTGTCCTTGAGAGTCAGAGTTGGAGGTAAGAGTGGGTTTGTTGTATTCATGCACCCCTTGCTTCTCCCTGGGTGAAACTAGATGAAATGCGCTTCGCCTAACCTTGACGTTGCTCGACTCCCTCTCTGCTCTTTTTCCCGCAGAAAAAAGAAAATGGCCGACTGGCAGTCCAGTGTGAAGCGTTTGGAGTCCATAATTGGGCTGGGAGTCTTCACTGTGTGTCAAGGAGAAATATAGCTTGAGGTTATAAAAAAGTAGTTTTTGGGAAGGGGGGGTGAGATTCTTTTCAATATGCCACATTAGTTATATTCACCCCCATCCCCCATTCTTATTTCAAAATACAACTTGACTCCATTTAGTGATTGAATGAATGCCATACCAGCTATGGGGTGTCTGTGCTACCTTCATTACCGAGACCAGTTTCAATTCATGCCTTAATGAAAGGAGCCTTTGCTTTCACAACAGGGGATGCAATTACTCTCTGTATTTCATAACATTATTACCATCTGAGGTGTGCAGCTACATTGTGGATGTCTGCGTTTAGGCTTTGAGACCCTCAGAGACCCACAGCGTTAATGAGCAAGGTTAGGGCACACTGTGTTGTCTGAGCAGCTGAGCAGTGAAGCCATTTGCTCCTAAACGACATTTCCTTTGTGAGTACGAGCCCATATTAGCTCCTAATGTGGAGTGTCACCCAAGGCATCCACATTGTATTCATATTCAAAAAAGAGTAAAAATGAAACTGTGGGAGACTTTATTATGTGTGATATTACCATACACCTTATATATCTATATGGATAAGGGGAGAAAAAAAAACATTATTCACTTTGTCAGACACAGGTATTCACTTTGTCTTCACCGTAATCACATCTTTCAGGCACTGAGCCATAGATGGAGTCTCCGAGGGAGGAATCTTGCTGACAGGAAATTATGAAGAAGAATTAATTTGACCTTCGCTTGCAGCAAGAGAAAGAAGAGTGAGAGCGAGAAAGAGAGGAGACAGAGGGGAGGGTGGATAGACAGAGTCAAGGGAGGTTTAAGGAGGAAGTGCCTCCACAGAGGGCAGGATCCTGAGGAGGGAACTCGGATAATGAGAGCTCTCAGCTCCCCACACACTGGAGCAAGACATCTGATTCACTGCAAAGCCCAAAGGAAGGACAGTAGCCACCCTGAGCTCCTTAAGTCTTCAGAGTGAATGGTTTCAATAAAGACTTTGGAGTAAAGATAGTCCATTCACTCATGATGGCCAACAGGACTCATTTTTGCTAGTTTGCTCAGAAAATGTGTGCTGTTGGCCTTCCTTCACTAAAGACACGGACTATGTTGACACTGCCTGGTCAATGTGACTGAATTCTGATTTTTTTGTTCAACTGAGCAATAGATCAGAAACCGTGTGTATTATAAAAGTTTCAACAGTTTAACCCTATCAGAAACTTTGTTAATGTGAGGCTTGCTCAGGAACTGATTGGTGAGTCTCGCTATCAGTTCCGGTCCATACCCGCAAAATGAAATATCATTCTTAATTGTAACATCTCCTTACGGGTTGTTATGGTGGTCCAAACAATGTGTGCGTGCCAGAGTTTTCAAAGGTTTCATTCAAGACTTCACTGATTGAATAATTGCCTCTGTTATTGATTGGTTATGATGCTTTTTTAAAGTATTCACATTCTAGGTTTTGACCCTTGACATCTATGAAGTCAGAAATGTTAGTGACATGTTTTGGCTGTAGTAAAACTTGAGTAAAAGTTACTCAGAGTAAAGGTTTGTTGTTGTACTTTATACATTTTCATCTATGTTATTTAGTGTCTGTGATGCTGTTGTAAGCATCACAGATTTCAATGATTAGTTGGATTACTGTTCTGTAATATTTGACAGAAATTTTCAAGGGGAACCTAAAGTCTACATACATAAATAATTTGTAATGTTATTTGCATCACATATTTCTTCACTTTCACATAACCCTGGTTATCCTGGAAAAGAAAATGTGCAATACATTTATATTTGAGGCTAACACGAGACTTTGAGAGTCAGACAAATGCAAGTAGGCTTGGGACTGTAAGCGTTAAAGGCAAATGGGATCTGATGGGACATGTTTTCAGATCTATTTCAGAGGTTCAAATGAATTGGATAGGTCGGATAGGAACCAGGTATTTGCCAATGCCCCTGCCAACACTGTCAAGCCAAAAACTTGGACTCCAAGCCCTTATCCCAACCTAAAAATCAAACTTTCAAATGCTGATATGGCTGCTTGTGTGTTAGGCTAAAGTCTAATTCTAAATGCAAGTTCTTGAGTGCAAACACAAGAATTGGATATAAGTGATCTAGCAACTTTAACCTAAAAGGCCAACTGAAAGTCTTGTTTTTGCTGACCTCCACTGGCTTGACTTCTGCTTTCTGTAGTGATGTAAAAGTGTACTTCAGGGTGTTTCAGTACACCGTGACATCACTTTTGGGTATGGTCAGAGGTGCAACAGACTTGAAAGTTTTAACCTTTTCAGCCTGGTTTTAAAGTTACTCCTAGATGCAACTGGGCAACCAAAGGAAAAACTTAAGAACTGGCACCATAGTGTTGTTGGATATCTGCAAAATAAATACTGTTTTCTTTATGGACTAATTAAGTATAGTTTGAGTATAGTTTGGGAGTAATCCTGCCCATGCTCACAGGGTGCCTTGCTACTTGTGAGGCAAGCTAACAATGCTCTCTCTTCAGGCGTGTTAAAAGTTATTGATTTGGCGGCTTGTTATTCCACAATCACCAGACTGTAAAATGATGTGTTAATCTACCAGATGGGGAAAACGTGGAACCCACGAGTGTGCAGTTCTTGCCTTTATTTGTGCTTAGCTCAGTAAGGTTTCTCTAGTCACTCAAGATTCTTCATATCAGCAGACTTTACATGTTGAACTAGTTAAAAACCATGGAAAGAAGACAGAGGAGGACATCCTGTTCAGTGAAGCTCTCTGACTGAAGAGATTTCCTTTATGAAGCCATGAAGCGGAGAGAGATAATTCATTAAGGTGCCTGGAGCAAGGGAACCGAGGTCTACTAAAGCACAACAGGAAAGCTTCCTTCATTTACTGCCCCGGGGCCACAGAAAGCTGTTTTGAACTTCTGGGACCTGAATAAGAAATTTAGACTATTGTGTCTGAGATTCAGGCTTAGAAAAGTGGTTGCTGATCTTATTATCCGGAAGCATATTTTACTCACAAACAACAACTAGAATATGTAAAAAAACAAAAAACAAAACAACCCTACATGCTCAAAAAAGACTACGAAGGAACTTTTAAGCATTTACTTAATTTGAATGTTTGCTTTTATATTTTCTGGGATTGATTGGCAACAGCACTGAAAACATTTACATGAACAGCACCTCTTTAAAGTACCAGAAAATGTAAGTTATGGATTGAAGCAAACAAACTTCTCGCCAACTTATAACAAATGTTATAATTCTGGTGGACAATAACAGGCACAAGTGAACAAAGTGAAGGGAAGTAAAACTGCAAAGCATCTATGTCTAATTTCTTTCAAAGTTGTCCTCGTCTTCTCTTTTAAATGAGACTCTGTTACAGTAAATGAAGCATAAACAGCGAGCCTGTGTCTACATTCACAGATTAGCACTACGTACTCAGAAAACCACTTTCATAGAGCTCTGTCAGCTGTGTAATTCAAGTTTCTTTTAAGAGTGATGATTTCACAAGTCAGTAATAGCATATTTACTGGCATAGGGCTGTTATTGAAAACTCTGAAATGGTTATAAGCATGAAATTGAATACAGAAGAAGAGTAAAATTAGATTTTTTTTTTGAGGAGGGGAGAAATGCGATGGCTTAAAGGCTTCCAATCTTTGTATTAGAGTTAATTCAGAGAGATTCAGTGCAGTCACTAGAGGCTTTTACACACAACTATTTGAACAGTTAAATGTCATTATCAAGAAAACAACCTAATTAATCATAACAATCTCATTCCCACTCCTCCATTGTCTCAGAGTCTGACTTTTTAAGCTGTCAGAGGGGTTAATATGAAGCCATAACTCACTTTAACTTGCCAGAAGAGACACAGACGCTTCTGTTTAACACGCTGCCCTCTACATTTTGTCTCAGGTGCAGAAAGCTCTTCATTGTTTCTATGGATACTCATATTAAAGCTAAATATAAACTGTACAATGAGCATGTCTGTCTCAGACGCAGACATCTACGAGAAAAAACACTGACTTGACTAGACAGGAGCTGTTGGGCCAACTAAACCTGTATCATGTTTAAAATCACCTCATAAAACTCAGTTTTATTGGTTTTCTTCTTTGTATTGATATTTTATTAAATGTCATTCCTTTTCATATTTAACTTGTTTTTTTTATGTGTTGACATTTTATAAAAGCTCTTTTTTCTGTTGATTTTATCTTGTTTTTATTTCCTCTCTTTTGAAGCACAGCTGTGCTTGACAAGAGCTCATCCATTAAAATAAATTTTACCATTAACTGTCAAAAACAAGGTTTTATTTCACATCAAGTGATGCTTTAGATTTTCAATACTGTTATAGAATGAAAACTGTCTAACTCCAATTCTGTTGATTCTCACATTTTAAACTTCAGCTGAAGGACACGCGACTTCCTCGATGAGTCGACAACTTTTAATATATGTGTTTGATATACGAATGGTAATCAACCAAGAGTACAAGGCTATTCTTTTGTATTTCCTCAGAAATTGGAAAGTTCACTACTGCAGAGAACAAATTTAGACTTGATTTTACTTTAATCTTATGTCACATTTTTCAGCTGACAGCAATGACATTTATATATGTGTGAACCCAGCAGACTGGGTTAGGGTTTTGTAAAATGCAATATGAATACACTGTATGTGCCATGTGTATTTCAGACAATGAAAAGTAACATGCAGTTAACTAACCTGGTTTAAACCTGTGTACAGGAAGAAACTTCTTAAACTTTTTATATCACGTCAAGCCCCCATAGGCAAATAGAATTTTTATAAACCATTACTTGTATCAGGGAAGTTTGTAACAAAACTAGCCAAGATGAATGCTAATTTATAATAATAATATTAATAAGCATGTTTGCTTTCACCGTTATTTGAGTTGCTGTTGTGCAAATAACAAAAGCGAGCTAAACATAGCTAAAGCTTTTAGACACAAGCAAGGAGTTAGGCTTTGTTATATTTCTTTAGTTTTGACCGATGTGTTTGCTTGATTGCTTGGTACATTTATGAAGCTCATTCACAATGTGCATTTGATGTTAACAGCCCTATTGATGTCATGTGTCCTAATTTGTACTTTATTTTTTATAAAATCATATATAACGTCATCCTTAACAGGTCAGTATTTTTACTTTCTGACTTCGGAATTGGGCGGGGCTGCGCTAAATATTTTTTGTAACTTCTGGAAACTGATAATTCGACAAGTACGCACACTTTATGCAGCGATCGGGCAAGGTGTTGAGAAAGTAAGCGAGACTGGAACTTCTTTATCAAGCTCTCTTTTTTCATCCTTCACACAACAAGCACTGGCGTAGCTGTGAGGGGAACGGTGGAACTAAGTACCCTTGGTTGGCACCCTGCACTGACTCCAAAGTGCCGCTATCAGGCGTCCACTCAACACTCTGAGGCTGCTGTTGTTTGGATATCACTTTCTATTTGGAGTGCCTCAGTCCGTCTCTGTTGACTGTAAGCAATAAGCGATGACTCTCCACTCTCCGCCGTCCCCGTGAGACATAGAGAGAGAGAGGGAGAAGGGAAATCTAATTATTTCCCTCCCATGGCCCAGCAAGCCTTAAAGGTTAATCACTGTCCGTCTAGCTAATTCTGTCTGGGTACACTGCAGTAATTACAACACCTCGCTCTCTCTCGCCTTTTTCTCTATTGTGTACCTTGCTCGCTCCAGCGCTCTCTTCTGCACCCTCTCTCTTTATAGATAGTGGATGTCTCTCATCATGTTCGTCTTTCTATATAGATGGTGCACCTCTCTCTCTGCTCTTCTCTCTCCAACATAGACCTATATTTAAAATAACGCCTGGGGCCTTCACCTTGACTGCAGAATGTACCACTATATTTATATTAATATATATATATATTTTTTTTTAAATCATATTTTACTATGAGATGTCCCTGTTTTCCAATCTCCTGCCACTTTAATTTGCTGTTGATGCTTTTTGCTATTAGTTTTATTTATTACACCAAATAATCTGACTGAACTGCCACTTTGTTTCACTTCATTCATTCAGCCTGACATTGCATTTATGTTAGTTGATTTCTTGTTGGGAGAGTGGGGCCATTTGTTTTTAGTTTTGCCCTAACTAATCAGTAGCGGGTGATGTATCTGCCCCACCAACGTCACTTAAAGAAGTTAATTTTCATGTTAATTTCTTGCTGTAAATTAATGTCATCTGAGCTTGTTTCCTTTTATGTGGCCATTTTTCTGTTGCTATTTTTTTTATGTATGTAGCTTGGTGGCTACCCAGCTATGAGGCAAGTCAACATCATCATGCATAATCCTGTCTGATTGATTGTTTCTTCAACCGCAGTCAATGAGTTCAACACTATACCCCACAAGGGGCAATTTAGAGGTTTGCATCGAAGCTAATGTTTACCTGCTGCCTTGATACATTTAGGATAATCTACATTTCCACAACACTAATTCCATCAGTACAACAACATAGCCCTATAATATTCACCACTTATTATATAATATTCCTGCTCTGATGTTTCACATTTAAAGCCTTCCAGCAGCTCAAATGGCATAAAAGCCTGACAGCCTTTTAATGTGAAAAATCAGCAGGAAGTGCTGCATTTAATTGCAACAGCTTAACAGCAATTGAAAAAACTGCAAAGTGCAGGTGATTGCGAAAAAAATAATGAATAAAAATAGTAATTTTGGTTAAAAAAAAAAACTCAGAGCAGCATATTGGTGAGTTTGGCAATGTGTTACACTGATAGATGCTTCTCATTTGGCCTTCATCAATTCAGCTATTATTTGAAACTCAGCCATTATTTGAATACCAGCTTTTATTTGAGGATTTGTAGTATATATAGATCTTTTTTCCATATATATACATATTTTATATATATATTTCACAGATATATAAATGTGTTTTTCTTCCATCAGATCTCAGAGGGAGGAGGGTTTCCTTTTCTCACCTCCTCTCTTTCTCACACTCCTCACTCTCCCTTTTCTCTATCTTCTCACTGCCTCTCTCTCTCCTTTTCTTTCCCATCCCACCTTCTTGTCACCTACTGTCTCCCTCTCTCCCCACTCTTCTCACCATTCCTCCCCCTTCTTTCTTTCTCTTCATCATCTCATCACCACTCCCCACCACCTTCTCACTTCATTTCTCTCTCTGGCTCAGTTTCTTACTGGCTACAGCTGCATTACCCTCTAGCAATAGCTCTAGGAAGTGCGCCTTGGGCCCAGAAATACTCCGCCATCTCCTCTCCTTCTCCCTCCCTGCCAAAAGCATCTCCAGAAGCGACAGCTTAGGAGACTTAAAATACTTTTGTTTCCTTCTCCTCCTTTTCTCACTGTTCCACTTTCTCACTATTCCATTTTAGTGATACAGCTGCTAAACACAAGAAACTCCAAACAATGGCTGTGATAAAGCAAAAGACAACCCGCAATATAAAATAAAAATAGATTAGAAAACTATTAATTTATGCTTATTATCTCTTACAAGACCCCATCCTCATTTATACCAATTTGTTATTACTTCCTGTGATGATTTATATGAGTTTATACATAAGTTATGTCATGCATAACAACACCAAATTTTCTCAAATAAAAACACAAAACATTCCTCCTCCCCCAAATCGTCTCTCCTCCATTTCCACACTCCCTATATCCACCAAATTTCAGTCTTTTCTGTCCATCTGTCCTTTCTCCCCGAGGCCCAGATAGGCTCTACTAACAGGCTACTTCCTGCTGAGGCCAGCGGCCTGTCGCTGCTGAGGCTGGTGGGCTGTCGCTTCTCATATCATCAATACAGAGGAGAGGAGAGGAGAAGAGAGGAGAAGATAGGAGAGGAGAGGAGAAGATAGGAGAGGAAAAGAAGAGGGGCAAAGATGAGACATAAAGCACAAGGAGGAAAGGGGATGGGAGGCTGAGAGCAGCCCTTAGCAAAGTGTCATCACACCGCTAAACTCTCTCTCTTGCACTCTCTCTCTCTCTCTCTCTCTTTTTTCCACTTGCTAGGGGACCAAAACAGC
Source organism: Macquaria australasica (assembly GCA_005408345.1). Classification (NCBI taxonomy): domain Eukaryota; kingdom Metazoa; phylum Chordata; class Actinopteri; order Centrarchiformes; family Percichthyidae; genus Macquaria; species Macquaria australasica. The sequence continues at coordinate 765,022 of SEMN01000133.1, read as the reverse complement.
GGCGGGAGATGGAGGCTGCTTTATTGCACTCCAAATGTTTTCCAAGAATTTCGCGGAGTGACACAGATCCTTAGAATTTGTTTCTTGGCCCCTGCGGCAAAGCCCTGTTTGAGAGTCTGTGGGCAGACGGGTGCTGATGGAAGTAGTGGTGGTGGTGGTGGTGGTGGTGCAGAGTGCTGCTGGTAGCGGTGATGGAGGAGGGCTGCTGCAAGAATTGCTGAGGACGAGACAAGGGAAGCTGAGAATCACAGGGTGAGAAGGAGAAAGCGAGGAGAGGATGGAAAACAACAGCACCTGGCTGTTGTTGTGAAACATGCTACGGAGGGTGCATTGTGAAAAGTGAGATGTGCAGTGTGTAGAAAGCAAGGAAATGAGGTTAAAGTGAGAAACTGCAGGGTGCCACAGTGTGCATATAGGAAAAGATGATAAAGAAAGGATGTGTGTCAAATGCAAACTCTGTAAATTATATACAGGAAGTTAATAGTGGGAAGGTGAATGTTGCTGGAGCCTATTACGTGTGTCTTTGGTGAAAAGTTAAATTCAATAGAGGTAATATTGTACCTTAAGTGAATATACAGCATGTTCAATTTTTGATTATTATGGTTTGGATTTATACTTACCGACAATGGTGGAAAGTAACTAAGTACATTTACACAAGTACTGCACTTTAGTACAGTTTTGAGGTACTTTCCATTTTATGCCACTTTATACTTCTAGATACTGCTACATTTATAAAGGAAATATTGTACTTTTTATTTCACTGCATTTATTTAACAAGTATAGTTACTAGTTATTTTTCAAATCAAGATTTTACATCAAAAACATATGATCAGTTTCTAAAATATGATGCATCATATCAGTATTAAGAAGCAGTTAAAATGAGCAAGTACAACATTACCTCTGTAATTTACTGTAGTGAGCACATGTATTTATTGTTAAATAAAGCTAAATTATAGTCAAATTATTTGGTATAACTTTCATTGGTTAGAAGTATTCGACAAATAGAAATGTTATATTCCAATTTGATTTGTTACATTATAGTTCTTATAGTGGGTTTCTAATAAAACATTCTTGAGCTACAAATCTTCATTATCTTATGCCCTCTGTATTTCTCTGTTGAATATTTCTCTGTGTAACAGTTAAGATAATTATTGATTACACAGCTGTGACTTGTGCCTTGAGGAAGCTGACCTGAGTGATTTACGAAGTCTGTCTGGGAAATCCCCACTGTTATTGGACACATTATGTTATTGTAAGAGATGTGGTTTCAACAGTTAATCAGTAATTCTTTCTAAGCTAATTTTTTGCTTGAAGGTCATTTCTTAAGAATGTATTCTGAATTCGGAGAGCTCTTCACTTCAGTGCAAACTTGATAAACTGTTAATCTCTGCGTGCAATTAAACTGACTGCGTTTCCTTTTTGAGTATTAATAGTCTCAAAGCATGGCTTGCAAAATTGTGAAGGTATTTGTTCTTCTGTCAGCACGCCAGCACTGATTATCCTCGTGCCTGCGTTGGAGTGAAATAGCACCTACACATATTGTTGAGATGAGTGTCTTGCATACAGTAGGTCGACTCTAGACTCTACAGTTATCCTAAAATGTGATGTGAAACAGCTTTACAGCTCAAACGCAGCCTAAGTCATCAATTCACAACCTGTGTAGGTGAGTAAAGTTGTCAATCGTAAAGATACCCTGTGATATTTGACCACTAGTAGCACTATGGTGCAATGTTTTGCACGAGGACGCACATACACACGCATTTGCATGCATGTGACATGAAACACAGTGCTGGTTTCACACTATTCCACTGATGTGCCAAGAATTCTTGCATGAACCAACAAAGGCAAGGATGAAAAAAACAGATGGATGTAAATAATGTAGGTTTCAAATGTCTGAGGAGAGAAGAATAGACAGACTGCATTTTGGTGAGGAACAGTGAATGTAAACACCATTTGCATGTTTATATATATAAAAAAAAAAAAACTCCTCTACCTTTAAAGCGGCAGTCACACCACAAAGTGACATTCACTCGTTCACATGAAATAGGTGGAGCTGGAGGCTTTGTGACAGAGTGACTACTCGCTAGCTCCCGCAGCTTCTCTCCATTTTTTCTTGACTGGTCTGTTTACTTCCCCCTGGCATTTGTTCACCATTTCATTCAATAAAACATTATCAGAGAGGGAAAATAAAGCTCTCCGAGCTAACAGGCTCCTCAGCTTGTTAGCTTAGCTCGGTTGCTAACAGGGCAATACGTTCCCACAGTTTATTCAAAAGACATATTTGTACCAGTGACTCCTCCTCTCATAAATTAATAAAAGGTTATGAGCTAATAAGGTACGATAGCTCCCTCTAATCTGGCTCTCAAAGATCAGCATTGTCAAGATGGCTTGCTATTGGTTAACGACGCAAATTCGTGTGTCAAAGTTCATCAAATTTTTTCTGTTTTAAATCCTGGTGAGTCCAGGCCTTAAAGCTGTCTCTGATCACTTCACACCAAAAGATACCAAAGGAGAAAATTTGTGTGACTCTTGTAGTTGCGTAATCATTTTTGATTCATCATTTCCTGCCAGCTTTAAAACATGCAGTGATTGCCATGACTACAGATGGCATGCACATAAACGCTGCACAGTAAATGATTTGAATATTTATCAGAATGTGAGATGTCGCTCTCCTTGTGAATAATCTTTACCCTGGAGAGATACAGATTGAGTATGTGCTTTAAAAACCTGTAGTGTTTTCAAGCTTGTGTTAGCAAAGTATATGCTGAATGAGATAAATAGTATTATGGTGATATGTGCACAGTGTGTTTTATATGTTTTATGGTGGATTGAGTGCCAAAGGGTGAAAATGGGTGCTGAAAAGTCTACCTTGTGTGAGAAGTTGAAGGGTCCTGACTTCCTCCCGGACGCGAAGCTGCAGGACCTGCTGCAGGATGTGCTGCCTCTGGGCCTCCTGCATGATACCCATTCTCTCCAGCTTTCTGTCTGTCAATCTCATCAGAGCCCGCCCTAAACAGAAAAAAAAACCAAACAAGACTGAAGATTAAGGGCCAGAAGGAGCGGGAAGCCAGTGAGAATACAATATGCGCAGCTGGAGACACTCTAAAAGGGTACCAAGAAAGCATTTATGTCAGTGCAAGAACAGAGTGAGGAAACACACACAAACCAATTTGGTTAGAAGATTACAGGTGCACAAATCATGCATTGTATGTTGACAAGAAAGAGCTTTTTAAGGTTGCAACACTGCTTCTGACATAAAAACAAATTGTTTTTAAGAGATTTTGCCTATTATGTGAATGTCAATTAGTCTGAAATTTGCTACTAAGCCCAGCACAACTCAATGTGAGCCATGTTCTTCTGAAACACAGCACATGTTTTACATAAATATCAGTACTGTATATCCCTTGAGCTCTCGCTCAAGGGATATCCCTCACAGCTCCTTGCTTAATTGCAAATCCTTGTATAAAAATCCATAATTTAATCATCCAATCAGTTTCTATGAGGGGGATTTGGGCTGCTAGTAAAACACGAGTAGAGTATCGGTGTGATTATTAACGCTTCTTATGAGTGCCTTTGTAACATGTGGGGTGGTAAGCAGATAGGATGATAATTCAGGGTAATTACTAGGCATTAGGTTGGACCCCGAGAGCTCCCTTTGCTCCCTTTGCTCCCTTTGCTCCCTTTGCTCCCTTTGCTCCCTTGCCCTGATGACTGTCTGGGCAAGACGCTGGCTCTGATTGGTTGACAGCCGGGGGAAAGCTCAGTCCTGATAGGCTCATGGAAGTTTGTCTGACACATTCTTCTCCCTCGTTTTCGTTCTCCTCTTTTCATCCCCTCTATTTCTGTTTATGGTCAGATATTATGGTCAAATATGAAGCTTCATTCATTACTGATGCAAGATTGACACTGAATTCTTATTCAATGCCCCTTTTTAAAAACAACAACGGAGGGAAAGGCAGTCTTTATAATTTCATGTCTCTTGACCTGTTTGGATGATCTACTGTAGATCGTTAGGTCACACCGAGCCCCCCGCTAACACTTTGCTACCATAGCACAGAAAGGAGTAGTTGGGAAAGCTAAGTACCCTTAAGTGTTAGTGGTATAACGTTGACTGTGTTAGGCCAATTTTCTCCTGCCTTAACTAAAGAAGCTCTTTGCTCGGCTCTATGGCCAGATGGGAGTAAAATGCCAAACATAGTTAAGATGCCTCATCGCAAAATGGCGCCGAAAGTACCCATTACGTAAACACTGGGGAGCTAAGTAGAGTCATAAAGGCTCAGAAGTGAGAGGAGCATATTAAATGGGAAGACGGAAAGACAAAGATTAGCGAGGTAGAAAGAGAAAGTGGACTGATGAGTCAAAGGTGGGGCGGAGGGCGGAAAGTTGGGAAGAGGGCGACGTAGAAATTGACAGAAGAAAACCGACGTGCACATAAAACATGCTGTTATGAGTCTATAAATATTGACCAACCATCACTTGGCACCTCATCCTGCAACCAAAGATAGATTGGCATGGCAACAGAGGTTTTTCACTTTCCCTCTGCTTCAGTAACGTCTATCTTAAAGAACAGCAGATACAAGAGATACAACACAGCTGATGGTTCATGTGGCATCTTTGCCAACCTTAAAAAAAAAAAAAAAAGCTTTTGGGATCATTTATTGAGGCATTCACATGTTGACATGGAGAGAGTGTTTCCTTTAACCTTTGTGTTTTGTTGACATTGGCTTTACTTTCTCGTTGTTTCGGGTCCCACTGCTGTTATGTGTGTAAAAATAATAAAATTGTATTCTTCTGACCTTATTAAAACCAAATATGTAATAGAGAATTGAAGTGATAACCCTTCCCTATGCCAGAACCTGAGCTTGCACATTTGATGAACTTGACAAAATAAAGAAATTACCACAACACATTGTTATTACACCAAATAAGGAAATATCTCATGTTTTATATCTTATATGGGCTATGAATGAACAAATACATTCCTTTTGTTTGGAAAAAAAGTAATTAACAGACATTAATAGTTACTCATGTTTGCGGTCAATTAGATTAGAGAGGTGCAACTCTGTGTTACACCTCATTATGAATAAACTGTTATAAAACTCCAATAACAGAATTTGAAATAGTAGAAGTTCGACATTTTGGGAAAATCACTCATTTGCTTATTTGAGTTAACTGAGAAGATTGACACCACTCACCACTCTCAAGCCAGCATAAAGTAAATAGAGGGAAACAGCTAGGTTTGTTCTGTCCAACAAAATAATAATAATAATAGTAACAAAATCCGCCTACCAGCACCTCTAAAGTTCACTAATTAACTAGGACCAGTTGCCAGGCAACCTGCGGAGACTCCAGGAAGTTACTGGTGCCAACCAAGAAATAGTCTGGTATATTGCAACTTGTCGATTTTTACGATTCAGTTTTTGTATGGATTAAACAAACAAGACATAACATGTTAATTAGTGAGCTTTAGAGGTGCTGCTAGGCTGATTTTGTTACCTTTGGACAGAACCAGGCTAGCTGTTTCCCCTCTTTCCAATGTTTATGCTAAGCTAAGTGAGCCGGCTGCTGTCGGTAGCTTCATACTTAGCATACAGACATTTGAGCAGTATCAATCTTCTTCCCATCCTACTCTCTGCAAAAAAGCAAACAAGCATTTATCCCAAAGAAGTAATGCTTCATTTTCTGCAGCGGACTTCTGAAACATGACAGCAGTTTGAGCTATTATAGTAAAGACGGTCCTAACCTCCAGGACCGCAAACAGAACATCAGGGTTAATGAAACCTCCCAGTAATGATTTAGAATTGGTCATTAAAAGCATTTAGCATGAATGTTTAAATTACTTAAGATGTTTTCCTGTGGAGGTTTTAATATATGAGGCCTGATATCCTCCAACAGCTTAAAACAAGAAGTGTATTAATGTGGGCAGGTGGAGTACTGCGGATGCCTGGAATATGAGAAGCCAACGTGCCGCTCCTTCCGGTCGGCGAAGCAGTATCAGTAGGGTGGAACGGCTTCTGAGTCCAAGCTTTCACTCTCTTTGCCCTGCAGTTCTGAGTCATTGGCTTCGACAATCCCACCAAGCCTCAGCTGGGAATTTTTCAAACCACAATTAATACACCGAGCAGTGTAGCATGGCCATGAGGAAAGGAGGAGGAGGAGGTGGAGGAGGAGGACAGAAGAGGAAATTGGTCAGAGGAAATAAATGAGGTAAGAGAGGGAGGGATGCTTAAAGAAAAGTTGAATTTCTGGAAGTGATAGAAAAATAGTGAATCAGCTGTAAAAGGCACCACGGTGACAAAAAGACCACGAAATATTCTGTCAGCTTGGGGTTGTGCTGCATGGTTAATTCTACGAGATTCCAGCACTACGATGGAGCGTGGCCTCAGTTCATTTGGCAGGTCAACACAGAAAGATTATAGTGAGAAGAAGACATGGCAGAAAATCATTAAGTCTTGACCCAAAACTATAAAAAATATATTTTACACACTGTGATACTGTTGTCCACTGCTCGCTTAACAGCAGGGTAGTTAAGGCAGGCATCTAGTTTTGAACACGTGTATAATCACTGCTCTGTCTTTGAAGGCTAGGAAGACTTTAAGACTTTTTATTTTTTTTTAACTTAATCCATTTACTTTATCTGTGGTCCTGTCACCACAGCTTCTTTTATGACAGAGTATTGATTGGATTCAAATTTCACTTCTCTGACACCTGACAAGAATCTCTTCTCTTGTCCTCTCTTCACTGCTCCCTCTCCTCCACCATTTCCACTGAAATGCTTTGCATGTTTTGAGCAAATTTTTCAAATAAAAGGCCAAATAAAATGTGAATTAGTGAAACCTTAGTTTCCTTCAACAACCTACTGTGTTTGCGAGTAAGATTACATAATTCTCTTGCTCCTGCCATCATTAAGGAGTGACTGCAGTCCAGCAGTATAAATAGAAGTCTTTTTTTTTTCATAAAAAGGCAAACCAGCAATTTTTAAGGAAGCTTCTAAGTTTCAGGGTTGACAAGCCTCTGTTGAAGCCTTACTCTCTTTTCTGTACTCTACTTATTAATTGAGCACCAGTAACTCTGATACATTATCGTATTTCATTGCTGCTAAGATGACATTTGTGATTTCTAAATAAATCAATTCGTAGCCACTGATCATGTATACCCTGTAGTGCTTCTAATGGACATGGACCAAGGGCCCCCGTCTGGACTCAAACTGGGGATATTGCAAGTGATATGCACCCCTGAAAACCAAACCCTGTTCTTTTTATTCTTTATTTTGGGGGCTTGGTGGTGGAGTGGTGGCATGTAACTCTTTAACTGGCAGAATGAACTGCATGCTTTTCTACAGAAGAAGAAGCAGGAGCAGGTACCTCAGTGTCAAGGTGTATTAAGAAAACCTGTTTCCATCAGCCTTTATTGCATCTTCTCTTTTTCCATATGTCTTCCTCTCCATCTCAGACAAGCATTAAGAACTTTTGACTTCTTCTTCTTCTTTTTATCTTTTAAATTATATGTACAAAATGAAAATGTGCATAAAACAAGTTGGTGGAAAATTACTGTCCTACCTACAAACAGTTAAATCCCTGTCTATCTGCTTTCTGCATATACCAAAATACTGCAAATACTGTACCACAGCCACCCTCCTTCCTTTTCTCAAGCCTTCCCAGCTTCCCTCTTCCTCTCCTATCTCACTGCTTCTCCACTATCACTCACCTATTCAGATAGCTTCTTGACTACCATACTTTTCTGCCCCCCTGGAATGAGGTAAATAATTTCTTCCCCTCTTTCTATAACGAGGTTCCACACTCCCAGGAAGATGAGCTTCTGCTGCTACTGCTTTCACTGAACCCATTTCCTTGATTCTGCCAGTTACCTGTATCTCTCTTTGATTCATATATTATGTACTAGTATTTTATTAGACAAGAGCTATATTGTAACTATACTAAAAAATGTATGACCAGTCTGTCTTGTACTGAATGTATTTTTACACAAAACACAAATATGGGCCCACATGTATAAACACATGCTTTACAAAAACACACTGATGTGAGTACACACACACACACACACGCACAAACACATTGTCCCTGGGAATTAGATTAATGAGTGGTGGGCGAGCAGCAGTGTTGGGCTGAAGCAGATTAATCTACAGCTATAGCCTGGCACGTCAACCACGGCTTTGATGAATGGGAGCTTAAAAGTGCATCTGTACACACACACATACACATACACATACACACACATGTACAGATCCATCAGATATAAAACCATGTGCAAACTGGTCACACGCATATACACAAATAAGCACTGATCCTGCAGGAGCCCACTTCATTTTGCACATGGAGCTAAAACGCCACGCTAATTATGGCTGTGTGTGGGGTAGGCATGGGTAAAGACAGGAGTACAAAGGCAGCAAATTAACCCTCCTCTCCCTCCAACTTCAAAAATCACACTTTTCAGCCCTGATACGTTGTGGCAGCTGTGCCGAAAGCTGGTGATACGCTGCAAGAATGTATTCTATGACTACTGCTCCTCAGGTAAATCTTCCACACCAGTCACACATGTTTCTCAAATCTCCCGCGCAGCTGTGTGCCCATATGTGTGTCCTCTGGGGATGAATGTCACCGAGCTGCATCTGGCGAACTGCACTCCAAACCTGCACTACACTCTGTCAAGCACAGAATAACAAGTGATGTGAGTGCTGTATTAGTATACTTTTTGCTGCCATATGTGATAGGATCCCCCTCAAGAATAAAAGGGAGATAACAGCGTTGGATTCGACCAGCTGAAGACGACAAAACATAGACTGTAGATGCACTGGGCAGATTCTTTACTGCATGGTATTCACCGTGATATGAGTCCTTAAAATAAATGGTGACTGATTGTTTCAGTCAGAGTTGCTTGTAGCCCTGCAGTCAAAAGGCTACTGCAGCCAATAAGCACCTGTGATCCAATGCTAATTCTATTCCAGACTGCAGGAGAGGAGGCCAGTTATGATCCTAGAGAGAACAGGGTTCAGTCTAAGTAATGAAACTAGTTCAGCCAGCCAGCGAGAGAGAGAAACAAACACACGCCCACACACAGATAATAAGCCGCCTCAATCCTCCACTTGTCACAGCAGCAGTAGCCACATGCTGATTTCACCACTACTGATCTATTTCAGTTTGCTGATCATTATACCACACCTCTGTTGGTTAGCCACAGCTAACAACCTGTAGATGGTTCACTGGGACTCAGTATAAATGACTGAAATCACTGTAAGGTTCACTGTGGAGCTAACTAGCTGTCCCGAGTTAAACAGGCCACTCTGAATTTCCGTGGTCATTACGGAAGGACTGCTGGCTGTGATTTCAGAGAGCTAACATCCTGTCACAGGCGAAGGAGATCACAGAGAATTAATGCGCACACTTGTTGTGCGCCACCGCCTTTCGGATGACTGTGTTAACTGTCCGCTGACACATCACATAACATGGAACTCACCAGCGAAATAAGAACTATGGCTGGGAGATTATTCAATATTATCTTTTATCAACTTTAAGCAGAATTATATCGGCATGCTATGATCATATCATGTTATTGTTCATGTTATCGTTACAAAATCTGCTGTTCTCCAGTGCCTTTGATTGGTGGGTTTCTCTACTGCACTTTTATTCCCTTTATTGAATTTAGGGCATCTCATTACATCACTGTGACTGCACTACAGTGTATTTCTGGTCATTTTATTCCATTTTAATAGATTTTATTTTCCTTTTTATTTTGTTTTTAAATGCTGTTCTAATGCCTTTTTTGCCTTATGTAAAGCACTTTGAATTGCCTCCAAGTCTGACAGGTGCTATACAAATAAAGTTGCCTTGCCTTATACATTTTCAAGTAAGATATAATTGGAAAAATAACTAAATTAGTTATTAAAGTTTTTGTTTGTACACATACGAAGACTCATGTAATAGGTAACAGTGGAACACAATTTATTTCTAGGAGCATCTGTTTGATATGATTTTGCATACATTTGCCATATCATGATATATATTAATATCGGAACATGTCCTTATTAAAAGGAACCTCCAGCGATTAAGTCTTGCACTTCCATAAAATTGAAAGACTGAAAATCAATGCAAGAGATATCCTGACTGTTAGTTCCTAGTATGGATTAAACTCCAAAAATCCCAGTCCAACAATAATGAGATTCAGTATTATATCCTCCCTGCCTGCTAAACCACCCATCATTCAAACTCCACTTTGTAATGCAGGCTTTCTGTTGAAAATGTGTAGTCCCCCAGCCCAAGCCGACACTATTCAAGTGGCATAATTTGAGTAATTTTCGCGGACATGTTGATTTTAACCACATCATCTAGCCCTAATCATAAGTCATGAAATAATTACATATCTCAGCCTATATACAAGCTTAACAAACACATGTAGCTGGAGCTCTGAATGCAATTTGGACACAGGATATGACTGCCTGCATGACAATCATCTAGTATGTTTTGAAAGATACACAAAGCTTGATTTACAGTGTCTGTGTGGTAATGAGCAGCAACAGCACCAGATAGTTAAAACTGCAAAAACCTATAGTAAACTCCACACATGCTTACAGGCTTCACCGAGGCACTGCCTGGTCTTCTCTTGTCTTTTCTTAGCTTGAGTGCCACTGCTGAATCGTACTGGTGAAAGGCTAGTGAGGCGTACTCAGCACAGTGCTAGAAGATTACTGTGATTGAGACTGTAATCACATGAAGGCATAGTGGTGATGAGATAGGTTGCCTTTGAGTAAATCTCTAATTTTGCTATGATCATTACAACAGGCTCACTGGGGACATGAGCTGTAATGACTTGAATATCAGAACTCCAATTTTCCTCTTTTTTTTGCCAGGTCAAGGCTTTTCTTCTTTCTTTATGTGATTACAAAAGTAAATAAAGGGAATAACATAAAAAGAAGAATATAGTAGTACTTGTTAGTTCATCATCAACAGTATCAGTATCAGTATACCAGTGAGACTAAGAATGTATTGTATAATGAGCCAAACTACACTTTCTTTATATAACTGCTCTACTTCATGTCACTCAGAGTCTCTGAAGATTAATTTCCAAACTCTCCATATGGAAAAGCAAGGACGGCATTTTCAAAACAATTGGCAGAACAGTAATTCATTTTATATTACGCATTGCTATATAATCATCTTGCCAATGGCATCATTAACCACGATTCCTTCTGTCTGTGGATCAAATTGTCCCCCAAACAGCTCATCAGCAGCGAGCTGTTCAAATTTCCCTTTTGGAAATTACACAAAACAACAGCCACCAGTGGAGCGGTTTTGTGGCTCGCGAGTTGATATGCAGCCATGTTAGTGCCTTTGACTTCGTTTACTATATGCCTGTTCCTCTGTTGCACAGCAGCACTTTTATGACAACAATCTGTGGTGCCTTCAGAATTCATCGTCTCATCACTCAAACGCTGTTTAGGCCTGTTGCTGGGTGTCCTCGCTCTGGTTTTAAGATAGCGTTTGTCACCTTTCATCCTTTTCCGCGCCTCATCAAATATACATTTTGTTCCCAGTGTGAGACCTTCCAGTGGACGAGGAGATCACGGCCGGAGCTACACAGGCTGCTGTTATTTTCAAAGCGGAGAGATGATGAATCCGCCAACCGGAGGGGGTTGAACACAGACTTTAGAAGAACTGAAGTGGTATGGTGCGAGCTGCTGGATACAGGCCGCCCTTCATTAAACCACTAATATTACAGGCTATTAATTATTCAGAGTAAGGCCTTATGACACCATACATCAGTGGATATTATGAGGCTGGTTATTCATTTATCCGAGTATTCCTGTGTGAGGAAAAACAGTCTAGCCGATGGATGGTAGGAGTAGTATTCTCTGCATGGTCAGGTCCCAATTCACACTGCAGTCTGTTTTTATCCAACCTACAGAATTTCCAAATTTTGTTTTGTGTCTCTTTTAGTCTGGGTGTCTTTTATACGTCTCCGTCCAGGGACCCGTTGTCTCATAATCCATCCGTGGCTGTAGGCTATTTCAAGTTACAAAATACCAGCTATTTATTGATATTATTTCATCAGAAGAAATATTTAAAGTGTAACTACGCCCTCAAATTCAGCTAGAACCCTCTCTCTTCTACAGCTGCATCCGATTTTGTCTTTGTATGTCTTTAGAGAGGCCCTGAATTTCCACAATGTGATGTAACGGTCTTCTCTGACAGAAATTATAACTTAATAGTGACTCACCCTTCTTTCCTTTTCCACCCTCTTGCTTTTGATTACCTATGTCATCACACCTTTTGCGGCGACTACATCTAAGGTATCGGAAATTGTGTGTTTAACTAATTCATCTTGCAAAGCTACTCTCTCACCAAAAGAGCTTCGTCCTCGTAATTACGACGGATTAGGGACTAATATCTAATTATGCCTTAATATGCTTTAATGCATTTTTAATGGCAGCTGGGTGTTAAAGTCAAATTCGCCGCTGTCTCTGTGGGGGGTGGGAGGTGAAGATTGAGGGAGGGAAAGGGTTTCTTGGCAGTGGAGGCTGGAGGGAGGATGGGAAACATTGATTTCTTTGGCTGAGGTTACAGGAGCCTAGGAGGGAGGCAGCTGCTGCATACTGAAGTCATTCGACGTTAAAAATGTTGCACCAGGCCCGGTTACGCAGTAAAATGCATTTCCCTCGCTGCTGTTTTATGTCAAAGGAGGGAGGACACAAATGCCTGTTTGAATTATGATCTGGAATAGAGACCGTTTATTGATTTGCTACTTTATGAAGGGATGACTACATTGCCAAGACAAGTGAGTTTGAGTACCGCTGGCAGCCGAAAAGAGGGTTGAGTATTCTGTTATGATGGATTGGACAGAAAATAAAGCAAAGACACGCTATGGTCTGTAGAATCCAATGTTCTGAAAACCAAAAATCAGGCCTATTCATGTGGATACACACACAAACACACACACATTCCCAATTTTCAAGGGTCAGAGCTAGTGTATGACAAGCACTCTGAACAAATAGATATTCTCAGATATTCATGCGCCTGCATGCACTTGTAAATGTATTCATACTCGCCGTTTGTTTGTCTACGCATGATTGTTTTCCACAACAATATTCCATTCATCATTTGTTTCCCCCTTGTTTATTCTAATAGGGAGTAGGGACAGAAAAATATCTGCATAATATTTCAAAGATTGATTGGGATGCAAATTGCCTTGCGAGCCCAATTGGTGTGGCTTGGCCTGTTTTAATTGGGTTCTGTTAATTAATGCTCGATGTGAAGACAAACTGAATTACTTGCAGGTTTTGCGCATGTCATTATCTCCTAATTGTGCCAGTAGGAAAGCGTGTGTGCGCACTGTATGTGCATATTTGGTTAACCCCTTCTTCTCTTGCGTGATCCTGTAAAAATCATTAGGCCTTAATAACAAACAAGGGTCATTAAGTTAATACACTATTAGGAAGCTAAGTCCTTATGTTTTAATCACTGAAAGACTAATAAGAGAAATATAATTTATTTACAGGCTTTAACTAAATGCATTACGCTTGTCAGGAACACTGAGGTGTTTAATGTTAAAGGTAGATTCATTTTCCTAATTAGATATGGACCTCGTGAGGAATTCCTTCCAAATGACTGACTGGATGACTGCACTTGACATGATTTCTCTTTTATGTAATAAACACTGCATGGATGTGATAGGAGGAGTGTGTTCAGTGGTAGCCTCTGTAAGTCCTTTTCTTGTATGTGTCTTGTATTTAATCTGAATTATTACTATAATTTTGCACACAAGACCCAACTTAATAAACTGTAATAAAAAAACAACTACTACAACTTGTTTTTTACAAGTGTAGCCTGAATGAAAATAAAAACAAAATAAAAATTTCCAAAAAGGCTTCCACTTGCAGATGGATCCAAAAATGTTGCAGCGCTTCAGCAAGCATGCAATGAACTGTGGGGTTATCTCCTGGACCGCTATGCTGCTGATGAGATACATGCGCAACTTGAACTGCAAAGCAGCAAGATTCATATTTTCAGACCATTAAACAGAGGATGCCACATCTCAAAACTCGCCATGCAAACACATAACAGTCAAAATGCATCAAAGGGTAAAATGGGAGCGTGAGTCATTACGCCACTCATAATGACCGCTGAGCGATTTATCCTGCCAGCCAGTCACTGAGTCGAGGAGGTCCTCGACAGCAACAAATAAACATATTAATGTGATCAGTCGTGCTCTGAGAGGTAGAGTGCATGGCAATTAACAGTCGTCTGTTACTATGTGGACCGGAGTGTCGTTAGCGCCGGGGTGACCTTGAGGAGCCTCGTTAGGAAAATGATTGACGTGGCAACTGTTGTCAGTGGTAACGCTGACCGTGGGAAGGGAGGGATGGACAGACGGGTAGGCCGGGTGGCAGGGCTGCAGGTGGCAGACAGTGGGTGCAGAGCGCACCTGGGATGTTATGAATGAGATCTGGCTTCATCAAGATGAGAAATGTCAAATGCAGCAGAGAGATGAGCTGTGTTGCTCCAAGTTTTCCCTGTAAACTTGATCTAAAAACATAGTTTTGCCTACAGAAATGCAATGCTTCAGTTTTAATTGTGTTTCTATGTTCAAAGTTGTCAGTGTTTCTGTACCAATGTCATGACTAGACAAAGTAAATTACTGCACCCTAATTTTGAGTAATCATAAATGGTAGTACAGTACAAATCCTGTGTTTTTTTGATCGCTTGGAAAAAAAACAAACAGTTAAACTGCGGAATAAATGGATGTCAGGAGAGCATCTTCCGTGACAGCCCCTGTACAGGTCAGTGCAAGTGCGACATTGTACCTGTGATGTCGTGCTGTTTGAAGGAGTCGCTGTAGATCTGGTGCTGATTGGGACAGTGTTTCTTCAGCCATTTGCACACGTCCTGTTGGGTCCACAGGGCCACTGGCTTGGACAGCTTCACATATCCTGGCTGAGACAAAGCAAACATTTAAATTCAGCATCATTTCATAATCTGTTATACTGCAACACACTTTGACATGTCCTGAAGCAGTTGTGTAAGTCCCATTTTTTACAAGCTTGCTGAAGCGTGACTCCGTTGTTAAGATCCTTATGTATGTACATGTATAATTAAACCTGGGGGCATTGTTGGTGGACTAACACTCACATTTTGTTCAGAGCACATGATGTCAGGACTGCACGCTGTCGTTGTTTTGACGGGCCATACTGCAGTCATGCACCTTTATATGACCTGGCCTTCCAGCTGACTGATTTTGTCATATACTATTTATTGGCTGCATTTGCCCTCAAGGATCAATTAAGTATTAATCTTTTAAAGTAAAAAGAAAACACGTAATTCAATGTCAACAATAAGATATTTATACAATCTAAAGCTGGACAGAGACTGTGCGATTTTATTAATCTTGTATGCTGCGTTAAGTCACACTACACTATTTATTCACCATATCTATCAAAACAACTTCTGTGCTCACACTTTACAGTTTGATCATCAGCTGAACATGAATACGGAGCCCCCGATCGGTTTTGTCCATTGACAAGACGGTCCTCAAAATGTTGACAATGAGATAAAGGCAGTGTTATTTTGTACAATTCTACTTTGAACCGACAGCAAGAAGGAAAAAAAAAAGAATATGGACCCTTAGATGGCTGGATATATTTTGTTTGTTTTGCTGTGAAGTGAAGGAGCAGAAATTCAGCCCGAATCTAAAGTTAGTCGGGGGTTAATAACAGGCTTAATCCCTGCAGTGTGTGCCCATCATTAAGGTACCCTATATAATGAATATGTTTTTGTTTACATTCAGTTTTTCTCCCCAAATTGCAGTGAATCTTTAAGAGCTGATGAGCATGTTGAATTTTCCTTCCTCAGAAAAAAAGTCTTTGAGTGTTCTGAAACCTGCATTATTTATAGCCACTTTTATTGACAGATTGCTGCCTTTAACACCACACTGCCACCACCAAATATCTTTTTTTAAACTAGTGCAAAACAACACAACTTAGAAACAAACAAGACTAGAGCTTTGCCTAATACAGAGTAGTCCAAATCCAGTAGACTGCTTCTATTCTCTGTGTTTGTTTCCTGGATTTGCGTTTTGCTTTTTTGGCTATCGATTAATCGTTTAGTCTATAAAATCAGAAAATAGTGAAAAAGGCCCAGAGAAGAGAAAAAACCCCCCAACAAAACGCCACCAAATTTATGTCGCTATAAATCACTACCTTTTGAACCCCCACACTGGTTGTGTGCATGTTTGTCCTTATGCATGTGCTGTCAGAGCTTTAGATACAAGCAAAACATGGGCAAGATAAACAACGTACGTACATTGAATATAGGTTATATTAGAATGCATGTAATTGTACATATACAGACACATATGCACATTTCTGTATTGCACTGTACTCTGGTTGCAAGATTCTATTTTAAATAGGCAGCGCGGTACTCTGCCAAAGTATCGCTCTTGAAAGTGCTGGCAATGCTTTTGATTTTGATTGAGGGGCTACTAAAATTACAAACAGAGAGAGGTGATTAAAATTTCACATCCACACCCCTCCACTTCAGCCTGCTCTCTGGCTGCCGTGTGGTGTGGCATAGCAATGGAAGTCCTGCTCTTTCTCCACGCAGAGAAAGCAGAATAACAGGTACTGGCAGCACTTCCTCTGCTTTGCCCTCTCGCTCTTTCCCCCATCTCTCATCTCTCCCCCTCCGCATTCAATCTCGCCCCGGTCCCTGTCAGATCTATCACATTGTCTTTCTCACTTCCTCTCCCCGCATACTGCGGCTCTCATCTTTCCCATCTCCCTCTCTCTCACCTGTTTCTTATTATATGGTACTACCTCTCGCTCTCTATGTCTCTCCACTGCTCCTTCCCACTCACTCTATATCTGGCATCCCGGAGAGAAAGAGAAATTGGGGGAGATGTACATGCTGGTTTGGGCATGTGGTCTAAATCCCCTGCAGGTAGGCGAAGTGACAGACACGCAAAGCTAGCAGGTAGGCAGGTATGCAGGTAGGCGAGGCCACCAGTCTTAATACGATTGCTTGGCAGCCTGCGTGGATAGATGCTGAATCTGCAGGAAGACACCACATTAACCATTAAACACAGCTCAACTCAATGCTAATTAACCCTGACTAGGAGCTTGAGGCGACAAAAGAGAAAGGGAGGCCCAGATGGAGAAAGAGTGAGGGACAGAGCGCAAGAGAGAGGGAGAGGAGTGTGTGTGTTGTGCGAGAAAGGAGAGTTTGGGAGAGTAGAACTAGCAGGAGAGAAAGGAGAGGAGGCTGGACTGACAGATGAGGCAGAGGAATAAAGAGGGAGAGCTGGAAAAAAAAAAAAAGCCAGTGCTCCAGAGTGGACTCTGCAGAATTTGACACAGGAGACTCTCTCATTTTCCATGAACCCATTTGTGAGTCAATGGCCATCTGTGTTTTACATTCTGCACTGATTTAGCCCATAGCTGTGTTCCCGGGGCTGGTACAATAGGTGAGCCGGTGCCTTCCTGCCTGCCAGCCAGCCAACGGAGCCAAAGGGTGGAGAGAAAACAGCAGAGAGAAGAAAACAGTACAATCACGCTCAAAGAGCTGTGTTCAAGAGACTCCGGGCCAATTAGAGATTTGAGTGACAGCACAGGGGTAAGAGGAGAAGCCTGCTTTATTTCTAACTGCAATATGTCTGGGAACAGGCACACACACACACTTATATCCACATGTGCAGCCCAGGCACACCAACACCCACACTGGAAAAAAAAAAAATACATGAATGCAATGTATACGCACTTTCAGCTCACTCATACACACACATACACACACACAAACCATCCAATTGCCATGTGCGCCAACATGCAGTCAGTGTGGCGCTGTCCTTGGCTTTAATTGATAACTGAAAGCCCCGCACAGCTCCCAGTATTCTTCACGTTACCTTAGCAACAGAGCAAGGACAACCTCAAAAATTAAAAGACGAGGAATGAAGCCTTTGGGGGAGCGCGCAACCCGAACATGAACCAGAGTGTGGAATAAACATCCACACATTAACGACCACAGTGGAAAACTATTACTTACATAATGAAGCATGTAATCGCGCTAACACAGATAAGCATTTAAAGATCCAATATGAAAGTGCTCAGCTAAATTAATCAAGAGGCAATCACATGGCCCCTTTGTGAAGACAGTATTGGAATACAGAAAGAGCTGGGAATTAAAAGCACTGAAAAGCATTCCAGAAGAGACAAACACCATGTGACTGAGAGAGTGAATTTGGCAGTTGTGTACAGCAGTAGTTGTTTCTAAGGAGAAACCCCCCTTGTGTCGTGATTTTCATTTTGGCTCCATGATTGTTAGGCTGATTGCAGGGTCAAATGGCTTTACACCCAATTAAAAATGTTAACTACAGCAGCAGTTAGCGCATATAATGACATTGTTTTGTCAATTATTTACTGTATTTAGTATTAAACTGACCACAAAGACCTTATGATGTCAAATAGATTTCATCGTTTCTCATAGATTTTTGTTTACTTCCCCAAAAATAACTCAAATTGAACCCCAACCCTGGATATTTCCCCAGACAAAAGAAGTGGGCAGAGTTCATTTATTGAGCAAATGTGTACAAAGGCAAAACAAATATTCAATAGCTCTTTGACAGCACAAGCTGTTACTTTTGTTCAGAACCATTACAGCTGTCGAGCAGCCTTCATTAGGAGCAATATTGTTTGTTGGATGAAACATGGCTCTGTACAAAACAATGCAATCACATTTCATTGTCCAATCAGGTTTTGAAAAACACAAAATGAGACGTCACACTGCAAAGCCAGTTTAGTCATTCTACAGACTTTATCTTTATGTCTATTCATTTCATATTTAATTTTCCTTAAAAGTGAGACACTGAACTTTTATTTAGCTGCTCTTTTGAGCAGATTTATACGTAATTTCCCTGATGGAAATGTTTTGACTAAAGTGGTATTGCTTTAATTGGAAATGCAGGGGAATGGGAATTTCTGCTGGTAATAAAGGAAGAAAATAAAAACATAAACATCACTGTGATTCAGTGCATGCGATACTGATAGTTAAAGTCATATAGACAGAGTCATATGTAACGAACTAGATAGAGTATGTACAGTAGTAACACTTAACTTCAACCTTCTCCTATGAAGACACATATATTATATAACTGTTATATTGTCATTCATTATCATACAGTTAGGGATGCTTCACAGGCAACTACATCAGTAAACACTTAAAAAGACCTTATATGTGCTTACAATTACATGAGAATGTGTTATAAACTCTCTATTAAATGTTTATATACTGCTTATAAATGATAAATGTGGGGGTTAAGTGTTACCATACAGTACATCTTGCACTGTGCATGCTTTATAAATTTTGCTCTGACTTGTCAGTATGTAAATTTATAAAGCATTGCACAGAAATTCAATTCTGGTTCTGGTTACATTCTTCCATTTATATTATCAATTTTCAAGAACACCAGAGAAACTGCAAGGTTGCATTAGGCTGTGATCCTTTTGCTGTATATTGAACTTGCTTACAATAACACCAGTGAGATTCACTGCTGCATACTTCCCTCTAGTGTCACAACTAAACGCTGCAGCCGCTTTTTCTGAGTGTGACTGGACAGAAGAGCGCCGAGAGGAGGAGGGCCACTGCCATTAGTGTCATGTTGACTGAGTGAATGGCTGTTTGAGACACGGAGCCCTGTGTCATCTGCCCTATCTCCACTGCACTGCTAATTAACAGCTCTGGCATGCTCTCTCTCACTTTCCTTTCTCTCTGCCTCGCTCTATTTCTCTCGGCCAGAGCTGGCAGGAGATGAAAATTCCCTGTATTAATTAATCTGTTACATACAGGAATGGGGATGAACTCGAGATATGTCTGTGTCTGTGTGTGTGTGTGTGTGTGTGTCCAGAGAGCTGTGGGATGGCTGACGGAGAATAACACGCTATGCTGGATAGATTAATAAGCCTTCATAAGGAGCCTCTGTTTACAGGCAGTGCCAACTTTACTCAGACACATCAAAGAAAGTACACAAGACCCCTTCACAGTCCCTGACCTTGGGATTCGGCAGGGGTCCATGAAGCACTGCAGGGTGTGTTAACACTAAACAAGAAATATTCACCTCGAGCTTGATATTGATTACGACTGAGATGAGATGATTTGCTATGGGTGTTACAGCCATCCACTGAGTCTAAATGGCTGTTTTATGCCTCATGTTTAATATATGGCTGAGCCTTGGCTCAATTACAAATCCGGCCGGGCGCAGGATTCAGCTTTAATCTAATATTTAAAAATGAACACTGCTGATGTGATGAAATGATATGACTTGCTCTTCTACAGGTACGTACTGTTCTAAGGTCTGGATTTATTACGTCTTCATAATGATTCAAAGCTAACTGAGGGATCATTAACCAGGTACTTATGCTCTGCCTGAAAACCAGATGAATGAGCTTTAATGTCTTTGTTTTTGCTATAACAAAACAATCCTCAGCAAATTTTTGACATAGTAACAAAGAGTATGTTCATCTTAGTCAACTGTCCTGACAAGATGTTGAGTTTCCTACCAGTAACCCGAGGAAACTTTTTGAATTATATATAGGGCTGGGTATCAAACCTGAATGCTTCTTTGGTCTTGACCAAAATGTGTCTGTAGGAGCGAGTGTCAAAAACTGAAAGCTGGTCTCTTGTTTACTTATTGTTTGATCAGATAGTTCCTGATTCAAAGAATGGATTTCTGGTACAACTTCACTTGCTTCCAAGGTGCATGGACAAGGGAAAACGTCTGAAGAAATCTAAACTCCAGCAACACTTGTAGTATAAAGAACAACTTTATTGTGAGACCACTGGTTTTGGCTTGTGGCCTTCATCAGGGTCATCATACAACACATTGCAATGAACATTTTTTTATATTATAATATTGCTGGAGTTTTGACCTCTTCAGTTCCTGATTCAAAACAAGATTTTGGCAATTGTAGCCTGTAGTTTATTTGTACCGTTTTGCAGAAAAACGTGTTTATATTTCTCAAAGTAAGGTACCAAACTCAGGTTTTTGTATTTGTAACTTTTTACAGTGGGTGTATTGTCAAAATCGGGGAGGGAAAAACAATGTTTATAGACACAGAGAAATAGAAAAAATACAATTTCCAAATTCCAATCATGTGTCACTGTGCTAATTGGTCTAATTGCTGCTTTTGGTATATGCCAAATATTCATCAAGAGTTCATCTTGAACTCCGGGGCACATCAGTATACATACATTTATCCAATCAAATGTAATAGGGTTAGGGTTAGCCTTAAATAAGGTAGCTAATAAAGCTATATCTGAGGGATATACGCGGCCCACATCCTTTTCACTTGAAAATATGTGGCATTACTGAAGCTGTAGATGCTCTAACCACTGTTTCCCTGCAACTTCAACTGTTAACAGTCAAGTTAATAAGTCCAGTGCTGCAAACCTCCCATCTAGCTCTTAATTAAGCTCAAGCCCTATAAGCAGTAGGCGATTTGAGGGTGGATGCCATCCCCCTTGTTAGCAAAATTACCAAAATGCATCCCCCTTGTTAACCCCCCCCCCACCACCACCACCACCGCCACCCCCACACCCCTCCATCCCCCCATCCCCTAGTAGCAGAGAGAGTGCAGGGGCAGAGAGGTTGAATATGGTAGTCTTGTCTGCCTGACTCATTGATCCTTTATCTGACTGAGGTTTGGGCAAGTTAGAATCTATGGCCCCGACCATGGCTCTGAAATATCAGTAGCCTAACTGTGCTGTGTATTGATAAATCCACAACATTGTCCGTGGTGCTGAAGTAGCAGACAGATTTGTAATCGCCTTTTTCTCTAAGTCCCGCCCTTCTGTCAGTTTAGTCTTGGATCTATATTATTCTCTAAAATATATACTGTAAATGCTCAATTCTATACTATACTGTAGCCTGTATACTATATAGAGTAGTGTCACCTTTATGATCAAAGTGACAAGTAGCAAGCAACCTCTGTAACAATATATTTTATAGGAGACATAACTACAGATAATAGTTTTCACTATAGATGTTTGGGGTAACCTGGGAGTTGAGCAGGTAATGTGACTGAGGAAATTAACCTGCACTGACTGCACTGCACTCAGCTGCTACAGTTACATAATTCGAGGTAAAGTTTATACCGTCAAATCTACAGTGTGTTTTGAAAATTAAGTGTTATTAAAATCCCCCATCCCTCTGTTAAAAATTAACAAGTCACCGACTTCCTATGAGTATGAATAAATACTATCTGGCCCGTGGCTGTGTTGCATGGTAGAATAGATTGCCGTTCTATGTAATTATAGTCTTTATGCACTTGATATATTGAATTCCCCCCCAAAGAGAAAAACTCATTCTCAACAGCAATCCAGAGACACAACACTGAGACTGAAATCTTAGTCAGTTAAATTGTTTTAGCTAATGCAGAACGTCCTCCAGGTCTCTAATGCAATTCAGACTTAGCTGCTGCTTCAAACAGAATGATGCCGGGATATAAAATTACATGACGACGCCCGCAAAAACCACACAGCACAGATAGTATGTTACAGATACTGCGCATAAGAATCACCACATATTGACTTACAGTTACAGCACAATACAGAAAGAACAGAGCATCTCCACTCTCTCCAAGTGTGTTTGTGTGCTCGTACTGTATGTGTGTGCTCGCACTAATTGAACCCCGGCCTGGCTGTCTGTCTGGTATTTCAAAAGCTCATCCAGGGTTTACACAGAGGACTGTGTCTGACTCAAAGCTCTTCCACTTGTTTTGATTGACAGCTGATTACCACGGATTTTACACAGAGAAATGGGAATATGAGAGTGTGTGTATGTGTGTGTGTGTGTGCGTTAGGAGCGATCACTCCCGTCTCCTCCCACTGTCCCAACCACGGTCTATTTTTGGAAGAGGAAGTAAGGAATTGCTGATGATGGATCCTTTGATCTATTATCAGAAACACTGAGGAAGAGCAGAAACACAGCCTGAAACAACAGCTTGTCTTTCTTTCCTTGTTTATTCCCTGTTAAAGTCTTTGTTTGTACCGAAGACACAGATGTGTGGAACATAGGGGATTATTTTATTTAAATGGGTGGTTGATTTGTTTTGTGTGGCAAGCAGTCAAATTACAGTACAAGGACGTTTTTGTGCACAGACTGTAATTTGACCACAAATACAATCAATTTAGTACCAAGTAAGGGTGTTATAAAGGCAGTGAAACCATCGCAGTGCATTGCAGTGTGATAAATGTGGAAACATGACTAAGTCTCTACAGCCATGCTAGCTCCCCTGTTTAATTGTTAGGGTGCTTTGGCCTAATGCTAATGCTAACATCAGCATGCTCACAATGTCAATGCCAACATGTCGATGTTCAGCAGGTATAGGATTTACCATCTTAACCATCATAATTTAGCATGTTAGCAGGCAAACATGTGCTAGTTAGCACTAAACACAAAGTGCAACCGAGGATGAAAAGATTATTGGACGAAATGAAATTTTGACCTGATGGTATTTAATGTCTTTCAGCTGATTGTTTTGGTTTTACAGCCAGCAGCTTCTCTGTTTTGGTTCAGTCTCACCGCTCGAACACTGATAAACGCATTGCATGCTACAACCAGACAATGTTAGCGACTAGCTGGTGAAGATAGTGGAGCATTTAGCAGCTAAAGAGCTAAAGGGAGAGTATTATTGGACTGATGCTCTGTGTCTGCCGGATGTGTAAACAGCCAACTGTTTGCTAACACGTTAGCCATAACAAGTGTATTATCACATTGATAATGTGTCTTGTTCTGCTGCCCCAAGTGGCCAAAATAAACAACAAACTTAACAAATGCATTAAAATCACATTTATCTCATATATCATTACTGCATAAGTAATTGAAATTCAGAAAATCATGCCATGTTTTTACTGTTAGCTGTAAATGATTGCAACTTGAAAGCAAAGTAAAAAATGCATCCCATTTCCAACTCTTTGGGTTTATAATTGCAGGTGCCTAATGCTTTATTCCTGGGTGGTTTCTAAGACACATGGCCTACTGTACATTGCTTTAATCAGACTAAAGACTTCTGTTATTTAAACTGAAAACAGACTGGGAAGTCTAGGCCATCCTACACACAGGGGTAAATAACCAGTACAGTGGCAATGCATTGTCAACCAGATACTATTTCTGCCCCAAGCCCACTTGTCTAACTCATACAGTGGTGGAAAAAGTACTGAGATCTTTGACGTAAATTAAAGTATCAATACAGCAATGTAGAAATATTTTTATTTGAGTAGACGTCCAAAAGTCTTAGCAGCAAAATGTACTTAAAGTATCAATAAAAGTAGTCATTATGCATATAATAATCCACTTCAGAATAATATCTATTATATAATTGATACCACCTCCTCTTACATCCCCTGTCTGTAGAATTTGAACATTTCTGTCTTTGCTGCCACCAAGTGGTAGTATCACAAAAGACACTATGGCAGAGGGACCCTGGGATGAACATTTTCACCAGGATTATTTAATATATTTAATAAATAAACACTGAAATCCGAATAAGTTGAAAGATGCTACAATAAAATAAAAATTTGACACATCATGGCCTTAGAAGACAATTTTCCCAAAGTTAAGAACTCCATCTAAAGATGTTAAATTATTTGAAATGAGTGTGGACTGCACTGGCATGAAGTTGATTTCAATGCTGCTTTGTGGATTAAACTAACACTGATGCAAACACTTTTTCTACAAATGGTGCTTTCAGACCCACTCTTACCCGTGAAAGCTCCGACTCAGAGACGGAGCGATGGGGCAGCGAACGGCGCTGGTACATGGGGGGGCTGACATCCTGGTAGCTCGGGCTGTCGTCGTCCAGCAGCACAGCCCCCGCGTCCACTGACTCCTCCTCTTCCTCCAGCTGTGACGTCATGTCCTCCGGGCACATCTGGTGGTCGTTGCCATTCTGGCTCAGGTTGCAGTGAACAGCTGTGTGGGCAAGAAGGCGAAACAAATGACTGGATGAGTGATGGGTAAGGGTAGAAAAGTACACTCAAGTATAATTTCTGAAAGTACGACTAAATTAGTACTTAGTAAGCATATCTTTTATGCATCCAGATGTCTTCTAATGACTTAGGTTGTAGTTACTTTAATGTACTGAAGTTGTACTTTACAGTAGAAATGCTTAAATATAAATGCTTTTCAGTATAATAGCACTATATGATCTGCTCAATAGTATCCCAAACCGTTTTAAAAGGATCTCTGATCTAAGGTGATTTCCAACTGCTTTATAAGTTCATGTTACTAGATCTACTGATGACATATCCATCTGTGAGCATGTTGAATCACCCAGTCCTCACACACTGAATGCTATACTGCAAAAAACCCACTAGATGGCAGCAGATAATGATATATGGTGGGTGAGAAGCCATTGAGTCTTAGTTCAATACTACATACTAATACCATACAGTCTGTAATATAGTATACTGATTTTGCAGAAAATATACAAGAACTCAATATATTTAACCCTCAAATGACACCAGCAAATATTAATAAAGATGCACAGTGTGTGCTGAGACATAAACTCATTTAAGCTGGGACTTGGGAAGGCTACTGCCAATTTCAAATTTGGAAAATTAAATGTAACTTTTTACATTATTCCCATTACAAAGGAAAAGTTGAATTCGTGAGCAATAGCAAACACCCTTGCTCAATTCAATACACTCAAATGTTTTGCTGCTTTAATCTTATCTGGTCTGGTGGGACCAATAGCTGTTGGTGGGTAATGTTAGCTAGTGTTTGCAAACTTTAGATAGATATTGCTGAGTCAGTTTGCTGGCTTTAAGACTCTTCTTTACTTCTGCTTTTGTAAAGCTACATTTTTTTTCCATTTACCATTATCCTGTCACTGTGACCTTTGGTCTAAACGTCTCGCTTTGACAAGGAGAAAGCTAAATGTTTTTCCAAACTTTACTTTCAGAGTTATCTATGGTCTACTGTTTTTCAGTTGTTCCATTTCTGTTGAGACAATAGTGTCCAACAACATCACACTCAAAAATAAAGTGAATTTAGTATGCATACTATCACCTTTGAGTATTTTGTCACTTTCTGGGTGTCACCACACATTTATTCAAAACCCAGAATTAGCATGCAGCATGCACTCGGGGCACTGCTTGACTTTACACCAGACATGCATACATATCAAATCCAGACTACACAAATACACATTAAATACATGTTTGCATAGAGTGTGTGGATGTTTAACTTGCATAAATTACCACCGTAACCCAAGACTGATAACTGAGCACCGCAACAGCAGGTTTCATCTTCAGCCAAAAGAAGCACCCATTCAGAGAAAGTGATTGCTGTTGTGTTTTGTAAAAAAATGCGGCGAAGAAGCAAATAAACTGACCCTTGATGAGAGATCAACATCTTACAGCGATAAAACCAAGTAAAACTCTTAGTTGTTTTGACAAATTGGCAGTCAAGTTCAAATCTCAAAAAATAAAGACAGGCTTTGAATCCACTGAATCAATTTCCATCTAAGTAAGGGTGGTTATGTTTCAGTGGAGGCTGTATACTATAAACTGGAGCTTTCAGGAGATGAAGGACAAAAGTCACATATCAGCAGAAGGCTTCAATTCATTCTTAGAAATTTGTATCGTACCACTTTGCCATTTTCTCCATGAAGTGATTATTTTCAGGTTTGTTTTTCAGGAAGTGTCAGGCTCAGGCACTATTTTGGTCTCATCAGTCGGTGATGCAGGCGCAGAAGCGACAGCTAGCAGTAGCGCTGTGAGGTGTCACTGAAATGGGCCATTTCTCATCATGCAATCTGCCCACTTGCTCTAAAAACACAGTCGGCTCATTTATTTGGAATGGGAGCCAAAGACCCTTTTCATCACACCTGAAGGTTGCTTCGGCTGCGGATTAAAAAGGTCAGCGCGATGTTTTTCAAAGGCTGCGCATTCTGCTTTGCTTAATGGCCTAAGAGAGCGAGAATTAACTTGAAAACAGAATAGAAGATCTGCAAGAAAACATACACGTCAGGCAATGAATCATATAGAAGCCTACAATAACTATATAAAAGAATAAATGTTTAAATGTCCCTGATATCCCTGATGGACAAATTGGTGCTGGCTGGGATTTAAAAGATAATAGCCATATATAAACAAACAAAAGAAATCAGCCTGGCAGGCCCAGCAAGCCCAGGAAAACAGCCAATTGGGGGCTCATGTCAGGCCTCTGTCGCCGAGCAATTACAACAACTCTGACACAGTTCAGAATGATTGGAACGAGGCAATAAACAGCAACAACATCTGTGCTGTCATCCCATATAACAGGAGCAGGAGTGTGAAAGCTACTCTAGGTGGTCCCGTCCTCCTCCGATGACATGCTGACGCTGTACATCTCGGAAGAACAAAGTAGAAAACTCAATATGATTCAGTGAGCAAATGCACTGCAAACCGCATTCATTCAAAGCAAACCTCTCAGAGAAACGTCCTCCCCCGTGACCTTAAGTCACAGCCGCCTCTCAGAATTGTATTGAAAATGTTTCAGGCCCAGTTTTAAAAATCACTTCTTCTACATTTTCACTGATTATTCTGGGGACACGGGAGTATTTGTTATACATACTGCCAGAGAGCACTGAACCCTGCACAGGTTTCTGTCGGATGACTCAAATTGAATCTGTAATTTATGCTTCTGAATTCATTGCGAGTCGCACACTGTCAAAAAATGGAAATACAGTGGAATACAACAACAGTGGTGGAAAGTACATTTACTCAAATACTGTATTTAAGTACATTTTGAGGAACTTGTACTTTACTTGAGTGTTTCTAGTTTATGTTACTTTATATGTTACTTCTAATCTACTACATTTCAAAGGGAAATACTGCACTTTGTACTCCACTACATTTATTTGACAGATATTAGGCTAATGGGAAGGCACCCAAAATCTTGCGATATCAAGGTAGAACAAAGCACAACAATGTATTTCATATTCTTTAAGGTTTCCCACATACGAAATGGATTCTTGTATAAAAAATTTTTACTTGCAAAAGTTCTTAAATTGGCAGATACTGTGACACACCCCATAAATAAAAGAAGTGCAAAATAGAGCCAGACCGAACGGGATATGATAGACCTAAACTCGTGTCATGAATATCTTGATGCATTTAAGAAATACAGTACTACAGACACAGAAGTACATTAAGCAGACATATCAAATAAGGTCTATGATTAAAGTATTAATTTACTTTTAGGCAGCTGGACTAAACTACCTAACTGTATATAAAGTAGTTGTACTGTAAAACTTGCTCTCCACCAGCTATAACAGTAAAATGATACTTATGCACTGATGCATCAGTATTAAAAATCTAATAATGTAATATATATTAATATCAGTGACAGGGAGCATTTTTCAGCAGATTGAGTACTTTTCCTTTGACACATAA
This sequence comes from Macquaria australasica, assembly GCA_005408345.1. Taxonomy (NCBI): domain Eukaryota; kingdom Metazoa; phylum Chordata; class Actinopteri; order Centrarchiformes; family Percichthyidae; genus Macquaria; species Macquaria australasica. The sequence goes on along the minus strand of SEMN01000133.1, from coordinate 736,589 downwards.
GTACATTTTGCTGATAAAACTTCTGTACAACACTTAAGTAAGGTTTTGAATGCAGGACTTTAACTTAGATAATAGAGTGTTTTGCTGGTACTTTTACTTAATAAAATTTGAATACTTCTTCCACCACTAGAAGAAGAAAAGTGTTCTTACTTATGTACTTTTCTCTGTGAGGTGCAAAGGGTATACAGAACTGAATGAAACCAGCACACCCTGAAGGTTTGTTTTCCAGAGTCAAAAGAGCATTTAGCAGAATAACACCGACTAACAGGTTTAATTGTGGACGGACGGATCGCAGCGCTCTATTATGAAGTGATATCACCAACACGGCACAGCTGCAGACCTGCTCTGTTTTGATCCCTGATAAGAACCTGATATAAACACAGGGAGAATATACATGAGTGGGCCATGTTTTAAACAAAGCCAACTTGAGATGCGTAGCACGAAGCATTGCTCCCTCTCACTGCCTCTTTATTCCTCTCTCCTCTCCACCCAGCTCACTCTTTCCACTCTCCTCCTAGCCCTGACTCAATTCATGGTGGGTGTGCAACAACTCTGGAGGAGAAATGAATTATACATCCTCTGCTAAAAGCGTCTAAACAATGGAACACCACAAGCAGACTAAAGGGATAGAAGGATAGATGGATGACAAGATGATGAGAGGGATTAAGCAAGTGGAGGAAGCACACAGAGGGAGGACAGTTGCATTTCTGTCTATCCTTTAAAGGGAAGAAGGGTGGGTGGCTAGGGGGCTAGGAAATAAAGAAATGCTTTTTTTTGTAACGGCAACAGTTACTATAAATAGCACCATTACATTCTTCCTTCTCTCCTCCCTGACATGCGCCATGCAAGCATCGCGAGGGAAGAGAGATAGATCAGGGAGGATGTCTGCCTCCTTTCTCTCTCTCCTTTTTTTTTTTTTCTCTCAATGAGATTCAGTACAACAAGGGGAAATGAGGGGAGTAAAATGAATGGAGCACACGTGGAAGTGTTAAAGAATAGCGCCATCCTTGCACGGCCAAATGCATTCCTATTATTGAGAGGACGATTAATAAAGAATTGGATTAGTCTTACATAACTCTGTCTCTCTTAATTGCTGTACATGGTTTCGAACAAGGAACCATTACCAGTTTGAAAAATACCAGCCGACAAGAACATTTTGTACGTAGTCAGGATATACTGCTTAATTGTTTTTGTCTTGTGTTATTGCACTGGGATTCTGGACCAGATGAGTGCCGCTGAAGACAACATATTCAGTTTACAATGATTTAAAACAGAAGAAACCAGCAAATCCTCACACTGGAGAAGCTGCAACCAGAAAATTTGTTTTGGCATTTTTGGCAAAAATAAAGAAATATAGAATCATTCGATCACTTTGGCCTGTGAACATTTATTTAAAGGAAACCATGTGAGAAGTTAGAGGAGAAATGTCCTCGGCTACACACAGATTTTATAAAAGCAGTCACAAGCCAAAAAGGTTGGAAACCACTAGTTTAATCTTTAGCAATGTGTTGCATTTTATAAGCTCATCATATGTTTTTTAATATAAAATCTTAATCTGAAAAGCAACAAATAACTATAGCTGTTATAAATGTGGTAAAAAGTACAATATTTCCCTATTGTATATACAGTATATTGTAGTAGAGTAGAAGTATAATGTAACTAAAATTGAAATACTCAAGTAAAGTACAAGTACCTCAAAATTGTACTTACAGTGGGGGAAATAATTATTTGATCCCCTGCTGAGTTTGTAAGTTTACCCCCTTACAAAGACATGAACAGTCCATAATTTCTATGGTAGGTTCATTGTAACAGAGAGAGACAGAATATCAACAAAAAACTCCAGGAAAAAACATTAAATAAAGGTTATACATTTATTTATATTTGATTAAGTGAAATAAGTATTTGATCCCCTACCAACCAGCAAGAATTCTGGCCCCCACAGACCTGTTATGTGCCCATGAGGCAAACAAATTAGTCCTGTCCCTTTAGGAAAGTACTCCTTATCTCAACTCGTTATGTGTTTAAAAGACACCTGTCAGAGAATCAACCTCTTCCATTGAAACCTCTCCACCACAATGGGCAAGACCAAAGAGCTGTCAAAGGATGTCAGGGACAAGATTGTAGACCTGCACAAGGCTGGAATGGGCTACAAGACCATCAGCAAGAAGCTTGGTGAGAAAGAGACCACTGTTGGCGCGATAATCCGAAAATAGAAGAAATACAAGATAACAGTCAATTGCCCTCACTCTGGAGCTCCATGCAATATTCACCTCGTGGGGTAAGGATGATTCTGAGAAAGGTGAGGGATCAGCCCAGAATTACACGGGAGGAGCTTGTTAATGATCTCAAGGGAGCTGGGACCACAGTCACTAAGAAAACCATTAGTAACACGTTTGCCGTAATGGATTGAGATCCTGCAGTGCCCGCAAGGTCCCCCTGCTTAAGAAGGCACATGTACAGGCCCGTCTGGAGTTTGCCAATGAACACCTGAATGATTCAGAGAAAGCTTGGGAGAATGTAATGTGGTCAGATGAGACCAAAATTGAGCTCTTTGGCATCAACTCGACTCGCCGTGTTTGGAGGCAGAGAAATGCTGAATATGACCCCAAGAACACCATCCCCATTGTCAAACATGGAGGTGGAAACATTCTGCTTTGGGGCTGTTTCTCTGCTAAGGGTACAGGAAGACTTCACCGCATTGAGGGGCTAATAAACGGGGCCATGTACCGTAGAATCTTGGATGTGCACCTCCTGGCCTCAGCCAGAACACTGAAGATGGGTCGTGGATGGGTCTTCCAGCATGACAATGACCCAAAACATATGGCCAAGGCAACAAAGGAGTGGCTCAAGAAGAAGCACATTAAGATCCTGGAGTGGCCTAGCCAGTCTCCGGACCTTAATCCCATAGAGAATCTGTGGAGGGAGCTGAAACTTCGAGTTGCCAAGCGACAGCCTCGAAACCTTCAGGATTTGGAGAGTATCTGTAAAGAGGAGTGGACCAAACTACAAGAAACGTCTGACCTCTGTGCTTGCCAACAAGGGTTTCTCCACCAAGTACTAAGTCACATTCTGATTGAGGATCAAATACTTATTTCACTTGATCAAATATAAATAAATTTATAACCTTTATTTAATGTTTTTTCCTGGAGTTTTTTGTTGATATTCTGTCTCTCTCTGTTACAATGAACCTACCATAGAAATTATGGACTGTTCATGTCTTTGTAAGGGGGTAAACTTACAAACTCAGCAGGGGATCGAATAATTATTTCCCCCACTGTAAGTATAATAAATAAATGTAAGTAAATGTACTTACTAACTTCCCACCAGTGACCACAGAACACCAAGCAAATCACTGATTGCTGATTGAACATGAATCAGATGAAATGCTTATGTCGATATTAGGATATCATAGGTTCACATTTAAGTCATTAATGGTTTAAGGTCCAATATGATTACATCTTAAGGAGCTGCAGACTTCCTGTTCACGATATCAGTTGTGTAGCTTGCAGTCTGACATTTATGTTTGCTCTGTTGCTCTGAAAATGTTACTGTGAGGATTCAGTAAGTCAGATGACTGAATGAACACTTAATACGGTAATATAGGGAGGGAAATTATTTATATGCAATTATTTGGGCTGACATGTCTCCCTATCTCCCCATAAAACTGCACCTATGGCAAAAACCCAGTTCAAAGAAAATGTACGTTTCAAACCGGGGCGATGGGAGAAGCTAAACGCTGTATTTCTGTGCAAACTCCAGAGCCTGTGTTTCACAGCCCGAGCTGGTTCAAAGTGAAACCAGTAGTGGGTCCATAATCAAAAGTGAAGTTTGCTCTGTGTGGGCGCTCAGGCTTATAGTGATCTCTTTCTCTTTGGCTGACTCTCAAAGTGGAGCAGAATGAATTGTTTGCGAAGAGAATCAACTATATGACCCAGAAACAAAGCCTGGAGACAGAGGCCAGGGTAAGCCAGGCCAGATGACTGTGGAAGATTGTACCAACACTGCACTGCGGCTGTGAGACCTATGTCCTTTTGCCTGCTTCCAGCATGTTTAGCAAAACGGTGAAGCTAATCACAATCCGCCAATAGGCTTGTACACAGGACAGGAAGGACGTGGGTGCATTCATTCCCAAATCAACTGTGCCAACAGACGCTCTTGGGAATTTGAAGAGATGTTCTGGCACCAAAACTGGCAGAATGACATTTCAGTCATCCGCGCAGCTGTTACACTTTTTATATGCTAACAGTGGCTTGGAGCTGAATCAGAAATCAGTCCAGCACTGAAAATGAATGTGTGGATTGGCACATATTTTTCAGAGCTGTTCAGCTTCCTCCATCTGTCATCTCTCTCTCCAATCAGCTCACACACACACACACTCATGCATGCACAGGCACACACGCATGCACAAATATGCATGCATCCACAATGATTTACACGCACTTGTACACAACCCTGCGTGTACATACACAGACAAAGATGCACACACAAACTGGAGAAAAAAAACCTCCTTCCTAGTGCTGCATGCATTGCTGATTCTCACCCACTCTGTCAATTCAGTCCATCGTCTGCTCTCCAAATTAGAAAAAAAATTGCGTGAATGTGTGAGGTGAGTGCGTCTGCTCAGCTGTCTACCCTGAGGACCTTGGAAAGAGTGTCTCCATCAGTAGGGGACAGTCAGATCCTTGTTACACACTTACTGAAGTACTAATTAGAATATCTTTAAAGGGTAGAAAGACACTGGGAGAGAAGCACATCACCTGCAGTATAGGACATTTTGGACAGGAGCCTGTAGGAAGAGCTCGCTGCTCAGTGAGATTAAATTCAAGAGAAACAGGATATGTGTATAGATGATCTCTTCTTTCTTGTTTATTCTTTTTCAAAGCTCTTGAGAACAGGGGGTCTCGGTTTGAGTCTAATAATTAATTTACTAAAGAGCGCACTCTTTGGAGATGGGCCGTTAATGGCAGAACATCATTATGAACATCATTAAGGCTGGGTATCAAATCTCACTATGTTTCTCAATATGTTTTGGTAATGATCAAAATATGTGCATAGCAATGAGTATCAAAACCTGTGCCAAAAGCTGCCGTCAAATGTCTATTCAGATTTGTAATCTTGTTTACTTATTCTTTAGTAAGATAATTCCTATTTTAAATTTTAAAAAATGCTGCTAATTTTAGGCTGTTTTATAGGCAAAGTTCCTCTAAGGTTTTTATAAAAAATAAAAAAAACAACATCTTTCATTCCTCAAAGTAGGCATTAAAAAATAAATAAATCACAAGACACCAACTTTTTGTGTCACAAATGCCAATTTGAGATACATGATTTGCTGAGCGGATGCAGGTCTTCTTAGTGCAGTTTAGTTGTTTGTTTGTTTTTAAACCACCATTTACAATTTTCTTGTATTGGCTAATGAGCAGCTTCGTCGGAGCAATAAAAAGTTAATGGTGCTGCTCAATGGCACCTCAGCAATAGTCTTTGAGGGAGAAAAGTCCTTGAGCTTAAGTGGAGCTGCAGACACAAAGAGCAGAATTAAACAAGTTAATGTTATGTTCTGCTCAGAGAGAAATGCTTTGTTAAATAAAATTGCTTCCTGCTCTTAAGAAAACTGAAGTGTCTTCATTCTTTCTACAACATGTTTACTTAGAGCTGATTTTAAGTCTCAGACCAGAATAGGTGTTGCTGCTTTCAGAGGAATCAGAGCACGTGGTTATGTTAGCCAACTACTGTAGGTATTCCTCTCCAAGCCGCACACGGTTTAGGTTTCTGTTTCAAGTCTGTTACCCTGACGGATCCACGAGTCAATAATAGAGCTGCCGTTTATGGCTTTTCCTACAACATTAAAATTCATGAGCCGGCTCTGCAATCTGATTCAAGAGGCACAGGTGATCTCAGGTAACGTTCACTGAACATAACATTCAGCGGGTCAACTCTGTTGAAGCATAAATTTGAATGAATTTGTTGCCACTGCGTGCTTAATTAGTGGGCTAAAAGTTCAAACAGCCCTAAGTGAAATGCCAATTACTGGGCTCCATCTCATTTTCTGTGTTATTTAACTGTTAGCTCCGTCTCGGTTGCAAGCTTAGAAGGTTGCTGCAACAAAGGGTTAAATTCATGACTGTTGCATAAGCGTAGCCTGGTAATATATACATGTAATGATCCATAACTAACAAGACATGACATGTGGAGGAATTCTTGTCAAGCTCCTTTTAGGCTTACTGGCTTTAATACATTTATTAACACATGCAAAACCTACACAGGAATCTCACCAGTCTGAACTGACTGAGGAAAAACCTGCACAATGAATGGATGACTAAAATACAATGAAACATTGAATTAACATAAGAAACATACACGCAACAGTGCTCACTTAAAAGATGCCTTTTGGCATTGTTGTATACTCAGTTTTTCCTCTTATATGCTCATTAGGTTAGCCTATCTGTTCATATGTCTGCTGTTGAGACAATGACGATAGACCGCATGACTAACTATCAAAGTGAAGTCATGTAACAAGTTATCCAGCCAGCTAGACTCTCTGTAGGGCTCTTAATTCACCCTGACATCCTATCAAAAGTTAACTGAGCTCAAACTTCCCAGACTGCCCTCTCCAACCCCGGGGCTAGATCAGCTATGATTGGTCGGCCCTGCGTCAGGCAGGCGCAGATGTGCTCAGCTTTGAACATTTCTCAGCTGCGGAGAGTGAGGGAGGGTGAAAAAGAAAAGGCGAAAGAGAGAGAGAGAGAGAGAGAGAGAGAGAGGATGAAAAGAAAAAAGTTGTAGGGAGAGATAGAAAGTGAGAATGAGAAAGACAGACAAAATGAGTCAGAGAGACGGAGCTAGAAAGAGGAAGACAGAATGAAATGACCCACTTTGCAGCACAAACACATATGAGCTAAATATAAATGCAGTTCACTTTGGCTCACCGTGAAGCATGTATCCCAGGCATAAAGCTGTTAACGTTCTCTGCTTCAAAGGCAGACAGTAAAAGGACGACAAAAATAGATTGTCTTAATTTAGAGCTGAGAAACATTTATAAATATTTGATAAGAGACACAAACTTCCTCTATTTGGCGACCACAACAGGAACTACTGCAGATGAAGCAGAAAGTTAAGGATTTCTCTGGGTCTCAACAGTAAGACAGTATCTTATATGTCTTTGGAACCTGCTGCAAGGTTTGCATTAACTGCAGCAACAACTACAGACTTTTTTTCACAATTGCATTACGCAAATATTCTTGTCGTCACCTGACCTCCTGCTCCTCAGTACAGTATGGGCATATCCAACTGTCCATGCCCCGGACTTGCAAACTGAACCCTCGCAGACCTCTGTCATACATACTGTGACGTGTTCACCGTCATACTGTAAAGTCAGTCTGCTAAAATGGGACCTTCAGACGTCAACAGTTTCCATGGATATTCATTTATATTTCTCACCCTGTAACCCCTTTCAAAGTATTTTTTCCAAACGGTTCTTAATGGTACAGTATAGACAGCTGTAAAGAGCTGCTAAACACTGCTAATATTAGGCCTATATTCACATCAAGCGTCACTTACTAGGTGGATGAAAAACGACTTTTCTAACAATCTAACTGTGCAGATTATAACCGTAAAATCCAAATGATGCAGCACATACGTTTTCTGCATGTGCAATATCAAACCTCATTACATCTATAAAGTTACAAATAAAAGATGAAAAAGTATAATAATTAAATATGGCACATTATTGTTATTATTACTTTTTTTGGTACATCATCACATCCATATTGCTGTAAATTGCAGTATGGGTAATCTTCCAAGTAAACTCTGGTGTATTCTGCACCCTAAGCAGACTCTCTGGAAGTCAGCAGAAAGTCCACTTGAGGCCCCTTGTGGTCTTGGTGAATTGTGGATTTTTTCAGCCAAAGGCACTCATGGACTTCCCAGCAACACTCCCATTCACGCCGCGAGTCTGCAAGTGCAGAAATTTAGATTCAGCCTTTATTTAGCTGCTCCTTTCCCTGCCAGATCGTCTATTATGCTACTCAGCTTCAGCAGTCCAGCCGTCTTGTTCCTGCCAGCCTAGCTCGTTATGACCTTTTGCGTGTCTTTGTGGACTTTTTGCCTGCCTGCCTTGCCCTTTTTTGTTCCGGTTGCCTGTGCCGACTGCCTGTCTGTTGCTGAAGCCTGTTTTTGTTTTGACCATCGCCACAGTAAACTCTGCTTTTAAGTTAACTTTTTGCCTCTGAGTCATGCACTTGTGTTTTTACTGAGCCATTGTAAGTTCCTCAGTATTCTATTGTGATATGAGCCAAATAAGCAAGTGAAATGTGAGTACTTTGTCCTCCTTAACCTGGAAATTTGAGACCTTTTTGTAAATTTTTTGGAATATTGGATTTTGGGTCTAGCACTCCACTGAGAATCCCATTGTTGAAGCGCTACCTCCTTTTACAATACAAGTTCCTCAGTATCACAGAAAATATGCTCAATACATAATTAATGTGAAGACAATATAGTGAGTGCTGCACACACCTTGTACTTCAAATTATTAATACAAACATCATCTGAGCTGCTCTGAGCTCATCACACCCCTTCACATAGTTTGTCTTCAAGTGCCTGATTAAATTAGTGGTGTTGTAATTAACCCCTCAAAACACATGCACTGTAACAATTACATGTGTTTTTGGTCTACACTTCACAGTAATTCCAGACTGCCATCCAGCTGTTTTCAGACCATGTGAAAGTGGTGGACGACACTTGTTAGCATCTGATTTTGACACTTGATATCAGATTGTTGCATCCCAACCTGACATAGTAGTTCTTAGAGTAAATGTCCTACTTGAATGGCCTTGCTTCCCAACTGTACACACCCTCTAATACAGCACATACATACATTTCCTCATAGGAGCAATGTACTTTACTGCAACTGTACGTGTTCCACCTTAAAAGATGTCAAAAGAATCAGCTTTGCGGGCGCTGCTACACGTTGCCACATAATGACTGTCTTCACCTGACATTGACTCCCTCCATCTGTGCCCACTCAGCGACACACAAACTCTCTCAGATCTGCAGCTTCAATCAGTCAGCAGAACAGAGCCCAGAGAACTTCATGGTCATCCGGGACTGGAGCTGACGCACGGCCAAGTTTCTGTACTCGACACAACAGGGTGCCAAATGGTGCAGGATATTCACAAAAAGCACAAAGGTCGTCATTTGTGAGAGAGAGGAGAGGTGCACAAAAGGCTGGAAGTGCTTTACAATGGTGAAATGATCGATGAATGACTGGAGCATTCAGCAATATTTATCTCTTCCCCCTGAGTCCAATCTGCCTGATGCTCATACTTCAGGAAGGTCGATAAAGCTACTGCGTACAGTAGATTTTGTTCTGTCCTGGTTGGTGACACAGACAAGGACCCGTGCCGTCAGCCAGGTTAATGTTGCAGTGCATTAAAAAAAAAAAAGTCAAAAAATAGAGGTCAGATGCTGCAGAGCATTTGCATAAAGCAAAGACAACTCAACTCTAAACTCCTCTCACCATTTTGCCTTCGCTCATCTGCATATTCATCAGATCTAAATGTGGAAAATCGACACCTTTTCCCTCTTTAATCACTGTGAGTCTGCCTCAGTATGCACAAGTGTGTCAAGTACATAAACGGCAAATGGCTTACAATTCAAGTTGATTGAGCCGAAGCACAAAGCATCCCGACGCTACAGGTGACACTTCCACACAGTGAGCGAGAAGTCTTAGTGCAGGTGTGACATGAATATGGAAATAACTACAATTCCCAACACCGGCGCTTTTAAATTGAATTTATCTTCTCCGCTGGGTTGTACTCAGTATTCTGGGCTGTGGTTATGTAAGCTAACATTTTTAAAATCTCGAGAATGTAGTTCTGCTCTAAATTACAAGAGGTTTACCAGAACCAGTACCAATTACATCAAACTTTCTTGGACTGGCCCTTCTGTAAGTTATGGTACAGTATAAGCACTACTATTGTGCTCCACTGAAGAATGCCTTGCCAAGAGCTAGATGAGAAGTTCGATACCACTCTCATATCTGTACGCTAAATATGAAGCTACAGCCAGCAGCCGGTTAGCTCAGCTTAGCATAAAGACTAGCAACTGGGGAACAGCTAGCCTGGCTGATCCAAAGGTAACAAAATCCACCTACCATCACATCTAAAGATCACATCACATGTTATATCTTGTCAGTTCAAACATACAAAACTTTAAGGGTAAAAACAACACATTTTATGGGGTCTAGCTGTTTCCTTCGGTTTCTAGTCTTTGTCCTAAGCTAAGCTAACTGGCTGCTAGCTGTAGCTTCTCATTTAGCGTACAGACATGAGAGTGGTATCTTATCATCTATCTCTCCAAAAGAAAGTGAATAAGCATAGTTCCCAAAATGTCAAACTATTACTTTAGAGGGAATTAAGCCTACTGCCTATAGCAGCACCTATAGGTCAAGTGCTGTCACGATATCAGAATTTTGTTTAAGCCTAAAAATACTTATTTGCAAGGCTGTAACTGACTATTTTCATCACTGATCATTCTACTTTCTCGATTAAGCAACTCATCAATTGGTCTATAAAATGTCATAAAATAGTGGAAAATGCCCATTACAATTTTCCATTGTCTTCAAATGTCTTGATTTGTCCCACCAACAGTCCAAAAGCAAAAGATATTCAGTTTACAATCACAGAAGACATGGAAACCCACAAAATGTTCCCATATGAAAAGCCAAAACCAGAGATTTGTTTTTTACATTACTGCTTAAAAAATGGTCTAAAACAAGGACTCCTTTATCAAAACTGTTGCCCAATAATGTTCCGTCAACGGAATAATCCTTTAATCAACTAATAAGCCTTTTTTACAGAAGATGTTTTCACATTTCACAGCAGGAAAAGCACAGATGTAAATACACTTGAATAGAACAAAGCCATCGATAACGTCATTAGTAACACTTGTGCTTTTCCTACTATGACAAGTCAAAACGTCTGCTGTGAAAAAGGCCTATTGTTTCAGGTCTACTTCTTTGATACAGTAACATGGCAAACAAGAAAACATAAAACAGAAGTGACAAAAGCTTACTAATGTGATATGGTCAACATTACATATATTGCGCCTTTTCCTCTGTGGTTTTAATTTGTTGCCTTGGTGTCAACTTTCTTGTATTTCACTTGTGCAAGTGAGGCTATTCCCACATATTCTGGTTACACTAGGTGAAAATAGTTGCTTGAAAACAATGTGTCCATCCGGTTTATCCACCAGAGCACCAGACTCTATTGGCTTTACCTTCCCTTGGATTCCTTTCTCTCTAGCTGACAGGCAGACAAAGTGATGCCAGCTGAGCCAGCTGAAGCTCTCAGGCCAGAGACAGATCCAATAGACTTGTAATGAGCAAACCCCTGACATTTGTTAGACAGATTCTCTCCAGGTACAAGGTAGGAGATGCAAGTAAGTCTGTTGATGAGCGTGCACGTCCAATATGTGACTGCTGACATTGCTAGAGGACAACTCTGTGCCCACTACTGCTTTCTATTTTTATTTCCCATTTTTATTTTCTGCTTGGCTCTCATTCGAAATTCCACGCAGCAGCACTTTAGTGTGGTGCATCAAAGATGTCTGTAGGTCCACCCAAGGGATGATTACACAACACTGCTCTCCTATGACATTAGCAACATCTTCTGTCATCTTAATCCCATTCCTGCTGAGTAAGGTTGGGAAGATGCTCGTTCACCGGAGCAACTCCTGATTAACTTGACTAAGATGTAATCCTGTTCCACCGACTCATATAAACATGTTTATTCTACTTATTCTATTCCTGGGCTAGATCCCGGGGACGGATTTGAAATGAGTTTTCTGAATGGGTGCACAGGCAGGCAGAGCGGGGCAGGACACATCAAGGAGGCTTGACGCACAGAGGCAAGAGAGAAGGAGTGAAATGAACAACCTCTGCCACGGGGGTAAACACTGCTGTGGCTGGACATGGGGTTCAGTTCTATGTGTATGTATCTACACGCACATACGCTTCTGTCACATGTTTATGCGTGCCTATATGAAACCTAGCTCTTCATTATTGCCCTAAGGTCATGCGGCATTTCTATAGCCTGTCTAATATGACATAAGAATGACATAAGCATTCATGAGAACTGAGTTCAGATTTAAAATAACACTGGAGTGCTGGTTACCGCGTGGTTAACATGAATACCATATAACCACAACTTTCCTAGTCTGATTCCACCAGGGTCCATGTCATACCCTTCTCTCTCTCATCCCCTTATGTCCTGTTTGTCTCTACGCTGCCAATAAAGGTGAAAATCCCAAAAAAGATCATCTTAAATAGCACTGTGATAATAAAAATAGGACTGTGTGGGCGTTGGTATGCTGCTATAGGTGCCGATGAGAGGATGAAATATGAATCCGGTAAATCCAGTTTGCGGTTTATCAGATGACGAAACACTGCACACCAGTTTTTGCATGTTATCTCAGCAGGAATAATTTCCTTCTCTGTCCTGGCATTTTCAAAGTAAACAGTAGAATTAACATAATACTACACTATTCATTCGGCTTGCAATGTTTGCTTATTTGATTGCCTCAACAAGTGCATTGCCAGATGACTTTGGATTGTGCTGTGGAATAAATTAAGCAAGGTCAAATTTGCCTGCCTACCCTGCGTTAAATTTTTTGTCAGAGCCGGTACCCCGCTGTGCCAACGTGGTTGTCTCATTGGAATCGATGAGAAGGCTGAGTTTTTGACACAATGCTATTGTAGGTCTGAACGCAGCCTTAAAGCACCAGTATACTCCATCAAAACCGCTTGTCGGATGGTCAAATGTGTGTCCGACCATTTCTGTAACTTTCCGAAACCAACAATCTGACATTCACACGCACTTCACGCAATGATTGGCCAGCTGCATGGAGGTGAGAATGCAGCCAGTGTCTGAACTTGTCTCTCTGCCTCTCTAACTATTTCTGTCACTTTTTACGTGCACAACTGAGTACAAGACCACAAACGCCTTCCAGGAGGGACTGTCTGGAAATGTGTCCCTCCCCACCCATGACGACAGGCTTTTCATTCCGTCTTCAAGTGTGGCCGTTCGCACCAGCTACAAACACTTTTGACTTCGTACAAACCAGTTCTTTTCTAGCATAGGTCAACATGGTTAGGGCTAAATATAAGATCAGTCATTAAGTCATGACTAATCAGCTGTTATGAGCCAACAGTACATGATACTATGAGGTCTCCAACCGTACTGAGCACTTGAGGCAGGATGATCTAAAGCTTCGTCACCAGGAGCCTTTGTAAAGTATATGGAGTGCAACTGTTGAGACTAATTAGTACAATTAAAAGTGATATGAATCTGTATGTGCATTTGTGATTGGTTGTGTTTAGCATAAGTACAAATGCATGTAAACTACTAATGTTCATGCACATGAATGTGTAAGGAGGTTTGACCAAACCACACACCTCCACTAACTGATGATGTAATCAAGAGGGCATCGGATTCACCGTCCATCATGCTCATGATGTAACCATCCCCAAGACTCTTGTCTCTTGTCTTACACCTCTTGCAGGTAAAAGCGTTGTGTCAGGGAAAGCATTTCATTTTCCAGGCTAGACTTTAAAAGAACATGCAATGCGATATTCATTTTTACAAACACAAAAAGATGATAGCACTAAGGAGCGATGCCCCTTAAACAGATTACGTTGTAGAATTTGAACTAAAAGCAGCTATAATGAATTTTCACACTATACACAGAACGTGATTAGACTTTTCTCTAGAGTGTAAATCAAACCACTTGCCAGCTTTAAGTACCATCAGTACAGAGCTTTGCAGAAAGTTGTGGAGTTTTTTGTCGTCTTGCACAGACTGAATTTGCCAAACACGGTTAAGTGAAAGCGCCTTCCAAAATAACGCTGAGATGGGGAGGAGGCACTCTACAAAGTGCAAGTTTTTTTAAAGAGCTTATTGTCTTCTCACTAGTTATAAATTATTAAACACTTGACCTATATTCTCTGTCTTAGATGGGTTGGTGGAGCACTGGAACAGAAAACAGTGACACTGCAGAGATGTTGTGATTTCTCTCAAACGTCATATCTTAAATTAAAAGTGATAGTGCTGCAGTGAGCTATGTCCAACCCACGGGGACAGTTTTGCTTGTACCGCAGGGAAATAAACAAAACCAGTTTTAATTAGAGCCAGGACTTTTTAGCTAACTGTGCCAAATTTAGAAATTGAGATCAGTATGCAAACTAATCTGTAAGTATCATCTTAGAGGAAATAGGATGCTTATGATTATACATGCCAATTTAATAGAGCATAATGATGCAGTTACTTTCATTTCCAATTAATCTATTTTTTTTTTAATAATCAATTATTTAATCTTTAAAATGTATAAACGTAAAAACAATTATTGCTTTTTTTGTCTGAAAAAATAGTTATAAACCCCTCGGGTATTCAACTTATAATGATAACCTGTCTTTGAAAATCTTTGCATTTGAGAAGCCGTAACGAAATAATGTGATTTTACTTGATGAAAATACGATTCAATAGTCCAAATACTCACTCGTTACTTTCCTACCCATGAACTACTCTAAATAAATATCTAATAAATTTAGATGATGGTAAAATCCTATCACTGTTGGAAGAAGTATTCAAATCCTTTACTCAAGTAAAAGTATCAGTACAACAGTAAGTAAAAATACTCCATTACAAGTAAGTCTTTCATGCAAAATCCTACTTAAGTAAAAGTACAGCAATATTATCAGCAAAATGTACTTAAGTAACAATAGTCAAAATACTTGTTTTGCTGAAAAATAAAAATAATTAAGAAAATATTACTAAATATTACATTATTAGGTCGTTAATACTGATGCATCAATGCGTAAGTAGTATTTTGCTGTTGTAGCTGGTGGAGGTGGAACTAGTCGGGACGGAGGCGGGCCCCCTGAAAGGGTCACAAGATAAATCTGAGGGGTCGTGAAATTATTAATTGGGTACGAAAGAAGGAAAAAACAAAGTTCTGCTACACAGATTTATACTTATTTTTTGGACTTTGGACTGAATCTTTGCTTTTTAGTGAAATGTTGGATAATTTTACCTCTTTGGGACTCGAAGATCTGACTATAATTCTACTTTTCTCTCTGAGGCAGAGCACTATCATCACTGTCTTCAGGGAGGACGTATTTCAAAGTATTGTATTTCAGCCACAGTCCAGGGCTGCATAGGATGTTTTGGCTGCTCTAGCGAAATCTGATCTGACCTTGTGTGTTTAGAAGTGCAGGTTTTTTTTTTGGTTTTTTTTTTTGTTTTCTCCATAATTCCGGCAGCAGACATATTGTTTATAGCAGCTTCGGGGGATCGGGACATGACTCATAACACATGTCTCTCAGTGACACAAGCCAGTGAATCACGATTGAATGCCCTGAGTTGTCCTATACCTGCTCAAGTCACAAATCGTATTGATGCTGTATTTCACACTTTGTGTTTGCATTTGTGCAGCAGTGACAAAAGAAACAACATTTTAAGCTTTTAAAAAGTGTATTCAACTGCTACAACCACACAAGTGCATTACACTATCTGATCATCATCATATTTTTGGAGTTAGTGTTGAAATATTCATCTGGGTTAGCCTGGATAAGAAAAGATGGATAAAACTGGATAAACCCATTCAGCTCTGGAACAGAGTGTGCATCTGCAGGCAGCTTCAGCACCCGTCTTCCTCTTTACCGCTTTGAAAGACGAATCTCAAGAGATGCATGAATGAAGCCATACAGGGGGGGTATGCTGGAAGGATGGCAGTGTTATAGCTGCTGCTGAGCTCACTGTATATCATTAAAGACATATTTCAAGCTTTGAAATGGGTGGCAATATCTTCACATCTTTAAGCCGTCAGCCCCACAAAGAAACTACAACATCAGAGCAAGAAGGGCACAATTTGTACAAGACACATCTTGATCTTAAAAAAGGCACGAATGGAGAAGTTGTTGTTAAAGTGGGGGCGAGAGATCTTCCGGGGGAGCTTGCGAGGCTTTCAGGTGGTCCCCAAGTAAAATACTTCTTATTTTATTTACTTTACTATGAGAGAAGAATGACTGCTGTGATAAAATGATTCACCTCAGCTGATTTGCCCCCAACAACAGAACAAATGTTGCACTAAAATCTGTGAAATATCAGGAGAGGGAGACCCTGGGATTCAGTTTTGCACACGTGTCTATTTTTGGGTCCTTAACGTGGGAAAATATTGAGAAGTCATGCTGCAGAACAACAATAACTGCTCTGCATGCGGCTCTTCCTGTCATTTAATCTGCGCTGTCAGTGTCAGTACATATAAATATTGACTGGCAAACACAACATGACACAGTCCACAATAAAAGTCCACTTGTATAAATCTCAGAGGAGGAACAGGACAGACGGGTTCAGGTCAAACAGCACAACAATGTATATAAAATGTCCTGTGATGGCTGACAGAGATGAATAACCTGATCTAGGAGAGGTATGCAGGAGTGGCACAGCCTCATTCCAATCATACCTGCATGGGCATAACACACACTGAACTGGGCTGGAAAAGCCTTTGAGGGAGAGAGCTAGTCCCACTGCATGCATGTGACATCCCCTCCTCCTCCTCATCCCCCCTCCAACATACCTCTCATTGGATTCTGGATCCACAAGATGCCTCCGATAAGGTGAGGAGATTGGCCGAGCATCCCGAGCCACTGGCTGTCACTGTCACTTTTCTGTCACCTCTAACGTCCGGAGCGAGCACCTTAACTGGCAGTCTATTGACAGTCACGGGGAGAAGCGGGTGACTTCCCCGGTCCACATGTCACACCACCTGCTGCCAGATGAGCAGCCTCATCCAGGCTGGTCTTGGGGAACAGGCTGAGGCGCACGCACGGCGCAACACAGAACAGCCCGGTGAATGTTATCTAAAAGACTAAATTCATCTCTCAGAAAACAGTCCCTGATCTATAAACCTCAGCACTGCGGGGCTCCAGTGTCCTCCAGAGAACTCAGTGTGCACGGCACCCCGGAGATGATCATGCAAAAGAACCGGACGCTCCTCGGTCGCAGACCTGTTAACCGGTCCTGTCCCCAATCGCAGAGCTATTACGACCAGGCGCGCGCACACACAGTAACAATATAAATACAGAAAGAGGCGGCGCGTTAACACGAGTCTTTATGGTGTGTGTGTGTGTGTGTGTGTGACCAAGACAGTGAATACCAGCAGTGTATCACTTCAATTGTACAGTGAAATAATAGGAGAAGATGACCAGGACAGTGTACGTAATGCGGAGAGAGCAGAGGCTGCAACATCACCCAATCACAGGCTTTCACAGTTGACCCGACTGTGTCTGGGTTGAGCCATGAACACCATACAGCTCCCATCATCACGGTAACTAGAACTATACTGTCTGTTGTCTTGAAAAGGAGACAAAAACGGAAATGCCATCGTGGACAGCACGGGGTGAAGCGCCTTACCTTCGACAGCCATTGTGCTACTCCACAGATTTGGGCATCACTCGCAAGGGAGCAGGCGAAATGTAAAACTCAGCGCTCTCTCATTGTACCTTGTTTGGCGTGTTATCATCACTTTGCTGCGGGCAAGCCGGAGCGCACAGCTGCTGCCGCGCCTCAAAGGATCCTGGGAAGTGTAGGCTCAGCGCTGTCTGGAATATGAAGAACGGGCAAGTTTCATCGGTTTTGCAGAGAGGGCAGTTTGAAAGCACCCCTCTCTCTCTCCCCCTCTCTCTCTCTCTCTCTCTCCCTCTCTCTCTCTCTCTCTCTCTCTCTCTCTCTCTCTCTTTGTGTGTATGTGTGTGTGTGTGTGGTGTATTTGCGCGTGCCCTAACGGAAAATCACCATAATAAAGCACACAAATATTACTATATGTAAGGCAAGGCATGGTCATTTTATTTATCCAGCACATTTTATTACAGTTAAACTCAAAATGCTTTGAATTAAAATGCATAGTGCACCAAGTAGCAGATTTACAGATAAATGT
Organism: Macquaria australasica; assembly: GCA_005408345.1. Classification (NCBI taxonomy): domain Eukaryota; kingdom Metazoa; phylum Chordata; class Actinopteri; order Centrarchiformes; family Percichthyidae; genus Macquaria; species Macquaria australasica. The sequence goes on along the minus strand of SEMN01000133.1, from coordinate 718,604 downwards.
AATAAATACATTTCGAGAAAATGCAACACACGCAGACACACAAACACATGATAAATAACCCAGAGAAAATACAAACAATTTTGTTTTACTTACTTATGGTTGTGATAGATCTGGTCAGTTTCTTTCAGGAAACAGGGTCAAAGGAACCAAAAACACCCTTGCCAGATCCAAAATGTCAAACTATTCCTTTAAAAATACACCCAGTATCAAGTTCAGAAGAATATAATACATACAATACAAAAAATGTGACAATAACAAAAGAAAAAATTAGAAAAACAAGAAAAACAGCCAAAACTATCCCTGCATCCACCACACAAACAAAAAGCACAAATACAGACGCACAGTAACTTAAGCCTGACAAAACAGAAAAGTTTCCACTCAACCTTTGAACATGGACACAGTTGTGATAAATCAAGGTTGATCTATAGTTGAGCGTTAAGGGGTTATGGTGTAGCTAGGGAGCCAACACACATAGCCACCATCATTTTTATCAAAATTGACTTCCTTCCAGAATTTAGCTGGGCCCGAATAGGAGCTACTAAGTAGGTCTAGGTAGCATCCTGACTTGCATTTATTCCTTATAGGCACCTAAAAGTTGACCAGAGGGTTGAGTCCTGTGTATGTCTGGCTTTTGCCCAGTCAGCATTTCTCTCCTTAAAGAGAGCTCCCAGGTCAAAGATAAACCAGAGGCTAAGTCTAGCTTTTATTCTGAACTTTTTAAACAGTGAATGTTTATTTACTATGGCAAGGAAGAAATGGGCTAAAACCAGATTTACATCAGGAAAGTAAGAAGTGTAATGGATAGTTACTATGGTAAGCTCATTCAGGAAGGCCAAGTTTTTCATGTGTCTTTTGTTAACTATACAGGCTTGTGATTCAGTCAGTCTTAAGTTTCTGATGCAAGCTATTGGACAATGAATCACTGATTCCCAAGTGGCTGATACTCCAGTGGCTATATTTTATCATCGGCTGGTGATTAACTTAAATTAGAGGTAATTACACATATCAGATATGGTCAGATACATCAGTTAGCCAACTGAAATTAAAGTCACCCATACCTAATGTCTCAAAGTCACAATAATCAGCTCAGTAATCAGCTCAGACAGCTTATTAATAGCAGAGGGATGAGATGAAGGGGGTCTTTAAATTCCCACCATGGCACTTTGAGTTTAGCCCATGTCCCATCCGCTAACATGGAGGGGGCAGTCTATTGTCTAAATGTGCATATAAAGACTTGTAAATCCTCCTTGTTATGCTAATCAAACAGAATACTTTCAACATGACACACCTCGAGAAATACAGTAGCTTATGCGCAGTGTGTTATTACTTACTCAATTGAACAGATAATTTATGTGACAGTATGTTGATGTCTGTCGTTTTCAGCACATTTCTTGTGTGTGATGCGTAACATGCAACAGCTCATACAGGTGTGGCTGTCGGTATGTTGGAGTTTTTTTCTCCGTCTTCTTCCTGGTTTCCTCTTTTGTTTTCAAGGTCTGCTCAGCCTGTCTGAGGGGTTTTTCCGTCACATCTTACCGTAAATTGATAAACAGCATGTACTGTAAGTATGTGTGCATGCGTGTGTGGGCGGTTGTACTTCCACTTCCAGCTTATCATAATGAGTTTTTGAAGAGGGAAATGTCATGTGCGTGATAAGCTCAGGCATACTAAAAATAGATTAGTAAGAAAATAAAAATCAACAGAACAAAGGGTAGAAATGAAAAGAAAATTATATCTTTGTGAATAAGTGGCTTTTACTGTGCAGTTTGTGTTAAAGTTCAGGAAGTCATCCTTGGAAGGATGGGTGACAGTATCAGTAGTCTTCATGGCAAAAACACAATAAGAAAAGCTCAACATTGGAAATGAAAAGAATAGTTTGATATTTTGGGAAATATACTTATTTGCCGCAGCCAAGAGACAATTCGCTTATCATAAAGACTGGAAGCAGGGGGAACCAAAGCTGAAAACATTCCCCCTACCAGCACCTCTACAGCTCACTAATTAATACGCTATATCTTGTTTGTTTAATCCGTACACAAACAGAAATATAAAAACTACAACTTACGGTATATACGAGAAGTCACATGATTAAACTGTTTCTTAGCTGGGTGCAGTGACTTCATGGAGATTCTGCTGGTTGACCTGGCAACCTCACAACTTATGACAACAAGGAACCAGGAACCTGGCCAAAATCTTTTTACGATAGTAAATAATAAGATACATGTAACTCCCCATAAAACTACAACTTGTTGCCAGGCTAGCTGTTTCCCCCTGCGTCCAGTCTTTATGCTAAGCTAAGCTAATCATCTCCTGGCTCCAGCTTCATACTTAAAGGACAGACATGAGAGGAGCATCAAAATGTCACACTATTCATTGAAGCAGTGCAGACAATTCCAGTTAACCCCTCTGAGAGACACAGTTTTAAGGTGTGTTTCCTGGTCTGATGCAAGTAGCCTGAAGGGACTGCATGTATCCAAGGTGAAAATAATGCATAATGAGTATTATAAAACACAATGATGATGTGAGCAGCTTTGATGTGCAAAAGATGCATTTTTATTGAGCGTCTTCCCTAATACATATTTCATACAAGGACAAGAGCATGATGTGTACAAATGTAAAAGGTAAAATGAAGGAGAAAAACAGGTTCAGATCAAAGTTGCATATCATAAACCAACTATATGGTGCATGTGTTTGTGAAAGCATTTTCGTCTGTTCGTGCTCATACATACATACAAAACAAGAGCACAAGAATAAGGTCAGCCAGTGTTTTAATACAGTATAATTAACAACATAATGCCCTCTGTTACTTTGTGTGGTTGCTCAAATATGTGGTTTCAAATCTGAAGTTAAAGGGTTCTAGTAGTAGGAACAGTTAAGTTCTCTCAATCCATGCATACATCAGAGCTTTGAGCAAAGAACAAAGAAATATGTTTTCTGCAAAATGCATTTGAAAAAACAATTCAATTTGGGATGTCAAAATGTAAATAGAAAGAACAAAATGCACCACAAAACTGAAAAACACATTTCTGAAATAAACTGTGATTTTCATACACTTGGTTTGTTGTTCTCCTCCTGCTCTCCTCCTCAGTGAGCAGTGCCGTTAGCAGATGGAACAACAACACCCCAGTGTGCTCCCATGGAGGTGATGGCTCCATGGACCCGGCCGCTGATAAAGCGCAGCTCAGCCTCCATGTGGCAGGGATACATGTTGAAAGAGGTACCTGATGGCTGGCCTGCATGCAGCGTACACTGACTGCACGTCAGTGGGTCGCACATCCAGAAATCATCCAGAAATCTGGATGATGGCCTCACCGTCAAACAAATCAATCTCTTTGGCCTCACCGGATCGGTAACCAACAAGGGGGGCCCAGATGAAGCCATAGCGGCACTGAAAGCTGAGGAAGGGGACAAAGACAAGTGTGATACAATGGGGAAGTGATGTATCATACTAGATCAATTAATATGACCCTTGTTAACAAAAATGTGCAGGTGTGTAGTCCAGCCAAAGGAGTAATAAAAGTTTACATGATCCAAATCCTCAAAAACACCATATCAATATTTTTCCTAAAAGCTAATTTTCCACATTGGTAGACTAACCTGAATACGTCTTGTGATGTAAAATAAAAATTTTGTTTGTTTAATAGCCATTGTTTTAACCTAAACATCATCTCTAAATTAAACCAAAATACAATCATGCACCATTTAAATGATAAGTCTGGTGATATTCTATATATTTCTTATTATTATCAATAAATCCAGAGAAAAGACCAAAACCAACAATGAATTGATCCTAACATTACGTTTCCCTCAAAACATATTTGCAGTTGCAAATTAGTTGGATATAAACATAATTTCTAGGAGAGATAGGGTTGCATTATCCAGATCTATCCAATATGTGTGTGATGAAAACTGCAAAACCGGATTAAATTTGTCTGATATTTACCCAAAGATGTAGTTGCTGTAGGAATCCCACACCTGGACAGCTGTGATTCTGCCTTCTCCAGTGATACTGTAAGCGCTGCCACTTCCTGACCCCACTGACGGGGAGAAGGAGTAGAACTGAGGCTGAACTGCAAAGACAAGAGATGCAAACATGAGTGAACCTGTTCACATTCCCAGTCTGTGGACATGCTGACAGGAAATTGTCTATTCTTTATTTTATTTTTATTTTTCTAGTACGAAAATCTCATAAAGAATAATTACATTTAATTACGATTAATCATTTTCTGCAGCGTTTACGCCTGTGTGACAATAAATTTGCTAACATAGGAGCATCTGCAAAAGAGTATGTGCCTTTAAACTGAACTATTTAAAATATATATATATGTTAGCTAACCTAATTTATTATGTGCTCATTATATTTCAAAGGATTGTTAAACTTTAGCACACATTTGACTAATAAATGTTACATGCACACTTACCATCAGCCAAGACAGGGGCTGTGAGCAGAGCGAAAAGGACAACATAATGCATTCTGTGAAACAAATTGATGACGGGGCAGAATTATTTAACCAAGATTTTATTTTTTTTAACCCAAAAAATGTTATAGTTATAATTAATTAAATAAAGTTATAATTGGAGAAATAAACATGATTAATTCTTACCTGTCTTTTTTTATTAGCTGCACAATGATCAAGAGATACCTGTAGATGATGAAATAAAAAAATGGTGTTTGTTACAAAAATGTTGATTGTTGAAATTCAGTACTTGTGACCATCAGGTACTTTAGCCAATTTGTTTTTCCATATATTAGAGATGATAATTAATCAACAAATTATCTATTAAATGATAGCAATGTGAGGATTAAAATAAGCATATACTCACAGATCAAGTTTCAAAGCGTAAAAATAATGTTGTCAAGGCTTCAACATCCGTGTGTGCAGCTTCACCTGTTTTCAAGGCTCCTTTTCTACTTATACCTCTGTGATGCATTCCCGAGAACATTTTTAAGGGTGTTTCCCACATGTCCGCGTTGAACATTTACCCTTACTGTAACAGCACATATGTTCCAAAAAAAGTTTTTTTGTGTTTTTTTTAAACAGACACTTACAGTAAAGGATTTGTGACAGTTGCAATATGTTTAGTGTTAATCTTCTGGTATGAATGGCTCTCAACTTGTCATTCCCTGCAAACATTCAATTCAGTTCAGTTTTATTTATATAGCGCCATATCATAACAAAGTCATCTCAGGGCACTTTTTCGAATAGAGCAGGTCTAGACCGACTCTTTTTATATTTACAGAGACCCAACAGTTCCCACCATGAGCAAGCACTAGGCGACAGTGGCAAGGAAAAACTGGCAGGAGGAAAGAGAACATACAGCAGCACAGTACATTTCTACATAGAGATGTGAAGTAATAGTTGTGGTAATGGTATTGATGTTAATATTAATGGAAATAATACTACACAATATTGAAATAATATGGTGCACTATGCCGTCTGATGTCAGCCCTTAATTGTCTTTTGTTGTTGTTGTTGTATTTGTCTGACACAAGAGGAATTTCCGAAAGATTAATAAAGAAAACTAACTAATTATGAAGGGTCTTAAATTAAGCTAAATGCTGTGTAACACTGTCAGCGTCAACTATAATCCTTGTAAAACACTTTTCATAGTAAAAGTTAATGTTTAAAGTGGCTATTATTGAAAATAATGCCAATGTAAAAACAATGTGAAAGGGGTCACTCATAGTGATGAATCCAACAATCCTCCTTACAGAGCTTTATAGTGAGTTTTAGCTCATTGTTTAGCTGTATGGCCCAAAACTTTACTGTTTTGGTTCACACACACACACACACACACACACACACACACACACACACACACACACACACACACACACACACGTTGTCGGCCACAGCAGGCAACTGTTTTCAGTGAAAAAGCTCTAAAAACCCACTGTACACGACCTGCTCAGCACCAAACAGCAGACATGCACAGTTAGCAATTAGCTGGTGAACATAGTGGAGCATTTAGCAGCTAAAGAGCCAGATACTTCCCTCAGGAGTTGGTAGAGACCAAAAACAGAGTTAAAAAGAGAGTGAATATTGGATTTACATTCATCAGGTGGACACAAACACGACTCCAAATCAATGATAATGTTTCTGCATATCTGCTGGATGTGTGAGCAACCGTTTGCATACAAGTTTGCCATATCAACTTAAAGGGTGATGATATGTTTATGTTGTGTTCACAAGTTGTCTCCGCTACCTGCAAGTTGCAAAAATCTGTTACAATTTACAACAATTTACACACTGTATTGATTTGTATAATTTATGTTTATATGAATAATGAAAAATAGCTTGATAACAAATCACATAGCTAGGCCTATGACCAACAACTTGGATTTGACTGAGTTTATACTATACTACTGTTTATACTGTAGATAGATGAGACCTTTACTGCATGTTAAATACAGTAGATACCTATGTACAGTATGCCTCATTATGGCAAGCTTTTTGCTGAAATGGTTTCAAATTAGAAAACAACATCATATTCAACTTGGCCAACACTAAAAGCAGGGTTCGTACAAAGTCTTGAAAGTTTGGAAAATGCTTAATTTTAACTGTTATGTTTTCAAGGTTAGGAAAATACTTGAATTTGAATATACTCCTAGAAAAATGCTTGATTTTCAACATAATATGGTGTTTCATCATCTACACAATCACTCATGTAAACCAAAAATCTTTTAATATTTGAAATGAAACGATCCTGTCGTCGTATTTGTTTGCTGTCTCCTGGCATTTATAGTAACAATTAACAGTTAGCAACAACAACTAACAATTAGCTTTGAGAGTCTGGAAATGTTTCATTTAGGTACCTTGAAAGTGCTTGAATTTTACTCTTAAAAGCTGTACGAACCCTGTAAAAGTGACTGCTAACATTGGTTCTGCAAACCCTCAAACACTCAATAACTGGATGTGAAAAGGAAAGTTTTCCTTTCCCCCCAGACAGTCATAGTCACCCTTTACATTAATCATAACAGGCTCCGTCTAACAGGCCATGAGATTTAAAAGTGCTGTGGTCTGCTCTGTTCCTCTGCATTGTGCCTGGTACAGTATAATGAATGCTGAGCTGCAGGTCTTAAGGCAATGAAACCCAATCTGTGTTTGAGCCACTGTGCTACACTATACTGCAAAGCTGCTGGTTATTTGGTACATTAACACATAATCAAGCATCTAATTAACATAAGCCACAAAGAAAGTGCAAAACAAGTATGCGACTCTGCAAGCAACTCTGGATGGAAACTTAAGCAGCCAAGAGCTAGAATCTCTTTGAACTCAAAAATCCACAACACTGACAGAAAGAGTCTTCAAGTATCTACAAAAATAGCAGCAATATATTCCTTGGATAATCCACACCGACTCATCCACCAAGCTTTGTAGTCTCCATATTCCTTTGATATTGTTCTGCAAATGTCCACTGAATAGACCCAGGTCAAATTGTATTTTAAATCCTCCTCTTAGCCCTGCTGGATAATGACTGAGGTTATTTCCCAAGTTCCATTGTGACAGCCAAGTAGCTGTAAGAGGATTTTCCAGTACAACTTTGACCCAGGTGTTAACGTCACACCAGCAGAGTAATGATCACTCCATCATCCTGGCCTTGCCACAGCATCTCCCCTTCAAACGCCACCTTCCCATGTTTCCTGGCTCTCATCAAAATCCCCACCACCTTATCAGAGATCCGAACATATCTGTCAAACAGCTGTCCGAACGTGATGCGGGTCTTTCCGTCTGTGTCCGGATCAGCCATAGTCCTGATCACGTAACACAAGTCGTCTATCTCACGGTGGACGTGTTGCTCGGCGCGTTTGGCTCTCTCAGCTGTTTGGGTGCCCTCCTTTGGGCGTCCGTATCCCTCTTGGCCCTTTTGGAGTCGGAGCGACATGGAGTAATCATAGTCAAAATATTCACTGAAGGGGTTCAGTTTCTGGTTCACGGTGTGCTCTGAGGCCCAGTTCTGCCAGCGGCTCTTGAGGTTTCCCACAGCGCTGTATTTCTTGGAGAGAGCGTTGATCTTGATGGCATCCCCAGCTTCCTTCTTGTACCTGGGAGGGATGTCAGATTATATGACAAATAAATAAAAACATACAATACACTGAGTATCTGTTTTGATCCTGCAAGGGGCAAGGGGAGTTACAAATATCCAACAGCAAGAAGTTTTTTTACTTGGTCTTAAGGGTTAATGCAGACCCAATAAACAGGTTTCCGAGTGACCATGTGATCATGAGATGCTGGTGCACATGGAGGGTAGAAAACAAATCACAATGACTCAAAGTTGTTTTTGCGCCTTAAACTGCACGGATCACTAAACTAATTGGTGGAAAATGCTCAATATCCAAAGGAGGAAACCTCAGTGAAAGTGCAAATTATCTGTTAGCATCTGGTCAGACCTGTATTTTAATAAGATGGTGGAAAGTTTTGCACAGAAACTGGTGAGGGAGAAAGAAGAAACGCCTGTTATAAGGGAAGACAGCACACACTGTTACTGTGTTTTTATGGCTGTTTATTTAAGATATTGCAAAAGTTTGTCAGGCTCTACATTCAATGCTTTGGTGATCAGTTTGATGTCTTATCGAGTTTCACTGTGCATCATGGTGACAGCTGACACAAGTTTTTTTTAAATTATCCTATGTGGTTGACAATACTTATTAAATCCTGCTTTGACACGAGCTTGTTATGAGTGAGGTTTTTACCTGTACACACTACAGTCTAATATTAAGAAGACATCTGGCATTTATCTATCTTCTGTCCTTTTAACATGTGCTGCCTGTTGATGGCTTGGGACACAAACTACCTGTAGAGCTAACTTTCACTGTGTCCACAATCACTCTGTCGTTCGCTCATTCACGACTCCCTAAATTGAGATTTCTGACAGTTATTATCATCATGTTGTGTCATCACTGACAGCTGTTGAGTTGCACAACTGTAATTTCTTTGCATCAATAAAAAGCAATACATTTCATTGTGGGACTGTTAGCAGAAGGTAGTGTACATGCCATGGACACTACTTTTTTTGTTCTATTATTTAGGGCATTATATAGCAGATAAATTTACACACTCAGACACTCCAATAAAATGGCGGTCAGTAAATATAGTGCACTATATAGTAAATAGGGAGTGATTTTGGCCTCATCACTGCTACTAGCTGTCATGTCTCCCTGGAATCCTGTGTGTCATGTTAGCTAGCTAAAGCCCACAATCAAAGTGTGGCTTGTGGTAAAAAAAAAAAAAAGACAAAAAAAAATGTTTTGGGAATGCAGGGATGAGTGCCACATACAAATCTACCTCTGAACAGTAATTTTACTGGTTGCTTCATTTCTAGAAACTGAAAATGTTCATACGTAAGCTAATAGGACATTGTGGCAATGTGTTTTCTCTTTCACTGCTGTACACATATCCTTGATTGCTTGTAACTGGGAAACCCAACTACAGCTTCAGATTTTGATATCATATCGCCTGCCTCTTCAAATATGCTGCAATGAAAGTGTTTTGAAACCCAAGATGACCTTTGAAATCTTTATTACACAGTGTTTTTTTGTTGTTGTCGTCATGGAATAGACACTTGATCTTTATGGAAACTGCTACTTCCTGGAAGACTTCTCATCTTAATCTGTGACCTCATGGTGCCCAAGTGGGTTTAATTACGTTCAACTAATGAAGTCAGTCAGCACACATATTTCAACAATCCTGGTTTTCTGCCCATCATGTCAAATGAAGATGCCTTTCTATCCACAACTAACATTGATTTACACTTACGATTGATCCCTGACTGTCAAATGTTGGACTATACCATCCGGCCTTGAAAAACTGAGTCATGGTTTCTTAATTTTGCTCCTTGTTTTTCAGCATTTTAAAACCCATTTTAAAATGTAACAACTTCCTCTCTTAAAATACAAAATGAAGCACTCTGATCATACTCACGTTGGGAATGAGGGTCTTTTAATTGTCATTGCTGACTCGGAGTCTCCTTCAGAGTCTTTTTGCTCTGCTTCTTTCAAAGAGCTTGCCCTGTGTATTTGAGCATCCTCTATGTCCAGTCTCTCCTTCTCTGCCTCAGGGTGTCCACTGTCATATTTATCACCACAGGTGCGTCCCTCTCCTGGTCCTCCTCCCTCTTTTCCAAGCTTCTGCTCTTTCTCCACCTGCTTCCAGCTTTTGGTCAGAGATGACACCATGTTGGAGCATTTTCTGCGGCGTGTAGGCGAGCTTTTCTTCTTCAGGAGCCTGTCAATCTCCTCACCTGACGGCAGAGACTCCTTCTTGATCTTCTCGGCCAGGAGCCCGATGCCAGCACCTTTCTCCTGAACCCCGCTCGTCACCGTCTTCACCACTTGCTTTACCTTGATGCGAGATGCAACCGGTGGCTCAGCTGAGGTCTTAACCTCCTCGGTCTCGGATGCATCTTGGGTCTCCTTGTGAGGAGTTGAGGTCTTTTGAGCCTCTCCAGAACTGATGACTTGATTTTGAGAAGCTTCTGTTGGCTGGGAGTGAGTGGGAGGAGGTTTCTTTGGGACCCATGTCTTTTTGGGTTTCTCTGTTGGTTCTTCTAGCGAAGATGGATTCCAGCCACTGGGTTCACTGGCCTGCTTCGTCTCGTTCTCCATCACCCACTGCTGCCAGCTGCTCGTCAGGCTGCACACCATGCTAATAGTGCGGAGCTTCTTGATGTTCTTCTTGGTGGATGGTTTCCTTTGGGAAGCTCGGCCGGCCTCTTTGTCACTCATAATTATGTGTATTTAATGTGTCAATTTAGGCACAATTAATCCCGCTAAGTGATCTTCCTTAACAGCTGTCAGATTAGCTTGAACATATTCATCTCCTCTCTGCTCAAATCTTTTTGTAACTTTTTCTCCCTCTGTTGCCTCCTGCCCTCACGCTTGCAGCTACAGCTCTAAAATGGGGAGAGCAAACCCTAACATGACGGTGGAAAGTATTCGAGTCATCCCAGGCTACCGTCCCGATCACTTTTCCCTGACACTGTTCACCCTCACGGAGTCATGTTTCATCACAGATTGCGGAGCTTGTAACTAGAGGTCAGCAGGGCAGTAGACCAGGGGGTGTTAAGCTTAATCAGGTGGTGCACAGACAAAAAGACCGTCAAATATATATATATATATATATATATATAGTTGTTAGATAAATGTATGTGGAGTAAAAAGTACAATGTTACTTAGACTTAAACGGAGAGTATCACTGATACAAGGAGACACTTAATCTGAGGTGAGAAAAGAAAGAGGGAGCTTCTGACCGGGAAAGAATGTGATACCTGGAGGACACGAGGATCTCCTGCTTACGCATGAAGGGGTTTAGTCTTGCAATGAAGAGCAGCATGCATCATGACATTAGCACTATTAACATCAAGACTTCATGCTTTGCAAAACTGAGCTTTGACAGGGGTGTTTAGTGCTGTTTTAAGAGCTGTGTTTCATGTGAAAACACATGATGTGGTTTTTATGTGTGTTATTTTTTCATGTTAGTGTTTGCAGAGGAGGGGTTGATCTATAAATAGAACTTGGCACACACACACATGCACACAGACATGAAGTTGCAGCTGTTGGCAGTCCGTCATTGAGAGTGGAAGTGACTCATCAAGCGTCAGCATGTCTTCTCAAAACAAGTCAGCATGATAATATATAGTTTCACATGTCTGAGAGGAGGGTTAGTGCTCCTCCTCAAGGACAAACGGGCTCATTGCGGTTTCAGGTTCGGGATGGAAATATAATACATGGATGAAACTGCTTTTTGCAACTCATGTGGGCTAGTGTTATTTAGTGAAATCAAAGCATTTTATTCAAAAGACACTCTAATATAAAATATAATAATGTTTGTAAGGTTTTTAAAGCACACATACAGCAAATAGCCCCTGACGTCACAAAATCCCATCAGCTTCCTTTTGTTATTTTTAATTACAATGCAAACCATGTATATATAAGACACTCATGTTGACATGTTGTGATATTAAAAAAAAATCCACAACACCATGCCACAGGACATTTTTAAACGACACGAGAAACCACTGACTGAAGGAAGCCCAAGACAAAGACAATACTTCCTCCATTAGAGTTCTGGATATTTAGAATAATAACAAGTCACATTAAGGACACATAGTCCATCTATCATATCCAAGACAACCCTCAAAGCCTGTTTCTTTTGTGGAGCACCACCTGGAGCTTTTTCCTAAATTTGCCTTTTCCAAATATAGCTGGGTATTACCCCCGAGGACACTTGTATTTTTATGTGACAGCAGATCTGCAGGGACCTGGAACAATTTTGATGGCAGTGGTGGAAGCACTAAGTCTGTGTCTCTTCTTCAGACTGTGGCAAAAGGAGAATCATTCATCCTTCCTTCACACAATAATGTCACAGCTAGAGCGTTTTTGTTTATCAGGAAGGAAGAATAATAAGCCTCGATTTTTCTTTCAGTCATTTACATTGTTAAATAGACATTTGATGGATTGGGCCCATAAAAGGCAAAAAAGTCATTTAGCTGGTTTTAAACAGTTTAGGGTGAATGTGAGGGTGGCAGTCCACCAGCAGAGGTTGCTATGATTGCATTGTTGAAGCACTGTAATGCTCCACAAGGACACAAATAGGTCTCAGCTCACTATTTAATGTTTTTACTCAATAACCCCAGTGGATCACATAAACATGTCTACTAATGAATCAGCAACCAGTCACACTGTATATTGAATTAGAGCACAGTGATGTGCATACAGTATATCATAGTTTATTATATAATTTCTCACCCTGTTTGATATATTTGTCTGCCTTTAGTAGAGAGAACTTTGCAAAGTCATGACAACAATGGAATAATGTCTTCAGATGGTTTTCATTCTGACTCTAAAAAGATGCGTATGCTGCAGGTGGGAAGCCCGTGCATTTCCTAAATCAAAGGCTACTCCGGTGATTTGGGCCAAATAGACCGGGTGGTCGACCCCACTGAAGGCAGAGGAGGTCCAAATCTGGAGAGAATGCACCTGTGTTTCCTGGTGCTTCTCAACATCTACACTGCTACTGCAGCTTTGTTTACCTTTCGCCGCTTGCTCTGAGATTGTTTTGCTTGGCTGTCCTTATTATTGCGCATTAATTGTGCAGGAATGCATCTGCGAGGATCTCTCAAAGCTGTTTCTCTGACCTCTATGTGATGCTGATTTGTGTTATGCTCGGGGTGATCTCGCACATAATTGGAATCCTGTTCTTGCAATGACCAGATCAACATCCCAGCATGTAAGACATGTTCATAACTATCATCTTGATTGCAGCAGCATCTTAAATTCGGTCAGTTTATTTGCAGGACCAGTAAAATGACTAAATGAAACAGCTGTAACCAGGATTCAGAGGATGTTTTTCACTTCTCGTCTGCAGAGTTTGATGGATTTAATGTTCTTCATTTCCGGACTAATCAACAATAACATCTGTATCTGTCAAACATGTGGCTCTTGACAAATAATGTGAAGTAACTACACTAAACTACAGTTTTGATCCAACTGAGGGTTCTTGCCTTCCACAATGCTGACCTCAACAAAGAAGCCAGCCGCACAACTCTGTCCTGGCTCTGGAAAAGTAAACCACAATGTAATCCTCTAATACTTCCTTCCGAGGAGCGTGTATGTTATTGTTTGGCTGTGCCACTTGGCCCTGATAAATAAAGATGGGAAAGACAGTAAATTAAAGCTAGCTCAATACAGGGGTCAGTGAGGGCTGGCCAGGAGGCTGAGAGTAGGCCTCGTCCCCTGCAGAGGGACCGACAGGATGACAGAGAGCACTGCTGGGGCCAGACGAACTCTGAGGGAGAACTAAAGGTCCCTGGTTTTTATTTATGTGACAGGCTTCATGACAATGTCTTACATGATGAAGAGGATGGAAGCAGAAGAGGAAGGAATATGATAAAAGATAAAACAGGAGCACTTTGGAGTGGCAAGTGTTTACAGATGTAGAGGCTTTAAATGGCACTGTTTAATGTTAAAGATGTTTTTTCTGTGTCACTGATAACTTCTAATGGCTTTAAATAACATTGACAGTCTATAGGCATGCTACAGGCTCTATGGCTGTACTTAGGCACAGGGGTGCTTTCAGCAAAATGCTAACATCAGCATGCAATAACAATGCTTACATGCTGATCTTTAACAGGTATAATATGGGCCATGTTAGTTTAGTGTGTAAGAATGCTTTTCTAATTAGTACTAAACACCAAGTACAAATGAGGGCATTAGTTTGGTGGGTATTTGTGTAAAGAGTGTGATTTCATTTGCCATATATCCAGTTGTGTAGGTGTAGTGGCTCACAGGAGCCCCCTCTAAGTGGGTAAATGCAGCTGGTACTGTAGCTGTGTATATGCCCAAGGTAGGGTGTTTTCAGCACTCCACACATATGTAGCGAATATATATCAATATGTTCCCCTGTGTGAACATGCCAGTGACTTTGTTGTTGTTAAATGCAACGTGCAACGAATGGATGTATGCATTTTGCACTGGTCACACAATGTGAAAGAACAGAAAGGATATTCCAAATATTTGATAGGAAAATTAGGACAAATTTAGTTGATTTTCTAGTTGATTCTGTGTGATTTGCAGGCTGGATCCTCTGTATTTTAGAGATATTGAATGTGTTAGATAAAACACGTGTGCTATTTGTTTTGAGACATGCTCTTGTTACCAAGGATTTTATAAAAACATGTTGCTTTTGGCTTGCGCCACGTCAGTCAGAAATCACACCTCATTAATTCTGACCGCTGCAGCCTCTGGAGCAATAATTGGCCACACACTTCTCACTTGTTACATGAACTTTTATAACGTTATCAAAAGCCCAAACTTACTACTTTGTGACCTCCATACTGGTTTCCCATGTTTTTGTTTTTGTTTTTTTGTGCTAATTTTCCAACATGTCACAGGAATAGACAAATAAAATATCACTTCATTGTATCAATTATACAAACAAGTAAATTCTCTTTAGCTTGAACTTCCCAGGATGTCTTATCACGATTTAAAGTCTCTCTGGGATCTATTTTGGCTGATTTGGCCTTTGCTAACATCCGAAAGAGACATGAAATTTACAGCTGATACTTTTAAGCTCTTTTCATCCAACTAAGAAGCCTTCATGCTATTATCAGTTTGAATGGCTCCTGCCGGGGCCTGCAGCCTTTCTTTGCTTCACACCCTCTATGTACACCAAGTGTCATATTCACTCCCACAGACCATCAATCATATCAAGCTCCTTTAGAGTTTTTCTAGATGAGGGACTCCCTCATCTCAACTCACGTTTACATTCTTATTCTACTCCATTTATTTTCCCAAACCACAGGACTTTTTACTCAAAACCAGCATTACACAATCCAAAATCACTTCTTAATTACCACCACAGTAATCTTGATAGCTGATATGTACCAATGGCAACCGTTCCTATTATGAAAGTCAATAAGATAACACATAAAAGTTGGCTTTTAGTAGCCTTGAAGAAATCAGAGATCAGATAACTTGTTGGTGTAGATTTGGAAATCTATTCTGGAAATAGATATTGTCTCAGTTTGATACAATGCGCTGCACATTTGAAGAAAAACAGTGAAGTGTTTCAACGTAACGCTAAATCTCAACAATTCTGCAGAGACCACACAGTTGGTTTGGGATAATATTGTATACTGCAGTGAAAAAGAGAATGACTTTGGAGTCGCACGCATTGATGTCAGCGTGTACTGTAATGATTTCAGGTTGACTTACATCTGATGAATTTACGAGTTCATTCCCTTGTGCCCTTTTAGCACCATATTCTGTGCTGTGGCAGGTTTTTAAAAATGTTTGCTTTTTTCGTGGTTGATTCTCTGCCAGTTATGCAGCTGAACAGATGATTTCTTTAGTTGCTGGTCCTGGTGATTGCCCCGCGACATAAAAACATTTAAGACCCAGTCATTAATTTAAACACGGGCAACATGATGTCACTGTCACAGAGAGCCAAAATATGGGGCTTTCTTCTTCCCTCACAATGCTGTGTAGTGAGCTGCACTTCCAATAAAAGTTGAATACAGCAGCTTCCTTTAAAGTCTTTACTGGAGGCAATTGTGAAACTGTGAAAATAGTATCGGAAAAACACAACAAATTCAATGATAGTTATTACATATCAGAAAAAGATGAAATACCATAATGAAGAAACACAATAACAAGAAAACTGGATTCACAAAAGCAGGCTATAACGCTGACTTCACGCCAGTTAGCATCAGTGTTAGTTGAATGGGAAGA
The DNA here is from genome assembly GCA_005408345.1 of Macquaria australasica. NCBI lineage: Eukaryota > Metazoa > Chordata > Actinopteri > Centrarchiformes > Percichthyidae > Macquaria > Macquaria australasica. The sequence goes on along the minus strand of SEMN01000133.1, from coordinate 702,373 downwards.
AAAAGTAAAAACCTCCCGTTATTCTGTTCACAAATTATTCCAGCAAGCAGCTCAAATAAAAGGAGTACTTACTGTACAGATAATTCTACAACAAGGGCATTTGTGGTGAAGATAAGAGATGCCTGTGAACATTTGCTTGGCCACAAAATCTGACAAATTGGTGGACGTAACAATGTCAGTTAAACTACAACAGCTATGGAACGGTGGTGGTCAGTGGTGGTTGCTACTAGCAACAGTAGGTTCAACTGAAACCAACTGCTGGTGGCAGAATAAGTTTAACTTTTTAGTTCCAAATTGACTGACAGGACTTCTGATACTCAGGCAGCAAGGGAATGCTAATATTTAAAAGTCTCACTTATATATTCACACTGTGTTTTTTCACACCTTTGATATTGTGACTGTAATTCCTAACTTACCATGGATGTCAGGTTTAAGTGGCAAGCATGTCAGAAAACTCACTAGCTATTTGCCTCTCACTTTATTTAAAACTAAATTACTTTCATATTTGAATTCATTCTTTCTAGCTACACCAGGGCTACACAACAAAAGAGGATCATAATCCTTAGATGTTCACTCCATCAGACTCTCTGTCTCGTCATCCGGGATGAAGGATGCACTCTGGTCACCACAGGGATTCCTTTTTTTGTGTGACTTCTCTGCTTACCAAGTTTAAGTCCAACAATCTCAGTTGTAATATGATAATGGTTTGTGCTGGTGCAAATCTCTTTATTAATAATACTGGAATTAAGAGCACATTCTACAGGCATTTTATTATTAAATCTGATACAAAGTGAATGAGCAAGGGCTATAGATGGATGCTCTATTTTTATTTTCACTTCCTTTCTCTATGTACCCTCAATGTTTTTATTCATTATCATGTGAGCAGGTGGTCTCTTTAGAGGATTCAATGGCCCCGAGTGTTCATACTGCAGGTACTGTACTCTGTCATATCTGATTTGGTTGGGGTCCAAGACTGTCCGTCTGCATGCAGCTCGAGCCCCCACCTCCCTCAGGGAGTCCCATTGCCTCGCCAGCCGTCAGCTCTTCCTCAGTTAACAGGAAAAGATCCATTTTCAGTAGAGCGACCTGGCTGTGGATGTAAGGAGTTGGTGGTGTGTGTGCGTACGTGTGGAGATGACAAGTGAAACGCCACTTTGCTTGACATCCTGAATGTCCACTGGAGACAAAACTTCCCCCAGTTTAGAAGTGGTCTTCAGTACCTCCTGTTCTCACACCAACAAAAGACAAAGACCCACATAGGTGTTTGCCAGCTTGTGCGGACTCTCTTCACACTCCACTGCTCCAGACTCTCTATAGCACACATTCCAGCGAGGGTGTTGGGTCAGTGCAGGCGCTGAAGGACATGCAGTGGTTTGCAGGCTGCAGTAATTTGTTTAACCTCTGATTAGGCCCAGGAATGTCAACTATGAAGAGACACTACAGGTCCCGACAGCATCGTTTGACACTTTGGCAATCTGTCATTGCCGCTAGCAAGCAAGCAGGCGAGCGAGTCACCACTTGAGACAATAGCCACTCCACTGCCTGGGCAGAAAGGGAGTTTTAATGTTTGCACCATCTGGTTTGGTCCTGAAGAAGGCATGTCCGTCTATCTATGGGATTTATCTCATGTCTTCCTGTGCAATAAGCTTTCTTTGCATGACATGCAGTATAGCATTTGTATTGGAAGATTTAAACTGATGTTGAAGATATTATCATGAGAGGAAGCTTTTTGAAGTTAAAGCATGTCTGCTTAGAGAAAGACGTAATGCGGGCTAAATTTTTGGAACCCTGACTTTAAACCTATGTCTATCATCATGTCAATTTGGCACAGAAAGTGCAGCCTAAACGCAGATTGAAAACATTAGTGCATCACATGCTCTTTTATTTAATCTAGCAACACAACACTGACCACATGTTACAAAAGATGTTTAAATAAATCTGCAAATCTGGAATTTAATGAGGTAAAAGCAGAGTTATCAAAGGCACATTTCTCCAGGGTTATTATCTTAACTTCTATGTTTTATGCTTGACTTCAAAACACCATTGTACTTCTGGTGGAGTAAAAACAGAAACAAAAAATAGCTTTCCTCAGGAAAGCTGTTTTACGTACACACACATTAAATTATACGATTTTAGTATGCTAATAAACATGTCAGTTGTAGTTTTACAAGTCCCAGATACACTTTATCTTCTCGCCACATGTACCTTTAGTAAATACTCCACAGTAGATTCTGTTGTTAGAAGCTGGAAGTTATGAAATATGTGTTCACACGGATCACTTGGTGGAATCATTAATTTCATGCTTCATATCCAACTCCAGCTCCTTGCCCCCCCCCCCCTCAAAGCTGCATTGATGAGAAACAGAAACTGGCTGGATCCTGAGGCTCTGTCATGTTGATGTCTGTGAAAAATAGTTTGGATGTAACTTGTCTTAATGATCTGCTCTTTGTCTTACGGTAAGAGGTCTTGAAGGGGTTTTATAATGTCCTCTACAGTTACAAATAAGATTCAGTAAGATGAACTTCAACCTTATTGTTTGTGAGTTTCGTACATGTGGGACATCAGCTTAATATATGCATTTACATCTTTGTGAAGACGGAAGGATCATGACCTGGTACTTCATCATTATACTCAGAAATACACTGTATATCTCTGTGTATTTTTGAAAACATATGTACCCATGAGCACACAGCTGTAATTATTATATATCACTAATTATATGCATCTGAATTAATGTCCTTGTTTTTCATATTCAGCAGAGTTAAGGTGATCACTCACAATCTGATCCTTGGCAGGTATTAGCCATTTCTCAGCCAATAACAAAGGCAAATAGATCTCAGTCCAGAATCTAATCCAATAATAACCTCACATCTTGAACTCTAAAAATAATCACACTCCGTCAAGACAGCTAGTGTGTAATTGCCAGCAAATCCTGCAAGCGACCCTCATAACTATTACCAATAACTTGCATTTCAAGGTCACCATAAAACTGAGCGTGTGTTTTATACATAATGCAGATAGAAGTTCAGTATACACTGTACAGTACAAAAGACATCTCATCTCACTTTGGATACTGTATACAGTTGGGATAACAAAAATAATACTAAAAACACAATATATATAATACAATTGTAATATTTATGGGCTGCGTTCTGTGAGCAACATTTTAATAAAAAAGCTGTATCTCTCATTCGTCTCCTAAGAGCGTTCCAGATAGGTTCTGCCCTGCAGTTTAAGAGTCAGTGCTGCTCTGTGAACGCTGCTTTCCATTCAGAAGAATTCAAGTCATCCATATTATTATTAGAACACAGGTCCCCAGGAAAATTGTGGTTTGACATCCTGCTTGAATTCTCATACAAACTTACCTTATAGCGTGCTCATAAAGGGCACAAATTCCAGGTGTGAGATAACGCACCTGAACGCATTTGTCCTTAAATAAGGTCAAGTTTGTGAATCTGCTTGGGAACAGAAATCAGGTTCAGATGAGTCATGTCGTGCTCTGTCTTCCTCCCCATGGCTGCTTTTCAGTTCATTGAGGGGAAAGGTTAGGAGGCAACAGTAGCACAGAAATAGCAGTTGCTCTGGGGGGAGAACCAGGTTGAATAAAAGATTCATTGGATGACTCCCATGGCCAGCGAAATGAGATGAGACAAGAGGATAAAATAAGAAGCGTCCCTCTACATAGCTGTTTGGAAGTTAAAAGTTTGCGAGTTCAAAAGACTAGGAGAAGTCCAGGGGGCGGATCATCATGACGGTGGCTCGTAGCGAGTAGCTGGGGCCCTTAAAGTAGTGCCACTTGATACCGTTCAACTTCCCTACGTGTTGTCCTTGGGCGAAGTACATGCCGTTAAGGTTGGACGGGCCACAGGCATCAAACCACCAACCTGAATAGAAAAAGAAAAATATAATTAGTTCATACATAAAGTACAGAGTAAGATGACATATATCTGATTAAACAGATGAGCAATTCTATTGAACGGCACCAAAAAATAAAAATTATAAAAATGGCCTTTTAGCAGCACAATCAAGGCTCTGAGTGAGTATTCCTGTTTTGTCAATGTATTTATAAAGTCACCTCAATCATACATTTTGTCCTTGGTAAAGGTTGAAAGTTTCCCATGGCCTCTCCCGCAGGGCCGTGGCAGTGGTTCAGACACCATTTCACTGCTATCTGCTCAATGTGTTACTGTCACTGGGTTCACTGGCATGCCAGTACCTGTTGCTGAACACTTTCGGTACCTCTTTCTATTTAAAGCACCCAGAGTGCATGTGCATGAGCTCCAGCGTGGTGAATGGCATGGGAAACTTTTATTCTTCTCCCAAGGTGACACATTTCATAATTCCCCCAAAGTATATGTGGTATTTAGAGAAAAGGTAGATATGCTTGGACGGTTATTTTATAATTTAAGCCACACACTGGCTCCCTGTCTTTTAAAAAAAATTGACTATCAAATTGAATTGCTAGATTATAAGGGTCTGAATGGTTTAGCACCACTATACTTCTCCCTCTAAACTCTTTCCCGTTACCTTAGGTCATCGAAGAATATAACGTTAAATGTCCCAGCAGTTAAGACACAGAAGTATGGAGAGGCAGCCTTCTTTTACAGTATTATGGACCAAAACTGTGGAACAACCTGCCCATAAATATCCACCATGCAACTTCTGTAAATACCTTAAGACTCACCTTTTTAATCTTGCTTTTAAGCAGTCTATGTCCTTTAATTGAATCTTACTGAAAGTTTATTTCTATTTAATCTTATTTAAGTTTTATTCCTATTATTCTACACTGTTTAATTGTATTTCAATGTTTTGCTTGCCACCTTTGAAATTCAGTTTAAATATTTTATATATACAATTTAATATAAAGCACTTTGAGCTGCATTGTATGTATGAAAGGTGCTATATAAATACAGTGTTATAGTTATTGTTATTATTAGTAGTAGTATTATATATTTCAGATGAGAGAGATTTACTGAACATCTATTCCATCCTAGTAATCTGTCATTCAAGTCTTATATCTGAACTAGTTAACACACCCTCACTGATACAGTCAGATATAGAACATATGCGAGGCATGGCATGTGTCAGTCACACAGTGACAAATGGCAGCGCTTCTCCTCTCAGACCTGAATACCACTGCGGCCTACAGTATGACATTTCACAAGACCTGTCAGTAATCAGGAGCAATGTTCTGCCCTTGTTGCTGGCATGGATCACACAGATATAAATTTCACATTGATTGCTGCTGCATCGTCACAAGACACATACACAACATAGCATGGAAACTGACCTCCTTACATTTCCACAACTGCATATAATTTCAGGATGCTGGCGCCAGTGGGAGTCGAATATGAAATTGCACTTGCTCCGCTCTAATTTTTTACATGAAATTCAATGAGGAATGGTCCTCAAGCTGGGGAGCTCATTCAGAGGCAGCACTGCACCTGACATTTTTGTAGATGTGTAGCTGTGAAAGATTAAAGCTGCTATAGTCAGTAATTTGAAATTTAGCAGTGGATTGAATGAGTATGTGTATGTGAAAGGGGTCGCTTGTAGTGACGAACCCATAGGGAAATAACCACCCAACTCTGCAATTTCCGCTCTACTGGGCATTTTAGCATCCCTACAAGGCATTTTAGTGTCTCTACGAGGCATTTTATCTCATTGTTTTGGTTTTAGGGCCCGCAACATTACTGTTTTGGTTCACTCTCTCTTCTTTCATCAGTTTCCAGATGCAGCAGGCAGCTGTTTGCAGCAAGTAAGCTCTAAAAAAACCCACTGTACCCTTCTGCCCAGCACCAAATGGCAGAGAGACAAAGTTAGCGACTAGCTGGTGAGTAGTGGAGCATTTAGCAGGCAGATATTTCCCACAGGAGTTGGTGGAGAGTAAAACAGAGCTAAAAGGAAAGAGAATACTGGATTTACATTTGTCAGGTGGCTATCTACTGTATGTGTAAATAAGCAATAAGTTTGCTTAAAAGGTGATAATACGTCCATGTTGTGTTTACAGCTTGTTGCCGCTGCCCCCAAGTGGCCAAAAAATATTAATGTTTACACCAGCCACAATTAAAATGAAAAGACAGTTGAAAATATCAGTAGAAAAGCTGGTGGTAATGCCCTGTAGTTGATACTATGTTGGGTTCCAGTTTGGTGATAGTCACAAAGTGTGTGTTGTGCAACCTGCTGTTTCATTTTATTGAGACAGTGTTTTTCCTCTTAAACCATGAAGCAGAATGCAGCAAATGTGTCCTGCTTGCAATAAACTGCAGACTGCACAACCGCCGACACACACATAAACATTCAGTGTGCACGGCAGCAATCCTTTGGGATTTATGATTAGTATACTCTCTGTTTCCAGGCCAGAGCCTTTTACTGACTTGTAAAAACAGTGACGATGTCTTCTTTTGAAAAAAAAAGTCTCATCTAGTGAAGTTTGTTCTTATGATAGAGGGATCCCCCCTACCTCCTACTGTCAGTGCTTTACCCATTATGTATGTTCTGGTACTGGGTAAATATATACATTACAGTATGTGTGTGTCCACATTATCCTCCTCCATATTCTTAACACGGCATGCTGCAGTTGTCCTCATAAATGTAGCAGAGAAGTATTTTCCTCTTGTACATTCCAGACACTTACATCATTTGATGTCAGCCCTGCTCTTATAAATGCAGGGAATAAATCAAATGATATATTGTATATACTATAGCTAGCACAGCGCTGGGTTCGGACCAGCATTGGCTACATCCTGTCATGCCTCTCCCTTGTGGCTGGCCATAGGCAGGCTATGAATCAAGCAGAGCAGGGGTGTTGATCAATGATCAGATGCCAGTTCCCTTTAACCCACTGCATTCACAATGACCTAAGAGGTAATGCTGATCTTAAATCTGCTCTTAGAAATGCTTGATTAGTACCAGGTCAGGACTCCACAGCAATAGAGTTGCCGTGAGGTGACAGGTCACCGGGATCCACTTACAGAGCAGGAGAAGCAGAGTCATTTTAAATCTCTCTGACACTTGGTGCCTTGCCCAGGGATTATTATAATGTGCTCATTTCCAACCACAGTGCAACTGGGAGGGGATGCAGAATATAGCCTAATAGGTGCAGATAGATGTATAAGTGGCCATGTTAGCCCCATTGCATGTCTTGCAAGAGCAGGTTGTGATCATAATGACCTGAACTAACGAGTGGGCAATGAACATTGTGGGGTTGTCCATAAAGCCAATCAGAGAAAATAGCTTTTGGAATGGTTATATCATGCTGTTGTTTTCTCATAAAAGCAATTCTGTATTGTCTCTGGTGCCATATAGAGGCAAATGTTTAAAGGATCATACACGTTGGGCCTTTTTTCTTTTGTAGATTTACCCATGATTTCTATTGGTAATAATAACATTGTTAATTGTTGAGATCTGAGAGCAAGAAGACATTGCTGAAAAGAAATCTGATGGGGCAAGAAAGACAAGAACTTAGATGACCAGGTTTTACACAAACATTCAGGCTAAATTTATTTGGAAGAGAAAACATACTTTATATTTAAAGCTGCACTAATCAATATTTTTATATTAACAGTGGCCAGAGACACTACCTTAAATGAATGCTACTGCTTCTCTGTGTCTGCTTGATGTGTAAATAAGCAACTGTTTGCTAACACTTTGCTAACTTTATAAGGTGATAATATGTCAGTGTTGCTTTACAGCTTGTTGTGCTGCCCCCAAGTGGGCAAACAAATTAATAAAGCAGCTTTAAATTGTCGTAAAAAATCCATCAACGTTTAAAGACCAACGTCCTGGTTCAACTTTGATCCACTGTACTTGCTGACGTGTGCACACACAGTTCTGCTACATTTTAGGTTTAGGTTTACCCCCAAATGAAGTGGTTTAAATAATCTGCCTAAACTGTTTGCTTGTTTACAACTGGTCTGATTGTCTGACCGCTCATGTTTCTTGCCCTTTTGAATGTCAATGTAGAAATCTTGCCATGCTCCCTGATCTTAGCGATTTTGTAGGTTTGGCTGCACTTACCACCAGTGAGCATGAGGGCACACTTGCACATGCAGTTGTCATTGTCCATGTCCTTGGTGCTGAAGTCTGCTCCGTGGATTACTAGACTGCTCTGTCTGCCTGCAGTCCCACTGTGGCTTTTCAGAAACAGCCTGGAAGACATCAGGAGGAGGAAGAGGAGGGAGTCAGGCAGGAGGACATGGAAACACATCAGGAGGAGGAAGGGGGGAGAGGAGTATGGTGGAGTGAGCAGTGTAAGCAATAAAGACAGCAAGAAGACATAACATGCTGCAAGAAATGTCTCCAGAGAGTTATTTATTTTTTGTTGTGATTGAGTACATGTAAAACACCTGGAACAACATTAACAGGGTAGGGAGAATATAAAATAAAGAAGGAAAGTGAGAGAGAGACAGGGAGAGGAAAGAACATGTAAGGAATTTCGGGGAATCACATTTCCATCTGCAGGGCCACAGTATGTTAATTTAGACCACAACAACTGACTAAATCACTAAATACTGACCTGTAACAGCTATACACAGAAAAATAAGCAACCTATTTAACCTATCATCCTTCCATAGCTGGACAAGTGAGGCAAACTCTCTTCTTTGGTAAGTTCTTGTCTTCTTGTGTTAAAGAAACCAGTTTCTTCCTCTTTTCAGGATGTTACATTCCTGACATGAAACCATACACACTACTGCATTTTTGCTGCCAGTCCACATATATTTTTTGTGTAAGGGCTTTATATTTAAAAAGCATGTCATAAGGCTGCAGGCATAAAATAACTGTAGAGTGCGTACTGTGCAGAATGTACAATATGTTATCTTAGGGGCTGCTCAGCCTAAACTGAACATGTTGAATATATAACAACAGCCACCGGTAAAAGCAGAGATCCAGGTTGCTGGATAGAGACTGAAGCTGAGAAAGGGGGATCAGCATACAGGAGGCAACTCACTTAAACATTGTGGAAGGGAGCTAGATGCAAATGGGTGAGATTTGTGGTCGTTTACAGGAATTAAGTGTTCAGTAATAATTGTAAATTCAAAGATGTAAATCAAGCATTGCTGTTGTTTTACAATGTGCACATGTGACAGAATTTATCAAGGAATGATAAAGAACTGCTAAATAACTCATTGTTACCAAGTTGTTCCTGAATAACTCAGAAGTATTGTGGGGTAGACACTAATCTGCTGACACTGATGCTACTGGTTGGCTGATACTGAAAGTTACTTGGGAGTAGAGTTACTGCTACTAGGAATTAATCATGTCTTCATGAGTACCTTTCTATTAATTACCAAATTAAATCCCTAAAGTAAAATGGTACATCATTCTAGCAAAAACAAAAAGAGAGAAAAAACTCCCAAAGAACAAGATTATATCTCTCTTTTCTTACTTTTTGTTAAGTTTGAGTTTCTGTAGGTGGCACTATTGCCTTTGTCTATTCAGCCATGGTGACTATAACTGGTTATGCTACCCAGTTCCCCTTCTACTCCAAAAAAGTCCCTGCTGTGTACGTACTGTGAAGTGTTCTGTGCACATGAAGATGTTCCCTATATATCTATTTACAAAAAAAAAAACACAAACTAACTATTACTCTAAAAACTGATGTCATATATTAAACATGTGCTACAGAAAACCCACACTATTGTTAATGCATAGTGGATGCAGCTATACAGGTCTGTATATACTGAACTAAACAGCTGCTGAGCATCACCTGGTAATTGTACATCCAATGTAAGAGGCGATGAGATAGTTAGAATTTAACTTTCTTGCCATCTTTTCACTCTGAGGATTACTATAACAAACAGCATGTCCATGGGACTGATAAGCGGTCACTCCCAAGCTGAATTCCTTCACACACTCAGCGCTCAACACACAAATTGAAAACTAATATGCGGCTTGGAAGCAGATTCCTGCAGGGCGTGTCCCACTGTGAACTCACTCGTGGTGTGAACGGGAATTGCTGAATGAGGATCTGACAATTCCTACATCCCTTTGACAGCTCTGCCATTACCATCAGAACACGCCTTCCCCGTATGTGCCGCATCGCACACTTGCCTTTTTCTCTTGATGTCTTTGTTTCTCTCACGGTCTCTCAGTTTTACTTTCTCCCAGTAGATGAGCTTGCACATCCAAGGAGCAGGACTGCAGCACCATGCCAACGAGGTCTCTGTTATTAAGTATGGTTCACTTTCACTGAAAGCAATTTCCTGAGTTCATTTCTTGACAACAGGGGACCATGGGCGTGTAGTGAACCTTACATCCAGATTGGGTTTTCCGATGAGAAAGTAACAAATACAAAAACAATATTTTATGTCTCCAGTCTTAGTGAAGTGCTTAGTGCTCTGAGGCATCAGGTTGAATACCTCAAAGAAAAAGACTGGAGGAATCCCCAGGAAAGAAAGTAATTTAACGTGAAAGACTTCTGTATTTGGACAGCTGTGTAAATGGCGGCAGTGAGTGCCGGTCACGGTGGGGAATTCACGAAGCCACTAAACCAATACGTGTAATCCTACAATGTAAGGGTGAGTCATGTGCCTAATCAGTGGCACCAAACGACCACTGGACATGGCAAGTTTGGATAAGAGCCTGTGAGTATATTATAAGCACTTAAGTGTGTGTATAAATGTGCAGGTTTCTGTGAACAGTACGTCATCTGTGACACAAGCTGATGTATTAACCGTTGTCTACAAGGCAACAGGTGTCTTTGGAGATATTTTCCAGTTAAGAGTAAACTCATATCCGCATAACTGCTTCACTTACGGGTAGCATGACTTCTATCAGCCAATTCCTGATTCGGAAGAATAAAACATGCAGTGTCAAGGATGAGGTCTGCTACTGCTCTGATAAAGAACAGACTTTGCTGCACATCTACTCTCCATTTTCCAAAGCTTTTACGATCGCTGTTGCGCTGACGAATCGCCAAGGCACATCATCGAGACGGATTTTAAGCATGACACTTTGACAGGCTGCTTTAAATAGTCTGCGGCTGTGTTTACCGGCCGCGCTGCATATTTACCAGACCAACAACTGACATCTGCAGTTTTTCCTGTCAGGATCCATTATGCACTCAAATGATAAGTGCGGTAATCAAAAGATGGGGCAAGTAATGAACACAAGAGGAAGAGATGCTTTTCCTGAGGCCTGTTTCTAAGAATGAGAGGATGGCTTCTAGTAACTGATGTTAATGAAATGTATCAGGGGACAGACATCTGCTCAGCCAGATTTGGAATTTAACAGGCAATGCATGCTAATCTGATTGTTCCTGCTAAAGTAACTTAGTTATGCGATCGGTCAAGGCTCATTAGTAACCAAAATATTGAGCTGTGAATAATTTGGTTTTACTCAATGACACCTCTGGGGAGGGAAGGTTGGTGTCCCGCCATCTAATTCTTCTAACATCCACTGGGGATGCCGGCTTGTTTGTGACCTTTCAACATATCAAATCAAATTAGCAACAGTGCATATCATCATTAAGGAGTAATTGCACCCAAATTAGAAAAAACATATTTTCCCATTTACAACTGGTGGTATCTTGTTATGCAGAGAGTTTTTGGTTTTATTTCCAAAGCTTTTGAGACATCTGAGCTGAGACTTCTGCTGATCACAAATACCACCCCAGTCAACAGGAGTCACAAAAGAAAGACAGCTAACACTATAGCTAGTCCCAGAGGCACTCATCAGGTGTTTAAATAACATAAGGGAAAAGTAATGTCAAGTATGAATTAGTTAGAACACAAGCTCGGCTAACTAGTTTTCCATTTTCCTACTGGAAACAGCACTATAGGTCATCCCAAATGTTGAATGTTGTAAAGGAACAGACTGCTTAAATTGCTAACGGTTTATAACCAACGCTATGTGGAAAAAGGAGGAAAAAAACGTCTAGTATCAATATTCGTAAGCAATAGTAGTGCACCACAGAAACTGTCAGCGCATCTCTTAGCAACGCCGGCTATCGCTGCCATGGGAAACACCACCCATCTGCATGGATAAATATGCACAATAGCTGCAATATCATTTTAGTTTATATTTCCTTACACAAAAAGTGAGAAAATCTAAAATTTCAGTTCGAGTTTGACAGAGTAAAGGATTTTTAAAAAAAATTTTTTTTTAAAGAAACAGTGTTCAGGTCAACTAGGTTAATACACAAAACCTGCTTCAGTAGAAAATCATTCAATTAAAACTGTTCATAGCAAGGTGTTATCCTAAGTAACTGGGACATTGTTTCTGGAAAGACACAATGCTGTTGAATTTTTTAAATCACAGCATCACAAATGAAATTCCACACACCCGCATTGTATTTGGGGTGGCTGCAAATGTCTCCGATGGAGATACATAAATCGAAACTTGGGCAAATAAAACCCAAACTATTTGCATGACTAAATACCACTCGGGGTAAGTGAGAAAGTGTTTTCTTATGTGATTTGGGTGAACCGATACCTCAAAGCTTTGATGCAGATTCAGTTTCAGTCTTAATGAGTCTATGCTCTGGAGTATTACAGCTGCAAACTGTATACGTGAGAAATGAGGAATCAGATGGCTGTGATATGTTTATCTGAGAGCACTTCCAAGCAAAACTAGGTTACAATGATTGGCATTTTATCACACTGTATCTTAAAAACAATGAGGTTATCAAACATCATTAAAACATTTACACTGTTCTTACAAGGGCAATGAAGGCTTCACAGTTTTTAGTTAAAAACCTTCTTTCCATTAGTTTTTTTTTTTGTAATGTTCAAGCTTGCATATAAAATATACGCATACCATCACTTATCTACCATGTATATTTAAAAAATAAACTTTTGAGTTGAAATATTTAAAGAGAGAGAAGAGTTTTGTTAGATCTGTCACGTCATTCTCAGCATCTTAGAGCTGTTCTCCCTACAAAGCACCTTAAAAACCTCAGCAAACATAAATCAGCCTTCATATTTGTGGAAATGCACTTCATTTTTAAAGCAGAGAAGGGATCATAGATGACTCCTTGGAGCTGGTCCTCCACAAAATGTGCTCCTTTCTCCCCACACAGAGGAGAGATGTGTTGGATTAGAGCTGAGCAGGCTGGGATCAGCGTGGGGCCCCAAGATCTGCTAACATGTCGCCTGTTTGCAGTCTTACTTTTATCTGACACTTCCTCTTCACAACACACTGTGTTACTCTGAACAGAGGATATTGCTGTCATACAGTAACTTTATGAAAGAATTTCTCTGGAGAGGTAAAGGAAAAGCCATCAAACAATGTGTCTAATGGAATCTATGTTACCCTGTACAAAGTTCAAGTGATTCTTTGAAGATAACAGCAGACATAAAATGCTGAAATGGTGTGAATGATCACTATAATGTGCACAAAATCTTTCTTGAAGCACTAATGAAAGTGGTTGCAGCACTTTCAAAATCTGTCACTTTTCATCTTTTGACTGACATAGCCAAGTTTGGCCTGCTTGTTTTCTTTCATCTCCATACATGAAGGCGACAACCCCGTCAGCTGAGGGTCGAGCGTGTGCTGTTACACACCTGGCAGTCGTTAGCCTCCTGAACTGCAGTCTGATTGGCCCATTGCAGAGGTTAATCACCCTGACCAATGGTTCGCTTCCTACTGCAAGGCTGCAGAGGTGTCTGGCCTGCTTGGCTGCTCTCTTTCCCCTGGCTGTCATATAGCTCCATTGAGACACTGATGCAAACAGTATGTATAGATACATATAGGTAAGCTATAGTGCATATAGATTGATAATACACTTGTTCATTCTCAATGTTTTAGTTAAGTTACTGGCTAAAGTATATGCATAAAGTTTCCAAATCCAGTGAATAGCACAGTCATCTTCTTTATGTCTCATGTCCATTAAAAGGACAGAATACTACCAGAAAAAGAGTTGAAGCTCTTAATGCAAAGTAAAAATAGAAATCTGCAAGTTGCTTTTCGTTCTAATGATAAGAGATCATTGAGGTTATTGTTTTTGTGCCACTTTCCTTTTGAAAACCGTTTGTACAGTTAAGCATGACAATTTATTCTTGACTTGGAAATCTGGCACAACAATTTAAACTCAAGGCGCACTTACTAGCTTTTTCCACAGCCTTCAACCGTATTGCAGGACTTCATCAGCAGATGGAGTTTGTTGATATGTGAGTTCAGTAGCTGATATGATTGCATCCATATCACTTTTAGTCAACAGATCCAGAAGACCATGTGGTATGGTTGAAAGCTCTGGACAAAGCTAGTAGGTGGGATAGTTTTTAATGTGATCAGTAATTTATTTTATTTTATTCTAATTTCTTGGATTTTCTGTTGTTTATTTTGAGAGGGTGATAGAGAGCCGTACAATCAACTTTTTGTTGCATGAAAAAAAAAATCCCATTACACCTTTGATTACAGATCAACTTTAAATACACAGCAGATTGTTGCTGCTGCTGATCTTTTTTTTTTCTTCTGTCTAACACAAGTGTTGCAGCATGTAGCTTTGATGCTTCATCTCTCTATCACTGGAAACTGTGGAATCCAACGCTTACAGGGATGGGGTTCAAGATATAACTTGAGATATTAAGATTATCTCAGTGTGAGTCTTGGAAAATAGAAGGGTCACCATGTTTTGGAACCCAAATCTCTGCCAATTTCTTTCCTAAATCCTCACATGAAAAACATCTAAACTAGATCTATCTGATTCCATGGGGAAATCGGGCCATTACCATATGGAGAAATCACTGGATTTAAGAACTTGGCAATCCGAACAAGGAAGGATATTGAATAAAGATGTAATGGCTCGTTCAAAAATAAACATAAAAGTCTTTTCTTCCAGCTGGGAGGCTTTGAAAGTACATATGAAACATTTTTCCCTGTAAACCTCAACTTGTGTCTGTGCATATATTTAACTGCTGTGAATGTACATGTATACCTCATGACGATTCTTTGGACATTATAGTTCTCTCTGGTGCCCAGGGTACTTCACTAAATCTTTACATGCGCATTAGTGTTTAAGATGACTCGTCTGAAGTAATCACATGAAACTTTAAATTCTTAATCCTAGAAAAAAGTTGACTATACAGACATGGTCAAGCTTTGGATGTCCATAGTTGAGCAAATCTTTATTGGAAACAAAATTTTAAAAATATCTTACATGTTATGCATTTCATAGAAGTTTAATGGAAAACATGATATAAGATTGTTTAAAGTTTAAGCCCACTTGGGTGCAAAATGGGTTTAACATGTCATCCCACATTACAAAAAGGTGTAAGGTAAGGTGTAATAAATTATATGTATTTCACTAAGATCTTAAAAAAATAAGATGGAACTTCTTTTTATGCCTGATTAATTACAGCCTACCTGGCTCTAACTATAACATTTTTAATGAATTTAGTACTACCCAGTATATCTGCCTTCATCAACTAATCTTGCATGAGGACTCACAATCTTCTAATGTTTTACTTACTGTGTGTCTTTCTCTTTTTTCTTTTTATCTCTCATGAGACATAGAAATCCTTTGGGTTTTATTATCCCCATACTGCAACAACATTAATGTTTTATTTCAGGGCAAACTCGACTCTTCAAACAACTAGGAGCATTATTTAGGAGAACAATCATATTAAATGCCACTTTAGTTTTCCTACCCCTATATGACCAGCTCTACTATTAAAACATGTTTATGCACATTTATATAGCTCTTAAGTGGGCCTCTAGTTCAGCTACAGTAAGTAACCCACTGGAGGCTGGCCAATATTCAGTAATTTTACATGCACTTACTTTGAGTATCCTGGTTATTTTGAAGTTTCTGTGCTTTGACAACAATGATTGTCTTTTTCGTCTGATTGTCAACTACATCTTTATGCAGATGATACTGTTTTATACTTATAATACTTATAATTCTGTTCAATTAGTCTTAGAGAAATTACAATTGCAGAGAATTGCCTTCACTCTTACCATGCCATTTTTAGGTTTGTTACTGGACATAATAAGAATATACACCACTGCACTGTATAAGACAAGTTCAGTTGGAGACACAATAATCCTTGGTATTTATTTATCTGCAAATCCTTTGTAAAAAAATTGCATCATGGAAAAGTTTACAAAGCCACCTATAAATCAACACATATACAACACTCTTCCGTAACTTTAAGACCAATCTCAGTAATCACTGTTTATCAGCTTGAAACTGTTTATCTAAGCCGGCATTTTGTATCATTCACTTCAGTTTGTGGCTCCATCCTTTCTTGTTACATAATTTTGTTTTGTGTAACATGCAATTTTCTTTATTCTGTGCCATCAGCACTATTGTACTTTTTTCATTGCATCTATATTTTCTCTAATTAGCCTCTTAGCTTTTTTTTGTGTCTCTTTGCTATTTTGCTTTCTGTGTCATACAGGTTGACTTTTACTTTACCCCTTCTGTTCATATTGATAGCGTAAAGCCCTTTTTTTGCAGCAAAGAAACTTTGATAAATGAGGGTGATTAACTGTATGTGTTCTGACTGATCTGATGGCTATCGTTACAACAATATTTGCAGGTCATCAAATTATATTTGATTTTATTGTTTTCCTTTCTGCAACCCATGCTGTATCACAGCAACCAAATTAGCTATGATGATAGAGGACTTTTTCCCCATTGTTTATGAAGACAGTAACCTCTGCAATTATGGTGACCTCACTCACAATAAAGAAAAAACTAAAATAGCTCATTTCACAATATAATGAGGTTGTGGTTCAGTGGGAACTTTGTGGCTCCGGTCAACCCAAATTTACCCCTCAAAGCGTCGTCCACAAGATTTGTTCGCTCAACATTAAAACAACATTGCTGACGTGAGCTTACACTGTGCAGATGTAGCCAGTGATTTGATTTCTTCTTTTATTTGGCTGCTATTGCATTGATGTAGTCGTCTTGATCTGCTTCTGCTCTAATGCTCTACTTCTAAGAACATTTTTTCTGCAAGACCAATGCATGGCAGACATTGTGCATGATAAATAGTTAAGATGTATTTTTCTGTACTACTAACTGCTCTGAAGAATTAGAGTCCAAGGGTCCAATAGGTTTGGTCAAAGTTTATAGTAAAGCCAAAAAATGTATATATTTTCTTTGTCCATTAATCTGGACTTTATTTTGTCTATTGATCAATTCTTTGTTTGGCCTATTTAATGTCATAAAATAGTGAAAAATGCTCATCACAATTTTACAAAGCCCAAGTTGTGATATTCATATTTCTTTACTATCATAGAAACCAGCAAACATTTAGATTTGAGAAGCTGGAAACATCTTTAAAAAAGTGTTACCCAGAATTGTTGCAGATTAATTTTCTGTTCATCTCCACTGACAAAAATGTCATACAGTAAATACAGAAATGAAGTGGCATACCAAATTTGCTTTATAGAATCAAATTTTCTAATCTTGGAGCTTTAAGTCCTTGAATTTAACAGTGTTGGACTGCATGGACTCAGCTGAGTTAACAAGCTATAATCAGTTGTCACTTTATCAGTTATGATTCATGGAGGCAAATTCTCTAGGAGCAGGATTGGCTTCCTGAAAAAGTCTTCAACACAAGCAAAAACTCTAATAGTCTTATGGTATTGACTGAGAGAAATAATGATTTTTCCCAATACCATTAAACTGGGGGGAAACTGTTGTTTATTGATGCTTAAATGGGTCTCCTGGGACATAAACACACACACTTCTGCCATAACCATATATCCTTTAATGCATTCTCTGTTCTTAACTAACACTGTTCCACTGTCAGACACTGACATCGCAGAACTATAAATATAATTATAGTCTCAAAGGGTTTCCACCCTAAGTACTAAAACAATGCCTTAATTTGAAAATATTATTCAAATTATTTAAATCATCTGATTGCTAATAATGTACTGATATAACAGTTTTATTATGCCGTATAAAGCCAACAAGAATTAGACGACTGAATAAAGATAAAAGGCAGGTCCAAACTTTTAGAGTGCTGGTAATAAATATGTCATTTATTCCATGTACATGATTTCATTTCTAAAGGATAAGGACCCTATATTTTACAAAGGAATAATTGCACACCTCCCTCCCTCTCTGCAAGTTGAGTAATTTCCGTTTCACAGTATATATATGAAACAAAGAAGCTGGCAGCAAGACAAACATTTCCTGGCTGGTAATGCTCAGTATTGTTAATGATAAATGGTGAGTCGTGTGCATTGTTGGACTTTGACTATTCAATTATTCTACCTGGTTTCCAAGTGGAGCTTGTCTGTTCGTGGTCATGTTTATGTGCTTTTGTTCTTACAGTATGTGTGTGTGAGACAGACAGAGAGAGAGAGAGAGAGAGACAGAGGCAGATTGACTCTACCATATGAGGTCTTTATAAATGTTTGTCTGACTCACACTGATGAAGACTGTATTCCAGTAAACCACCGCAGACGACAGATAATATTCCAAAACCAACTAAAAGACAGGCCATATCACTTACAGCTATCTCTTGTGTTTCAGAGCAATAAATGCAATTTGGAGAATTTGCCGCAGATTGTTTGACATTTAAAAGCAGGGAGGTGCCAAAGCAGAAAGAACAGAGAACGTGGCAGCGTTGGTTTGTTTGGGGCCCAGCCATCTGGTTTGTTTTGGCTGGTGTTTCAGAGAAGCAATGTGTGATTATCATACCACAACTATTTTTCAAGAACAAATCTATTTATAGAGATCAGCGTGTCAATTGGACTACTAAACAGTATGAGCCTGCATCCAAAACAGGCTAGAAAGGCCGGGGATGCCCTTTCCTGCCTCAGCGGGACAAAAACAATTATTGTTTCCCTAATTCAAAAGAACAAAAGGTCGAGTGTGGGAAGTACGTAAAATATGTGTCAGACACAGAAAAGGACGATATAAAAGCAAATATAAATGTGTGTAAGAGTCTGTGTGTGTGAAATAGAGTTACAGAAGGAGTAGGATGGTGTTGGATTGTTTGAAATGCTAAATTTGCTTAACACTTTGATAAACTCCTTTCTCTTAGATACAGTAAAGTACGTATTGAGGTTTGATACCCTACAAATATACAGACCTGCACTTCACATATCTGTGTGCCATATTGACTAGTCTGAAGTCAGTGCCTGTGCATTCAAACCAGAGCCAGAAATAAAGACTAAAGGTAACCAGAGATGGAGTCTCACTTGGTCCTCACATTGCGGTCTCACAAAACTTCAACTGTGCGGTAAATTCAAAACAAAAAACAACTTGATCTCTTCAGCTTGATTCAAATCCATTTCTCCATTCCTCAGAGAAAACCACAAAGCCCACTCCAGGTACAAGCTACTCAAGACGGAACCCTGTAAAGTGAAACCCCTGTCATCGCAAGACAATTCTGAAAATTAGATATGTCAACAAGCCTAATGGCCCCCCGCTGTAGGGAAACACTTGAAACTTGTATTATTTTCTGGAGCTTGGGTGCAGTGGAAGGGTTGAGGTAAAGGCTTTCAAGCCACAGAATCTCGTTCCTTATTTCGTCATTCAAAGCCGAACACAAAACGTTTCGCAACTAAATGGACCTGTTATCAGAGAGAACCAGCCATCCAGTGAAACTGCAGAATTGGAGATGTCAGACCGTCTCCTCTGAAGCCAGCAATTGCTTGGAACTCTGTAGAATTTGCAGTAGTTTTCCACATCTGAGAGGGCCAAGCATCTGCCATAGTTTGAGGCCTGTTATCATTAACCCCCTCAAAAGAAAACAGAAACCTTCGCCCCCGCAACACACAAGGACAAAGCGTCAATCACAGGAAGATTTGTAATAAGGAGACAATGACAAGCCATACGTTTGGTTTGGAAGGACTTTGTAATGACAAAAACCTCACCACAGACTTACATAACAGAATCAACATGATTGAAGTGTCTGGAAAGCTCACAGTTACTAGAAATGTTTATAATCTTAACACTTTTGAACATTTTTGTATTTCCTGTGAAGTGTTATTTCCTATAATTTATTTTCTCCTTCTTTCATTGCTCCTTATTTCTTTCCATTTGTGACATAAAGACACAGTTTCACAATTTTGACATCGGTGATAAAAAGTCAAAACAAGACTAAAGTCTTGTCTGCACAGGAGGCATTTTAGCCACGTTTTCAGTCGTCCATCTCAGCTGTCTACACCAAGCCCCCAGAGCGCCAGGCTTTGAAGCCAATTTGACATAGTGGCCAAACCATGTAATTACAACTTCCGTGTCCGTCACGTGATGCACACTGGCCCCAACAGACTTTTCCCCATAGACTTACATTGCGAAAGAGACGTCTGTAAATCAGCGGATAATTTTTTTTGAGGTACAACAACTAGCCAGTACGAACACTTAAATAGCCCTTATTTAAATCATGATATCCTAAAAGTTGTAAAATGCATAAATAGCTGAATCCAGAGTTATAGAGTGACTGCCATTCATGTGAGTGAGCCTGAGATGGAGCGGTTGGGAGGCGGGGTTAAAGGAAAAGCTAGTGCGCTTGCTCTATGGGCCAAGAATGCGGAAGCTATGTGGAAGATCCGGGTAATTTTATACCCGGGAAGTCAAACTTTTTTGTCTTCATGCGCCACTGAGCAGCTTTCATAGGAATGAACGGGGCCCCGCCTCCAACGCTGTATCCAGTTCTCTTTATACATCCATGGTCTACACAGGGTGTGTAACGGCTCACGTTTCACATGCACCATACCTGTGTAACCACAACCTGAAGCATATTTTGCCTATTTTGCTACCAAAACGTGACCTAGACTCAATGTGTCTACATCCTGTGTAGACACAGATGGAGGACTCATGTTTCTGCTGCTTTTACTATGCAGGCTGTGTAGACATTGTGTGAGAGCTATGCTGGCGGCTCTGTGAGGCTGTATTTAGGCTGGGCCCAAGTGGTGGAGAGACCGACCAACGTTGCCAACGATACAGCCATGCTACTAGCAAGGCTAAAAGTAATTTTCATAATGTTCCTAGTTTTTGCAGATTCATTCATTTATTCATATTTCAGCCTGAAGTCTATGTCACTTTAACATGTGGTGCAAATATGCGTCTGCAATTCGAACCGGAACTGAATTCTGCAAAAACAGATCCAGTACAGAGGAAATTTACCAGCCACTGTGAAAAGCTGTCTGCATGTTCCTTGGCCTGAAAAAACAATTAGCCCACTCTTTGTCTACTAGTAGCAATATGAGCAGTACCTGTAGTTTTGTTTCTCACTGCCGATTTGGAAGCGGTCATATAGTGAGAAGGCCTGGTGTCTGTCCCAATCTGTCAGTTCTACACGGAGGGCATACTGCCTCTGGCTGGTCAACTGGTAAACATACTCATTCCCCAACCAGTGCTCTGCAGACACGCTCCCAAAACCCTGCAAGGAAGGAAGAGAAACGCAATAATCAGTTTGGAAATAGCACCGAAACTCCTTTTTGTAAATCATAGGCTAGAGATTATTCATTGCTATCTCCTCTCTTCTCCTAGAATGATAAAATCTCAACACTAGAGGATTGTGGAATGGATGGGAAGGAATTTTCTCATTTATTTACTGATTTATTTTTTGTCAATCAGAAATTAGATCAGAACAAACGGCTCCTGATAACAAATAATGTGGTTGTTTATTCACCAGCAGAAGCATTAGATTTGTTTTTATTCATAGCAGTGTTCTCCAGACCTCAGTGAGAAAGCCACACACATTCCTCACATTGTATATTACATATTTTATGCAGGTTTTTAAGCATGCTTTTGACTTGATCCTCCAAGTGGATAGACATACCTACCTATAAAAGTGCCTAAATTGGTACCAGCTGAAATATTCACACACCTTTTTCCATTTCTGTCTTCCACTCAAGTCACACATGTTAAACTCATTATTACTTAAAGTCTTCTTTCCCAAAATATAAACTGCATGCACGGACACTCCTTCAAACAACTGCAAAAGTTTGTATTTGATCAGAGTGGCTCCCCGTCACAGGCAAAGTGCTTCTGACAGCAGCAAGAGCTGCGGATTGCAGAGGGGAATATCACAAAGCAGGATGACATTACAGCTCTGACAGGATAGTCTGGATTGCTCCATTAAGGATTGGGAAAGAGGGGGGTGTAGTGGGCTAGGGAGGCAAAGTCAGGGAGAAGTCTGTGTTTGCGCTGAGCGTGTGTGGTGATGAGAAATGGGAAAGGGGGAAAGTAAATATGGGGCATTCCTCGGGCCTTAGGCATGTCCTGCCGAGTGGGTGGAAGAGAAAGTGACTGGGGCCCATTACCGCTTTCTCCTCTCTTTTTCTCCCCCCCTCCTTTACATTTGATCTCACTCCTGAGGAGATGTTCCCCTCTGACTGGCTTTAAGCTTGGTCCAATGCCTCCTACTGTGATCGTGGTTTATCTCAAGAACCCTGGCTGGAGAAAAGGCTTGGAGTCAAGCTCTGTTGACAGTTTTCCTTTGTATAGTTCCGGTGCTTTGCGATCCTTCACACGCAAACCTGATCTACATCACTCAGCTCAGAAAAGATGAGGAGATGGTTAGTCATATTGTTGGACTGAGCGCTTGGTTTGCATTTCAGTTACACTTGCTAAAATCACTTTGTCTGGGGAAAAAAGTAATTGTAAACGTTGAGCACACACAAAGATAAACTAGAACAGTGGTTTTCAATCTTTTTTGTCTGACATACCCTCACAGCCGTATCAGATAAACTCATGAGTATCCTTCATCAACACCAGCCTTCACAAAATGAATTATATCAAAGTGGATTCTGTAACAATCATTTTGTGATAAAACTGAATTGTCAGTGTTTAGGTAAAATTTGCATTCATATTACTTGGTATGGCAGAAGCTGGACATTTAAGCCATTTATCCATTACTTTTAGCTAACTATTTAAACAGTTTAGCCATTACTTTTAGATAACTATTTCAGCTGCTTATCCATTACCTTTAGCTAACATTAGATGGTCTTAAGATCACATCTGAATGTGTGCACTACATCCCTTTTGCCAAAAGTCTCTCCATGGTCCCACAAAGAAACAGGCATCTCAGTTATGACTGAAAGATTTACAAATCCTACAAGAGCATTAAATCTGTGAGCACAAACCTCTGGAGACCAAGAATGAGAAAATTAATAACACAATAAAACACCATCAATCACCTCCAGTCTTTTCAAGGAGAAAAACAGTACTAAGCTAGTTAGATCAGCACTGTAAATGTCGGCCAAGATCCATCAGTGTGCCCTCATGTACTGTAATGCACTCCATGCTCTCTAACACCTGTTCATAGCTGAAGGGGTTTCCATGTCGGTCTCATTGGTGCTTACTTTTTAGGCCTCACATGATCTGTACTTAATTGATCTGCTCGCTTTCTCTTTTATTCTGTCTTTGTCTGTTTCTTTTTCACCATTCAAACCTTTCACCAGTGTTCAGTCCCAGTTTCATTTGAGTTATTTGATTTAAACATCTTTGAAATCCTTTCCCATTTACTAGTACATTGTACATCAAGAGCAGTGGAGAGAGGGGAAATAATTACACTGGAAACAGAAAGCAGATTACAGGGCATAGAGTGAACACAGTCCATTCGACAATAAACTGACAGCTAGTGGAAGGTATACACAGGTGACTTAAGCAGAAAACACAAGCAATGCAACTGCCAGCAATAATAAATCCAATTTACCGACTAAACACAGCTTAGGTCGAAAATGTTAACACTCCCAATGCAAATATGTATAGATTTCTCCTTGATGACAAACAGATGAAACAGCTGGCACAGCGCTATAGAGACTAAACAAATGTGTTGTTTTTACATTTAGGTAATAATTTCCTGTTGGAAAAGCGGAAGAATAACAGCATGTCACTGGAGCCTTGGCTGAGGAGCGTAGCAAATCTCAGACACCCTTGACAATATTGCTAATACAAAAACGACAGAGGAGCTATCGCTGAGGAGGAATGATATCTGGCCGAAGCGTTGCAAACGGTCTTGGATCAGTGGATCCTGCCTCTTAGTTTTCGGCATGTTTAATCGAGGCCAAAAAGTGCACTCTATTTGTCATAATCCCCCTGCGGAAGTGTATTTTTGAAACAGGATGTTTTGCTCATAGCACAGTTTCGTAATTTATGCTTAATGGATATAGATGAATGTATTCTCTCCCTTTCTGTCTGTGCTGACTCACTGTCTTGTGTTTAGAGGACCACCATTATCATCTTGCTTTTAATGGATATAGATAAGTGTCTGCATGCAAGTGTCTCTGTGCACGTATTTGTCTTGTCTCACCATCTTGTACTCCTTCCACGTTCTCTGGAAGTCCACACTGCCGTCTTCTCTGTGCTGGATGACCGTCCATCCACCACCGGCTGTTTCCATGTTGCAATACACCTACACAATTGAAAAGAGAGAGTAAAGGAGGGTGGGAAAACACATGTATGAAGGTAATGGAACATTGATAGCACCCATAGGTCTTTATATGTTTTTTCAGGATTCAGAAGATGTAATTTAACTAGCAAGTGAATGATTCCAACATTCAACGTGACTCTCAGCGGCATTAACAAACAATTGAAGGGTCATTTGGACAATTATTTGGTTTCAGACACTCCTTTTCCCAGCTTTCATGATGAATCATCTTTGGGAATGCGACGTATCTGTGTCCTCCTCAAACTTAATCAGCGTCTCCTTATCCCTCACCAACTCCCCAGAGATGCTCCTCATCAGAGGGCCTTGTTTCTGCAGGATCAAAGTGGTGGGCCTGGGTGTAATGTGGCCCTTAACCTTGGACCTCAGTGTGTGTAAGGTGATAACGCAGGGCTAGTGCTCTATCTGCAGTGTTGCTCTTTGTTTTGAGGAGGAGACCCCAGGGTGGAGTGGAGAAGGTCTCTCACCTCAGCCAGCCCACACAGCTGAACACACATGAACACAGCCTGGGTATAATTAAGGATGTACCCTTGACAACATTTTCCCCAATTCTAGCTCATCATTCATGGTATACATGCACAAAAAAGCACAAACGCACACACATACAAACACTACTGACCTTTAAAGTTGATCTGAAATTAAAATTATAATAAGACGTTTTTTTAAATTGTTTTTTCTTTTTTTTTTTTTGGTCAAAATTGTTCTGCAATTTTAGTGCCCCCTACACTAGTATTTTCCAGCAGGCGTGACTTTTCGGCTCCAACATACAATGTCATTACTGGTATTTTGATTGGTGAAATATCTGTGCGTGCGGGCTCTAAAAATATATTTATATAATCTCAACTCCAAGAGCCACACGTGCAGTTAACCAGCTGAGGGGTTGATGTTGTTTGCCATTTGCTTTGTCCTATTTCTGATCTGAGCACTACCTACATTACTCTATGTGACTCCATGTTGTAATTCGAATCACAGGGTAACCCACGGAGTGCTGAGGTAACCTGACGCTGAGAGATTTCACAGTCATTTGCCCTCACTAACTACATCCCATGACCCATAAATGAAAGACAGCTAACATTAGATAGACCCTCATCTTGCTGCTGAGTGTGTGGGAGCTGCCAATGACTCAGCAGGTTTGGAAAAAAACATGAACGAAAAGTAACGTCGAGTATGATTCAGTGCTAATGTTAGCAAGCTAGACTAATTAGCTTCCACTCAGAAAGTGAAAGCTAGTTAGCTAAGCTAGCTATCTTGCTAGCTGCCACTTTCCAAGTGGAATACAAACTTAATAGCACAATGGGTCCACCCAAATGTTGAATGTTGTAAACTACTTATGGTACATAACAAAAGCTACGTGGGATTGTTGAAAAAGTAGAAGATACTGTCTTGTAACATTCGTAGCCTAGTAGCAATAATGTTTTCCAGTCGATAGCGCACCACGGAAGGTGACAGCAACTATCCTAGCAATGTCTGCTCTCAAAAAATCAACCACTGCTGTAGAAAATGTTCACCCAGTAGCTTGAAGTTTAGATGCTGTATTCACAAATATGTTCAAACACTTCCACTGTCTTGGAGAATGGAAAAAGGAAAAATGTGGAAAAATATTATAGTATATAGTAGAGTAGAATTCAAATTTCTGCGATTAGCCCAGCAGCAACAAGCTTGAGTTTGAGAAACAGAAATCAACCCACACAAATCTTCTGCCAACCTCCTAGCTTTTTAAATTATCACTCCCATCAATCAAGAGTATGTAAGCGCAGTGTAGAGGTTAAGAACACACACATCTAGACACACACGCTTGCACAATTGTCACCATCCTGATCAGCTCAGTGTCCAGTTTCACATCCCTGTTTCACCCCCCCCCCCCCCCAAACTCCTGTGCTCACAAAGCTGCCAAATGTATTTTCAGCTTTCAATTTTCCTACAACAGCTAGCACCCATCATTCACACTCATCAGTGGCTGAGGGTCTTTTGAACTCACTTGGAGAGAGTCGAGTCTCGCTTCAACTAAACAAAAAAAACAAGTGAAACCCTGTAAACCCACTATGAAAGATTGAGCAGCCTAGAAGTGATGAAAAGGCAGATATTTTCACATTACAGTGGACTGCTGGCTGCAGCGTATTGTGGTTTGCACCTTTTTGGTCTCTTGAGGGTTGATCTGGATGGTGTAGACTCCGTTCTTATGGACGCCAGCCTGGTACAGGTCGGCACAGTCGCGGAACTTCTTCTCTTCATCCACCTTTGTACTATTAGGCACAACTGTGGGCACAAAAGAAATAATAGAAACAGTGTTACACTATTTTAGAAAAATCAAACACAAGTAAACCTACTTGCAGCCCTTGAGCGACTGGGTATTGAAAATTGTTTTTGATCTTAACTACTGAGACTAGTTTGACATTTAGGGAAATACGCTTATTCACTTTCTTGGTAAAATGAGAAGTTCGATACCACTCTCATGTTGATGCGTTACGTTTGGTGCTGGGGCCAGGAGGCGATTAGCTTAGCTTAGCATAAAGACTGGAGGTAGGGTGAAACAGCTAGTATGGTTCTCAAAGTCCAAAAATACGCCTACCAGCACCTCTCTAAAGCTCACTAATTAACACGTTGTATCTTGCTTGTTGTTTGTACACAAACATAAATTTAAAAATGACAAGTTGTGTTTTTTCTAGATGTTACAGGGTTTGTCTAGATGTTACAGGGTAACTATTTCTTGGTGAACAACGGCCAGGTACAGTGACTTCTTGGAGTCTTCGCTGGTTGCCTGGAAACCTCAACATGACAACAAGACTCCGGGAAGTCATTTTTTTTTTTTTAACATTTCTAGAGAGCTAGGCTAATTGCTTCCTCCTGCTTTCAGTCTTTATGCTAAGCTAAGCTACTGACCTCCTGGCTCAAGCTCCATACTTAGCGCACAGATATGAGAGTGGTATCAAATCTTCTCATATAAGTCTTTTACCAAAATGTCCACCTAGCCTATTCTTAAAAGCCACTATATGCAGAATTTTAAAGTGAAAAGTCTATTCTATTAAAAACTGTTACCCTTCATGCAACCTCTTGTGTCAGACAAGTATGGAAATAAAAGTTCTATAATGTTAAACCCTCAACAGGTCAATTTATCATATTTCAGATCTGTACATCTGAGTCTGAGGCAGAAGCTGATCAGTGAGGTCTCACTGTGAGTATCTTGTAACGGCCAGATAAAATTTGAGGGCGACTAACTTATTAGCAAGAGAAAAGCAGTTCCTCGACTGGATGATCTCCCACTCCGAGAGACGGCCTCAGACTTTGACAGACCAGCTGCATCCATTTCCATCTGTAGATAATTATGGCGGCACTATTTTGAAACCAAGCAAGGGGCTAAGGACAAAATACTACAAGCTATAAATTTCAAGTTCCTGTTATAACAAGTGGTTTATATTTACCTTCCAAGCCCTTGTTATATTGATGGAAATTCCTTCCGATTTTCCTTTTTTCTCTCTCTCCTCTGTCTTCCTCCCTTTCTCCTCCCATATGAGGGGTTCATCTCAGTTTTCACACCATTGTTTTTATTGTTGGAGTTGTTGAGTCAAAGAAGATGTCAGGGAAAAGTGAAATGTGTCAGCAATCCTTAGCCTTCGCTTTGATCCCCCCATCTGAGCACAGAACATCCCGGTGGAAGCAGGTTGCTTATTTGGGTGTACTATCTGACCATTTTGACAAAGTATTGAGTGTCAGCGACAAGAATCTCCTGCTGTGACAGGTTGACAGAGTGAGCACTTGCGCTCCAGACTCTAATACAACAAAGAGCGGCCCTGTCAGGCAGTAATTTACCCCAAGCTGGCGGACAGCGGGGCACCTTTTAGAGGCCAGGGAGATCATTGTCAGAGGGGAACTTTCTGGTATTCGATCTGTAACAGTGTGAACAATTATTTCACAATCGCCTTAGAGGTCTCCCCTGGTGGAAGAAGACTGTCTGCCGAGGGACTTGATGCTCCAGTGTAGGAGCGGCTCCCTTGAACAGCTTGCTGCCCCGCTCTACAAATATTATTTATGTCCCAATATTTATTTACAGAAAAATATTTTGTGGTTCAGTGGGGACTCGTATTCAGTGGGGGGTTCATGTGAAAAGATCAGCAGGGCTTGGGTGTTTGCATAAATCAGTACCCTTGCCAAATGAGCCCAAATACTAGAACTAAAGAGAGTGAGTAATGGAGCTAAATGGACTGCCATAGACATCACAGCTCCCATGTGACTATAATCAGTCTCTAAATGCCGTTGAGAGTTTAAGTGATTCCATACAAGATCCAATGAGTTTCTCTGGTGGATTCATATATGAAGTATGCAAATCACTATAAAATAGTACTAGTGCATTCCCACAGTACATTTCACAACAGTGATGTGTTAACATGTGAAGAGGATTATGGTTGTGTGAAAACTTCTACGTAAAGATTCATGAGATTCAAGTTATATTTGTTCAATAATAGAAATTCTACTTCCTTTAATATACTGCTTAGCAAAGAAGAGACACTGATTGCTGACATTTTCCAGTTTTGATGCAACCCCGTCTCCTTTGCATTATTAAATACATTTTGTAGGAATCATATGGCTACTGGATTATGTTTTATCAACATATCGAGGAAATAAATATGTGAAATTCTCACGGTCAATGTATTTATGGTTATATTTAGGCAACTCAACGCATGTGCACGTGAGAAGGGGTGCATTGACTTTTTCGATAATAAACCAAAACCACATCCCCCTTAACTTAACCAAGTCTTTTAGTAGCTTAAACTTGATCAAACCTAGCCTCTGGTGTCAAAGTCCTGTGCTTTGTTGACCCAATTGTACATCCCAACTTCCCTTGTCAGTGAACATAATCTATGGAGCAAATATGCTTCTTTTAAAGTGTAATTGGCAAAGCAAATTTGTATAAATACATATTTTGTAGGAGATTTTCACTCTAGCTATCCTTCTGTATACAGTCTATACACAGTACTGTAGCCCTACTGTCTGCATGGATTGATTTAGACCTGAAAGGCAAGTAATTAACTTACCAACTCTGATAGGACTGGATGGAATTGGTATCTGCTGCTTTATTAAATGGCTCTAAAACATATTGCTCCAGTTAACAGACATGTGTGCAAATGCTAGATATAATAAAATAGCTTTGTTCCCTCTGCGAAAATAAAGGTCAGAGGTACCCATACTTTCAGGAAGGTCACTGCGGTGACTCGCAATAACTGCACACTTTACAGGGTTTTTGCAACAATAGGTGTCAACTCATTCTGCTGGTCAGTGAAGCGTAAAAATAATCATGTGCAGAACTTAAAAATCTGGTCTGGATCGTGAAGTGGTGTCTAATGAAGTGGTTTACCATGGATGTCGTGTTGGGGCATTAAAGCTTTAGGCTTTGCATGGAACCTTAAAATAATTCCCCTCTCTTCCACTCTGAGTAAGCAGCTGTAAAAATGATGAATGTCATTCATTTTGTGGTATAATAGAACACAGTAAAACAAAATCATATTTGGCAGCCAGAAATTTTTTGTGTTCCAAAGCTGAGGTCAATTATTGTTAACAACAGTGTGTGGCTCATTGCACCCTAATGAGGTTTGGGTAATGATTACAACCTAAACAAGAGCTCCACTCCTGCATCTGGCCACATCAAAAATATCTTCCCGGCCCTCAGTTTGCACTACAATGGCTGAAAACACACTAAAAACCTTAATTTTAGAAAATAAATGGCCATATATGGACAAATGGAAAAAATGTACGTTAATGGAGATTTAGTGTTAAAACTCCCTTTCCTTAGTATCTGTCATCTTCCCCAAAGCAAAGTCAAAAGTGATTCAAGTCCATGCTTTAAAGGAAATGCTCAGGCTCAGTTTTCAATAACAGTGCCTAACGCAAGACGCCACTCCATGGCATGAAATGCTAACCCCTGTTCTCAAATGAAAACACAAATCCGTTTCTCAAACAAACAAAAGCCCTCCCCTGAACATGGAAAAAAAAGAGAGCTCTGCTGCTTCTGTGTTTTAAACGTCGAAAAACAGGGGCAGTGTTTCAGATGATCAGTGAGATCTACCTACTCCTTCACCTCCTTTGGACGGGGCTTCCCCCAGGAGCTATTACAGTTTGACTTATTCGGGCTGGGGTGAAGAAAGGGGAGACCTCTGACCCGCACGCCCGCCTCAACCTTCAACACCACCATGAAAGAGGAAAGGACCAACCACAGAGCAGGAGCGGCCATGTTACATTTCTATCGCTTCTCATTAAGGCAGCCACCAATCACAGACAGGGGGACAAGCTGTGGTACCCTTCTCTACTGACCATACTGAAACTGAAAATAGCAGATATGGTGGCAAAATAAAGGCTAGGAAAGTATAATATAGAGTAAATTTAATCAAACTTGGCGGATTACAAAGCCAGTAAAATAGAGAGCCGAAATGGTCTCAAAAGACCTCTGGTAATTAAATGTAACATACACAAATCAAGACTAAACAGATGGAGAGTGAGCAGAGGCCGCCCGTGACCTTTATTGCATGGAACATTAAAATTACAAAAGGGAGCAGCATGATAAACACACAAGCAGTGTTAATCATGTGCAGTGGTTATCCACTCGTGACTCTTACATCGCTTCACACCCTTGTTGTTTCCTATATGATGGGAAACCTCAGGGAAGCACGGTGGGGTCTCGAGGCGTCTCTGCAGGAAATCCACAAATGGAAATGAGGTTGCAACCAATCCCCCGACACAGACATTCATGTCAAATCTCCTGTGACTGATGGGATTTATGGCCAATGTTAGGATCAAGTGGATTTGGTGTTTAAATGGCTGAGAACGGGGTAAATGAGTTCACTCCGAACAAGAAAGGTTGCATTTCTGTCGGGTCAAACGTAGGGCCAAAAGGGAAATCCCTGGTCTCATATTAACAGGAGGGAGAGAATAAAATAAGCCTGTTACTTCATAACCAGAGTCATGTTTGACATTTCAGTGAAGCCGTGTGCGCAGACTTTATAAAGTTAAAGCGTGAAAAGCGATTGTTGCTAAAAAACAGTACCATGCTGGTTTATGAGAGGCACCAAACCTCTTTAACAGGAGCACACCAGGTTACAATAAGAACCATGTTTCTTTCTTCATGCTGCTCTCAATGATGCTGAATTTAATGGCCAGTGCATCCCTGTGTCTCTCAGTATGGGGTAAGGTTTATAGAACTGGTGTCATCATAATTTCATGAGGAATGTAAAATCAAAGATGTTGGAGCTGTAACATCTGACCCGAGGAAGAAAGTAATCCAAAACAAGTTGAGTGCTGCCTCATAGTTCAGGCCTCGCACAGCCAATCCACAAACTTTCTCTTGCACATTGTGGTCTGGCAAGGGTCAGTAAGCATTTTCTTGGGTTAGGGTCATCGCTAGTGGGGGTAGACAAAATTTGGATCAGTCTATAACCAACCAACAGATGACAGACAAGTGTTCTCCTCCATTGAAACATAAATATAAACCTTTCTTCGCCTGGTTGGACCAAGCCAGTGCACGGTGGATGTTCTCGATTTTGCTTCAGGATTTCAAAGTGAAACAAGACTGAGAGTCAACAGCCATGCTAGCAGCTCTGTGAGGCTGTACTTCGATACAGCAGTGTACTGAGATAAATGCTAACGTCAGCTGGCTAACATGCTCACAGTGACAATGCTACTGTGTAGCGGGTAAAATGTTCACCTTGTTCACCATGTTATTTTAATGTGTTAGCATGCTAACATTTCCTTAACACAAAGTACAGATGAAATTTGGTCATAAAGTATTGCACAAATTACAATTTTGACCTAATAATGAGGCTAAGTGAAAAGTCAGGGGACCACGAAAGTTATTAAAATTCATCCTGAGGGGGACATGAATATCTGTGCTTCATGGCAACTCAAAACCACAAATGTAAACCTCATGGTGGTGCTAGGGGAAAACTCAGAGGATCACCACATTCAGGATGCTTCATCCTCTGGGGACCATGAATGTCTGTACAGAATTTCACGGCAATCCGTCCACTAGTCCTTGGAGACAGACAGACTGATCTACCAATCAACCAACATGGCCACCCCTAGAGCCACAGCACTAGCATAGCCAAGAACACAGCGGTTATTATGACTATGTCAAACTACACCTAAACTACATCTAAGGCCTTGCAGTTCGTAAATCATGCTCTATGTCCTGCCTGTTGTCCATGATTTCTTGGCACTTTGTTCAACTTCAAAACACAGCCTTGCTTGTTGTATGTGTCATCATCTAAACCATTCCTGGTATTGCACTGATTGGTCCAGCTTTGAGTTGCTGGGCTCAATCAATTCTTAGTGGTTTTGCTAGGCGATCAGACTTGGTTAAACATTTGCTTACACTTCTAATAGGTTGTGGCTTTCTTCATCTCCATCCTCAGCACCATACAACTGCCAGAATGGGCTCTTACGTGATGACTGTTGTGTAAGACCATATTTACACTTTGAATTGCTGAATCAGTTCCAAACTTCTCAGCATGTTAGATTTTCATTCCAGTTAGCTTACCTCCATCTTTGGAGCAGAGGTTGAGCAGGTTGTGGACGGTATCCATCATCTCCTGCTGCTGTCTCTGCAGGGCAGTGCTGTTTCCTGTGGCCCGGCTCAGCTGGGCTTCCAGCTCCCCGATAACCCCGCTCTGCCTCCCCACCAGGGCCTGAAGACTTCCCTTCTCCTGCTTGAGCATCTCCAGCTCTTCACGGTGTCGCATCTCCATTTCAAACATCTTCTGCTCCAGGAGGCTGAAAGACAGGAAAAAGGTCAAGAAAATGTTGTTATTGAAGATGGAGAAGTTGTTAATTTTTATTATCCTTCAGGGCATCCAAATCCGTTGGAATGAGATTTGTTTTCACAGATTTAAATGGATTGAATATTGTTTTGAAATTTTTGCTATGGTTTTACCAATGATTTACTGGTTATGTAATGTGTATCTTTTTCATTTTTTATATAGGCATCATGAATAGGGGTCAACTGGTTGAATCTAAATTAATAAAATTCCTCTACTTTGGACAAATTTTCTTCCTGCTGTTACTTTGGGATGGACACTGCAAGTTATTACAATCAGAACATGGTGATAAGCTCCCTTCACTTCACTCACACAACTATTTCCCAGTGAGCAATATGGGAACACAAATACAAGAAGTTTCCATAAGAAAGAAACACAAATAATGATGTCTGTAGGTTTGGTTGCTATGTGTTCCCCACACAACATGTGCTTCATCATGCATGTTGCAGACTGATCTGAGGTAAATGAGTAAGCCCTCTCAGTATATAAACATTGCCACTATTCAATCTAATGCCTGAAAGATGATATAAGCTGACATCAAATTCATTAACTGAACATATGTTTCCCTCTATTATAGATTTAGTGAAGGAAAAAGAAAAGACGACACATACAATATGGAATAATGTCAAAATTGCTGAAGCTTAAGGAAATTGCCCTCAGAAATACAATAACTTAAAAGTCAGAATCACCAGAGATTACGCTTTAAAATGGTGTTCATTTTTTTTCAAAGTGATTGCATGGAGTCTCTATGGATACGGCAATGAGAGATGTGGACCAAACCCTTTTAAACACTACATCATTTAACGCAATCCCACAGGACCAATCAGTGAAAAGAACAAGATTTGGAGACATGAAAATGTATCCAAAAGCCACATTTTAACTGGCTGATTTTGCAACAAATGCGTAGGGGTCCAACAGGGAAAGCATAGCCTCATGCATTTG
The DNA here is from genome assembly GCA_005408345.1 of Macquaria australasica. Classification (NCBI taxonomy): domain Eukaryota; kingdom Metazoa; phylum Chordata; class Actinopteri; order Centrarchiformes; family Percichthyidae; genus Macquaria; species Macquaria australasica. Next base: position 668,328 of record SEMN01000133.1, on the reverse strand, counting down.
AGACTCACAGAACATACGAGCTTTCTATTATGCTGTTGTATATACAACTGAATATTGTTTTGGAAAAATGGACAAATTATGTAGTAGTTAATGAGAGCTGGTAGCAAGTTTTTGATTTAATTTATGGAATCCCGCAGAGAACAGCAGTATTTAGAGTGAAAACTGCTTCGTCTGTCGATGCATCATTTTTATTTCCTTCAGTCTATCTTTGTCCAATTTGCTGCAGTGTGGATGGTATCCAGTGTGCGTGGTTTTGTTTGCTTCAAGTGTTGTCTGTTTACCTGTTCTTGTCATGCAGCTTGCTGATCTCATTGGTCTGGACCATTAACTCTTTCTCCAACTTGTTTGTGGAAAGAGAATTTTCCAGCAGCTGGATCTCGAGCCTGGACGTCTGATTCAGAACCTGCCATGATAAGAGATGCACAGATATACAGAATGCAAAAAATAATAAAGATGAAATTATGCCTCTGTACATACTATGTTAGTTGCAGTAATACTAGCTAATGCAGCTCATGCACATGTGCAAACCAAAAACACAGGGCTGTATTTAAGGCTTTCTAGACACTGGTGGAAAAAACACACTGCACACTCGAGGCACATATAAACCATCAACTTTGTTTTCATTTTGTCAAGTGTTCACCCAACAGATGGTAATACTTAGGAGAAATTTGAATTTGCAAACAGTTGTCTTTTTAGTGCTTTAGCAAAAATTACCCACCGCTAACATCACAAGTTTCCATCACCTCCTCCTCAAACCCCTCCATGTAAACACTAAAAAGGAACCTGAGCCAAATAAGTCAAAGAAGGGATAAGCATTTATACAGCATCACTATTGTCTTTGGCCAGTTCTCTGTAACCTTTCTGGGGCAGCTGAACGTGAAATAGTTGGGTTACTGGAGCATAGGATAGATCCTCTCAGTATTAGTGTGTGTGTGAAAGACAAAGACGTAAAGAGAGCACTGAATAGGACATTTTTTGAGAGCATTGAGATTGTGTTTTTTTCTGAGCTGTTACCTGTGTCTCGACGTCAGTTAGCTTGCGTGTCTGTTCAGCCGTCTGAGAGAGAAGGTTGGTGCCCATTTCCAACATGGCCGCTGTGTGGTTGTGGACGGCGCTCTGCTGCAGTTGAGCCATCTCTGTCTTCATGCTCTCTTTGATGTAGTTCTCGATCTGCACCAAAAAAAGGTTGAAGAAAACGGATTAGATTTACAAGGAAAAGGGCATTTCCAAATCATGCAGAATCGACAGGTTGTGTAGTTACCATCAAGTGATAATATTTCCCAGTCTGCATATTGAATGTTTGCACTGATCAGACATACAGAACAGACCACATGGTCTACAGTATACTTAGGTTTGTACCATTCATGTATGAATGTAGAAATATTAAAAAAAAAAAGAAAAAACAGAATATCAGGGATCCTTTGAAACACAATTGCTCAATTTACCTTTAGATTAATGTCCAGAGTCAAGACATTGTAACTCAGATGCCATATTAGCATCTGATGTGCATAAACTGCCGATATAACTGGTACCTGGTAAATCTGGAACCAGATTAAAGTGATTTTCAACTCTTTGCCTGTGATCACAGTACAGTAAAATGGGGAAAAAAGGCAAGTAATAGCAGGTTTAAAGGATACCATACCATATAATGTACCTTAATCAAGATACAAGATGAATTTAATCAACATTCCTTTGGTCACACACTTATGTACATCTGAAGAAAGGCACGAACAAACTTATTTTTTCCATCATTTGAGTGGCACTCAAGTGAAGAATGGGTTTAGTCAATAGAGGCACAGCCACATGTAGGTGGTTAGCGTGGGGTTCACTGAAGCTTGTCTGGAAAGAGCTCTTTCATCCTTATCTCCAAACGCAAACAAATGACAAGATGGAAATAGAAGTTTATGTTGGATACAGTTTCTCTTATGGATTGACTATGGACCATCTGTGTCTTGTGCTTGGATTCTTTACTTCATTTTCCTCCCAGTGAAACGTTAATTTGGGAGATTTCTTTCTTTCCTTTAATGAGGCTCAGGTAGGTAGGTTTAGGTAGCTTCTAAGTCTTACTTACTGTCTTGTACTGTGTTTCCTTGTGTCTTATTTGTACAGTGTTTTACATCATTTTGTTTCCTTGATTGTTGACTTATTAGATATAAGATGGCATGTCTGTGTGTGGTTGGAGACATGCTTCTGTTTAATAAATAAATCTAACTTGATTGGATTTTAAGTGTCCACTTGTTCATCTGGTTGCTTGCAGTCTGAATACACACTGAGATGATTCAATAATCGTTCAGTGGGGAGATTCTCATCTACTTGATCTTTAAAAGATGTTGTCTGAGTTTTGCTTTGGCTCATCAGTGGTCTGTAACAGCCATTTTTCAGGAACGCATCAGCCAAGATAAATCCGTGTCAAACAGCACAACATCACATGTGTTGGTGTCCTTAGCAACAGTTTCCATCCTGTGCTGTAGACTGCTGAGAAACTAGCCTGTGAAGGAAAATGCTTTATTGTGAGTTACAAGATACTTCCACAGAAAGCGTTAGTCCTAATGCCCGGTGATTTACTCCCACTGACAGTCCAGTCAAAGGCACCTTAACATGACCCTTAACTATGAAAGCAGGCTTGAACTATGACTATTTGACTCACATATGGAGGGCAAAATGCCTGAGCGGAGACAACAAATGTGCATTGAAACAAATAGACAAATATCAGACTAAATAATTCCCACTAGCCATAAGACTAGCATACTTTTATGATTGCCATAATTTGGGGTGGTAAGATCTCCAGTTAGTCAGGGTTTTCAATTATGGCCCAGTCTTGACAATTGTATATTGGAGTGCTAATCTACTGATTAGATCAGTGAATTAACAGGTTGACGAAATGCCACAGCACAAATTATTTACTATACTGTGTATTGTAAATATATATGTATTGGTTTTGGACCCATGTTGGGCGACTATAAAGTTTCTAAAGCTAACAGAAAAATCAATCTATCTGTATCTTTTGGCACAGGAAAATGTTGATAATATTTATGCTGTAGATATTTCTAGTAAAACAGCCATTTTTCCTGCTTTCATATAGAAGAGATGAATTGCAACATTTCAATCAATCCCAGGCTGACAGATAATGAAACAGTCAGAACAGAGATGGATCTCTTTGCTTTTTCAACAGAAACAGCCAGTTCTCAGCTGTTTGCACAGGTCCGCCAAGTCGAATTAGCTTTTCAATGTAATATTCTTTCTTGGCAACGATATTAAAGTGAAATGTAACATTTTTTCAGGCCGGATTTCAGGCATAATACAGCTTCCCCTAACTGTGAACTACATAAGGCTGATATAAGTGTCACTTTCCACATAACCTCCAATGGTCTGGCCCAAGGAATTGGAAAGAAAACAGTGAGTCTGGAATCCACAAAGCTCGAGTAATGATGGATTACTCTGCCTGATAATGAACCATACAATATGACTGTGTTTGGAAATGGTTTTCAGTCCATATAGAAATGTAAAATCTCTAAAATCTGTGGATGGTGTAGGTTGTTTTTACATCCTGTTGTTTTTAGGCCTAGGTTGAAACCTTGAATTCAAACCTCACTGCTTTGTACATCTTACAACAGCAACTTTGCACTGCTGTTTACTCATCCGCAGAGATTATGGTGTCCACCATTTGAGGCTTTGCAGAGTCTAAGTCACCTTGAGAGAAAAGGTATTGAAGGGACAGATGGCTGATGGAAACTTAAACCCAGCGATCACTTCATGGTTTGTCTCTTAGGGAATGTGGCTGACTCATGGCTCATGGATCTGGTGGGGGTCATAAATGGAAAGTACCAAGGAGAAACAAGATTACACAAACACGCCCCAATCATGTAAAATCACCACTTGGGAAGCTGTAAAATAGGTCCATGTGGGTGTTGGGTTATTTTGATGGTTTCTAACCACGACTCCAGTTAAACGCTGTGCTTTTCCAGCCAGTGACTACCAATTGTAACTATTGTCAGCAATGAAAGCAAATACTTGCTTTCATTGCCAGAAATGAAATGCAAATTTGTCTCAGTTGGGAATAGGATTGGGATGGTGAAATAAATATGAGTGCATAATGAGAATGCAAAGGTTGCAGTGCTTTATTTTCTACTAAGACGTGAGGTTCTTATGCCAATGACTGATTTTCTCTTAACCATTTTTAGATGTCCTGAAACTGGAACCAATTTATTTCAGTTCATGGTGCTGTTTTCTATGCATTTTCATCAAGAGATAGAGTAAAAAAAGAGCCAATGAAGTGACAGAACCAACTGGTAATTTTGTCCGTACATTCTTCTCACGAATGGGAATTTGACGAGAAACAGGTTGCAGACCAGTAAACTTGGCTTAAAAGCTTTATGGTTTAAAGCTTCTACATGGAGCCCACCAACTCAGGGTTAAACAAGAAAAAAATGGGGGTCACCCTTAACCGTATAGTCAGGTGTAACTATTTAAGTATGAGGGATATAGTAAGATTCAAACAATATGCAGTACACTCAGAATGGGGTTTCAAGCATAAAGGGGTCACATTATCTTTAAACTGCATCTTTAAACTAAATTAAACTATGTAACTGTTGCTGAACAGCAGCCACTGCAGCCACAAGTGAAAATTATGATATAATGCCAAATACCTACTGTAACACTAGGACAGATGGAGTCAGTAAATTGACTCAGAAATTTCCGTTAAACAGCAATATTTACTTAAAGTTTGCTAACGTTAGCCACCATAAGCCACTGGTCATACCAGACCAAATAAGGCTGTAGCTGCAAAAACCCCTGAGTGTATTATAGAGAGGAATGAAGTGTTTTATTGCTTCTAAATTTAACTTTTCGTTGTTTAAAGAAAGAATGTGTTATTTCTTCTTTTAAAAGTTAGCCCACTTTAAAATTTCAGGTTGAAAACTTTGGTCAACTCCCCTCTGTGTGTGAACATTTCACTCTTTACAAAGAGAAAGGAATTTGAATTAAACTCTACTTTAATCAAAATAAAAATAAATCTGTTTTTCAGAGACATTCCTGAAGGTGCAATAATACCATGCTCTGCTTTCAGAAACTACTAAATCTAGCCCCTGGTTTCACAAAATCACTGTTTGCTAAGTGAGAGTCACATAAACACAAGTTTATGTTTCCCTAAGTGCTACTTTACACCGAGGCATAAAGGTTTTAAGGTGGTGTGTTTGGCTCAGTCTGGACTGCCTGTGACTTTGCTAATGATGCTACCATTGGTACCTTAACTGCACCCTCACTATGCAGCGTACTGCATGTACAGACTGGTCCGTTTAGACAGTTTATGAGGTACGATTGGCTGTTAATCTCTAAACAAGCTGCTTCAGGCTGTCTAGAACATAAATGACAAGCTGTACAACATAAAGCAGGATGCAGATTTTAAGAGCAAAGGGACTGTTCATCATACAGAGGGACAAGTGTTTAGGTTACTGAATGAGCCGTGCTGCGTGTGCACATTTTCATGGAAAGCATCAACTGAGATCCCCAACATACATATTCTGTACACCATCACGGTGGAGCTGCTAAATTGCCATCGCTTGAGAGCCAAGAACAAGATAATCCCTCAAAATGATACTCCCTGCTATCATTGTTACAGATTACTACAAATGTTTACCACTTTTTTAACATTTCCCATTTAGCCATTCCAAAATGGGGTCTTGATCTTTTTCCAAACAGCAGCAGTGGTGGTGCACAGTGAGAGACACTGTGAGAGTTAGAAAACGGCGGGCCTGGACTGTATAAAACACTTACCGCTGAAGCTCTGTCACATCTCTGCTTATCTCTGGCTTTGTCTGTGTCGGTGTGTGTGTGTGGGGAGGTGATGGTGATGGTGTTACTGGGGCGGCCTGGCTTCTGGGATGCATCTCTTACGCTCAGGCCTGGATCCATTTCAGACCACTTTAAAGGACTAAAGCATGGGGGGCTTTTACCAACCGCCACCCACACCCAAAATCAGCACCTCCTGGTGTATAACAAGCCATCTTGGGACCAAAGCCAGCAAATACACTTACGCCTTCTTATCGCCCACCGACAACACCCCTCTTTGAAACCTGGGCCTATGATTCAATCTAGCAGGGCTTTAGGAGGTGTTACCCTGACTCACTGCCCTGTCACTTTCCAGCATTGTATAATATTGATATGGCCTCTGTACGTATTTTAGAAAGATGTCTTACTCAGTCGCTGGCTTGTTTGTTTTTAAATCCACCTCGAAACAGTTCCAAGGCTCTCTGTCTTAAACTCTGTCAAGATAAGGTGAGTAACAACTCCGGCTGAACTCACAGTTGACCTCTTTGACCTTTGCCCCGGTGGCCAATGTCCAGGCGTTAACTCAACTGCTGTCACATTTTTTGAGAGAGTGGCCGACAGACAGACGAAAATATAAGAAACAAATAGAGCTACCTACAGCAAACAAGCATTACTTCTAAGGCCAAGGAGTAGTCTACATCAGGGGTTCTCAACCTTTTGTAAGGCCCACTTCTGATTGTTAAAAGGTTTCCGAGGACCACCTTCTCAAATAAATGAGAAACAAAAAAAAACATAATATCCTGGGTGCTTTGTGTTTAAATGTCCTGGAGCTTCTATAGTTTTAGACCCTCATTTGACAGGATTTCACCACATTCAGCACACTGCTTTTGGCTCAGCATCACTGCCTGCATTATGAATCAAAACTGAATGTATTCAGGGTTCATTTTTCACGTGCTTTGGAGCCTTTACTGGCGCAGCGTTGTCTAACACATCCGAGGTAACGTTAGCTAGCTAGCAGTGGCAAAACACTTTTGTCTCTTTGTGATGGTGCGTCGTGATTGAAAGTTTTTCATTTATGTGAATCTTTGAGCACATTTAGATATAAAAAAATAACTAGCTTTGTAAATTACCAAAAAAATAAAAAAATGAATCTTACCATTTGGCAGTACCAGTGCCTCTGCAGTCCACTAGATGGCGCTCTGAGGCCCACTAGTTAAGAATGGCTGGGCTACATCAGTTACAGGAGTTACAGGTTATGTAAAAAAACAAAAATCCCCTTTCACGACTAGTACATTCACTGTGTAGTATTTCCCCACTGTGTGGAAACCAGTCCTGGATGCTACCAGAGTTTCAGCTAACAGCTCAGCTCTCCTCTTTATTGGATACATTTGTGGAAGTTTACGCTCCAGCTGTTTCTATTGCAACGATGACGTGAAACATACTGTGTGAAAATACAAGCAAATGTAAGCTAAGCTGCCAAACAACAAATTCTGAGTGGTGAATCCGCCATCGTCATCACTGTAGATGGCATGTGTGCTGTGCAAGACTGGAAAGCCGACAGCTTAGCGATCATCATATCGAGTAGAAACTTGTGAAGTGGGTGGTCCAGCCCCTGCCTCATCTCTGTTGCTCTGTCCGAATACTGTTGATCCCAGGACTTCCCTCAGCCAGAAAGACTCGCTGCCATCTGAAAACCGGCTACTGCCAGCAACTGCCACTCTAAGACTATTTTTTCCTTTCCCTTCGCATTTTTCTTTCTTCTTTTCTTCCCCTTTGTCTTTCTGTCAAGATGCTATTGTGTTTATGTCAATTGCATTTCAGTTGTGCATTTCCAAAGACATAATGAGCCCTGTGTACACAACCTGAAAACAAACCAACCGTTCCTCTGTATAAATCACTGGGTAAATCATTGCGCTGTCTTGGAGGTGCCAAGAATCGTTTGGCAGGTTCAGAGGCACACCATTTTCCCCCCTTCAAAGGCTTTCTGTCACAATGGTTTGTCAACAGGGCAGACAATAAAAGAAAGTCAGAATATTGAGCCAATAGCCGAGTTTTCAAGGTTGGTTGATTTGTTGGTTGTTTCTATGGAAAAACAAACCAGAACTTCTAACCTGAGGGAAAATGTTTTAGGCCAAATTGATTTTCCATATTCATTTTGTCAAATGTGAGCGACCTGCATGGCCTTGTAAAACATTATTCAGTGTTTAGAGTTTAAATAAACCACAAATAGTGAAAACAGAGTGGAAAATGTTAAATTCTGATGTGTTGAATTTTTCAAATGACTAATGAGCTTCATAAATGGCCAATTGACATCAAGTTACAACAATAGAAAACCACAATTGAAATAACAAAGCTTGATTTCAAGAAAGTCTGAGTAAAATGTGAGGAATGTGGTGCTAAATCATGATTTTGAAACACAAATTGGCAGAAACGTGGCTCTAGTTAAGTCAAATTTGAGATTTAAAGGTTTATAAGGATGAGGCAATATATGCCAAAATATAAAAGCCCTGAGAAATGAAAAGAGACTGGATGTCCTGTTTCTGTTTTTAGTTTCCTTTGAGAAAATAAATGACATATTTCAAAACATGAATACGGCAATTTGCTTTTACTGTTAATATCGTCACTTTTTCCCTCAGACAAATTTCACATTTGTGATCTATGTTTAGCTTTCTCCTTCATAAAGACTGTACCATCATTAGCAGAAATCACGCTACATGAATGTAGCTTCTAGCTTGAGAGGCCTTTTTAAATCAAGAACTCTGACAGTGTTATGTCTACAAGACATACCTTCAGTGAATAACTGCGAGCCTCAGAGCAAGATGAATCTGAGAATATCTTCTGTATGTCTGTAATATGTAAGATAAAAGCCAATTCATCTCAAAAGCCAAAAAAGGTACACAAATTAAGTTTTGACATTGTGTTATGAAAAGCATGACCTTTCTCTTAGCATCAAAAAAAGAGAGATGGACAAAATGTTTTGCCTTGAACTTGAGTCCTTTAGCACTCTGGAGCGGGTGTGAGCACATCCAACACAAATGTTTGCTTTTCTTTTATTGATATTGGTACGGTGGTGTGGACACTTGCTTGTTTTTACGATCAGAATTCATTCCTGAAATTAATTTTCAGAGTTAGTCTAGACAGGGATAACTTGGCTATCCTCTGGCCAGATTCCAGTAGCAGCACATATAATAGTATAATAGAATAACTTTATTTATATAGCACCTTTCATACAGTGGGTGTATCTCGAAGTGCTTTACAATAAAAGTGAAGAAACAGGAGAATAAATGAAAACAGGCAAATTAAACCAAGTGCAAATACTGCGCATTAAAACCAAGCAATCAAATGAATAACAAAGAAAAGCGACAGCAAAGAGCAAGAACAGGTATACTAAGAACAATAAAATATGTGAAAGATAGAAATAAAACAAAGGAAGGCATACGAACAATAAAATATATAAAAGAAGGAACAGTTCCATAGTTTTGGTGCATGGTTACAAAAAGGCTGAGCTGCCGATTTTCTCATTTGTGTGATAGTTTGTATTTAAACAACTGGATCTAAGAGGCCGTGAAGGATTATAAAATGACAAAGAATTAGTAATGTATAACTAAAGTCACTGATTGATATGTCTAACATACAGTAATATGATTTTATAGCACTCACTGGATGTAAAGCTTTCACAGTATTGTTTATTGCCCCCCTTGGATGGAGCAGTAACCCCCTAGAAAAGTACTAAAGGACCCGTTTGACCCCCTCCCAGACAATCCTGGCTCAAACACTGTACTTAGTTATACATTTTTTTCATGTTTGACTCGTACCTCAAGCAGATGCAATGATCCCAATGTCATGTGAAAATAAATACAGTGAAGCACAACTTACACATTAATGTATATTTTCAGAAATCCTCCAGTTACAATCCTGCTCTCTAATGTCAAAATGGGCCCAAAAATTACTCCAATTAATTATGCGTAGCTCGCCGTATGGGAGAGGAAGTACTTGCATTCACCCAAGACATGGGAATGCGTAACGAAAACCAAACAACCAAACAAACTTGGACCTGCTCATTCATCCAGAGGTCTTAAACAGTGAGTACCAGCAGAGGGGCAGTCTGGAGTTATTGTGACGCAAGTTGTCCAACATGGGAATCTTTCCTCGGGGACACATCTGGGCAGGAATGTCCCTGATGATGGCTTTCTTTGTGTCAATGCTACAGGCCATGTCAGTCTGCCCCTTTTACTGATGCACACAGGGATACCACAAACCCACCATCCCACGGAGGAGGCGTTTACATCCAAATATTTAAGATAGCATTCCAGTGTACCCTCTAAACATCGCAGCAGGGGATTCCTCTGCCAAAAAAGCTGTAGAAATAGATTGGCCATGACAGAAACATTACTACGCACACTGTTGTGTGTTAAAGCCGGGCAAAACTTAAGGGGAAAAAATGGTTCCAGTTTGTGTGCCAGTAACACTATCTATCAAGCTGGGTGTCTCTTCTAATCAAAATGAATGGGCATTTAATGACAGGAGTTGTTTCCTTCAACGTCACATTCGTGTTTATCTTTCATCCTAACATCCCATTAAGCGAGGACTCCAGAGTTTATAAACCGTTGCTGTAGTCGTCCGGGGTTACAATCACCACACAGCCTTACAGTTTTTCTCACTTTCTCTCTCTGCCACTCTTTATATCTCACCCATCTCCCTGTGTTTTGCTCTCCCCCCTTCTTTCTTACAATCTCTGCTTTGCATTGCCTATATCACCAAAGACGGACTGACGCTATCGCATCGGGGTCCAGATTATGTTACTTACGAGTCATTCTCTACTCTCCCACTGTTGCTTTTGCAAGTGGCTAACACACACTGGGCTATATATCATAGCAGTGCCGGCATGAGGCACTTTTAAGTACTGATGATGATACATTAAGGCAGTATGGAGTGTGTGTGTGTATGCATGTGGGCCTAAATTTCCCCTGAGTGATGCTGAACCGACACTCAATCTAAACAAAAGAGATGAGCAGGAAGACGAGGTGCAGTAGCCTGACTAACATCTGCTCGTGGAACTGCTTCAGTCTGGGGAGGAACATAGATGTTGGTGTTAATGATAATGTGCAGCTCACAAGCCACTATTGTATCACTGCCATGCTGAAACATTTTCTGCAGCCTGACCTTCAGCTGATGATGGATGAAAATGCTGATAACGTGCATGTTCGTGTGTCTTTATTGTCTGTTGCTTGCTGTGATTCAGCTTTTTCTAGAAAAGCAGCAGGATAAACATTGTGAGTCATGCATCGAAAATGAGTTGAAGCAAGCATGGAAATCTGACAGTACAATTTGTCAGACATTCATTTTTGGATAATTTACAGCATATTATCTAAACAAGACAGAAGGAAAGAGGAGGAGGATTTAGAGGAGCCTGGCCTTTCATGTGCCCAGGTTTCTGTTTATTTTTGTATTTCTTAGGCTGAAGTGCACAAGATGTGCGTCTAAACACAGTCAAAAGCAGAGGGTGGATCAAATGATCAAAACCAGTGCAACTAAACTGGGATCATTATGTTCAGACAACAAAGCAAAACATCCTAGCACATCACACAGGAATTTCCACAGATCTCCACCACATCAACTATACTGAAGAACAAAGCCGTATCTCCACCATGCATTCCACCACATTCTCTACATCAGCAGATGTTCCGATTTTTTCTGGGAAATTTGAGGACTTCTCAGACATGTTGGCTTAAAAGCTTCAGGTACTAAATGGACCTTGGGGCGAGATTTTTTTGTCGTTGTTTAGGGCAAGAATGAACTTTAAAACTAAATTTTTAAGCCAGCGTTAACAAGAAGTCCTTAAAGGGAAACTCAGGTATTTTTAAACCTGGGCCCTATTTTTTATTTATTTATTTTTTTTTTTACAAATTTTGAGGTTTAAATGACTAATATAAAAGTTTTGGAATTGGTCCAGTAGATCGCCTCAGCCGACATGCGTGAACGGGCTGCAATGGCTGCAACGTAACCCACTAAAAGTGCTTGTTTTTGCCACTGACAGGCTCAGATTGTTATTCTAAGTGTCCGACAACATGATGGAAAAGATCCCTTTTAGTGGACGAAGGATTATGTTGCAGCCATTGCAGCCCGTTCGCAGATGCCAGTGGAGGCGATCTACTGGACCAATTCCAAACCTTTTGGTAACTATTAGTCATTTAGACCCCAACATTTTTTTTAAATAGGGACCAGGTTGAAATATACCTGAGTGTCCCTTTAACATCTACACTTCCATGACAACTTAGCAAACTACATCTGCTGGTCAAGATCATACGATATCATCAAAAGCTCCAGAACAGCTACTAAATGGAGGTGAGATTGTTTTGTCAGCTATTCAACAGTTCTCAGTTGTCTACTATTATACATTAGGGAAATTACTTTCTTCAAGCAAAAATGAGTAAGTACACTCACTGCTGAATGAGGACATAACTGAAGACAGGAAGTCACCCTGACATTGTTCAGAAAGGGGTTTTCTGGTTTGACATAACTGTTAATGATATGATGTGCTATTCCCATCCTTCTTTCAGACGAGACATCATGCATCACTAAGATGTATACATCTAGGTTCATAACAGGAGTGCTGTTTGACAGTCACTGAGGAAATGTGACAGCCTCTTTTCTGTCTGAGCAGAGAAGTAACATCCCATTTGATCCTTTACAGGCCATCAGTTAAGCCGACCATTTCATCCAAACACACACTCACGCACTAACACATATGCAGAAATGGACTTGAAACGGTGTGACACATTCTTCTGTACACACATGCAGAAATACACACACATACACACACACAGGCCTCTGGAGGATTAGCCTCTCCATCTCAGAACCACTGCAAACATGTCGATTTAAATAAACATCAGGAACCATTTGTAAGCACTCGTATTTTGGTTGTAAACCCAGACCAAAATGCACATCCATCTGTTCGAACAATGACAGATTTAGGAGCGAGTTCCTGTTAGGTCACCGTACAGCAGCACATTTCAGGACTAGTCGGCTACTGTGATACACTTGTACTTTGGGGAAGAGATAACTGTAAAAATACAAAACTTAACTTAGAATAACTTCAGTCAGGAGCAATGCTCGCATCACCCTCTCCTGAAGGCACATTTCATGACATGCCATTTGAGGTCAACGAGCTTCCTTTACTGCTGATCACTTCTTCACCAGTCATGTTTTAACTGGTTCTGTAATTTAGAGTGTGCAGAGAACAGCTTGATGCAACAGCCATGAATGCCAAACACAACACAACAATATTAACATTTATTGCTATAAAAGGTTTCACTAAATGACCGCTCGGGCATGCTAACACAGTGTTAAACAGAAACCTGACTCTAAATCAAGAGACTAAGGTCCATACAATTTTTATATTCATAGTTATTTATGTGGCTCTGGATCAGCACTGGCACCAATACTGACCTTAAAGCTGCTATTTTTATATTAACAATGGATCAAATGGCCACGTGTTTGTGAAAGGGGTCAGTCACAGCTCCCCTCAGCTCTAGGGAGCATTTTAGCGTCTTTCGGCTTATTGTTTTGGTTGTACAGCCTGCAACTTCACTGTTTTGATTCAGTCTCACCGCTCTCATCAGTGTTGTTTTCAGCAAAGACTGTCTGATAAACCCACTGTACGCTACCTGTCCAGCACCAAATGGCAGTAGCTTTGTTCACCAGCTGGCACTAGCTGGTGAACAAAGTGGAGCATTTAGCAGCAAAAGAGCCAGATATTTCCCTCAGGAGTTCATAGAGACCAAAACAGAGCTAAAAGGAGAGGAGCACACGACTCCAAATGAATGCTAATGTCAACTTAATAAGGTGATAATATGTCAATGTTGTTTTTCTGACTTGTTTTGCTGACCCCAAGTGGCCAAAAATCAATTAATTCAGGTTTAAACTGATTAGGTACTGGGCAGATTTGTCCAATCTGCAATAAATACTGTTTCTTTTAGAACTGTCATTATAAAATTGCAACAGTGCCAGTTTATAAATCCTATAAAACAAGTTATTTTTCTCACTTTCTATGTTGAAAATTATAATGGGATGTATTGGTATGCATTGTTATGTAGCACAGTGTCTTTTCTGATACTACCACATGGAGTCGCAAAATTCAGAAATGTTCAAATCCTGCAATTAGGGGCTTTAAATTTTGCTGTAAAATCTGCCTGGAAAGAATGTTGGTGTGTAAAATTCAATCACACAGCACGCCTGGATAAGAGGTGATGTGTTACAGCCTCATATTATCTTACTCACTGAAGAATGATCCCAATCCAATTTCCACACACACTGATTTTAAATTGAAAAAGTAAATACATTACCGGTATTAGCTGATACCCTCTGTTTAGGTATCAAAATCAGTGTCAGGCAAGACAAAGTGCGATTGGTGCATCCCTAGTCTGAATCTTCATTAAAGCATGCAACACAAATGATGCGCAGCAGGTGTTTTCCATCACCTGCTATGACATCACTGGCTGGGGTTTCACCAAAAGCGCAATAAGCTGAAAGGACAAAGGAAAGAAAATGTGGTGAAAGGTCAACAATGAGAATGATTTTATGAGGACTTTTGACTTCTACTGTACTATGTTTTGAGGGTGTTATTTTCAAACAGTGGGGGATAAGAAATGTCAGGGGGTAACCCACTTTAATGTGTCTCCCCTTCACGTCTGTAGTCTCTGTGCCAACTCCAGCCCTGGTATTGTGTGGAATGTGAGAAGCCTGGCTCTGATCCCAGACGAGGCGAACACAGCTCTGGACAGGGTTAGGAGTGTGTTTTCAAAGCACATATGCAGACTTGAGGGTGTGTATGTGTGTTCACATGTGTCTATATTTGTACTTTTTTGTGTTTGTGTGTGTGAATTTGTGCACATGTGTCTGTATGCAGGCTGAACGAGGTGTCACACCAATCGCAGCACTTAACCGGTAAGCCGAGACCTGACACGCTCAATTGTCAGAAAAACAGAGACGGGCTATAATCAGCCTGCCAGTCTGCATAGCTCCAGACTGTCTACTATCGAGATGTGTGGGTCTCACATTGTAAGTTAATACATCCCACGATATTCACCCACCAACTCTCCTCTCTCACCCACACCAAAGGACAACAAAAAGATTAAATAAATAAGTGAGGTAATTCCTGGATGTGACACGGAGGCTTTAAGAATAAGTGGCTCCAATCCCACCACCACAAGAACAAAACAAAAACAATGGAGCCAACCATTAGTCATTTGAAGATCTATCTGCGAGGGAGTGAAACTGTTTATCTTTTGCGCAGTATCTCCATCTTTCTCTCTTTTCACCTTTACTTACTTCCTGTCACCAGTTTTCCACAACTCTGACTGATTCTACAGCACTTTTTTTCTTTTTCTGATTGTGATTCTTTTGTTTCTTCACTTTGAAAACCATAGCAACAGTCAATCCGCTGGGCTGAACTCCAAAAAAAGGTGAAACGGTTCTGTCCTCTGGAACCTCTGGAAGGCTCCCCAGCGCTGACAGACAAAGACATCCTCTCAAAAAGCAACATCTGTCGGGGAGAGTCAACGAGACACTGCAGGGAGAGTCGGCCCCAGAGGCAGCATGTGGGGAGGCTTCAGGAATTTTTCTCCCCACTTCACAGACTTTATAGAATTAACTTTGGGATTAATAATTGTCACATACATGGGGATCAAACAACTAAACTTCAAAATGGGATGAACATAAAATGAGGCATGTAGCGAGAGTATTACAACTTGCAGTGTATTCCGATTTTTTATTCTCCTGCTCCCTGCCAGAATCAGCAATACAAGACCTGCGTGTTTTTCTCAGTATTATGTTTTCCTTGAAGCAAAGCAGCTTTAAAAAAAAAGTGACTGACACGTTATTGTAAATTCACACTGTGTAGACGCCCTGCGGTATCCATTGCGAGCAGCTCAAATTCTCCAAGGCAGTGTTGTTTTTCAATGCCGTTTCAGTTCCCTTGACCTTCATCAAACCTTGATTTACAGCGCACAACCCAAATGGACCTGAGGTCTAGAGGAAAATAAATAGCAGCAGATACGGGTGAGTAATATTATCATCTGCTCTGTTTATCAAGAGTCATTATAAAACAAAAATACAACAAAGATAACTGAAATAAGTTCAAACGCAGTTGTGATTTGCTGCAGGCTGCGATAACACCACATTACTTGCCCGCTAACTGCCCACTCAGATTGACTATAATGCCTAATGTTTCGCTCTATCTAAGCTATTACTATCTCATATTTGGCTCATAATCACTCAACCTTAGCAGTGGCAGAGATACAGCCATGAACCTTGTGCTTTTGGCAACTCTTCTGACCATAACTTACACTCTCAGTACTAATGACTTCCACTTGCCTGCCCAAAATAATATTATTTATACTATAACTTTTTGCTCTTGTTTCAGCCATTTTATAAGAAAATATTTAAATGCCACAGAAGGATAAAATATCTGACTAACACACAATGCAGAGCACTCACATTCATAATAGGTTAAAGCTGCTATATTCAATATTTTCATATTAATAATGGGTCAAATGACGTGTGTGTGAAAGAGGTGGCTGATAATGACGAACCCACAGATCATTATCAGGTAACAGTTACCCTCAGCTCCACTGAGCGTTTTAGCATCTTTCAGCTGATTGTTTTGGTTTTACGGCAACTTTAATGTTTTGGTTCGGCCTCATTGCTCTCATCAGTGTCGTTTTAATCACAGCAGGGGGTTGTTTTTAGCATAAAAGCTCTGATAAACCCGCTGGTTGCTACCTGTCCTGCAGCAAACAGCAGACAGACAAAGTTAGCGACTAGCTGCTGAATAAGGAGCATTTAGCAGTTAAAGAGTCAGATATTTCCCTCTGGAGTTGGTGGAGACAACCAGAGCTAAAAAGAGAGTGAATTTTAGACAAGACTCCAAATCAGTGTTGCTCTGTGTCAGTTGAAAGGTAATAATATGTCACTTTTGTGTTTATAGCTTATAGTTTTGCTGCCTCCAAGTGGCCTAAAAAATCAATTAATGCAGGCTTAAACAGATCCCTTCCACACTGCAGAGCACTCAGTCATTCACAAAACCTCACTAAATGATGAAAAATTAGCGCCATTATGGGGAGTCAATATACTCGAGGGCACATGGAAACACAAACCTATCAGAGGAAGCTCTCAATATATTCCACAGATGCATCAGTGGGTGCCAAGCTACAAGCTAGCTACAATGTTTTTAGAAGGGGATATCATTAATCCTGCATGCATTTAGCCAAATGTATAACCTTGTAATTAAAACAAAATAAATCCTATATAAAGTACCCACCAGAGAGTGATTCACTCAAATGAGTGATGGAAAAGGAGCCACATGCTTGCGTTATAGCTGCAATAAGGTAAACTAGACAGATTTAAGACACACAGTGAAATTACCAAGAAATTTACTGCTTCATTTATTGAGCTTTAAAAAGACGTAGGTGTACAATACCTGTCTGCCCAATATCAAAACTTCCAGCATGTTTGGGGCCACCAGCTGCACTGAAATATGATTTCTGGAAAAAGGGGGATCTCAAAACAAAGTGGCTTGCCATATTGAGCGTGACAAAACTACTAAATGCCCCTTTTCCTGAAAATCAGGAACATTAACAACATTGGGCTCCATTTTCACGTCCGTGTGGAAATACTGTGGCATGGCCGTAAGGTTTTTCTCCCTATTCCCCTGACATGTTAAGCAGAGAGCTCTGTTTCCTTTTCACTTTCAGTCCTAGTGCAAGTGCAACCGAGACAACTTTTCTGGAAGCTGTTATTGTAGTGTATTTCAGCAATTTCCATGGTTTCCTTTTTACAAGTTTTGGGGTCAGGAAGGAAGAGCTTTTTATTCCTCTGAGCATTTCCTAGCCTTTCTGCATCATCTGATTGTTATTTTTGGCCCACATTATCAGTGAAAATAAACCCTCATAGAGGCAATCATCCCTAAAATAGATAGGTTTCTCCTTGGTTCCCCAGGCATGCTGTGTGGCCCTCTGATAGCACTAAGTAGAGAAACATATTCACCCCTTCTCATATGAACTCCCAGTATGGAAGGGAAACAAGCTGCTGCCCACATGTCGGTATCTTTTAAACCACTGTTTATGCAGCACAGTGATGTTCGTCAAGAGGCAGAATGATGGGAATTTCACAGGGATGAGACACCATCGATAGTTTTCCCTCCTCCCTTTTGTTCAACAGCTTAGTTTGGCACAGGCCGTCCTTCTCAAGAAACACTGCTCTCAACCACTTTCTACTGTCTCCACCAGGAGGGAAATGAGAAGATCTTTTATTTTCACTCCCAAGAGCAGAAACAAAATTTGGCTTGCTGAACTTCTATCCGTGCCAAATTTTCGTTGTCCTTGAAATATTGTAGTAGAAGTAGAAAGGATATTCTCAGTGTGTGCTTCATCTACTTTTTACTCAGTGCAACCTTTTCCCATCCATTCTCATATTTCCAACAAGAGACTGACCCTCATTGCCCTTCAGCTCACCAAAAGCCCAGCAGCTAGAGTAACTGGCACTATTAACAATGACATATTACGCCGATCTGTTCATCGGTCCACTTACTACCTGTGAGTAGAGCTTTGTTTCAAAATTCAATAGTTTTTTTGGTTTTGACTGAAATGTGTCGAAAACTGTCAAGTACCGAAGGCTTGTAACGAATTCTCAATTGCTCAGGTTTGTACTTGTATTTACTTAATTTTTGATCAGACAATTTTGCTGATTTTAGAATTTAAGGAAACCTCCAGTACAGCTGCCTGCGTTCAGAAATCAGATAATATTTAAGAAGTTTGGCTTTTTAATAAAGCTTGAGAGTGGTATCGATCTCCTGATTTAACTCTCGACAGAAAAGTAAAGTGTATTTCCCGAAATGAAACTATTCCTTTAAAGCACATTTAAATCTGACTCCTGGTTACATCCGTGACCTTTTTGCTCTTTCAGCGCTAGACTGGTCCCATCGAGATGTAACTGTTCTGGTTGTTCCTAAGTCTAAAAGACCAAAGGTGAGTAATCTTTTGCCATGAGGGCTCCCAGACTTTGGAACAACCTGCCTAAAGGTGCCTTTAGACTGGGTGCTAATAATGCATGTCACACTGTGCAAGATGAGTCTAATAGATCCTTGGTTGCAGTCTGCATCAGCCCGTACAAAATCTATTTTGAGACGTGTCAGATGGTGCAATGAATGCCTGGTGAATCGTAGCGCTATGACGTAATTAGAAAAAAAACAGATCAACTCGCGTCAACGATCTGCTTCACTCTCATGTTTTAAAAATGTAGCAAAACAGTAAGCACGTTTTGGCCATAAGGATGGCACTTCTATGCATTGAAAATGAAATGCATATTTTGCAAAATGAGTTTGACGTACATGTTTTTTTATCATTAACGTTATGCTGGCTTGCTTGTGTATTCTGCACCATTTCCAGCCCGTCTTTGGTCAACGGACCACTCTCACAGACAATCTAAGACCATTTTTGATTGATTTCTCAGATGATTGACAACTTTTATCAATTGCAGAGTGTTGATTATTTTTCTGCTGCTTGTTTTTAATTTTGCAAAGCACCATGTAAATTGTGTTAAGAAAGGTGCTACGCAGCTAAAGATGAATTGCTGATGTTGTTTTATGTGTGAAGTAGCTTGTTTCCTGCTGCATTTTCTCTCTGAGATCAGAGCAAAGCTTGTCCGAGGCTCCTCGCCTTGCAGGCAGGCCAGGGTAGTAATCCTTGGACAAACACAAGCCACCTTTGACTGGTCAGGAATGTTATCAGGGTCCATATACTCTACCCTGGGTTGAGGAAGGAAAGATCTCAGACTTAAAATGCTTCCCCAACAGCTGTTTGCTGCATCACTCTCTCTGTCTGCCCCCCACACTGGACCGAGCACCCAAGCATGATGGTGCTATCTGGAATGGTCTCCTCCGTCCGTCTCTTTCATCAGGGCTGGCTGGAGCAACATCAGGGCGAGCTCTCACTTAGACAAGCAGTAAAAACGCTGGCGTGATTAAGATAGATAGACTGGCCAGGACACTTAATCTTCTGTCCAATGAAAAATGTTAACTGCATCCTGATGTTCCCCCCCATGCATTGTAATTAGACTGAATTACCACTGTGTGTTTATGTGTCCCCTTTGAAATGCTTACTTCAGTTCCTTTCTTGTGCTGATCTTTTACTTGTTACTTATCTTATTAACGACATGCATCCAGGGAATTTAATTTAATTCTGTTAATCACACATTTTAAAATATAATCCACCAACTATTACATATAATAACCTTGTCGATTGTTTTTTAAAAAAGAAATCATGTCTAATTTGAAATGAAAAATGTCTGTGGTCCTGCAAAACTCCAGCGCAGCAGGAAAGAAGCATGATAGTATTAGTGGTGATGGCAGACGTTTTCACATGCTCCCCTTTTTGCATCTGAGGAGAAAGTTACTCTAGCTGTCTCATTAGTCAAACCTTCAGTCCACCAACGCTGCCACTCTGTTTTCATAGTATCACTTGTACTATCACAAATGGATGAGGTCCACTGAGCAAAGATAAAGCTGGTGTTATTTCACCCTTGGCCTTTCTTGACACATGGATAGCTTTTGGGAGCCATACAGAAACACACACAAACAGGTTTTCAGACTTGTGACACCAAATAGTGAACTGGCACAGAAACTCATCAATGAAAGATGCAGGGTTTATATTTCTTTAATTATATGAGCGCATATTGGTGTCCAGCCCTCTAAAGTGGAAAAACAGTGCTTATTTTTTTTATTTCTGCCACATGAAGGTGAATCTACACATGACGCTTTGTAAAATTTGCAGTACCCCATGTCTTAAACCTTGACATACACCATATACAGTAAATTCCTCCTTTAAACTGAGATAAAGTTAGTGATATACAGCCCAATGATAAGCTGATATTTCACAGATTCTAACCTGTAAGCTCAAAATCCCTCTCATACTATATTTCATTTGGATTCTGACATATTTGTATCTGCTCTGTGGAGTAGCCTCCAACACTATACCTCCCTAATTACAAACTCAATCAACATCTCGCTCTAACATACTCTGACCAACGCCTGGATAATTGATGAGGAGTGAAAAAGTTTACTTTCTGAGTGTAAATGAAAAGCAGGCTCACAGCAGAGTAGCCCAGACGGTTTTTGAGAGCACACGCTGATTGCTAATGAATAGACTCGGGGTATATTGATGAAGTCCAGGTTGATTAATTCCCCAGTTCCACTTTAATCCATCAAATCCATCAGGTGTTGTGTTTGCATGCATTGGCTTTGTGCTACACCAAAATGTTTTGTAGACAAAAAAATAAACCATTGGCTTTAAGCAATTAATCACAGATCGGACCTGCTAATCTTATTGGAGAACGACAATATTGTGGAAAGTCGAGGAGCAGGGAAGCCGAATTTGGAAGTTTGTTTATTTGATTCATGGATTCATTTCAGAGAGATAGTCTCGCTCTCTGTGGAGACACAAAGTCTCAAAGCTTAGAAAAGCAGAGTGCCTGCCAAGCCTTATCAGTGATGGCCTCACAATTTGCAACTCATTAACATTACAGTAGAATCACATTTGAACATAGTAAACACCTCAGTGGCTCTACAAATAAATTATAATTCAGTTGTTCAAGAGTAATTGAATATCATATCAGCTCAATATAAATGATGATTGTGTTTGTTTTATTCAATAGGAAAATCAAACAGGTTAGAGATATTTTTCTTTTATGTGAGTCTGGATTTTCAAGTTATACTCACATGTCCTTGACTTGAATAAATAAAGGGAGCATTCTCTTTCTCTGTCTTTTCCTCCTCTGAGTGTCTCTGGGGGCTCTCTCTGACTTCCTGCCATTAAAGAGACAGCCCACTGGAGAACAGTGGGTGACTGACATATAACTACCTCTGCTCTGTGACCGATGCTCTGCGCAACTCAACCGGACATCTGTGGAATTTACTCAAAGGGTAGGTTACTTAGGAAAAAAATAGAGAGAAAAGCAGGAAAAAAAAATAGATGTGTTTGCTGGACGGATACGGAGCGGCAGACGGTCCAAGATGTCTACGGAGGCTATAAAATCAGACAGCTGTGTGACATCCAGAACAATTCAGATTCAGATAATGTACACAGTTACATAACAGCATAGCAGGGTTAATATAAATTATGTTGTTGTCTGATAGAAGCTTTGTTTGAAGAAATACAGCCTTTCTGCAAAAATTGACCACAATGTATATTTGAGTTTATCCAATAATTTTAGAGGTTTTCATGAGACCGCGGGTGCTGAACTTTTGTCAGCTAATAGAGGAGATACTGCTGTCTGACATTTCAGTTTGAAACTGGTCACACGGCATTGCACAGAAACTCCTAAAGCACATAAAACTCTCCTACTGACAAGCACTGTGACAAACAAAGTGTTGACCACGAGGAAAACAGCAAACACAGCCCGGTTTTAGTCTGAGAGCCACAAACAGACACTCGGCGAGACCACACACCCACGTAAACACAAATATACTACAGCGTGACCGCTTCAAAAGAAACTGATCCAGTCTCATGCTGGGTTGTTATGTAGATGCACTTCAATACCCAGCCTTTTCATCGGGGGTCTAATTAAAACAGGAAAACTCAACTGCATTCCGATTTCGATCTACCGTTAAGAAAACATAATGAGATGATATCAAACAGAAAGCCAACAGCCAATACTCCTTGCAAAATTATTGTCTTCTTTTTTTTTTTTTTTTAAGAGTGTTGTTCCACTCTGTTGGTCAACTTTGTTAGCACTGCATTGAAGCTGCACACCACCCTCCTTACCTTGTGTAGCCACTGGGTGTAATTCTCCATAATGTGCTCGAGCTGCTCGATCTTCTGGCTGGGAAAGTCTGGCTCAGGTGGCGGAGCGTCTCTTTGGAGAGAGTTGCCGCTGTGCGTCGTTGGGCTACCAGCTTTCGCCTCCCTGCAGGAGCCTCCTCTGGCTCCCTCTCCCTCAGGTAGGATGAACGTATAGGTGCACTGGCCATGCTGGATCTTATGAAAGCGTCTGTTGCTGTAATTATTGCTACTACTTCCTCCACTACTACTGCTGCTGCTGCTACTGCTACTGCTGCTGCCACCTGTGCTGCTGGTGCTGCTGCTATCCGTCCCTCTCCTCTGCTCCCCTCCTCCGCAGCTCACAATCACCAGAAGTGCTGCCAGAGAGAGCAAGTGGTGGCCAAAGGTGTACCACAGCATCATATCAGCCTGGGGTAAAAGTTGCAGGTGAATAAAGTTCTTGTATCTTTAGCTGCTCCTTCTTTGTTTGGCTAGAAGTTCCCTTTAAAGCTGGATCAGAAAACAGTGAAGAACACCGTTAGCCTGGAATATGCGCCATCCATCCTTACATTGGACCTCCAGCACTGAAAGCTACTGCAGACTCTCACTGTGGACACTTACTCATGCTATGTTTCCAAAGCTCTTTAAAGTTTTTGTCCTGGCAGGAAAAGTTGCACGCATCTCCTGCAGCGTGACAGCTTGGTTATAAATCTTGATGTTCCTCCAGCAAGTCAAAGCCAGACTGTGCGCTTGCATTTATCAATCTGTGCATTTGAAATAGGTGCCGGGTAAGCTGGGATGGTGTCGTCAGACCTCCCCTGGTCTCTCTGCCTTCCCTTCCTCCTCTGCTCTCTGACTTAACGACTGGGGAGAGTGAGAGAGACGCTCACTCTGAAGAACAGTTCCAAGCTTCCAGCACACTCTGCGCCTGCCCCTTGCAGAGCCTGCAGAAGAATGTGAGTATGTGTGCACGGATGAGTGTGTGTGTGTCTGTGTGTGTGCGTGTGTGTGTGTGAGCCTGGCAGAAAAGGGACCCCAGCGCAGAGGATGTGCTTTGACTATGAGGATCGGTTTACAGGCACAGTGTACAGACTGGAGGCTCATGTGGCTGACCTGCCTTTTTGCCTGTGTGTTGACACACAAAAGAAACTTGTCTAAACATGTGTGTTTAATTTATCTGCTCCTGAGATACTACTCTACTCCCCTCTATACTGTGTGACAGGTGCTATATTACAAGTAGGATGTAATATTTTTATCATATTATCCCCAATATTGGATATTATTTATGGCAGGCATTTCTGCTGTAGCCATTAAATGTATTTACATTTATTAGTTACCTCTTTTTGTAGTAGTTTGCATTGTCAGTGGCGGAGTGTGCCATTCCTGCTCTGGATTTAAATGGTATTTGATTCACAGGAAACGATGCATGCACATACTGAACAAGATTCGGAACAAGAAAAATACACAAGGTGCTCGTCTTCTGTCTGGTAAGCTGCACTTCTTTCTAACGCCACATAAACAGATATTTTTTTTCATTTTCAAACTTGTAGTCTTCATCCCCAACTGACACTGACTCAGGTGACATCACTTGAGGCAATTTATCAAAAGGCTTTATACAACTTTTTGAGATGGAGTTCCCCTTTAAGGATTATAACTTTTACATAATGATTAAGTATTTCTCATTCTGAGGCTTTAAACTTCAGTATTGCCTGTGACTGAATGACATTAATATATATTAAAATATCTCAGCCGGTAAGATTTATTTTCTGTCTTTCATCCATCCACTATATCTCCATTACATGCACGGCCCCTATCTTCATTCATTTCATGTACAGTGTGTCTCTATCACACACATCCTCTGTTGTCAAGAAAACAAAAGTGAAATCCAAGAATGAGCAAGGGAAGAAGGAATGTGTCTTCATCATTAGGCCAGAAGAAGGAGCAGAGTGAGGAAACACAGCGCTGAAAGGCTCTGGGTCAAAGGTCAAGTACTTGTTATGGACAGTCCATTTTAAAATCCCTGATTTGGGGAGACACAGCTGTCTGAATTCTGGCCGGACTTCAACATTCCTCTTTAGTCCAAAACATCCAGATATGTGTGACAGTGCATGTGCTTGAGTGTGCATGTGCTTGCTTCTATGTATGTGCATGAGTGCCATTGTGCACATGTGTTTACTGCCATGTACCTACTCATGCCTACATGTTATACTGTATATGTCTGCATGATTCTGCACGTGTGTGTGTGTGTTTGATAGAGGGTGTAAATTGAGTGATAGCAGGGGGCTACAAAAAGTTGGGCCCTCTGTGTGGGAGCAGAGGGGCGGTGTGAACGAATGCATGAAGGAGACCCAAGATAACAAACCCCTTGAATAACCCAGACTGGCCAAGACACAAAGCATGTGCAAATATCTCTTGGAGCGCTTGTCTTTGGTTGACGTACTTTTCTGGTGTCCTAAAATCTGGGCGCCAGTTACTGTGTCCAAGGGAAACTAAGTGGGAGATGATCACCACCTCTGGGCAACCTTGAGTGTGCAAAATTAAAGCTACACATCACTCCTATGAACAGCTACACAAAAAAAACCCCACTGATGTTGAAAAGAAATCAGGAGGGGAGGTGTTACATCTCGTCTTCTGTGAACAATGAATTGACCAGTTTGCTAAGCCACCTTCCATGAACAGTTTGTTACTGTAATTCGTTACAGTAGGCCTGTGAAGCTTTGGATTTCTTCATGTCTCACATTTTCAGGCTTTCCCAAACCAAAAATACAGGAGCAAAAGTGTAAAGAATGGATTAAACGGTGTGTTTATCGTCTTTATTTCAATGTCTCTTACATGGACCATCAACTGGTGAAGATGTTGACTTTTTACCCAGGTCTTGCAGCTCAGTGTTTTAGAAAAATATTGTGTAGGTAGCCATCAAGTGCAAATTTAACACCCCTTTTTACAAGATTATTGTTTTAAAATGAGTCAGCTGCAGAAAATTGCAAAGTTTTCAACCAACTCACAGAGCTAACGTTAGCTAGCTAGCTACAACTGATCAAATCAGAGACTAATTGTTGTAAAGTGGTAAATCAAACAGTTATCATCGTAAACTATGGGCTGTGAGAGAACCGCAGAAAGCTTGACAGGCATAGCAACAGTAACAAAGGGGGACGTTAAGGTTTTCAAAGCTACAAGAGTAAAATCATTTGCTAACCCTTGAGGTCCCATGCTGTCCGTCCTGTACTTCCTGTCCCACTCACATATATATATATATATATATATATATATATATATCCAATGCACACCCAGTTTGGTAAAATGCAATAATCATTTTGCTGATGACAGTCAAGCACAGTGCGGGTCATGTCAGTTGTGAGAGGCCTCGAGGCAGCTGGCCTTCATGGGAATCTGGCTTATGTTTTTCCTCTGAAAGGTTTGGGAGGACATTTTGTATAACTCAACATCAATCTGAGTGACACTGCCTTCCGCATGTAATCCAAAATTGAATATATGATGTGGGAACATAGAAGATCAGAGTCTTTACATCGTTTTCCAGTCTCTCCTGGTGTAAACGGTGTAATTGTTCTTTCTAATTTAGTTGTGGCGGCTGCCTACAGGTTAAATAAAGTCAAGGGGAATGGGGATAAACTTCTGTTTTTGTTCGCCCAACTTTTATAGTTTCAGCTTGATTTACTGACTAAAATCTGTTTCAACAGTGTCCTCTTACTTTCCAGTTACCATAATCCAAATGAGAGAAGCTCTGAGGTGATTAAATGTTCATACGTTCAACTAGGTCGCTTTCAGTTACTATCATGCACTCACAGCAGTGATCTTAACAGTAACAGCAAGGGCTTTGAAGACTACATGCATCCCCCCTTATTGGTGGAGCTTGTAAAATCCATTACTCGGAGCTATTGCTTTTTTTGAATAATAATTCAGTCCATGTTTTGATTTAACAACTGTCTTCAACACGTGATCAGTGGACGACCTGCTCTACCTCCTGAGCCACAGCCGCCCACACAGTATTCATCTTATTATAGCATAAGTATTTGATGTTTTGGACCACAAGTAGTGCTATGGAGCCATGTTTTTATGGGGTCCCCGTGTATTGTGCATGAGGACACACAAGCCTGAGCATGCTGGTGATGTGATATACATTACTGCCATCGGTTTCACACAGTAATGCAACAAGAAACACAGCAATGTGCCAGCATAGGCAGCAAAGAAGAAGACTGCAAGCTAGCAAACACTGGTACAAACCATGCAGGATTTAAAATATGGTTAAAAATCGTCCAGGTTTTATGAGGAAGGAAATGCATTCAACACGTTTGTTAGACCTCAAGGATACACACAATGTGTTTTGGTGTGAAACACTTAATATAAATATAATTTTATATAAGTTTGTTTACAAGGGCACCATTAAGAAAAGTACAATATCCAATTTTATCATAATTTGTTATTTATTAGGTTTTTCCTAATATATTCCTAATAATATAATTTTTTTTGTTTGTTTTGTTTTTGGTTGAAGAGCCCCAGACTTCATTGTCTCCCCACACT
Source organism: Macquaria australasica (assembly GCA_005408345.1). Taxonomy (NCBI): domain Eukaryota; kingdom Metazoa; phylum Chordata; class Actinopteri; order Centrarchiformes; family Percichthyidae; genus Macquaria; species Macquaria australasica. Next base: position 641,209 of record SEMN01000133.1, on the reverse strand, counting down.
TCTAAAACCAAACCTATGCCCCTGAATGAACTGTGATACCCATGGAAAAATACCTGAAATTCATATAAAATATTTTTATTCACTGTTTGACATCTAAAAAAATGTGTGACACTTACCATTGATAAATGTGACTCCTTAATCTTCTATCTCTGGCCAGGACACAAAGAAACACGCTGCAGGTTATAAATGCAGTTGTCACTGGATGTAAAAGGCAAAAGCGTTCCGTTTGACGCCAAAGACAAACCTCAGCAACTCATTCAGACATGCCTGAATAGATTCAGCACTCTCAGTGTTTGCCCGTTTCTTTTAACTAGGAAAATTTGAATTTGATTAAATGGTTGCATAACCCAGCCAAAACACTGATGGCACCTTTTCTTTCGCCCCTAAGCTTCACCGCTTGTCATGGTGATGGTGATTAAAGTGTACACACACACATACACACACTCAAACACAGTGTCATGGTAATGCTGAACCAGTGCCAGCATCTATACAATTGAGTCATCAGCTAAGGGACCTATTTGCAAGTGCTAATGCGGGTCACTCCAGTGTATTATTCTCCTGTTTTGAGTTCAAGGCGGTCCTGTCATATTCTGAGTTCCTTCTGAAAGATCCACAGTCTGGTCTGCTGGGGCCTCGACGGAACGTTAAACTCACGCACAATGGCCTTGTTAGCATTTTGCAGAGTGATGACTTCACTTTTCACACTCAACGGCTCAAAGGTGAGAGTTAAGGAATCATGCATTTGTGTGTGCTCTGAGTGGATCTGGATTATGTGAAGGACCCTGTCTGAGTGGATGTGCCGAGGTGCATGTTTCGGGAGTAAAGAATTATACTGGTGGCTTACTCTCTGAAGCCACTTCAACAACTTTGCAATAAGCCTGGGGAAGAATAAGCTCCAGTTTTTTAAGCCTGCTTACGGAAATCCTTTTGGAAAATAATACTGATGCTCAACCGCCGATGGTTTTCCTTGTAGAGACAAACATAAAAGGATTAAGAGGAGAGTAGACACTCGGCTGAGTATAGAGTTAAACCGAGGCCCAGCAAGAACACAAAAAAGGTTTTGCTTTGCTATGCCCTCTGAAGAATGGAATTAAAAGTTAAACCCTTTATTTCTCACAGACCTACTGTATCTCCAAGGATGAAAAAGAACAGTTAGCTTAAATAGCTTTCTTTGGTTCAGTGCTAGTGGCATGGCTCTAGGAACGGCAATGTCAGTCTGTCGGTCAGTCCACCACTGCGGTCCAGACTGAAATATCAATATCGGTAACAATCAACTATTGGATGGATTGCCATGAACTTTGGTAAACACATTAATGTTCCCCTCAGAGTAAAGTGTAATCTCTTTGAAGATCCCTTAACTTTTTATCCAGTCAAATTGTTTATTTGTCCAATACTCTGGTTTATGACTAAACTTGCAAAATGAATTCCTTTCAGCTTCTGCTGTTTAGTGCTAGCTAATGTTAGCATGCTAACATGCTAAATTAAGATGGCGAACATGGTAAGCACTATACCTGCTTAACATCAGCATGTTAACTTTTAACTAATTGTGAGCATGTTAGCATGATGACGTTAGCATTTAGCAGTTAGTACAGCTTTTCAGTGCCGCTAACATGGCTGTAGACTCTTAGCCTTATTATCCTCTGTTAGATCAAAAGTCACTGACAATACAGACATAAACATGCAGTGCTTAGAGATCGATAGTGGACTAAATTCTGCTGCAGCAGCAGACGATTTGATGGATTTCCTAAACAACCCATTGTGACACGTGCCTGCCTGGATGGATGATGTCATCAGGGTGAGACCGCTGGAAGAGTGACACCGCGGGGCCATTAGCACAAGGTGGCTGTCATTCTTCGTTATCCCCCCGGGCTCACCACGGGCATGGCCTTTATCTCCTGTCAAAGCAGCCATGCCCAATCCTTGTCCCACTTCAATCCCTCCCATCCTCGACTCATGAGGCAAAGTTCAGGCCGAGGTGAACGGAAAAGTAAGGAGGTTTCTGTCAGTTTGATGTTAAATCTTTGATTCCAGTTCTTAACTGAAGGTGCAGTTTTTTTTTCACTCACAATACTTGTCCAACTGTTAGCAACAGAAAGGGAAAAAGAAGTTAGGAAAAAGGGGGCATCCATGGTCAAGGTAACTGCTCTCCTGTTGGTCTAACAGTTGGGGGTATGGCACAATGGTTGCACTACAAAATAAATGTCAAAACATCAGCAAACAATAGAAACAGACAAAGGGAAAAAGAAATAAAAAAGAAAGATGAGTGCTTTGGGTCCATTTTAAAGTTTAGGCCTCCAGCAACTTTTGCGGTTTAGACCCCATGTTTGTTTTGCTTCACCAATTTATCATTATAGCAAAAATAAATTTCAAAGTTCAAGTTGATGTGTATATTTCTCTTTTTAAGACGTTCTGTATATTATTGTGTACTGCATTGCACCAATCCCATCTGATGTGCCCTTTTCCAACTTCTCACCCTCATGCTTCCAAAGCCTCATAATGAACTGCCACACGTTGTGTATTTTAGTTTAGTTAGTCTCTATTGTGTAAAGTGGAATCATTTTCTGCAAATCACTGAGATCAAATTTCTCACACTCAAGTTTATATGATGTCACTTGAACCCTGCTTTCAATTCGCAATCAAAAGCAACCCCATGTGAAAACAAATGCACAAACAAAAATGACCTTTGCTGCTGCAATGTCTGGTTGTTGCAAAGGTCAGAAGAGGGTTTGGCTAGACTCTGGGTATCTGCAATGGTACTCTGGGCATGCAACTCTCTGTTCTGCCACTAATCTAGAGAGCTGAGCAAACACTGAGCAATGTAGGTCTGCAGAACACAAAAACATAGACATGCAAAAACAAAAGACATACACACAAACACACAATGTATATAATCCGTAGACATTTTATTTTGTCATACTTTTTTAAACATGTTTAAATTTTTACGACTGTAATCATGACCACTGACATAACATAGCAGGAGAAATAATTATAAAAACTGTCTGAAAACAACAAGCAAAGGAAGAAATAGTGCAGTGTGCTGGTAATTATTTTATAGTGCAGTTCATCAGGTTTCAGTGCAGAGCTGCAGTTCACCTCAGTTTACACCTCCACCATCACATTCAAATGCTGCATTTTTCCCACAGTCTCTCTGCACTTTCTACAGTAATTGGAGCAACAAACAAGATTTTGCGTTCTTATGACATTTTTAAGGACAATTTTTCCATTTTCCAGGCCTCATTTTCCAGATTCTCTACAATGAAGTTGGCAAGTGCAAAGTTAGCATGACCCATAGGCTCACAAAGGCTACATTTATTGGAACTACATCAGGTTGAAATATACAAGAATTTTCCTTAGATGACTAGTCTATCTGTCATCCTGTATGGTGTCTTATGTATTTATGTGTTGTTCAGTATGTGTGCCTTTTTGGACTGTCAGGAGTTACATTCCCATCCCATTCCTCAGCCTTTAGCTAATGTTCTCAATGTACATTCTTCATCCTCTTCTGCCACATCAGATAAAGTGAAGTTTAACATTGTGGACAACAGCAAGCCGACACCTGATACAAGCTGATGACTGCTGATATCACCATGTTTCCTTCACTATATGTGTTGGGTTACACAATGAGATATTGGTCATAAACAAAAACATGCTTTTCTGTCAGTCTGAGCAACGCAGTTAGACTGTGACTATCGCATGGCGCTCTCGCCTTGGTGTTTGTCAGCGCTCCATGGCATTATGAAACAATGGAACCTAATCTGCTGCGGGTATGAGGCAGCAATGCAGCCTTAATTAGCGCTAACTAATTTAGCCTGGCTACTTGGACAACTGTTTGATGTTAATCATGATGTCGCTGATGGAGACCCTTTTTGTTGGCCTGAGATAGGCTACATTGTCCAGTGTCATACATCAGAGGAGACACAGTAAGCCGAGCTATATGTTCGTACTCACTCTGCTAATTTCACCACTGGCAAGAGTTGTTTGCTCTTTTCATCTTAATGCGCAGCCAGCTTGCTGCCATTTGTCATGTTGTATTTTCTTCTGTGGTAATGGGGCCAGTTGGTCCTCCTGACATGGGAAAAGAGCATGACATCAGCGCGTGGTTATTTTCCTGACTTAACCTGCCTGTGGAATCAACAACACATATTGAGTCAGTGTGTAGGTGTGTGTTGTATGAGGTCATACATGTGAGAGCAATAAATACGTCCACCTAAGACTCCCTGCCTTTGGTCTGTTCAATTGCATGTTGCCTATCACATTCAATGACTCACACGCATAGGAAGTGAAGCAGTGTTGAAAAGGGACACACGATTTGCCACACATACACTTCCTGTGTTTCATAGTACTCTGTGTCTTTGTCTTCTTTCTTTTGGGATGATGCATGGCAGTCTATCAAGCTGAGATGAATGGGGAAGGGGCTGCTTAAACCACTAGCTTCACCTCAGCCCACTCTCCATAGCTGACTCCTAACATACTGTATGAAGGATGGAGGGTAAGGAATCTGATAAGAGGTCTGGTGAACAAGGGTTGGTCTGTGTGCTTCACTGTCCACCCCACCTATACCTCCTCACAGCTCTGTGAATATTATGAAGTATGATACAGCCAACACCAGACAGAGCAGGGTTTTGACGATTCTGTCACAATGGTAATCCTTTAATGGACAGAAGGTTAGTTTGCCGTGAGCCAAAGAATGCTCACAAATTCTTCGCAGTGTCAGGTAGTGCATAATATAGAGACTCTAGAGAGAAGACGGATCATTATGATACTGTTCTTGATACAACATCCATCTTCGAACCTGTGTTATTTAGGAGTGATAAAGCGATAAAAACTTAATGCAGCGGACTTGCAGCAAACACAGCGGAGAACACCGGTTTGATTTATTACATTTCAGAAAACGGGTTAAAGTTCCTTTAAACTGTGTGACTAAATGCTGCTAAAGGTCTGTGAAATCAATCACCATTTGTTTAAAGAATGTTCATGAAGAAACATGCACGGTGGAAAATTTATGTTAGCCATGCTACAGTAAGTCACAAAGGTGCAAGCATGTCTTTGGCTCACAGAAAAAGAACAGTTAATAGTATTTATATTGTTCTTTGTAGTAATCATTAGTATTTAAGACACATAAAGCATCAAAAATGCTTATGTCTTTTTTGCATCCTTGCAAGTGCTCTACCTATTATGGTATGCATGGCAAAGCAATGAGAAACAAATATGTTGACTATTATGAGAAAAAGTCAAGACATAAACTCTAAAACACTGGCAGTTGTCATGTTTCAGGCGCTCACAACGTAAATATTTGCTTTGAAAATAAAAGAAATCAACTGCACATGGCCACCAAGCCCCATGGGACCAATCATGTTAAAGTTGGTTAACTTTTACACAAACAGAAGCATCTGCCTCTGTTTACCATCTCACCTCATCTGTTTACCATCTCACCTCATCTGTTTTTGGTCAAGCAATACTCTATAGATGGGCTATCCCCTGTTACATGCGGAGTGCCCCAGGGCTCAATTCTCAGACCAATCATATTTTCTCTACATATATTACATATCTTTGGTAACGTTATACATAGGCATGGCATTAGATTTCGTTGTTACGCTGATAATACTCTGATATTCCTTCCTGTGAAGCCCAACAGCCATGCTGATCAGTCCCATTTGGTTAAATGTCTAGCAGACATGAAAGGTTGGATGTCCACAAATCTCAAACAAAAAATACATTTGTATCATTGGTCAAGAGAATTTGCATGCAAAGTTGAAGCCATATCTCGGGGATTTTGCTTTGTTGTATGCTTTTTGCCTCTGGCCTAAATTTGGAAAACCATATTAGCAAGCTTATCCAGTCCTTTCTTTATCATCTAACAAATATTTTCAAGATTAAATTGGCTTTAATGTTCAATGATTGTCATACATGCCTTCATTTTTATGCCACTGGACTACTGCTGTGGTCTTTTAACAGATATAAACCAAAACTAAGTGTTGTTTAATGTACACTTGGTAGATGGGTGTGTAGGAAAATGAAATCAAGCAAGGGAAAAAAGTTGAATTCCTGCACACTGTCAACAATGATGAAGGTCCAAGGCCGAAACATTGTATTTTTAATAAACCCATTTGTTTTAGGATTGATTTCAAGATTTTATTGAATACTTTTTCATCGCCAAAAAGTAGCTTGATTAATAATTATTCTGCCCATACCAACCAATGTGCAGCCTGAGGTCCTCATAAAGAAAGGTGCTGGCTTGTTACTGTGTTTTACACTCTGTTCATCTTAGATTTTATTTTATGGCTGATTTAATGATTTTCTACTTTGTTGATTCTATTCCTATATTTTGTTTTTCTCAGTCTGTTTTATGTACAGTAATGCACATTGTCTAAAAAAAGCATCTCTTTAAATGTATCTTTTTTTCTGTCTCTCTCTCTCCCACCTTCTCTTTCTCTTCTACAGACCCACAAAATGTCTGTTTTCAATTTTTCCCTCTATATGTCTACTGCATCTGAATCACCTGATGACAACACAAAGTGACTCTCATATTTTCATTCTCTGAAGCCCATTAATCAGCCACTTTTTCCTTGTTGATGATAGATAGTGATACCACTCAGTGTTGGGTTGCCAGTGTAGTCTGTCATCTAGTTGATTCATCAGTGTACTTGATTGAATATGCAGTAGTTGTAGTAAAGTTTCTACCTTCAGATTAATTTTGGTCTTTGCTGCCAACAAATATAGAGTTTGTCAACTTATAATTTTGTTAAAATCTATAGTAATGTAGCCTGCATTTTAGCTTTTTTTTTTTTTTACATTTTTGTTAATTTTCTTCTCATTATTTCATAATATTAGTTCATATTAGAAACCTACCACCAATGTTGTTTCATTAAGATGACAAAAAATAAGAAAAAAAAAAAAACTTTTCATCAAAGTGAAGAAGATATTTTTCATCACCTGGCCAGGTGAACTGCTGCACAATGTGCTGTCATCACCTCAGACTCATTGCCTTACCTTAGGTTACACTGGGTTTGATGAATGCATTGCACTATGAAAATATATATTCTCATATGTAGAAGTCTCATCAACTCTCTATGTTTGTATTGGTTCACATAATGAAGAAATGTCGCCACACAAAAGGAGACTGGAGACTGGCGAAAATAAACTGGGTTAAAAAATAGTCTGTTGTCAGCGGAATAATTGCTGGTTTTGACCTTTTGCTCATTTTCACATCAAGTCATGCATTCCTGCAGTAATGTGAAGGAATTGGGTTGTTTTGCTTTTGTTTTCTCATTGCCTTTCACCACATTGATGACCCCTCCATGTATTTTCAAACTTTGTTCTGTTTCTGGTGTTTTTTTTTTGTTTTTTTTGTCTCCAGACTGTATTGTGACTATGACACAAGTCCACTGCGGCAAAACTGAAGGAAAAAACTGATAGCGATCCACATCTTCTGGCATATCTCTATTGAAACTGGGACTGTCATCATGAAAACTGGATTAAAAATGTCAAAATTTCATTAAGTTCGTTGTCAAACTCCTTGCAGTTTAAGAAGCACATGAAGCTGATCTGTCTCAAAAAGGACATTTTCTGTAGCTCTTGACTGAGATTCAACGCCAAAACATTAAACTAAAACGATAGTGGGATATTACATGCTTTTACCATTTAGGGTGGTTATCTTCTTTTTGCACAAATATCAGCTGGTGACCACACATTTAAGCTGCGATAGCGCTGCAGCGATTTTCTGCTGACTGGTGCCAAACCTGCTACTGTGCCAAAATTTGATTTACAACACACTGAAAGGATATGTTTTGAGCTTATAAGATCATATTTTTATGACAACCATATGGAAAACAGCACCCAACAGATATGACCACATCCCTATGCACACTCGTAAAATTAAATGTCACTGAGCCAAAGCAATTCATTTTTGTCTCATGCTACAGAGTTGATCTTATGCAGTGCTCTCAGATTTAGCAAGTTCGTGGGATTGTGTGTAATGTCAAAGTGATATGAATAAATAAATAACACATATCACTAATGTTGATAGCACCTCTTGCTTTGCCTGATAAGACCCTCTGATAGCTGGATACATTTATAGACTTAAATCATAAAGACAGGGAGAGGAAAAAAAGAGAAAGTAAAATGAGAATTTCCACCCAGGGAGGCAAAGAAGCCTTGTCTACAGGTTCTCTGAATATGGAGACGGCCTGTGAGGCATCATTGCGTCAGTGTCTGGCGACGCTTGCCTCAACCATTAGAAACACAATGAGGTCAAGGGAGTGAGTGACAGAGTGTAGCGCGGACTTTAAACACCTCACAGAAAGCAGGGCTATTAGCTGCCTATTAAAACTCAAACAGCAAGAGAGCGTTTCTAACATGTCTCATTGCAAACTGGCAGTTATTCACCTGGTGATTTGGGCGGGTAAGTTTCAGCGATCTGTCAGAAACACTGACTGTGCTACAAACCAGACCTTCACGTCCCCCCTACACACTTTACGCGGCGAAACACTTGAGTTGCTTCTCGGAGGTGAATTCCTCAGCTGCTGATCAGAAACAAATGTCTCATTAAACTGTCACGATTGATGAATTGATTCCTTTAAATCAGAGTAATTTGTGCTCACACGACTGATAACTTGACCTGATCAATTTCATGTCAGGAAATAAGTTACAAGGTGGAGAAGTGGTATAAACTTGGCCATGCTATGTATATGTTTATCAGAGGTCTGTCACATCAAATAAATCCAGAAGCGCACCAATGGTTTACATCACGTCACTCTGTTGTATGGGTCAGCAGGCCAACACTAAACACAATCAATGACTGGCCCTCTTGCCTCGCCTCCAGGACACACCAGTGAGGGTCCTTAGCGCTTATTTGAGTATGTGTCTATGAACATGTCACGCACTAAAGCCGCTATTACCAAGTAAAAATAAATGGAAACTAATCTAGCAAATGGGGAGCAAAAGCACCACCACATGGTACATGACCCCTGTGACACGGGGGTTTGACCAACTTGCCGATCTCTCTGGTTCTGTTTGTTGCTCCTTGTGGTCTAACAGTTGACAGAGCTGGGGCCTGGAGGTGCACAGCGTTTCCCACTTTTCTCCGATTGGCAGACAGCTGTGGCTCTTTCCCTGCAAGCCACCGCATGCTCTGCGCTGAGTGAAGTACTAGTTATAAGTCACTAGTTCTGCACTTGTGAAAGGTCTTCTGAAGCTTGGATTCAGCTAAACATTCATTTATTTCCAAGCTACATACAGTGTATAGCAATAATTATTTAAACTGTGTCATTCTGTAATAATGTTGCATGAAATGTCCTGGACCTGTTGAATAAGTAAGGGATTATCATAGTCAACAAGTCATATGTTTCATGATTGTTATGGATGAGACGGAGGCTATGAACTACCTGCAAAATCCATTACAATCATACGTACAACTTGGAGGGTATTAACCTGCTCATACCATGGCCACAAAAATAAAACAGTTAATTTACTTAAATAACGCATTTAATTTACTTTTCTGTTTTAAATATAATCAGATATAGTTCTTGTACCTCAGAATTTCTGTTGCTTGTGTGGCTAGTTTTTTCGGGAGTTTGAAATTAGTAGAGACAATTTTTTACTTATGCTTTGAAATCTTGAAAAAGCACTGCATCCTACAACACAATATTATTAAAACTATCTTTCCAGCGAGCTTCACCTTGGCTAATATCCTCTCTTTCCTACCACTAGTTGATTGGGACGTCCAGATTCATGCAAATATCGGACACATTTGAATTTAAATTTGCGTGGTTTTGACTGACAAGTGGGAATTCTCAGTGGCCGTGGTATAACAAGGCATAATAGTTTGATTCACATGGAACGTTTTTTAACAGTAATGGTAAATATGTGATTTGTAATCAATTCTAATCTTCATCTTAAATACAGAAGATAAATCTGAAATCCTATGGCTTTGATAAATTTGTGATAAATAGTGTGGTTTGGTGATATCTTATCGTCACAGTTCTGACTTCAGATAGTTTTCTCTGGGATACATTTTCAGAACTCTGCTGGGTGACGGCTGATGGTTGGACGCCAACAGACTGAACTAAAAGCATGTTTCTGAAAGATAAAGAAGATTTAATATGCAGCAGTCAAAATGTGGTTTTGAAGATCTTTTATTCAAAGATTTTGACTTACCACACCCCAGGTTCTTGTGGATGGGAAAGTGTTCCTTCAGTGCTGCTGCTCTCAAAGTAAATTCCACAGTTGACTCCTTTATAATGGCGTCATGTTTTGAGAGAAAAATATGACTTGACCAACTGAATTGCTGCCTGCAAGGTCAAACGTTTCATAGGTTTCCTTCCAAAACAAAAATATAAAATGTTCAAAAGGTCCTTTCTAGCCAGTTGAGTTTAGCCATTGAATCCTCACTTACAAGTTTTATTTGATGCAAAAATAAAGTTCAGTTCCCCTGCTCTGGCATGTCAAAAATGCATCTGTCAGAGTCTGTGGTTGCTAATGGTTCTTTTTTAAAACCAAAGCTTGAGATAACCTTTTGTCTTACCCTAAACAAAACTGAACTTTTGAATTGAACTTCTGAAGAACACAAGGAATTGGGAGAGTCTGTCACAAACTGCGATGGCACCATTTTTCTGATAAAACATTGTGAAAACCAGAAATAATCGTACACTAAGAAGAATCACGTTATTTGGCCGTACAACATTTGTCATAAGTCTTCTTAATGATGCCAGATTCCACAATTTCTGTGGTCTATCTGAGAACATACAATACATATGCATCCACCCGGACCCTCCAAACAGATAATTAACAATGAATGTGTGAGGCCGAACCTTTTATATGATCCATAGCTCGTCTATCACAAAACACCACACAGGACACTGGAAACCAGCCAGACTTTCAACACTACATCAAACCCCTGCAACTTTTAACATGCTAGCTGTTTCTTTCTTTCTTCCTCCCCACTGCTTCCCCTGCCATGGTGAGGGGGACGTTTTGCACTAAACACCTTCATATGCTGTGCTCTGGTTGCCAGGAAAGCTCTCCACGCATGGAGATTGGCCCAAAATGATGATGGCCTCTTTAGGTTGTATTAAAAAGTCCAGAGTTGGCCTGTCAATGCCACTTTTCAGTTCTCTGTCAAGCACCTTCCTCTACTGGATGTCCAAACAGAAGAGGAGGAGGAAGATAGGTGTAAATCTCCAAGTTGCTAGTGATGGCTATACTCTGCAGATGCTGCAGCAGGGAGGGCCAACTTGAGAGGGTGATGACCCAGCTCCTTGGCAAAACCACACCAGGAACGTCTCCTAAGATCATAAATCAGCTGTCCTTTCTACCTTTGATACAGAATATGCTTTTGATTTCAGTAATATAATGTTCTTCTGGGGATTACTGCATGAAAAGTGACTTTAATGAATGACTCATTGTCTTGTCAGTGTGTACCTTTGATGGATTTTAGCCAGTCAAGAGGAAAGAATGGACAGAGATACTGTTACAATGGACTTCTTGACATCTGAGGAATTACATGGTCGTCGCTGTGATTTAAAAAGAACAAAACCATAAACTAGAGGGAAATAAAAAGACAAAAGCCTGACAAATCCTAGCTCTCTCCATTTTGGCTCTTCAAGCTCAGAATGCAGCTTTTCAGTCAAACATTTAAGTTAGTTTCTGGGAAATTGGCATGCTTTCGTTGGTATTGTGCAAGTTACAAAAACATCTAAAATGACTAAAGGCTAAACATTCATTTCACAGAAAGAGGTGAAAAGCTAAGGATATTGTGTAAAGCTTTGTTAGATCACGCTTGGAATTTGTATTTCTGACTTCCAGTATATGCCGTGGAAATAGTGCATAGAGGTTTTTTGTGCAAATGTAGTGCTGCTTCTTGGTATTCGTAGGTTGTTATATTTTATATTTGTAGCCATAACCAACAATGACTGCTCACCTTTCCCTATGACTGCTACATGGGTCCAGCCTTAAATCCTCTTCAATCAAATTTTAATGTTTCTGTTCGGTGTCATTGCTTGTGAGAAAATAAATCTGTCATATTTTTGTGGCTTTGGCCATTATTCCCTATCAGATTTTATAGCATTGTACTCATTAGAAATGGTTTTCCTTAAATGGAAAATCATCTCTTCATGCCAGAATACATGCAACATAAAATTTAAAAAAAAAAAATGTTGAGAAGTACATAATGTTTTCCTCCTACTCCTCTAATTGGTACTTCATTGAATGTTATACTGTTGAGGCATATGAGTGTAATAGCATTGTCAAATATGCAGCATGCTTCGAACTTATGTTGGAACCATTAACATAAGACTCCAGCCACGGGTTAAACCGTTCAGACAGAATAAGCACCTGTATTCCATATCATATTACATAATTCCTCATAAAGACAGTTTTAATTCAGTTTCTCCCCCCTGCCATCTTTGCACACTTGTCTCAAGTGGCTAGTGGTGTGGGTCTAGCGATAGCAGTGTCGGTCTATTGGTCAGTCGGTTGGTCCGCCACTTTTGGCCCTCACTAAAATATCTCAGTATCTGTGATTATCAACAGTGTGCACTTAAGAATCTTAATATGAAAACATGTAAAACCAAAGTCGATGATTTGGTTCACTTAAAACAAATGTAATTAGTGATTCGTCTCAAAATCATGGATCCTGATCAACCAGCTCCATTCTTTGTGAAGAGGGTGACGGGCAAACAGATTGAATTCCTTTGTTAACTCATCTGTCAGCCACCGAGAATATACGTACGAACGTACGAGCTGTTGCCTTGTTTTGTCTTCTTGACAAGGGTAGCCTGGAGTTAGTTTCATAATGATGACCAACATTTAAAACTACCACTGTTGACAAGCATCAGCCTAAAAAAAAGCAAACTAACAAACTAGTAAGGACTCTGTTACACTTGCAAAGCCTGCTGGTTTATAACTGCCCAAGCAACTGTGATCAAGACTTTCCATGAAGTTGTGATTGTTTCTCTAAGCGCCCCCAAAAGATTACAAAGATATGAAGACTAAGATAAGAAAAATGTTGGGTACCGGTTGTCTCAGTTGCTCTGCCCCAGAGTAAAAATTTTCAGGATGGAGTGGAAAGGCGATTATATTAGTGTGTGTTATTTTTGATATATGAAGGAGGCTGGCGATGTGAGGATGAGCTCTCAGGTTGGAACTTCCAAGTCCTGCATGTGTAAAAAAAAAAGTCACCTAAAAACTTCAGAAAGCCATTACAGAGCTAGTTTCTTACAATAGCTTCATCTGAATGTTATGTAATGCTAGAATATCAATATCATATTTTGACCAAAGTTTGATCTTGAGTGGAGAACTGTGACAAATTCTCAGTAAATCCAGTAGAACAACAATAACAAAGGTCCTCAAACTATTCAGAAGAAATAGGCATCAAGCCAGTGCAGATGTTAACCTGACAAGGTTTCTGGCAAAGACAAAGCCTAATGGAAGCTAATGTCGGCTCTCATTAAGAACCAGGACTAGATCTTTATCTTTGAGCCCAGTGGCTTGGGTTCCAGCAGAAAATAGTTAGAGAACCACTGATTAACAACAGCAACTACACAGCTATTCATCTTGTCAAGGACAGTTTAAACTGGGGGTCAACGCTCAAAGTGCCATTCACCAAGGCAGATGGTGAAATGGGTTAAATATTTTTGTGTTGCTACTGAATTTTGTAGAAAAAAATAAATTCAAATTTCTTGTTGTTTCAAAGTGGAAACATCAGGTTATAAAGTTTGTGCTACTGTAGCAGTTGTGTACTTTCTCTTGTGTTTTGTGAGGAACGAGTCACAAACTGGCACTTTTGTCTCCAACCAGCTATTTATTCTGGTAACAACAGAATGAAATTAGGTCTTCGACAGCCAACTTGTGGTAACAAGATACTAAAACAAAGATAGAAATAATTTAGCAAACGTCTGGCTACCACAGAGATTTTAAGCTATGTGACTCATGAAAACAATCAAGCTAACGTTAGCAAAGTCACCAATATTGTGGTGTGCTGAACAAATATCACTACAACAAATTACTCACAACCAATATCATCACAGAGGAATTTCCTGTGGTAATTGGAAGCCCTTTCTAACATGCAACATACATAAAACACATTTTTACCAACAAAAATAAACCTATTAAAGTATTTTACCGGAGCTCATTTGTTAGCTCTGTGTGTAGCATGCTTTGGGCTCATGCTACACACAATACTGTAGACCAGTCCCCGTGGAAAACTAATACATTATGAATAAAATTAAGAGAAATATAAGAGTAAATATGAAATACGCCAGTGAGTAATAATAAATTACATTTCCTGTGATAATGGCAAGTAATGGCAAGTGGAATCATAAACTCTGCTACACTAATCATCTTCTGGGAGGAAATGTGCCAGCAAATAAACCCCCAAATATGTTGCCGTAACTTTTATTGTCACAACCACATCTTTCTTTCTGGAGCATATTTTCCAGCCACAGCAGTGGCTTAGAAATGCCCCAAAATGGAACACAGCTGAAAAAAAAATTAAATTTTACACGGTGAATTGTAAAATGATGTGTGAAATGTAAACTAGATGTAGACTGCACTAAATGGACTTTAACAATGAATTCTACAATTATTCAGGCTAATTTACATAATCATGCTCACCCTTGTGTTTGAGTGTGTATCTGTGTGTGTAGTTGTAAGCTCCCTCAAAGTGCAGGCAGTGTTTTACTGATGTGGTGTGTGGTGACTAGCACCCTCTTGTGATATCACCTCAGCCTCGCTGTCACCTTGGAGCTGGATAAACGGCCAGATGCAATCCAGCTTCTGACTGGAAACTGAGAACTGCGATCCAGTGCTGGCACTGCTGCCAGGCTATTTGGTCTTTGAGGTGGTGATAATGTGCAGCCTCAATGGCGCTGTGGGCAAACTGTGTGATTATAGAGTGAACAAACTTTATCTCAAAGGCAAAATAAACGTCTCAGATAAGGGACAGTTCAGCTTGATTTGCTATTCTATTTGATTCTATGAAGGATAAGTATTCAGATCATTCACTTAAGCAAAAACAGCAATACTACACTGCAGAAATTCTCCATTACAAGTAAAAGTCCTGCATTCAGAGGACTGCCATTGCCATTGTAACAATAATACATGTATTATTAAGGATGCAACATGTACAGCTTCTTAATGTACTGTTTTATAAATAGACGTTTTGTATGTAAAATTTGAATCTAAAAGTAACTAGTAACCATATCTGAAAAAAACTGAAATACTCAATTTTTTAGTCATGAAAGTAGAAGTATCACAGTGAGGCTGCAACCCTGAACAAAGCCAGGTAATTCTGAATGTAGCCTTACTAGTGGGTAACGTTAGCTAGCCAGCTAAGAAAACACAACATGCAAATAAGAGACTGGAGTTACCAGAAGTCGCATTTCTTCTCTTTTGGCAGCGGCTAACACCTCCTCACACCTCCACCCCCGCACCAAACTAGCAAGCAGGACCAGTGTGTCCACTGAAGGCAGGGAGACCAAACTGATATCAACCCACTATTAAACTACCGATACAACAGCAAACAAGTCGACCCCAAAACTGTCAAAATAACGGAGCGTTACCGGGATTAGCGAGTTTAATGTACTGAATTTCAATATTTTAATCCCTTACACCACTCGTTACTGAAAAAAGTAGTCTGATTAATGTAGCACGTTAGCACGTAGCACAAAATAAGTTAATGCGTTACTGCCCAACACTGCTTTCCACCACTGTTGTCTATTATTTTCTATTCTACTCTATTCTTATAATTTGCAATGAGTGTGTAAGGAAAGGCTGTGTGTGTGTCCATGCATGTGTTTGTGCTCACAAACAGAATAAGTGGAAGGGGTGTGGCCTATTCTACTGTAAAGCCTCCCTCCTGGAGGCCTGGTGTCACTGAGGTGACAGGAGATTAAACCCACACGCTGCCAAGTGTATGGAAGAACCACTCTATTAATTGTGTTTCATATCTGCTGAAAGGTGTCAGGACAGAGCAGCGTGACTGTCTTTTCATTCTCTTACACCCTCTATTTTTACCAACCACTGACAGCTGTACGGTGCAGCGGATCTGGGCAGCACATGGGACCTATTCCGACAGGTCGGGAACAACCGGATGCCAGACCCCTATCCACTCTGATCCCAACACCGCACATTAATTGATTCTCAAATATTGATATAGTCCCGGTTTTATGCCTCATGTAAAATTTGAGACCAATGAACCTTCTCCGCAACATCCTCATCAGTTTGAATTGCACCTGCGGGGACTTAGGAACTAATTTCTTAATGGTTACAATAAAAATAAAGTAAATAAAAAACACACCATTGGCCATCATGTTTAATTAAGACGGGCTTCCTTTTTATTTCCCAAATAATAGACTTCAATGACCATTTCATCCTAATTTATCTAGGAAGTCACGTTGTGTTAACAGACCACCCTTCTGTGTGTGTTGCTTTGGGAGATCCAGAGATGTCTGTGTTTATCTGTAATTATACAATCGCTTTCACAGCTGCTTGGTATTATGGTCAATTTGTTGCACAAGCCTTGATATGAGCCCGCTGCACTGTGCCACACTCCACCTATGCAATGATGTATTTGATTTGGCATCGGGATGCACACAACTGTCTACTTGACATCTCTAATGTGACAAGAAAAGCTGAACACATGCCAATAAGCTCATTCAGTGTCAGTGTGATCGATGAAAAGAGGTTTAGCAAAAGATTTTCACTCTAATTGCAGAACAGTCCCTTGACTCTGCCAGCATGGTGTGTGTCTGCGCATGTAACCATGAGTAAATGTGATTAATCTGAAAACCAGCGCGTTCCCTCGAGTGGCCCTTAATAAATCTGACCTCAATTTAGCGGTTTAGACCAGAGAGCTGCTTCATTTCATTTCATTTCATTTCAGTGTTGTGTTTTATTCCCTCTTCTCTTGACCACACATACCTGAGCTATGTCTGGCTGTGAGCTGCCAAAACATTTCCAAGCTTATTATTGCCATGTCTCTCTTGAGTGTCCTACACATGGCTGGAGAGATGGCATCTGCGTTGAAAATATATTTCTGCCCTGGTAGTTGAATGAGCTCTTTGTGTGACCGGCTCAAACCTGCGTTCTGCAGAGTGTCACGAAAAGTGCTACTCGTGTCCTTATCTGAAAACGGACAGAAACGAGTTCCAGACTTGTGCTGGACGTTTAGGGGGAAAAGAGGAAAAAGTGTGCTTTCTTAGATCTTGTAGGTGATTTGTCATCCCTTTGAAGGCCACTTTTAAATTCTGGCACCATGTTTTAAAATATTGTCATCGTGACTCACATTATTAGCACTAAAGAAAGTTGCAAATTACATTTTCATTAGGGTTGGTTTGGTTTAAAATCAGATGGCTTGCAATGATGGAACCGTAAGTAATGGTTTTCCGTAATTCAAAGCCGGTGGAGCGCTTCAATATTATAATTCACTGTACTATTTTGCCTTGGGAATTCAGCTTTGTTTTAGACCGAAAACTTTCATCAAGGCATAACACTTTCTAATCCTTTCTTTCAGCATTGGCAGCCAAACTGAAGCAACAGCAATTTCTCCCTTATTTGCACCTCTGAACTTGTATTCAAGCCTCCGAACAATAAGCACATAGCTAGCACTGAAAGGGCCTTTGAGCTCATTGTACAACTGTAATGTGTGTGCAGCTTAATCTTGACACAGAAATGAAGTCAGATCAGCAAAGGGCTTCATCCTTAACAGAATTATTTACACAAAACTCTTGGAGAGATCACACTATGAGATCGACCACCTCTGGTGACAAAAGTGATGAGCAGACTGTCTTTGTCTGACAATTAATAAACTTAATAAACACACTATTCCTATATTCTTTTCTATCAGTTCATTACAAGATGAACTAATGCCTTGAATGTGGCTGAAAAGTTTCATTTTATTCCATGTTTTTTCCTTTTTGCCTTTATTCGAGATCAGAGTGAAGATGCAGATGGGAAGCATAGGGAGAGACACACAACAACAACAGGTCCCTGGCCAGAAGTGAACCCGAAAGGTTGAGATTTTATGGTATGTGTCATAACCACTAGGCCATCAGGACAACTCGTACTTCTTTTTTTTACTTGGGACATTGGTCCAAATAATATAGATCAAAATACATATTGGTAGAAATACAACAACACACAGGGTTTGTACAAAGTCTTGAAAGTTTGGAAAATGCTTCATTTTAACCGTTATATTTTCAAGGTTAGGAATATGCTTAAATTTGAGTATACTCCTTGAAAAGTGCTTGATTTTCAACATAATCTGGTGTTTCATCTACACAGTCAGTCATGCTGTCTCCTGGCATTTACAGTAACAATTTAGATGTGATGATAAAGGCTTCGAGAGTCTGGAAATTTTTGGTTTAGGTACCTTGAATGTGCTTGAAAAGTGCTTGAATTTTACTCTTAAAAAGCTGTACGAACCCGGAACACACACACACACACAATCCAGTTCACTACTGAAGGAAGTCCCATAGCAGACAGTCACATTCAACCTTCAGCTTCACTTTCAGCAGTGTGACAGGAATGCTGAGGCAGATCGACAGATCAACGGTGCGTTTTACAGGAGCTCCGCCACCACTTGATACTGCATTAGCTCCATCTACATAGCAGCACCTGTAGATAATGCAGCCCAGACTTCTGATAAGGACAGGATGGACAGAGTAACGTCTCATTTTTCCTCTAGGGAAGGAATCCCTTTGTACTGAGCAGCATAATTTAATAGGGCCGAGATAATAGCTGTCTATGATTTAAGCTTCTTTGAACAATGTGCAAGTGTCTTGGAATATATCACTGAATAATTTCAACAGCTCATAATCAGCTGATAATGATTTGTGATGTGCAGTGTAAGTGTGTGTAAGGCGGTCTGTGCACAGCACATTTTCTTCTCTTAATAAGTGTTGATTTTTGGTGACAATTATTTCAAGTGCTGTTCGGAGCGTTGTTTGTCCACTTACAGAGCTGATGAGAAGAAAAAAAACTAGCAACCCTGTTAAATCAACTCTAATGGGTGTGAACTAACAGAAACACTGGCGTATTGCTGATTTTTAACACGTGTTAAATTAATATTGACAATTTGTGTGTGTGTGTGTGTTCAAGAGAGAGGTGAAGCAAAGGGTTTCAAGCTCATTCAATCACTGACTCCATATCTGTCATCACTGATGGAAACATAGCAGCTATAAAACACGGCATCCAAAAATACCACTGAACCACACCAACTTGAACTCTGGAGATTGAGTGTACATGTTAAACACACATAGCTGATAAATCCATTATAAAGAAATGGGAAATACATATTCTTATGGTATTTTCAAGGGTAAAGATACTGAAAATGCAGACTTTTAACTTACATGTAACTTAATGCAAACAAAAGAATGTGGCCTTGACTGTAATAAAGCACTATTTAATTGACTATTTAAAGGAATAGTTTGCTTCTTTGCTTTCTTGCAGAGAGTTAGATGGGAAGACTGATACTAGTTTGTAAGCTAAATATGGAGCTACAGCCAGCTGCCAGTAGCTAAGCTTAGTATTAAGACTGGAAACAAGGGGAAACATCTAGCCTGGCTTTGTCCAAAGTTATATAAAAGAAAAGAAAAAGGTCTACCAGCACCGTGGTTAAACAAATGAGATATAACTTATCAATTAGTGACCTTTAGAGGTGGTATGCAGATTTGTTTTAACCCTTGGACAGAGCCATGCTAGCTGTTTCCCCCTGCTACCAGTCTTCATGCTAAGCTAAGCTAACGTCTCTTGGCTCTAGCTTGAAATGATCACATTTCCCAAAATGTTGAACTATTCTGTTGTAGGCTAGTTTGAAAATTATTCATGAATCCCTTTAAACCCACCTTGTCATAATGCCTTACTAAATAGCTTTTAATCAGATTTTTTTTTTAATTCATGCTTTTGTCAGTGATAGTAAAATCTCAGCAGTTTACAGTTCACCTCTCTGTGGTCGAGTGGGTTTACATGCAGTTAGCAGGCCCAATTTGCTCACACCTTCTTTCTCTTTACAAAAACCAATGCTTTTCAATGGGAAACAGATTTTTGGTGAAAGCAGCTGTGTGACGTGAGGAGGACAATACCTCAACCGCTGTAGTAGGTCAGCTACAGTGAGTCAGATCTATAGGTTGTACGACTATAGACCTGAGTCTGATTAGAAACACTGTTCCCTCCCTCCAGAGATTACTGATTAGAGAATTTAGAGAAACCTAGAGAGAGAAAGGGGATTCTCTATTTCAAATGACGTAATGGTTGCAGGGCCAAACTATCACATTTTATCTCCACTGCAATGTGTGTGTGTGTGTGTGTGTGTGTGTGTGTATGGGTGTGGTTGGTGGGTGTGCATTTGTAACGATGGATGTAGGCACCAGAACCAGAGTGAACGTCAGAGGTAACTCAAGCCTGCCACGTCCAGGACCCCTAATTCATCAGTTTCCAGGCATGCGACAAGAGGAGGTCAGAGGGGTGTCTCTGCATGTGTGTGTGTGTGTGTGTGTGTGTGTGTGTGTATATGTGTCAAATGTGATGGTTAAGGAAATGGACCAGACAACTGATAGTGGGAGGCCACAGAACAGACAGAGATTGCTTTAAGTCTGAACTATGGTTTACTTGGGAGATACTTGAGCACAGCGCCACCTGGGCTGAGGAAGACTCCCTAAACGTCATCCTTGAGATAAACTCAGTTAAGGTAGACAGAGACACACACGAGTTTGAACATTAGTTTGAACAACAAGTTGGATTTTTTAATTTTTGAGAGAATCAGGCTAGCTGTTTCCCCCTGCTTCCAGTCTTTATGCTATGTTAAGCTAATTGACTCCTGGCTCTAGCTCAAAAATGCACAAACATGAGATTGTAATCAATCTTCTCACCTAACTCTCGGCAATAAGAATATTCAAACTATTCCTTTAAAGTAAACTACATTTGGTTGCCTTACATTTACATTTTCCTTTCTGTAACATTCACAGATATTAAGGCTCATTTCCCTCTCATCAAAAGTTGCCATATGTTCAGTTTTGTTTAGCATGAAATGTAGCCTAAAGTACTGTAGATAATCCTGCATAATTAACATGAATTTAGTTCTATCAGAGTTTTAGTTCAATCATAATTTCATTTTGCCTCCGGTTGAGCATTACATGTCAATTACTGCTGACAGCTGAGGGAAGAAATGGAAGTCATTGCAATGTCATTCTTAGTTAAAGGAAAAACATTAAAACAAGTAAACATTAAAAAACAAATTAGACACAGCATGGGCTATGATTTCTAAATGATGCCAGGATTGTCCAGGATTGTCCCCGAGTCTCTGTCTGTTCTGCTAATGACTAAAGGAGGCATTATGCAAATTGAGGGAATCTAATCTGAAGTTAACAGCGTCTGAGAGCTCTGTGGCAGGGATCAAAGCAGTCTGTGTATTCCAGCTATGGTCCAACAAACCACTCGGGGCAGATGGGTCACGAAGGCCTCTGATAGCCACTGCCCCTGGGGTGGGACTGGGACAAGAGAGAGGAGGGTGGAAAGTATTTATTAGGCCTACATTATCTACACAAAGAGACAAAGAAAGTGCTGCTGATAGCAGGGAAAATCCTTGGAGGGGTCTCAGTGAATGTCAGCAAAAGGAGAAGCTGGAATGTTTGATTTTTTTTTTTTTTTTAGTTATTGCAGGAATTGGGTTACGATTCTTCAGCTGGCCCACCAACGCTACATGAGCCCGTAAAAGTAGTCAAGCCGATAAATCATCCAACTGCGTGCCTTATCTTTTTTCTCCCCCCTCTCTCTCGGTCTCTATCGTCTGTTTGGGAATTCCGTATCTATCATAAGGAGAGGGAAAGTGGAACTGAATTGTAAGTTGTTGCACTGGGAATAGTGTCAGTTTAAATGCAACAAGGCTCTGATTTACTGATTTATCTGAGCTGCGGAAAAGATTACACGTAGGATATGGGCTGACACAGAGGAATAGTCACTGCATCAATCATTTGTTGGGGAGATTCTTCATTCAGGTAATGAGCAGTAGTTGGACAATGCATCTGCTTTATTTAGCATTTCATAGAGTTTGATGTAAAGGAAAAACATAGACTCTAGGCGTTGTTAGAGTGCGTGCGAAACCATAAATAAATATGCAGTTAAATGTGGTGAAAAGAAGTATGAGTGTTTCCATTTTAAGTATTCACATCATGACAAATTGCTATAAATGTAGGTCAAGTGTTAAAGAGTTACAAAAAGGATATAAGGCAGGATAAAGCATGACTGCCACCTGTTGGACAGAAAAGGTAAAAGGTAACAAAGTTGAAAGCACTGTAAAATAGTCCTCTACTCATCACACTAGAGCTTAGTTTGCTTTTTCAGCAAACACAGCCCACTTCCCTCCATGAATCTTCTCAGACTAACATAAGTAAATCAACAACATAATCAATTTTTCATCTAGCCAACTTCAGTAAAATCTGAGTGGGCTCAGTGTGTTTGTGTGAGAAAGTGGGTTTATGATCAGTGAACGCACACACACACACACACACACACACACACAGCTGTACACTATGTCATAGCTTAGGGAGTTAAGTCTCAGACACACTGTCTAGAGGAGGGCTCATCACTCAGCAGCCTAGGGGGCTATGCTGCTGGATGTGTGTTGTAAATGTGGGGCTATTAGGGTCATTGACCTTTTGTGCAAGTGTGTGTGTTTGTGTGTGTGTGTGTGTGTGTGTGTGTATAACTACAGAAAACAGCCTGTGGTCTTCTGTCTCTATGTGTTGGGCGTTATGGGAAGTCGCTGCATGTTGAGGGATTTACACTTCAAAATCCAATTTATTCTTGCGCCCAGGTTTATGCATGTACACAAACCTCATATCTTGTGTGTGGTGTGTGTGATGTGTGTGAACTTGTATTTGTATGTACAGTATATGGTCATAGTCAGCATCTCCGCAGGGCAGGAAATATCTGACTCCTTTTGTTGTTTATTAGGGGAAGCAGCTGCATTACTGAGGGATTTACTTTACTTGCCTCACAAATATCTTATCTACTTACACTGCAGCCCATAACTATTAGGACAGTTTGTTTTGGCTCTGTACTTCAGCACATTGGATTTGAAGTGGAAAAATGACTTTGAGGTTAAAGCGCTGACTCTCAGCTCTAATTTTAGGGTGTTTACATCCACAGCTGATGAACTTTGTAGAAATTGTAGCCATTTTTATACATCTCCCCCAAGGGCAAAATAAGTCCTACATGGTTCATCTAATATGGTTGTGAACACCTTCAAATGGCCTTAAATCTTAAACCTGCAATAACCTGCAAGATGTTTTGCTCACTTGGGCATCGGAAACAAGCTCTACACACACAACACTGACATATTATCACCTTTTAAGTTGATATCGCAAACTTGATAGCAAACAGTTTATTTACACATCCAGCAGATAGGAAGCAACATTGGCCATCATTTGGAGTCGTAGTTCAACCAAAGCAATGAGCTGAGAGTCGCTATAAAGCCGAAGGAGAACTGCAGAGTCGGGTGATAATTATCTATGAGCAACCCCTTTCACTTAAGTAGTCACTTGATCCATTGTTATACAACAATATTGATTATAGCCGCTTTAAAGACAGCACGTTAATTGCACTTCGATTGCATAATTTTTGTTTTATTGGCATGCAGAGCCAAAACAATGTAAAATAATTCCTAACTACACTGTAAATCCAACCAGTACAAACAGGCTTACACAAAATCTACACACTGTATTAATTACTGTCTCTTGAGCAGCTTGATTTGATGCCTGATTTTAATCTTATTGCCAAATAAAATCATCTTTTAACAGATAAGCTTTTAAATGTTGAGAATTCTGGCCTGCCTTATTCATTATGGTGTAGATCATTTTAAAATATACATTTTTAAAGGGTTTCATGTGTTTGTTTTTTATTATGGCTCATTATGTTTTGTCAGATCACTGTTTTGAACAGAGAGACAAAATTAATCCAAGGTCAAACTAACAGACTATTAAATCCAGTGTCTGTGTAGTGGAGACAGAGGATTAGTTTGTCACTGTTAAGTCCAATAATTATTTATTTTCCAGGTTTTAGCAGTCCAAATGCACTTCCTCCCACACACACACACACACACACAGTACCTATTTCTCCTTCATGTCCCAGCAGAATTGAAGGAAACTGCTTTTCACTCCACCCCTAAGGGACAGGTTGGTCTCTGGTTTGTTGATGTCCCGTAGTCATGTGTGAGAGAGGTGGTGGTGATGTCTAGGCTGCCTGTGTCCTGTCTAACCTTCCATAAAAAAGGAGCAAAGGCCCAAAAGGTCCCAAAAGGTCCCCTGGTGAACTGTTGGACACAAACCAGACATGTGTGGACAGAGGGTTTTTTTGTCGGTTTGTGTATGTAAAGATGTGTGTGTGTTAAAAGGTGATTTTGTCCATTTCACCTCTTAACCACTAGATGGCACTAGAGCATTTAACATAAAAACACGACATACATCCTTATCCATACACACATACTATACATAAGGACACATGCACAGATAAGGATATATTCTGCAGTAACATCAAGATACAACATATGGGAAGTCTGCTATAGTGTCATAAAATATGGTGTCTATCAGATGGTTTTGAATTTGCATTCAGTTTTGGAGGAGGACAAATATACATCTTATTAAAATGCAGAATAATAGCAAAAAGCATCTGCATATAAAAAGCTTTTTTTTGTGTGTTTGATGTTCCCAAGGGCGGTAGGTGAGTGGGCGAAAACACTGCGGTGATGCTTGGGGGAGAGTGGCATTTTATTTACCTGTTTCTGTGGCACAATGGGTGAGAGAATAAATCTATACCCTGCCTCCAGCAATGTGATTGTGAATAAAACGGACTATTTTACTATTTTGAAGGAGAAGGAACACAATAGTCTAATGTTACACCCTTGAAACTCTGCTGTATAGAGGCCTTGGCCTCCTCTGTTATGGGTTTCATAAATGCCAAACCTGAAACGTGATATCTGAAAAGGTGAGTGAAAGTTAATGTGAACTTGCTTCAATACACACACCTTTTGGGCCTAATATTTCACTATGAGACCTAAAGCAGTCACAGCAGGCTTAGTAAGGTGACAGTAGTGAATTTGATATATGTTTTCTGCATTGTTGCTGGAGCTTGGAGAAATACCAGAGCATCTATTAAAAACATCACTATTTTATATCTTTAAAGATATATATGTGTGTTTATTTTATTTGTCTACAATACAGGAATAGACAGAGATAGTGGGAAAAAAAATGTAATTTAGTGTACTACACCTTTCCATAACAGAATTTGAGTAGCTTCAGTTACTAATGCTACATGATACATGGTAATGTGCTGCCCTGCGAAGGCAGAAAGCAGAAACTACAGAAACAGTGCAGTTCAGAAAAATGGTTTAAATTTTCAAGCTGGCTGGAAAACTGCTGACGTTATAGAACAGTACTAATGCCTTAATTTTATGCCTTTTAGGCTGATTATTTTACCTCTAAAAGTCATCGCCATAGAACCCACACAATACCTAAAAAAATGCAGATACTGCATGTGTGGATAATAATCTTTGAATGCTAGAAAATGGAGTATCCACAAACAAAATGTGTTCTTTTAGCTTTGTTGTCCATTTTAAATTCCATAACTTATGGAATTGGAGTATGTTTTGCTAGGTGTCTGTCTGACTACTGTCAATATCTATATTGAAATCAATACAATATACATTTACTGTAAGTACCACAATGTCAGTTCATCACATATTTTTGTAATTACAGCAAATTTTGCTTTTTTAACAAGTAGGCCTATTTAGTAGTTTAGCTAAGGCTAGCTGTGGCTGTTCTCACCAGCTGGCTTCTGCTTGATATTCGCTCTCTTGCTTTAGCGGTCTAGTGGGCTGTACCTCTATGGCAGAAAGAGCAGTAAGTGCAACAGAGCTTGGTTTTTAGCTCTGTTTATAGTTAGGTCCACTGCAAGTGTAAAGCTTTTGTCACACAAATTATACATCTACATTATATGTATGGCATAATAATTTGTATATTGTAAAACAATTGTTAAAAAGTCAGATTCAGGTCTTAATTGTACTTTAATATGTAGTTACTTTATCTGCCTTTGTAGGTCAGTATGGTAGGCTACTTTATGGTTTTAATACGATGAAAACTGTTATGAAAGGAACTCAAGACTGTTTGTTGCAACTATCCAAATGTACCTGTCAATCAAAAACTATAATATAACATAGGTAAAGAGAGTTGATAAGTATATATAGACCGTCTAAATTTTTTCCTCAACATTAAATTTTATCAAGTCCACCTGATAAGTTTGGAATTAGGAGGAGAGAAACTGAAGAGACTTGTGTATAAACATGCGTTATGCACATTCCCAACATTCAGACCCCCTCTCCACCCACTTCTCCACCCCTTGACTCTGCCCCCAAATTTTTGTTTTGGACGTGAGATCCTGTGATGCTCTGCCAGTGGCACCCGGGCCGTCGAGCGCTGCTCAAATATTTGAGCTCACACGCAGCCAAGTTGACTTAGTTTGGAGCACGGCGTTCCCAGAGCTTTGATGGGATGCCTGTGCCGAGCATGGGCTTTCAGGCAGGCTGCACTGAGCGCCTCTTGTGCCTCGCTCCATCTTGTGTCTGGTGGGTTTGACAGCCACATGAGAGAGGACTGAGGTTTCCCCCACCATCAGAGACAGACACGGGCACAGGACTTCTGCTATCCTAAGTTGTTGACTGGCAGAGATCAAAGTCTTCTGGTCGACAGGTTTGGTGGGTGGCAGAGAAGGTGGGTTTCTTCAAGGTAACTGAGGAATAGCTCAGCCTCCATTTTCCAAAACTGTGGTGCTAAATTACATCCCAGTACAGTGGCCTAGTTTTTTTCAGCCTTTTCCCATTATATGATGACCAGTGCTGATGAATACCTAGACTAGCAGAACTCACAAGGATGCTTCTTTACACAGTATCTGTACTTCACAGTCAATTCTGTGCAGTATGCAGGGTCAGGTGGTTCAGTACAGGGCTGCAAAGCAGTATTGTAGTGCATTTCACTTTTGTTGAGTTGGTTCAATACAATTCAGATCATTTCAAAAGACAGCAGATGTCAATTTGAGTTGACTTTAACTGACCTTACTTGAGTTCAGTTCAATACTACACAGTGTATAGTTTAAAAATCCATTCAGTGTGATTCCCTAAACAACAATTACTTGATGAGTTCAAACCAGTTCAACAGACTGAAAACTCTCCTAAGTTTGAGATCAGCAGGGGGATATGCAGTAGTTGTTCAATATGTAACGCTATACTTTCTTATTGCAGCCTTGTCAATTATTTTCCTTGTCAGAAGATTGTTGAGGCACATATCTGAGTTTGTTACGGTCCCTAAAGTTCTTTTTGTTGTTTGCCTCTTATACAGTACATCAAAGGTTTCAGCTTCATTATGGCATGTTATGATGCATGCTGAGGTGACAGGACCTCTTCCTGCGTTAACATTTGGATGGATAATTTCCATTTCGAGATAAGAGACAAATCAGGGTTTAATAAATGAATATTTGAAATTCAAAGACGATAATTTTCTCCCACTTGGCTTTTTGATAGCAGCGGAATGAAAAGTGAAAATCAGGCAAACATATTTGACAGAGTGGATCTGAAAGCCTATAATGAAACGACAGAGAATAGCAATGACAATAGACCGTAAATACGCGGGCAGTATCTCCTGAACAATAACAAGACAGAGAGGCTAAGCGAGCATAGCCGAGAGAATGAAATTCCATGAATACCTATGAAAGGGTTTCTGATTTTCTCAGAAAACCAAATCCATCTTGCTCTGAGTATAGGTTAAATAGGAGATGTTTGCAGTCCAAGGAAATTCCCATGGTAGACTAGAACCCTGTTGTTTCCATGAGAAAGAGGAAACCGGGTCTACGCAGAGACAGCGGAGCGCTGCAGCCCACGGGTCTGTGTGAGCTGGAGGTCGTCCAACTGAGACGAGTTCTGACAATGAGAGATCTGCCAAACGATCAGCACACATGTGACTACCCATGGAGCAAAGGGAATGCTTCCCTTCTTCTCTTTCCCCTTTTGTTTCAGTTATCTCGGAGCAAAGTGTCAGTCAGAAAAAGTCCTTCAGTTACTCACTTGTGAGTTACTCATTTTCATTTTCCTGCCAGTACGGAGACACACAGAATGCTCCTTCTCACCATTTACCTTTTTGTGTCTCTTTCCTTGCGTCACTTACTTTTCCAGTGACGGCTGTCTAACCTGTCACGTCTGATTTAAAGGAAATGTGGTGAAGTTTGGCTGCAGGGTAAGTTGAAGTTTCCACTTGTCCATCTCCAAATCAATTTTAACCTCAAGTTGAACTCCCAATGTCCTCCATAAAACATTTTCCTGTTTTATGCAAAAACCTAATAAAACTAACTCTCCTCTCCTCTCCTCTCCTCTCCTCTCCTCTCCTCTCCTCTCCTCTCCTCACATAATCATGATGTGCAATCCATATCTCTATTTGTCCTCAGACAACTCTCTCCTTTATCCTTTATATATAGTAATATTTAGCCAGAGTAAACAATGATGAGGTCAGTTTGGCAGCGCTGACATCTCTCTCTACATTAGATAACCATCCAAAAGCCTTGACTTCCTCTTGAATCATTTCCATATAACTAAGCAGTGGAGAGATTGCATGATTTAAATTCCAGTGATCAGTATATCACTACATCTGTTTATATGGATCTCATCTGCCATATGTCAAAAGCCATTTCACATCACTTCTTCTACATTTCTACACCCTTTTTGCTATAGGCCTTTACTTTCTACTTCATGTAGTTGATGTGCGTGGCAAAACTTAAAATAACCTCATCAATATCGCTCTTCTACAGTATTGGGCAAGTTACTTGAAAATTGTAATTGACTTCTCATTACATTTTACATTACTAATTACTCAACAGCAAACAGTTACATTACTCATTACTTTAATTTTGTTAGTCAGCTATGTAAGAGGTGCCTGCAAATCTTCCACACCCACACGTCTCATATTTAACACGTAGAAATAGATTAATGAAATGGTTTAATAAGGAGCCAGCTTTTTAGCTGTTAACGTTAGTGAATGCAAACTACAGAAGTCCCGTCCTCACAGTGAAGCTGCAGGGTTTACACAGACTCCAACTCTAAACAGAAGTGGGCTAACGTTAGCAAGCCAGCTAAGAACACACAAAATAGACACCAAACAAGCCAACCCCACCTTGCATTATGGGATTAGTAACTGTAATGATTTACTGAATTTGTAAACACATCTTTTTCTCTCCACTTCAGGATCTCTTTTCCAAAAAGGTTTCCAGAGTCTTGAAATCTTAAAACGCCGGCTTGGTGTTTCAAAAATGGAGGGAACAATTACACATTACATTAATTACAGTAAAGTTAACGAGGACTTTCTGTCGCCTCAAACCTTCTCTATGATCATTCATTTTAAATGTCAAAATAGCCGAATACACAGCACAGCTCAGATGTTGGCTGTGATACACGGTGTTGCTGTTTGAAGGAGAAGAGATTTTGCTGTTTTTATGTTGTTCAAGTGTTTCAGTATGGGCAGAGGGCTCCACTTATGCGTAATGCTGTCCAACACTGATCTTCTAATGCTTCTAATATCCTTAGCACACATTTATAAGACAATCTAGCAACACACAAGGGTTATGGCATTTGTAAAAATCACCTCCAGTATGTAGCTTCCTGCTAAAGGGTGCACTTCAGGGCATTTTGACTGACTTATTAGATCAGTTTAGGGCAATTTCTCTCGAGACATATTACAGTGGATGGACTGCTTCCTCAGAATTGTAAGCACTTGATATGTCAAAGCCAGCCACTGACAGACTCAGCGTAGGGATTAATATCACCCTTTAAAGTTTGACTGAAATTAACAAAGTTTTATTAATTGTCCTTCATTGCAATTTAATTTTCATAAAACCGCGCAAAGCATTAGTTCGATTATTCACCTTCCTATACCACAGCCCACATGCACACACACACATACCCATGCATGCACACACACACACATTGATTTGTCCAGTTCCATGTCAGTTAATGTGTAATTAGAATGAGCTTAATTTGCATTTTTAATTAAGCACTGCATAATGGGGATACAAGGCCCCCATATTGGTGTGGTATTTAATGGGGTGGAGGCAATCAGAGAGATGACTGTTAATTATAGATACACAGTCTGATTGCTTTCTGCTATCTAATGAATTGTCTGCCAGGATAAATGGCTTTGATCTAATGGACGTGGTTCCGATGAACCCAGTGGACCACCAGCTTTAATAGCAGCAAAAAGTTAAAGTTTACTTTTCTCCATTAGAGAAATCATTTCTAGATATTTAATAGAAATACATTTTATGTGCATGCTTAAACATAACGCTATTCGGTATGCAGGGGCTAAAGTTTACTTAAGCTGTTGACTAAGGGGTCATATAATAGAAAAGAAATATTTCACACGGATTGCGAAACTGAGTACATATTGAAAAAGTTAATCAGTTATCTCTACAATGTATGTTATTTTTTCATATTTTTTAATTATTTGGAAGAGCACTCTGTCAAGATGGGTTCATGGAAACGATAAAAGCCTCAACAAACTAGGTGGGAGGGTAAACGATTTCTGAGGGAATGCAATTTATTACTTAATCTTTATACCCACTAAATGAACGCACAGATTAATAACTGGTGTCAGAAAAATAGGGATAATATTATAAAATGCATCCTGTATGTTGTGCATAAATGATACATACTGTAATTACCAATCAGGCACTCAGAGCAGTGTATAAATTAGACATTGTGCAAGTTTAAATTTTTAATACTTAATCATTATAGGCAAGGTGAGATAATTTTACTTGTGCTCTAACAACCAAACAGAAACCAAGTGTAGTATGTGGGATATTATAGTATTTTCTGACACCAGATATTGGTCTGTTATGACACTTAAATACTATATTACATTACCTAACATTGTTTTACATTTTTAATCTCTTCAGAATTGCAGTTATTATTCTGAATGCCAGATATATGTCCTGGGAAACCCTGTGCACACTGTTTATTAATCCAAGCACACAGTTTAGCAATCCACGCTAATTCACACCGATTTCCACATCAGTATTTTGTTTTGTTTTTACCATACAGAAGACCTTGGGTGGCTCTGTAGAAATGTGTACAAATGACAAGGAAAGTGGTTTGTTTTGCACAGTAACAAACCACAGTAATGGCTGCATCTTTTTCTTTCAGATTCAATCTAAAAAAAGGTCTGCTGTATTCGGTGTAGTCGGGGTCCAGACTTTTCTAACTTCAAATTTCCCACTTTCAGCTGTAAAAAACCTCAACTGTCATCCTGAAATTTCTCATAACCACTCACGCAGCTCATTTCCCGCAAGCTTTTGTGGGTGAAGATGGCATTGAAAGCAAAATAAAGGCACCAATTTTTTAGGACACCTGCGGGTCTGTTCTCCGTGAGACGACACAGGTTTTCTCCACTGAGAGCTCATCCTTTTCTCTCCATTTCCAGCATACAGCGATTTGCTCCATGACAATTCAGGAGGTGATGACATAAGGCAAGATGACCTCACAAGGACACACAGTAAACAAGTAGATTTTTTGAACAGACACACATTTATTCACAGTGATAAAGTCAGGAATTTCTGACATACGGGATGTTGTGAATGTCGTGTGGTTCATTCCACATTCATACACATTCCCGCTCATATAGTGAGCGGCAAGGTAACAGTACCATCCAAAAAAGAACCTTGAGTGAGTCCAAAATAGCTCATTCAGCTGAGTCGATACCGCTCTTTGGCCCTTATTTTTATCAGCGTTTCTCCTTTACAAACAAGTATGAGCAGCACTCACATGCACATACACACATGAATACGCACTACACACACACACACACTCACACACACACACACACACACACACACACACACACACACACACACTGAACTTCCAACAAGCATATCCCTCTGCTCTTGTTAAAAATGCATGAGTGCTGGCATCCCATTTGGATAGTGGAAAGAGAGTGGCGAGGCAGTGGAGGGTGGGATGGGGGTAAAGTGACATCGTAGAAAAAATGTCGGTCTCAAACGGCTTCTTAAATAGCTCTGAGAGGGATGAAATGAAATTAGGAAAGAAAGCCTTTAGTGGCTTATTTGAAAGAGGAGGAAAGAAAAAGAGATGCAATTATCGTTAACGAGAGAAACAGGTGGAGAACGCCGTCATCAGCCATCACTGTGGTGAATAATCGTCGTCAGGGAGCGCTAAAGAAAAGCAGCCAATCAGGATGGAAAGTTGATTTCTGGGACAGAGAAGAATCAAGGAATTATAAATTAAAGCTGGTTGAGATTTCATGCTGAGCAGCTGATCAGCTGTTATTCGTACAAAAATTAACCCGAAAGGAAATCTGTGTTTAATGTTCAGTGATGTGATTAAAGATTTCACTGACTGTGCAGCCCTTTGGTTGACTGTAAAAAAAAAAAAAGTGGTGTCTTTTTTGTCACTCTGCACAGAAGAATTTAGCTCACTACAATAAAAGACCAAAAAAGTGATCGAAACTCTTCTCACTAGGCAGAAAGTCGATCAGATCACTTCCATGCTAGACGAGGCTCAGTGATGGTAAATTGTACTTAAATGATGAGGCTGGTGATATTCTATATTCTTGTCATTGTCTGCAAATCCCATAAAAAAGACCAAAACGAATCACTGCATGAATTCATCCTACTAAGAAGTATTGCCTGTGTAGACAAAGCTTGATGGCTTATTCCTCTGTGCCATAGACCTCCAGTGTTGTCCAAAAACGACTGTATTGGCCCAGATATCATCATATTCAAGGAAAAGACAATTGCATATAGTGAGTGTTGCATTATGGGTTGTTTGTAGCTTTAATGTTGCTAGGCTAGCAAGTCTCTTCAAGGCTGTTTATAGTGTGTCTTTTAGAGTTAGTTCTCATAATCGGTGATTCAATCTGGACTTCCTGGATTGCATTTCATTGTCTTACCAGTACCTTAAACAACGCGCCCCAACCAATGCATCCCCCTGCGTTGGTTTAATGCATGGCTGCTTTCAGTCTGAATGCCCGCTCAGTCCTAAAAGGGTTTGTGAAGCTCAGTTTGACGAAACTTTCCAAAAACAGGTGTTGGAAAAGTGGCTGGTCGTCTTATATTTGGCCCAATAAGATATTAAAGACACATATATGAGCCACACATTTGCACTGGATGATATGTTTCTTCAATATGATAAACATCAAATGTGTATTCATCTGCAGCTGAAAATAGTCCCCAATAAATACACTATTTACTCCTGTTTGAGTAACATTTGCTAAAAACTGCAGTTCCCAGATGATTTGGCCTTTTTAAAAAAAACAAACAAACTATATACTTGTGACCTGTTTTTAAGAATTTAAGTCTTTAGTAAGTATGAATGGCCTTGAGGCTGAGTGCCGCAAACAGGGTAAAGAAGTCGGAGACCACTGCGAGATTAACTTAGAAGTTGTTGGTTTTGGGCTTTTCGTGCGATGTGTTGACAAAAGTCTTATAATTTAAGACCTCTGAAGTGGACAATTTCAAAAGCTCTAAATGCCAAAAGAGTAAATAACTACAGCTATGTCATCACACAACAAATTAATACGATAGCTTTTTTGCTGGAGAGGCTTGTGTATTCAGACACTTACTTTAAACGCTGTCTTTGATGGGAAAGTTACGCCTGACATTGCCATCTTGATCTGTTTGCAGTTATTCTCCATGGCTCTGAATGGAAGTCAAATAACATCAGAGTTGTTAAGAGAACCACGGGGGCGTAGGATTTGTCATAGTGTATGTAGCCAGCTGGGTCCTCCTGAGATTTGATGCTTCACATTAAATTTCTCTGTAGCTGCACCCACTGACAGTCTGTCTGAGGACCTGAGCAGCGGCAGGTCTCTGTTTGAAAGCCCTTACTGGAAAGAAGTATTGGCTGGTGCCCGTGTCTCCTGACATGTGGCTGGCTGGATGGCTGACTGGGCCGGCTGGCTCAGAGACTGACCCTGCAGCTTGTAAAAGACATGACTCGGCCTACGCCTCAGTTCACACAGCCTGAGAGCACGTTTCTTTCTTATGGGTTGCCAAGGTAACCCCAGGGCTGGAAGAAAAACATCCCACTTACTGTCTACACAGCTGAGAGGGGGAGAAAAACTGACAGCGAGAGAGAAAGCAGACCAGTCCAAGTATACTATGATTTAGGTACAGTAAGTGTGTTTATCACAGTGGTATGTGGCGCTGTTTATTTCCAGTCCAGCCCTGCGATGGTTTTTATTGTCGCCCTTCCAGTTCTATAAAACATGTTCTCGTAAACTGACAAAGTTTTTACTCTTGACGGCGCACCTGTAGGGCAGTGTGTGAATGTGCTCTTTCTTAACATGAAAAGCCACACAAGCTGAAAGAGGCTAGCATGACGCACCGCAGAACAAACTGCAAGACCGCGGGATTTTGAGAAATTTGTCACTGAAATAACATCCTTTCTTGGCTTGAAAAGCTGAAGGAGACTTTCTGTGTATAAAACAGATGAAGACAGACTCTCATTCTGTTTCTGTTTCATCTTTATGAAATGTCTTTTACCTCTTTTATTTCTAATGGTTGAATCTTGAACGTCAACATGGTTTATTGGTCACAAAGGCACACTCATCAGCAGTGGTGCAGCAAGTATTCAGATCCTTAAGTGAACTTATGTATAGTAAGTATATCAGGAAAATAAATAAATTAATTAATAGTAAAAGTACTGGCTGCTGTGAGTGTTATACTATTATATATCATTAGATTATTATTACTCATGCAATATTAATAATAATAATATATAATTATTATTATTTGGTTTGTAAAAATTGGAAAAGGAAATTGGAAAGGAAATAGCGAGAAATGCAAGTCACAATAACAAAAAACCCCAGCAAATCCTCACATTTGAGAAGCTGGAACCAAGACATGTTTGGCAATTTACATGAAAAATGAAAACTAGAATAAAAATAAAATATTTGCCAATTAATTTTCTGTCAATCGACTAATAGTTTCAGGTCTACTAATCTATAACAAAACATGCTATTTTACAAGATCTTGGTGTGCTTTGTATGAAAAAATCTTAATTTGTAAAGTAACTACTGGCTAGTGAAATAAAAGGTTTTCCTCTGAGATGTAGCAGATGAGATGAGATGTAGAAGTATAAAGTGGTGTGAAAAATCAAAATTTGTACTTAAGTACCATACTCGAGTGAATGTATTTTGTTACATTCCACCACTGGCCATCAGTCGTACTAAATATTGCTGAATGTTATGTAACTTCCCCCATCACTATACCAAAAGACTGATGTTTTAATCCCACAGCAAGTTGGAAGTATGACATTAAATCTAATATTCATATATTGACCAAAACCCTAGAAGGATTAGGAGGGTGCTGACAATGTGAGTTAACGGTTTCTATGAATTCCAAATAAGAAAGTGGCTCATAATTCCTGCCTCATATCTCACCCCATAGATTTCCTGAAGTTCATATTACCACCAGCATGTCACAGGAGGTGCAGAATCAATGGAAATCCGATTCCTGCTAGAAAGTTGCAGTATTGTAAGCAGAGAGAAATCAGATAAGCTTTATTTACAGGGAGAATAAAAGGTGGATGAAGGGTTGTCACCAGAAAAGGTTCTGTGTCGTTATGCCACTGCCTCCATAGCTCTGCTACTCAGAAGATAGTACGTATGTATTTCACAGATATTTTCCATCAACAAGATGCGTTGTAAGTTGTAGTTTGTTAACAATGTGCTCTCTGGCCTTGGCAGTAACACTCACTTACTACTGTAGTAAGATAGCCAGACATGCTAATGATTGCATCTTATGTTAAAGCAGATAAACACACTCTTTACATGTGGAGAAATCCAAAGCTTGACAGACCTGCTGTGCCTAGTTACCGTTGCTATGCTATGATTGGACAATCACTGTTGAGGGGAGGGGTTTAGAAAATGGTCAGTTAGCGTTAATTGGCAGTGTAGTATAAAACTGTGAATAAATCATTTAATTTGGATACTAAACCTATCTGGTTACAGATAAAGAAGCAATTGTAGATGTCAGCGATAGCTCCAAGAATCACTGATATCTCCAGGCCAAGAGTTTATATATAATGTATTCATTTTAGTAAGGAGTGATCACAAGGATCAAGCTATGAAAAAAAGATCAATCCTTAATGTCACTTTCACTTAGAGCGGATAAATCGTTTTGGAACTACACACTTGTTATGTCTTACCCATACTGTGAGTCATAATAATATTGGAACATGGCACTAGAAACACTTGACATTTCCAAGTTTGAATATTCAGTGGCACATACTTGTTCTTAGACCTGCCTGGTGAGACACAAGTGTCAGTTGGAAGGATAATTTGCTTCCAGATTGAACTCAAAAAAACAAAAAACAAAAGAGAGATTTAGATTTTGGAGACTCATGCAGATAACAGTCTGCAAATGCCACAGAGGCATTCACAGACCAGATTGCCGAGACAGGTGAACTCAGGTGCTCTCGTTAACCCTGTGGAGTATGGATTTACACAACCAGCTCAAACAGCAGTTGACCAATGATGTTTTCAGTCCTGGATTGTATTGCTGTAAGAATAACTCCTCTGGGATCCACAAATGCAGTTTTGAATGAGTCTACAGCAACATGTAAAAGAAAAACAAAACAGAAATGGTATAAAGGTTTCATCTGTGCCATGAATTTTGGTTGGAATAACAGTTTTGAGCTAGACACCTGACTCACAATGACCCCCCAAACATGCCACATTTACACAGAGGAAATATCTCACATTGTCTTCTTAAAAGGATAATTTTTCTCTTTTGCTGTTGAAAACATTTCACTTTTCTCCCCTTATTATTTTGTCATTCTATGCAATTTTTCAGTCCATTCAATCTTCTCTTAATTCTTAACCTTATTGAGGCTAGTGTCAGGTTTTCATTTTGTATTTCAATTTAAGGCCCCAATTACTGGTTATTTGACACAAATTAGTTCAGTAGAAACCAAATCAGAAAAGACCAGGGACTTATAGATATTACAGACTCTAGTCTGCTAGCAAACTAATGAATTACCAAAATGTTTTGCCAGTCATTGGTGGGATATTTCCTATAGTTTTTCACAGTACCACTAGCATCAGTGGAAAGGATAGATTATATATTATATTATATATATGGACAAAAGTCCCAAATAGCTGGAGGCTGATTTGACTGTCCGTAACCAAGTGAAAAAACATATATTAGTGTATATTCTGTGTTAAGAATGGGATACTTGCAATGTAGTTTGTGTACTTTTGCGCTTTCATGTGAATCGAAGTATGGTTTTAGTTTGGCTTTAGTTTAGTTTTGCTATCCTTAATATTCCATAGGTTTAGTCACTTTACGATAATCAGACTTACACGTTCAGATGACTTAAATCATACTTAAGTATACTTATTAAAAGTGCACAAAACACGAGTATAGTTATACATTTAGCACTTTTTTTAAAATCAAAAATGTATTAATTCCTGTACTAGTGATATAGTGTAACTTAAGTTCTACTAAACGTCTTAAAAGTACATTTTTATTTTGTATAATTGTATTATAGTATGTAAGACAAGTACTCAACAAGAACATACTGTATACTTATGCTTTAAGTACATTTATTACATTTGTGAATATATTACACTGTCTACATATTCTACTACAATTCATGCTGTTACTAGTTTAAAATGTTTTGCAAAGTTGATTTTACAGTGTATTCCATGTAGTGCTTTAGTATATTCCTACAAAGTATAATAAAACACAATTAACTAGATATTTACTAAAAGTGTACTCTTTTGAGTTTGTGTTTAATATGCCAAATATGAGAAAAGATATGCATTTGTATTTGTCATACTCACACTCCTATCCTATGTAATTTCAAGTGTTAATAGAATTTATTTCAGAACATTTGATTTCAATGCAACTCATTAGCATTTATACTGAGAACATTTTGAAAGAGCTCCTTTTAACCAGTTTTTACATCAAATCGTTTATTTAAGTAAATAAATGAATTACTTATTTTACTTATGAAAACTACAAAGTCAAGATAACAGCACTTGTACTTCTCCTGGCAATACATTTAATACTCTTTCCACCCATGATCGGCAATCTCAAGACAATCACTTGCTCATCACTTTGGCTGGGCTTTATGATCCATCTGATGATGGGAACCCCTGACCTCAATTACTGCTTTAAATCAGCAGCACGAAACAAGACCACAAAGAGTTGGCTACTTCTAATAAGGGAGCTTTGCATTTTCTTTCTTTTGTTCCCAGACAAAAGATCAGTAAAAGGTTGTAAACTGTTCAACTTGTAGAATGGTCTTCTTCCTATTTGGGGGCCTTAAGTGACTGAGCCCTTCATTCATATTTATCACGCCCCTCAGTGTAGTGATTTAGGATCACGCACCAACTCCCTGAGCCCCTTTCAGTCATTACATTCCTAACCACAAAACTGAGACTAAATCATAATGTCATACTCTGCAGTGCTTAAGTTACAGTGACTGGTTGCAGTGTGCTCACCCAGCCTTCAGGGTCAGAGACTGAACCATATAACACCCTGTCAGCAGAGGAGGGAGGGTACGTCAATATGTGGTTACACACCTGTAATAACATGCTGTCCACCTTTTATATACACTGTCGCACACCTGTGAGCCACAGTCTGGCTGAGTCAGCTTTTTATTTGCTTGCATAGCCTTACTTTTTGTAGCTGGGGTGCTTGCCTGTATGTATTTTACCCTGTGGCCAACAGACAGCACATTCTTTCCATAGAAAATGTATTGCAGCATTGCAGTGGTGATCGCTTGGCATGATTATTTTCCATCTTTCTACAGACAGTGTATTGTTATATAGTCAGACTTTGGACAAGTCTAAATGCTGGAAAATGCTGTGGGAAATTCAGACATGCTGGACTCCAATCCAGCTGGGTGCCAAATAATCTGAATAAAGATGAGAGCATCCACAGAAAGATTCTTTATTATTAAAAAAAGATGATTTATGTGTGTATTCTTCCTTTGCCTGATAACACCGACTCACACTAATAATTGTTGCCACAGGTAGGAAATCTGTGGATGTTTCTACACGTCTTCTACCTGGATCGTAAACTATAAGGATGCTGACTTTGTGCCCGGGACATGCGACTGTAGCTTCAGTCTTATAGCATACTATCATGTATTCAGCCATCAAGCGCATATTTAAGATCATTTTTAAGATCCTCGTTTTAAAACAAGTTCACTGGAAACATTAAAAAGTCAGCCAAAGACAGTGTTTCTAACCAACTCATGCTGCTAACGTTAGCTTAATTAACTAGCTAGCCACAGCTGATAAATCTGCCAGCGACAGTTATGATTTCAGCAAAATCAACGGTTGCTGGCTAAAAATGTGAAGCTGCTTTTGTCTACCTCTGTCTGAAATTAAGGACATGTCGACATGTCCGACTTTCCATCTCTAAATGATCAGATGCTCACAGGGTTAATGGAAAACATTCAAGAAATGGAGATTAAGAAGGAAAAGGGGAACTTTCGAAAGCATGTGAAACAGATGCTTCTCATTCTCTTTATCTCCGTTGCTCCATCTCATTCTAAAACTTCTCATGAACTCCACCGACTCATTACAACGAAGGCAAGTAAAATCATTTTGACAAGATGGATGAGGTTGTATACCTCCTGGCACAGCTCAGGAAACTATATGTCAACTTGAATGAACATTATGTCCTCAAAAAGAGACAAATAAAACGGGTTAGTAATCTATTTAGATTTTCCCCCCCCCCACTTTTGGAGCAGAGGAAAAATCTGGCTCCTTCAATTGGCCTCAATAATGAGCTGGATGAAAATCAATACACCCAGTGTGTGTGTTTGGGCTATAATTAGCTTATAAAACGTACTAACTTCTGTAGTGGTTTATGTGGCTCAGAACACACAATCTGCGTCTTAGAAACAATAAAATACCCATATTAAAAAAACAGTTTAAAGCTGAAACAGATAAATATTTCTACAGAATGTTCTTTATTTTGCCAAGTACTTTATCTCCCTCTTTTCTTTGCCCACCAAAAGGGCCTTGGTGGTTGTAAGTGGTTATAATTGTACATCTGGTAGCAGTTAGAGCTGCGTACTTGGCACCACCAAGGTTTCTGTCGCTCGAGGAGAGCAGCAACGCGTTCCAAGAGCAGCTCGGGTCCGGCTCAGTTCTCTCACTTCATCTCCTGGATAGAAACAAAAGAACCGTTTGATTCAAAGGCGCCCGACCTTTGGTCTTTATGGGAGGGAGGAGAGACGAGAGATGCGTAAGTCACCGGCTTTCCTTCATATCTTTACTTTAATTTTTTTTCTGAATCCTCGGATGTTGTTGAGAGAGCACATGAGATGGAGAATGAGGATAATAGGTACGGGGAGAAGGCAGGAAAGGTGGAGTGTAAGCATGAAATAAAGAGACACGGGATGAAAACACCCCCGGAGATGATTGATGACAATAAGGCAGATTCAAGGCTTGCCTTCCACACAGATCTCCACCACACCTATAATGATGACGTGTCACATGGCCCTTTTCTCCCACTAGCTTAAATAGGTATTTCCAATGTGACACTTTTCCAATGTGACACTTTCTCTCCAGAAATTAATGTTATTTTCGGTCTCCCAATGGTAGGAAAGCACCGAGAGTGTGTGAACAGCTGAGTCAATGATATACTCTGTCTTGAACAGGCTTTGTTTCATGTTCGCCTCTAGTCTTTTACCATTTTTTACAACCTTTTCTGATAAGAACGCCTTGCTATTACCCCAAACAAAATTACTTTCCGAAGATGAAATAGATAGACCTCCTATGTAGTGCAAATGGCATCATCCCCACCAGAGCCATTACCATTTGGGTTATTTCATGCCATTTCTCATCCCAGATGAGTCCCTGGGCTTTCAGCTAAAGCCAATGTTTGCTGGAATAAAATGAGGTTGTGTGTGATGCCAGCTCCTACCAAGTGCTCTGTCCTCGTGAGGCACAACACCATGCAAACCAACATCACACACCAGCTCATAGCAACAAACCAATTCCAGACAACAACACATTTTTACTTCTTCTTAGCATCCAGATGTTGCTTGATGCAAGCAGTTGAAACATACAATTATGTAATATACCTACAGCAGACTCAGTTCTGGTGGAGTGTTTTAACAAGCCAACTGTTTTCAT
Organism: Macquaria australasica; assembly: GCA_005408345.1. Taxonomy (NCBI): domain Eukaryota; kingdom Metazoa; phylum Chordata; class Actinopteri; order Centrarchiformes; family Percichthyidae; genus Macquaria; species Macquaria australasica. Next base: position 600,008 of record SEMN01000133.1, on the reverse strand, counting down.
ATTTCACCGTGACACAATTATGAACATCTATAATCAATATAAATGCTTAAGTACTATAATCACAGTAATCAACCTCTTTTGTTGGTTGCCTAATACCCTTGAATTTCCAGTAAATAGACAGGGTTAGCCTCAGTGGGGTACAAGAACATTTACTCAAGTACTGTACTCAAGTGAATATTTTCATTTTGTGTTACTTTATACTTCTATTCCACTACATTTCAGAGGGAAGTCATTTACTCCACTACATTGATCTGACAGCTGAAGTTTTCAGATAACTTATCCCAATGTGCCTGTGACCCCTTACAAAAATGTGTAGATGGAGACCCTTGTCACGTTTTAGATGTCTATGAGTTGTTGGCAGGTCCACCAAAGAGAGGTTTACCCCCTAAACTACCTCTGTTCGAGGCCGAAAGAGGTGAAACTCTCTAATGTTCAGCAAAAATAAAAATAAACAAAGATTAATGAATATTCTAAAAAATGAATACAAATTTCTTTCTTTTCTTCTTTCTTACCCCATTAATAATCTCATGACCCCTCGGATTCATCTTGTAACCCTCTGGAGGGGGCACGACCCTCAGGATGGGAACCATGGACTAAACTACAGAATTGTATATAAAGTAGTTAAAACGTGCTACATCTCGACTACAGCAGTAAAATGTTACTTACACATTGATACATGAGCATTAATGATGCAATATATTTCAATCATGGGGGCAATTTTCTGCAGAAAGTAGTACTATCACTTTTGATACTTTAAGTATATTTAGCTAATAATACTTTGATTACTAAGGATTATGAATGCAGGACTTGTAATGGAGTATTTGTACATTGTGCTATTGGTACTTTCACTTAAGTAAAGGGTACTTCTTCCACCACTAGCCTACCTGATGTTTGATATACAAGTTTATAGTAGCTGGTGCTCTAGAAAAAAAAATGCTGTGATCAACTAATCATGATTCAGCTGGGTTGGAATGTAATTATAAAAGCATTATGAGGTGCTGAGAGCAGCAAGAACAAGACATGCAAGGGAGAACAGCCCAGACTCCTTGCCACCAGGTTACTTTACATATCTGCAACCCAAGCAGCTCTACCCTCCCACCACCCCTCCGGCTTCTTACTGTGGTAATGGCCAGGAGCAGTCACAGTCTCCTTGGCACAGCCCATCTGTTGTTTTTGTTTTTCAGACCGGGGTTGGAGGGGAGTGGGTTGATGGGTGGGCTGGTGTTGGCCCGGGTGAGGAATGAGAAAATGATGGGAGGCTGTAGCCACAAATTATTGCCGGTCTGTTATTACAGTAGGTTGAATGTTAGCAACGGTTACATGGCCAAACATTCTGACACAATGGTCATCTCTAAATAAAGCCTCAGCCTACTGACGCAGTTGGTCGTCCACTTTGGACTCGATGAGACGCATGGAGGAGGAGGCAATTTGTAGCTTGGCTGTACCCACCGCAGAGTCACATAGGAATCTACAGCCAATTGAAATTTGTATCAAGGTCAAAAATGTCTGCATTTCAGAATCAGAAACATTCTTTTAGATACTTTAACTGGGCGGTCGGTGGGCTCAGTGGCCGGCGCTGGCTCCCCACAACTGAACGGTCCTGGCTTCAAATCTCCACCCTTGTCCTTTCCGTGTGGAGATTGTATGTTACCCACATGTTTGTGTGGAATTCCTTACATGCCAAAAGGTATTAGTTCAGTTTAAAAGTGTTGGTAGGTGTTTGAATTTACTTTGGACAGAGCCAGGCTACCTGTTTCCTCCCACTTTCAGTCTTTATGCTAAGCTAGGCTAACCATGTACCATCTCCAGCTCCGTCTCAAAAGATAAGATAATTGCTTCCTGGCAAGCTTATAATTAGCGTACAGACATGAAAACAGTATTGATATTCTCATCTAACTAAAGAAAGCAAATAAACATATTTCCTATAATGTTGAACTACTCCTTTTAAAAAGGTCATAAGCCAGAAACGGTCTGCTTTTTGCTCTGGATAATCCACAAGCTGTCAAAAGTTTTCTTTATTTTGTAGTCCCAGTGACAACTGTTCACGCAGCAGTTGAGCTATACTGTACATCCAACTGAACAAGCTATTACATAAGCACATACTCACTAGAGCAATCAAAAGAAGTGCCTGCACACCTTTTTTCAAAACTGCCACACACTTTGCACATTTGACAGTTTACAGGCTACAGCATATGCTACATGGAGTGTGAGCAGTGAAAGTCTTGTTGATGAAATCTCATACTGTACCTTTCCTCTCAGGGTTTTATATTCAGGTCATTCAGCCACTGATACTAGTGTAAAAATATAACTTTCTCCTCTCAATGATCTCCAGACAAGCTGACTTTTGTTTGCAATGTAAGCAGCCCACCGGCTTCCTCGCTTGCTCTCTCTCTCATACACACAGTTGCTGCTAAAGCCAGCCATTGTTCCAGGCCAAGATAATACTATCAGTCCTTGACGGGGGAGTTACAGTTGGATTGGCACCAGCTGTTAAAGCATCCATACTTTGCGGACCTGATTAGATTACAAAATTACACTCAAACTCATCTGACATTAATTATTGGACCATAATACGTAGCTAACCTAGCACTGTGCTTTACAACCCAGAACTACAAACAAATTGCTTGGTTCCTCTCTGCAGTTGAACATGTCCAGAGTAAAGAGAGACATCTAAATCTGCCGTCATAGTATCCATGGAATTGGTAGGTAATGTGCTGTAGAGACTTTAATAGGGAATTCAGAGAGCTTAATCAGTATCCCAATCGCAATCCCCCAAGGAGAAGAGAATGTTTTCCATTGTTGGCTATTGTTGCCAGACCACCATCTGAGATTCTTGTGCGCGCGCGCGTGTGTGTGTGTGTGTGTGTGTGTGTGTGTACGATCTAGCCAATACTGTTGAGAGCTTGCTTTTCTTTAGTAGTGGACTGTGCTCATGCTGAAATGTAACACTTTTAATTTCCTCTTAATATCATGGCTGTAGATTTTAGTTTCCTTTACATGTACAGGGAATGGACCATTAACTTTTGCCAAATATAATGTGACACAATTAAATACTCACTTTGTGGTCATTTCTTCTTGTGAGAGGAGCTAATTCAGCTCTTCAGTAACTTTTAAAGAATAATGCTGATAATATTCTAGATTGTATTGATATTATCTATTCTTCCTGTGAAGCCATTCTTCGGTGCACTGGGTGACATTACAGAGAACGCAGGGACACTCATTGTTGATTTTGGTCTTTTATGGGATTTGTTGGCAATAAGAAAAATATAAAACAACCCCAGACTTACTAAGTATTGAATTTGCTAACTAACAGAAGGACCCCTTGAGCTGATAACACACAGGACCTTGACACTGATAATCCAAGCCTGCAACAAATGATGAAACAAGGATGAAACCACGACCTGAGTGAAAAATCACCATAACAGTAATTTCATACATCCTGCCTTGTATGACTAACTCACACAAAGGGCAACTTTAAAACCAACCAACGCACTGCCATCTGTCATAAACAGCACACATCATGAGAACGGCCCTCTTCATCTGTAAAATTATGTATACCATCTCTCCAGTTAATGCCCACACATCTGTTGTCACTGCCTACAAAATCCCCATGTAAAACAGACAACTGGCAGAAGAGTGAATCAACTGTGAGAGAGGGGGAAGATGTAGGTAGTGATAGATTTACTGAGTGACGCAGTGGAGAACAGTCTCTGAGATTTACGGCAGGTCTGCTGCCTTCGAGGCGGAGACACCTCCAGAGCCGTCCTGGCTCGTTCCCATTAAGATTAATAATGCTAGCATTTACAAGGCCCAGATCTCCCCTCAGAATCCCGCCACCCCTGTGCCAAACCACCGGCAGAACGCAGCAGAGGCTGACAAGAGAGGAGCCAAAGGGCAGTGAATGAGTGTGTGTGAGAAATGGGAGTTAGAAAACACAGTGTGTGCCTCAGTGATTCGCCACAGCAGCTCTTTGTGATGCTGTGGTTTTTAGCTTTCTTACAAGCTAAGACTATATTTTATGTTTCATTAAATCTTTGATGAAGTTCTAAGGTTGGAGTGTTTCCCTTTTATTTAAATTTAAATTTATTTAACAGCTTAAATTTGGTTTGTATTACAACCCCAGGACTGATAAATGGGAATTATTTGCTCCTTAAAGCAATAGTTTGACATTTTGAGTTTATTTGCTTTCTTGGTGAGAGTTAGATTAGATCAATACCACTCTCATATCTGCCCAGTAAATATAAATATAGGGTGACTGCCCAACAGCAGCCTGTTAGCTTAGCAAAAGACTGGAAACAGGGGGAAACAGCCTGGCTCTGTCAGAAGGTAGTAAAGGTAAGTACAAAAACTAAAAACTATTCATTCTACTGGCCAAGAAAGTGCTAAACTAAGCTAACTTATGAGCATGGTACCAATCTTCTCATTTAACTCTGCAAGAAAGTGAATACCCATATTTCCCAAAGTGTCAAACTATTCCTTTGATTCTGTAGGAACAAACCTTTGGGAGGAAATTTCCAATTTTCTTGACACATAAGTATAAACTGACCAAAGGTCTTCAATAAGTATGGTTTTATTTACACCATGTAAATGTTTTAACAGAGATGATTAGACCTCTTGTTAGTCTGTTAATATTTAATATTGTGATTATAAAGTTAATACAGACTATTTTAAACTGTAATAAAAAAAACACATGAAGGCAACAGATTCAGTCACACCTTATGAATTTAATTTTTTTCACAAAGATGAGAAAGTTCAGCCTAACTCCATACATTTCATGGAAAATTTATATTTAACATAATAAGCTGTCTGTATTTTCCTGACTTGTAAGGCTATTTCTTTTAATTTCCCTCACAATCCATGGGGTCTGCTCTACATAGCTTCAGATATCTCATGTAGTCTTACTACTGAGTCTCAGATTGAAATAAAACTTTCTTCTCTTCCTCCTCACTCTCCAGTGGAGCGTACTCGCTCTACAAGGTTGAGATTCGCCTGTAGTGCTACCAATTTCTGCACTCTGTCAGCTGAGAGAGAACTATGCACGTTCGTATTGCAAAAGCTTGACTGTAGGCTTTCGCAAGCACCTGCTGTTGGTGGGATCTGGAGTATAGCAGCGGCCACAGCGGGCAGTGGCTCAGAGGAACACAGCCCTTTCCACCAGGTGGATGCGGACACGTGCTGGCATGAGCTCCATATCCCGGCCTCCTTCCATAGTCCCTGCTTGGCTGAGAATCTGGCAAAGCTACCAAGGACTTTACCCTCTTCGAGATTTAGATGGTGTGACAGATTGGATATCACATAGTAAGCACTGTTTATCTGCTCCCCGGAGAGTGTCTGCTTCCCAACATGCTTTGGATCCAGCATGTACGCTGCTGCGTGGATGGGCTTCACGCAAAACTCCTGACACCTGTCTAATGATGCCATGACAGCTTTCTGTTCAGCACTGTGCAGCACAGACCCAGACAGCGAAGCTCCGAGTTGGCATTTTAACTGACTGAACATGTCAACGACACCAGAGAGTACAGTATCTTCTCTTTTCATGTGATCAATATAATTCCCAATCAAGTAGAGCAAATTTTGACTGCTGCTTAACCCTTTCCAAAATGCTGCATCCTGTACTGTGGCCCTGATGGATGCTGCAACATCCAGTGTGGGTGAGATGGCCATCCCTTGTTCTGACCCTCCAGGAGGCTGTTGAACATGTTAACCACACCAGTCCAGTCAGAGCTAATAGGCAGCGCTAATCTTGTCCCATGAGGTTTCTTTGTAGTCTGCCATCGTCTAAAGGTCCCTGCTAATATTTTTTGCTCTCTAACGTACCTCACCACCCGCTCAGCTCTCCAGCACAGACCCTCCATAGATGGCTGTGCAACCACGTCATCGAAGAGCTGCTGGATGCCACATGCTGTGCAGCCGATAGCCGATATGTGCGGGAAGGCTCCCTCTACTTGAGCCCAAGCTGCCGTCATTTCTGGGGCGTCATCAGTGACAACAGCAAAGACCTTTTGTGGCCCCACTTCATTTATAATATCTTTCAGTTCCTCAGCAATAAGCGTGCTTGCATGTGTAGAACAGTGGCACAGGAGTTGCAACCATATAAGTGATAGTTCCAGTTTCTTTTATGTTAGACCGGCCACTGCAGATGATGGTGACACAGTCCGCTTTCCCTATGTCGTCATGAACCTGGCTTTGTACTCTGTCAGTCTCACAGTCTAAGAGATGAGAGGACAAAGCCTCTCTGGTGGGCGGACAGTAAGCAGGCCGGAATGTGCTGAAAAATCGTTTCCAATAAATATTGTCTGCGAGAGTGAGGGGTGAGGAAGTGGCATACACAGCTCGTCAGGCACTCGTCAGCGTACGCCTGGCTGCGCTGATCCACTGAATCAATGAGGAACAGTCCCCCAGGAGTGGCAGATGGTAAGAACAAGAAGGAGGAAAGCAGGAATGGAGACAGAGGAGCTCCCATCTGGGCCCAGTGACTGCTTTGAAACCACCAAGTACTCCTTGCATTCGTTCAAATGCATCTGCATCTTAGTAGCATTATTTGTGTGCCTTTGAACAGTGGTTGCACATGAAGGTCTCCTTCCCATCTTTGATAGCCGGGGTGACTGCCGCACTGCAAGCATGTCCTGTATGAGTAAAATGAAGAAAGGTTAAATATTACCTATGTATCAAAATGGTTGAACTGACAACTCTCGTGTGTCTCTAGGTGTTACTCCCCTCTATTATTATAGGACGATTTGATAAATTTGAGTGTGCAAACTCTTTTTGTGCTTGCTGAACTTTGAACATTGGTTACACACATCCCTGCACTCTTTTTTTTGTCTTTTGATGAGTAATGTTTTTCCTCTCTACCTTTAAGATGACTGAAATTGAACGACAGTGGTTCACATATAACCCCTTAAGTGAATTATATCTTGTGACCCCTCATCACAGGTTGCATCAGTCTACAGGTGGAGGCCAGTTAAAGAGTGATTTTTCCCTCACTATGTTTCATTTGGAATGCTTTCCAAAGATTTTAAGATGTAAAGGTTTCTTGTAATCCTCAAGAAAAAAGCAAACAAAAACAATAAATGTAATTCTGTGTGGCAACATGTTTTTTTTTTCTATTTTTCTCACAACCCCTTAGATTTATCTTGGGACCTTGTTCTTCTCAACCCTCAGGTTGGGAGCCACTGCCTCAGGACAATCTGCGAGTTGCAAGGAAAGTATTGTACTAAGTTCCTTCAAAAGTGAAAATTGCATTCCTACACAGTGCAGAATTTGAAGCACATTTGAAGACGCCTTTGACTCAGTCTTACTGTGGATTTGTGCCCAGCTGAAGTGATTGTAACATTGGCTGCTACAAACATTAGCAAAATGGTTCAAATGAACGAACAGAGTCCTGACCGTCCCGGTTGTAAACTTGGAACGGATCGCGGACTGTCTGAACATTGAAAGCATCCCGGCACGATTTACGAAGCAATTTTAGAAAACGGGTCGTAATTTAGTCAGAAAACTGCGTTACACGGCGTTTATTATGATTGTGTAGCTACTTCCCGAAACAGAACGCTCCGTCAAGTAAGGGAGCTCACATGGATCAAAAAACGTGGGTTCGACTCTGGATTTGTGTGGAAGAAAAGGGATGGGAGAAAAAATGTTAAAATATATACTTTTAAATGCCAGGTCTATAGCTGGATCAAAAACCATGGAAGGTCGGAAGGTAAAAACTAGTCAATATGAAATTAAAAGTACAGAATGGTGACGATAATACAGGGGTCTTCATTGGTAAAAAGAATGACTCCTGTATCTTTTGTGGAGTGTAGCATACATTCACTACTTACTGTGAGTCTCCTTTTTATTCTCACAGCGGGGTTAAGTGTTACAATTAACTTTATTATTCTCAGCAGTCAAGCTTGGGTCACATTCTCTATCTCCAATGTCCCTACTCTCCTTTGCCCTCCCTCCTCTTTCTCTCTCTCTCTGTGATGGCATAACCCTGAATTACAGTACTTGGCCCTAGATTAATGGGGTGATTATGGTCATATAATATTGTATTCCTTAAAATGGCTTTAAATGCCTACCACTCAAAAATGCTTCTTGATATGAATAGAAAATCTTTAAAAATAATAATAATACTGAATGGTTGGCTGCATGGCTTTGTCATTAAATGCTTCAATTGTTGGGTAGAATAGACCTTTTTCACATCCGGCACCTTGGCATGTGAGAACGAAAAGCACAGGTGTAATTAATAGTATTAATTACACCTGTGCTTTTCATTTAGTAATTTCAGTTCTAAGGCTTTGGTATTTTGCATGACAGCTGCAGTGGCTTCCTGGAACTGAGCCATCCTTAATGTTATTAGTTCCACCTGGGCCTTTTCCTGCCTTTTCAATTTAAAATATCAGCTGTGAATAATAAGGTATGTTTTTAAAGTTTAATTCCAATTAATTACATCTTTGGTTTTATTATGGGTCTCCAACCTGCAAGTTGCTCTTTAAAGTAAACAGAAAATCGGCCGAATAACGTTAGATGACGCATGATGTCATGATGATGTCAAGTTACGTTACCAAAACAGACATTATGCAGACGCACATTGTGCAAATCGACGTATTTCCGTAATCGATGACGTCGCGTACGTCGATGAATCGCCCCAGCCCAGTAAAGAAATGTAAGTGGTAAAACCATAACGATTATACGGAGCCCCTCTGGGGTCATATGGTAGAAAAAAAAAACGGGGGGGGGGGGTTGTTTGTTTGTTTTTTGACTGACCAACAGTCCAAAACCCAAAAATGTTCTGTCTATTATAATGTACGACAAAGAAAAGCATCTAATTCTCACACATTTGAGAAGCCGAAACCATCAATTGCTCAAAAAATGACACACGATTAATGACTTATCAATTTTTTTCCAGCTCAAAATTTTGCCTTTTGCCTTTCTTTTCTCTTCCAAATAAGTGTGATTAACCTGCACAGTATAAAGTACTGTGTTGCACTAATTTTACTGTTGTTTGTCCTAGATGAAGGCAATAGTTTTTAAACACATGTAATCTAAATCCTTGTCACTATGTGCGAATTCACCAAACTGATCCCTTATTACTGCTGTAGGTCTGTGCTGGTTCCAGTGTTAATAGCCCACACTGATTTGCTCTTACACTAAATAACAGTGATTATCTCTAGCTCGGGGTCACATTTCAGTGCCATGTGTCTGTCATTAGTGACATTTTTGGAGTTTATACAGTGTCCAGGTTTTGTGCCAAAGCAAACTAACTCTGTCTAATTTAAGGGGAATCCGAGCTGGTAATGTTAGGTTATATCACAGCACTCTTCACAGGGAGAATATTCACGTTGACACGCTGCAGAGAGACAGAGAGAGAAACAGGACCTCGCTAAAGCCGAGCGCTATTATTTTCCTGTCTCTCAGCGTTGGATTAAGTCGCCCAGCCCTTCAGAGAGCATCAGTATTCGAGCCAGAGGAGTCCAGACCACAGGGACACCAGTGGAGAGGAAGCAGGATGATGTCATGACATGGCAGTGATGGAGGGTGATGTTGGTTTTCTGGTTAGTTGGCGGGTTTGGCTGCACTCAAGCCTTCTCAAGTCTCATGGGAATTGTTTCACCATTTATTCAAAGGTTGTACTTTTTTCATACTTGAATGACTTGATAGGAAATTCCATAGGGGACGGAAGGAACAACACAATCAAGATGTCTTGGAGTAACAGAATTTGATTTAAAAGCACATTTTAAAGTATGATAAAAAAAAATGTTTTCCCTCGTTTAGTTCCAGATTTAGTTGTCCCCCAAGCAAAAGCTTCCTCTCTAATCCCATTTAATGTGCAACTGTAACAAGATGACATACCAAAAGCAGTTTCATGTTGGCATCTTGATTTAACTGTCACTCTTGCACACAAGTATTTTTTTTGTGTCAGAATACAGTAATGCAATCTGCCACAACTGTAATGATGACACATAAGCCGCGTCTATCTGTAGGTTGTTGTGGAAAATTTGGCTCAAAGATTAAAGTTATAGTTTAAGATCCAAGAAACGCTTTCATGTCTTCTCTGTGAAATGGCCCCTCTTTATATTGTTCTGTCAGAGTCAGGTTTAATCCCTCAGCGCTAGCTTTGGACCCAAACACTTTGTGACATAAAAGCCTTTCAATTACAGCGCAAAATGCACTTCTTTAAACATGAAACAGCGCCACACACTCTTGACATAGGAAGGCATTAGGCCACTCAATGGAGATGAATTAAATGGTATCATTTTATTCCACTTTAATGGCCGATCTCTGCTTTCTTGGAGCTTAAAGCTAGAATTACATCATGAGACTCTGTTAGCAATTACTTGATTTATATCAGAGCTTGACTACTTTGAAACAGACTGAAAATAGCTTTAGTGAGGTCTTTTGAGAGCAGTTTATTGGAAAACATCACTTACTGTATGTGCCGGCTGTACGCTCTGCTCTCAGACAATGGCATTTGTTGTCGTGAGAGGTTTGCTTTTAACACCAGTTTCATTTGTTCTCTCTGTCTGTGGTTGACCTTTATTAATATAAAAAGTGTTTCCATATTGTCATTATGCTAGCCTTCAAACAGTGAGAGGTTTTTTTGTAGATGTTAGGTACAACTGGGTGTTTGTTTTTCTTTTCTTGTAATTTTTGGGAGCACACACTGAGAGCTCCCCTCTTGCTCCCAGCTTCTGTTCTCAGTTTGTTATCTCAGAAATGCTAATTCATGTCAGATATTAATTTGATATTGCTCTCCATGATAAGAGTGTATGAGAGAGTATACTTGTTCCCAAACATTTCAGGTATAATTTGATGAGCTACATTCATGGCTGACTTCTGATTTAATCTTGCAAACACTACTTCTTTCCAGTTCAATTAAAAAGCCAAACATCGGTGTCATCGTCCTCCAGCAGCTGTGCAAAGGCAGCACAGATGCATCCCGCAGCTTCTCCCAGTAAGCAGTTGGGATCCATCCAGGTCAATTATAATCCACCACAACAGTTGGCTGAGTGTGATTCATTATCTTAAGGTAAGCACAAGCACGAGCACATAGTTTAATACAGGATTAAGATAATTAGCGATCCTCAGTCCATTCTTGGATAAATATCACAGCTGTGTTCACCCACACTTAAATCATTGATCTCTACCCCTGCATGCTCTACCCTTACCACCCAGCAGAGGCCACTGTGGCCAAGCGCCTTCACAAGACCTTTGACATCCATACATATCTCTCTCAGACTCACCGCTGACCTCAGCTTGATGGCTAACACACCGAGGCACTCGAAATGACAGAAATGCCTCATAGTGCAACACCATGGCTCTGCAGTAAATGGCAATTTGGCGAAGCTCATGATGTTTTTGATTTTTTAACCTGTCAGAGTGTTAGTTCATGTCCATGGTCATTTTTCAGGCTGTAGATTATACTGCTGTCAAGGAAATATCCCATTAAATGCCCTGTGGCTATGTTTGATTTGCACATGTCAACAAGACATTTCCCTGTTCCTACATGAGAAAACTTTGCATCTGTGACTGAAGCATGACCAGCAAATCAGGTGGCGACTATACTGAAAATCAGTTACAGACAAGTGAGTCATTTAGCAGTATTTGTCCTTTTTAACAGGGTCACAAGGCAAGAAAAATTGCTTTCACACCAGTTGCAAATAAGAGGGAAAAGTCTCCAAACTCATGACAACACATGCAAACAAACAAGCATAAAGGAGCATGGGTCACAAGTAGACCCTCATGATGCAGAGACACTTGTTGTGATATTTACATGACAATGCATTTCTTCAGAGGTCAGTTTGGTTCCTAGTACGCAAGACTGGGTGCAGCACCCAAGTTGGGTGTGGTTTAGGCTAGCTGGGTCCAGGTCTGTGTGTCAATATGCCCAATGCCCAAATGGATCCGAGAGGACTTGCTCTCAGCTCTGATCACATGGTGCATCATGATCATCAAGAGAAAACAATGGGGTTTTTTTTAGGCGAGATGAAGATTGTGAACTATGAAGCGCAGGAAAAATGACAAGTATTGCTGCATTTTTCCAGGTACAGGTTTATAGTTTATGGTCGCTATAATCATTCCTCCTGTTCATACTGGCCTGGGGGACAAAATCTACAGTCCTTCTTCTGCAAGTATTGTAAGGTGGTTTGGTAATTTATTGCTAAGTTTCATTTGTTTGTATTAGTTTTGCATTTGGACTTCTGTTTTACACCCAGAGTAACAGGCTCAGTGCTCTGTAAAGTCTAGTGCATCGTGGTTATGACTGCAAGACAGTAGTACCAGTGTTCTTTGATAAAGCCGAGCCCCTTGTGTCACATCTTCTCTTGCTGCAAATGTAATGTTACTGTACAGAGGCAGAAGGCAGTGCTTCCTTGCTCTTGCCATAATAATGTCTCTCCTTCTCTCTCTGCCATCGCAGTACCTTTCACTTTACTGTGTGAGGACACTCCAGTGAGCAAAAACAATAATGACCGTCTGCCTGTAAACAGCAATTTGCACAGGTACAGTGGCTCGCCATTCACAGAGCGGCTATAGGCACAAGATGGATGTATTGACCAACAGAGGCTGAGAGGCAGTGTGTCTCATCTCCCCTTTGAATGCAACTAATGTCCCGTAAGGAAGCAGGTGTGTGAGGGGAAGCGGTTCAGGAGTGAAAAGGATGTGTACAGCTTAATGGATCAGAAATGGCAGCTAAGAAATCAATCTCCCTCCCAGCGTCTCTCCTCTGATTGTATCCAATCCGTATTTTTGTTTTCCATGTGAAAACAACAAGCTTAAGCGCCTCAGTGAGTTGCAGCCATCGCTCCATTCAACCAATAAACACCCTGGAAAATATCACAACCATTTGTCTTTGAAATTATCTCACACCCAAATGGAGTTTTACGCCTGTTTTTTTACACCTGTTTTGTTTTGTGTTTTTTTGCGAGGCAGTGAGAAAACACAACAGACTCGGATGCTAAATCTCATAACAACCTGCAGAATCACTGAAATGGAGCAAAAATTAATGATTAAAGTTCACAGGCAACCAGTCTCTGTAGATAAACACCAAAGCCATTGTTTAATGCAGCAGGCAGAGGCAAAACATTTGTCGGGTCCAGGACTGTAAAAGTGAAGTCAGATGGGAGACAATTTGTCTAAAATGGAGAACAACATTTAAATAACAAAGGAGCGTGAACAGCCAAGAAATATAAAAGAATTCACAGAATAATTTCCCTTAAAAACTAATTACATTGCACACATTGTTCTTACAGTATAGTTTGAGTTTTTACAATCACAGTGTACAGTACTTATGAGATTTATAGTGCCAGTATGCAGGAGTTAGATAATACACACACACAAAATTGTTTCATCCTTGAATGTTTTAAACTTCCCGAGATGTTTTAATAATGTGTGTAATATTATAAAGTTGTAAACAATGAATATCAAATCAAAGTATAGTGTCTGTATCAGAGAATTTGTAAAAGGTGCTATCATGATGATGAAATTGGTGTGAAATCACACACAAAAAAGGCACTTTGCATTTCAACAGCAAATCTTCCTCAGACGTATTTGTTCTGTCAATGTTTTTTTGTCAGACGTTCATGTAAGGAGCCAGTTGGGGTAAATCCTGTATTCTTTCTGCTGCTTCTTCAGGTGAAATATCACTCCCTTTGCCATATGCCGTGACCCAAGATTAACCCTCTTAGCGTGAAGCATGGGGTCGGCTGTGGAGCCTGACAGTTATATGTTGTCATAGAGACCCGTAGACTGCTAAACTCCCTCAAAAGCATCATAACCACATCTACAACCTGATCCACAAAACACAGACGTAATCAAAAACGGCAACGGTTCACAGTCACACGTTCTCTTTGGCTGCGAGAATAAAGAAAGGAAAACAGCAAAGGAAAAGCAATGACCGCAACAGACACATTCTTGAAGTGTCAGGGGTTAAAAGGAGCCCTTTGGGTTGAGTGCACATGCTTCCAATTAGGTCTCAAATAGGCAAGAGGAAGCAGTTGATTTAGGAATATTACTGAAGAATGACTTTAATTAGCTGAGAGACCAAGGGGCCCTGCATGTGGGTACCACTGTCAGCACCAAACAAGGCCAGACAGCATTAATCAGCAGCACCAACAGGGGCCTTCTTGGGCTGAACTCGCTGGAAACAAGACGACTAGGGGTGACATTTGTTTATCGTCGCCCTCCTGATAAATCATATCTGTTGACAACAAGTTGAAAGAAGAAATGATAAAACTAAAGCAGATGGAAGAGACAGAATTGCATAAAAGGAACAAAGGTTCGGCCCTGCTCGTTGCTTTGTACTCCGCAGCGGAAACCATGCTATTGTCACTTCCAACTGGCACAGCTGGATTGTGACTCATTTGAAAGGCAAATCTAGCTGAATTGAATGACAGTGTATTGCTACACGCAAAGCCTCTTCTTATTAGATTTCGAAGGCTGTGACTCACTCTCTCTGAATATTTCAGCATGCAGTGTTATCGCGTTGATAATGTGAGGTAAATTAGGCTTGGCTTTTAGATTTTGTCAACCAAAACTGCATTTATTGGCTTATTAGAATCAATTTGTTGTTGTGGTGTGTTTGAAATGTTCCGCTGAAGTACTTTGGAAGTGCTGACTAGTGAAGACTAGGTGAGGGTATAAGGTAGGGTAAAGCTTATGAAAGTTATGTAATCTGTCATCAGAGCTGATGCTTTAAACTGTGTCCAATGATGGAATGTAACTAAATACATTTACTGAAGGACTCAGCGTAAGTACAGTTTTGAGGTAATTGTAGTTTGCTTAAATATTTCTACTTTATGCAACTTTACACTTCTACTCCAGTCTTCAATTATCTGACAGCTGTAGTCACTAGTTACTTTACAAATTCAGATTATATGTACAATATAGATGAGTTTATAAAATAATGACATAGCGTTATAGATTAAACTATCCAACAGTATACAATATATTTCAGATTTGCTCCACCTTTGCCAGCTACAACAGTAAAATGCTGCTTACACAGAATGCATCAGTAATAATAATCCAGTAATATAATATATAATAATATATCGGTCATCAGTATATCAGCCTTTTTCTGCATTATGAGTACTTCCACTTTTGATACTTAAAGTACATTATTTGATAATACTTACGTACTTTTACTTAAGTAACATTTTCAATGCAAGACTTTTACTTGTAATTGCAGTATTGCTACTTATACTTGAGTGAATACTTCTCCCACCGCCATTTAATACCACTTTATACATCTACTCCACTACATTTCAGAGGGAAGTATTACACTTCTTACTCTAATACATTTATCTGACAACTGTAGTTAGTAGTTACAGTACAAAATAAAAATGTACAATACAATACAAAGCATATGAAGAGCTTATAAAATATGATGTATTATACTGATTAAACTACCCAACAGATTATAAAATTGGAGCTGAAACAAAGTCTATTAGTCAATTGATCAACAGAAAATTAATAGGCAAGTATTTTGATAACTGATTAATCATTTTTATTAAACAAGAATGCCAAACTCACATGTGAGGATTTGCTGCTTTTCCTCTTTTTAAACTACAGTAAACTGGATCATTTTGAGGTTTGAACTATTGGCTGGACAAACAAACATTGTGAAGGTGTCACTTTGGGCTCTGGGTTATTGTGTTGGGAATTTCTTACTATTTTATTTAAGTTTTACAAACCAAACAATCAATTGATCACTTGAGAAAATAATAAACGGATTAATCCATAATGAAAATAATCCTAAATTACAGTCCTATATACTATAAAATATGGAACAATTAGCTTCACCTCAACCAACTACAACAGTAAAATGCTGCTTAAACATGAATGCATTGGTAATGATAATATAATGATGAATAGCATAACAGTCACCGGGGCCATTTTACTTTTAATTTTGACACGTTTACTTAAGTAACATTTTCAATGCAGGACATTTACTCGTAATTGAGTAGTTTTACAGCGTGACATTAGTACTTTTACTTACTTATACTTAAGTAAAGGATCTGAATACTTCCTCTAACACTTCCTGTGCCCCATAATGCTAAGATCTCAGTCACAAATCCAATCTGTCAGCCACATATAAAGCACTTCTCAGATTCAGTCTCTTCCTCCTGCAGGTGTAATACTAATCATCGCATTATATAATTCAGTTCAGTTTTATTATGTATTGCGGCGGCAGCTCCCCTCAAGAAGTGCTTTGCTTTCAAACAAGCCACCTGAAACTAACTTTCCACGCATTTATATTCAGGCGCTGACTTTAACCAGGTAGAGATCTACCTAAGATGAGTAATTATGTAGCAATTACCCAGCCGAGTCAGTGAGCCAGTGGAAGAAGCAGCGTATTAAAACCATTATGGGGCTTTGACAGCTTCTCTTAATTGATTGATGCACAGCAACTAACTGGTGATTACCATGCTGTGTGCTCACATGAATCATCTCACATGGAGAGAAAAAAAAATGCTTTCAGCCACACATCACACTCCAGAGAGCATGAACACACATGGCATGAACATTCACATGTATGGGAGGGTGTTAAATGAATCCACAAATGTTAGAATATTATCATCACGATTGTGTGTGTGTATTCATGCAGGTGTGTCTTTGTGAATATGCTGGTCCATTATGTATAATAACCACAGAGGCTCCTGTCAGAACATTTTGTGTCTTCGCTTGACTTCACACTGACTATTTTATAAAAAACCTGCAATTTTCTTTGCATTCTTTAACAGCTTTTGTCTCTGGACTGGGTTCTGTGAGCTAGGAGTGAATGATTACAGAGGCTTACAGAGCACAGTTAAAATTGATAATTACATACATAAAACAGGTATGACATGAAGAAATGGATATGGTTTTAGTCGGTCCCCTCTTGCTGATGCAGAGCATGTGATTTAATTTATGGAGGGATAAATCATGAAATTTAAAAAAAACCCACTTTTTCAATTATTTTTTCAAATGTTATAAAATCTGACAAAAGGTCACGAGCCTGTTTCGAACCTCCGGATGTGGTGTTGTTTCAGCCCAGTCATCAGGAGCCCCTACAGCTGATGGTTCAGCACAGCAGCATGTGGTCAAGCAGGTCAAAGTATCAGGTGATACTGTGTCATGCTGTTGTTAAAGCAATAGTTTTGGGAACATTTTGGGAAACGCACTTATTCGCTTTCTTGCCGAGAGTCAGATGAGAAGATTTATACCACTTTCATGTCTGCATGCTAAATATGAAGCTACAGTCAGGAGGTGGTTAGTTTAGCCTACCATAAAGACTGGCAACAGGTGGAAACAGCTAGCCTGGCCCGTCCAAAGGAAACAAAATCCTCCTACCAGCACCTCTTTTGTTTAATCCGTACAAAAACGGTTGTGTAACAACGACAAATTGTGGTTTTACGGAGGATAATGTGCTATGCTATTTCTTGGCCCACAGCAGTGACTTCCTGGAGTCTTCTTGTTACCTTGAGGTTGCCAGGCAACCATCAGAGACTTCACTTCAGTTTTTGTGCAGCTTAAACAAACATGATACAACGTGTTAATTAAGTGAGCTTCAGAGGTGCTGGTAGGCATATTTTGTTATCTTTAGACAAAACCAGGCTAGTTGTTTCCCCCCGTTTCCAGTCTTTATGCTAAGCTAAGCTAACACGCATAACAGCAAATATACTGTGTGGTGTTTGTAGATGTTTCCTAATATGAAAAAGTCTAATAAATATTTATAGTTGGACACAGTGGCATACAGTAAGGAGCCAAACCCCCCCCCCCCCCCCCAATTCATGTGCAGTTTGTCCTACATATTTGTATATTTCTCAGAAGCAGCGGCTCCTCGACCCTCAACTGCTTCCAGATGTCGAATTCCAGAGATAATCTGTTTTTTTGGATCTCAATGAGAACGGGGTGTCTTGCAGAAGCTTAAGGTCTAGATCCGACCCCCAGATTGTAGACATCTTCATGGTAAGAAATAGAAATGCACACAAGCACAAACACTAAGGCCCCAGACCAGGCAATTTTCAAGATTGAAAATTTATATTACGACTACTTTAAGCCTTGGTGGCATAAGATGATAAAGCAAGAGAGCACAGAGACATTGTGGTGTATCCAGTGATATATTCTGCAGAAAAACAAATGAATACAAATAGACATTTTTATGAGACAAAACCAAATTTTTTACATAGAATAAACATACAAATAGTCATATTTTCCAATTCAATTCCACAGTGGTCTTGACTATATGTTGTTGTCACACAAATTCATAAACACACATACTAAAAACACACACCAAATACAACATGGTATTTATTCACATCAAGACAAATTACTTCTGTGTGTTAAAGTTTTAATAGCGATATATATAAAGTCATATATCCTACAAATACTGTCAAGAGGGTAAGTAAGTATGCCTTTTTCTTTCTTTTGGCTGTTTTGTACTTTGATTACTATTTATTCATCACAGTTTATAGCTCTTGAAGTGGTGTTTCGCTGATGGTTAACAGATGCTTAGGGAGAGACAGAACAGATAGGGAGCACAGGAACAAAGTGTGAGAACATTGCCTGTTTAACGCGCATCATCAACAACACACACATTACAAACATGTCTCTGTGAGCGATGTGGTTGCCAGTTCTGGTTGCCAGTAAAGCAAACATCTACAATGCATAGCAACGCAGAAGAGGGATTTCTGGTTGTTTAATAAATGCCATTGACGTTGGTTTTGTTTTGATTTTGAGGGGAAATATTCAGTATAGCATTTCATCACAGCTGGGCTCCAGGACCTTTAGCTGGCAGGTCTCCCATAGCCAACATAAACAACCAATCCTGTAAGCCGGGTGCCAGGCATCACAGCAACCCAAAATGTATGTGGCAACAGATCAGAGCAGAGACCGGGCACTCGGGCAACTCGTCATCCAATCAGAGTAAAGTTTTCCAGGCTGGAAAAAGTGTCTGAAACAATTATCGTAGTTTAGAGGGAAAAGCAATTTAGCAGCAAACTGAACAAGAACTTAAGAAAAAAAAAGCTCCTTCACAAACATAAGCGAGTAGAGAATTAATGTCATTACTGTACATCTGGGTATTTTTCTGGCGGCAAAAACAAAAAATTGGCTTTGTCTGAGAGACTATTCATGTTCAAATTTCCCTGGCATCAGAGCAGTCAATACAATGTTTGGCAGCAGCTCGCCTTCATGGACGAATTTTAGATCAAGATTCACATCCATAGAGGGGAATACCAGTCATCCAGAATAAGCTGAGCTGGAAACCGTCCTGAAGTAGCCTCTTTAAAACAGCCAGACAGGCCTGAAAATACATCTACAATCCCCGACCAACCTTTTGCCTTTTACGTGTGAGGCTGCATGGGACGTTGAAGTGTGTTATGGAAGGGTTCTCTTGTGGGAGAGGAGGCAACGTGTCAATAAGACACCAGATTGCAGATCATAAAGCATAACAAGCTCACATTTCTCAAAACAGTCTGCTTCTGCTTCAGGGAAAATGGAAGCCTTTTGAGAGAGAAGAGAGGGGGAGAAAAAAAAATTCTGTTGGATTCCAGACATCGTGGCTCATTGTTGTCTCTGCAGAAAGCATAGCAAGATTTGGGGCCCCGCTGCATAGTCACCTCAAAGAATTCAAAAAGTACTCGGTGGGAAACTGTCCAGAAGTATAGCAGAGTAGATGTAGTCTGACTTAGCCTACAATAAAACTTAGTGATGCTCCATGTACTTTTTCTGGTTGTGAAGTTTACAAGGTAGTTTTTATGTGGCTCTTAGCAATTGACTGTTTGCCAGCTGAAATGACCGTCACTGTCACTGGCAGATTTTATTATCTTTAGATAGCTAGCTATTTAAGCTAACGTTAGCTCCATCAGTTGGTTATAAACACTGTCTCTGACTGACTTTCTAATGTTTCAAGCTGACTAATTTTAAAACCAGAACCCTGTAAAACCCTGTTTGTCATGCCTCCTGTCGTGTCTAGTCTGGTCTCATCTGATCACTTGCTCTCTTCTCTCCTCCCTTGCCTCCTTCCTCTCCTCCTCTCACAGAGATGTGAGGAGCGCTACCCTGGGTTCTGGCCTTGGAACAAGCGGTTGCCTTGTGAGGCTCTGTTTGCTCTGCGACGTGTTTTCTCACATAGCAGCGTTTCACGGCCTTGCCTGGCAGATCACACCTCTGTGTGTATGCCTGTGTGTGTGTTTTTGGGAATACTCAGTATGAAGTGCTCCAAGCTTGTGAATTCATCTATAGTTTGTGCACATTCTCAGCTGCATAGGCATAAGCGTGAATCTGTGTGTGTTTTGCTACTTCCTTACTATGTGCAGCATTTGCATGAGCATATGTTTACAGTACTGAGTTGTGTATGTGTGGAATGAGAGTTGCCCACGGGTAGTGCGTACTTAAAGCCTCGCTCACCGGGTAACTAATGAACCAAGGCATGCCTGCCTTCCTGTTTTCTTAATCAACAAACATTTAAGGGAAATCAGCAGGTCTTTATAAGGCTGTTTTAGAAAGACTAAGAGGAAAAACACTATCTACCTAAAGTGCTCTCAAATGAAAACCAGGAGAAAATGCTTTGGGAAAATGTACTGAGAAAGTGATCATATCTCATGCTCTCAAAAACTGGCTCTTGTGCTAAATCAAGAAAGATTTTAAATAGTTCTTTGCCACAAAATGAGTATACCTGCTGGAAGTTGATAAAGCTATTACTCAACATTTTAACACAAAATCATTAGTGGTTTTCTCATCACTTTCTTAACCATTAATAACCAACTTTCTTTAATCATTAATAATGTGAAGTAGAAGAAATATGAGGCACCTGGTATTAAAGCACATCTGAGAAGAATCCTCTGACGAGATATAATATTAAAAGTGGAGTATTCTACCTGTTAACAATAATATATTACTCTTTCCATATGCAGCAGGCAGCAGCAGCAGATGGCTGCCAGAAATGTTCCGTACCTGGAGAACTCACATTGTTCCAGGCCTGTATATTTGGGCTTTTTTGGGGAGTTTTTCTCTATCTGAGTCAAGGGTCTAAGGATAGACAATGTCGTATGCTGTACAGACTATAAAGCCCCTTGAGGCACATTTGTGATTGTGGTATTGAGCTATATAAATAAAATGGATTGACTTGACTTTTATTTTCTTTGCAGAGCATGCACAGTATTCTTCAAGTGTGCTCTTTTCATTACGTTTAATATTCTTAAATTCATAACAAAGAGCTGCAGGTCGAACACAGACTTCTATTGGCCAATGAGCCAGCTCCACATGAGCAACTGGGGGCTGAGTGCCTTGCTCAGCAGCATCTCAGATGTTACGGGGCTCTCAGGTATTATTCTTGTTTTTGTCACACACCCAGGGCTTCGTTTTGTACCTCTTGAAGCTGTAAAAAGTGTCACTGATTACAGTTTTACATGGTGGACTCATGAATAATGGATTTGCTGCAGTGTGTTAGGATTAATAAACACATTAAAACTTTATTCTCAGTCAATTTAGACACAGGTCATATTTTTTTACATCAAATTATGCAACATATTTTGCCCAACAGCCTGTTTTCATCGGAGCCAACTATAATATTGATTTTGTCTTTTTTTTTTACAACCCCTGTCCATGTTGAAGGTCATGCTGCCTATTGATTTAGCCTCAAAATGTTGCCACAGGTTATTGACCAGAGACTCAGATAAAGACATTTATATACTCTGCTAATTTAAAATGCACCATTGTACTGTAAAACACTGGCCTCAGCTCAGCCATGGAATTCTGATTCAAAGTTTAAATTTTAGGAACATACAAATGTGGTGAATAATAGTTGGGAAATGGTGTGTTTACAAACATGTGCATGTCTGCATCTGCAGTGACACAGCAGCCATATGAGGCATTAAAGGCCACTGCAACGGGTCAGCCTACCACAGACAGTTTTCATCAGTCTGGACTAAACATACCAGAGACCCTAAGTGAGATAGTCCTTGTTAACAAACATATATATACTGTATATGTGTCAGTGAGGAAAAAGAATAACATATTACATCACTCCCAAATCATGACGCAGAGCCAGTGAGCTTCTTCTGACAAAATAACATTGCTGTATTATGTGTGTTTATCACATCTGTCCACTCCACAGTCCTGGCCTCTCCAAAGATGTCTGAGACGATGCTTTCAGAGATGTTAGCATTCCCAGACTCAACTCAATCTCAGGACATTTAGCACAGAATGATCTAAGGGGTGGGATTTCCCCAAGATCATCTCTGAGGCAGCAATGGAAGGCAACGCGTAAGCACTTGTTTTTGCTGAGCTCCACCAACATCAAAAATACCTTCAGTGTCAAAATAATTCACGCTAACAAGGCTCAAACCTCACTTGCTGAAGATCACCTCTTAAATTAAACTGTGTAATTGTATTGTGTTGTAATCTTTGATATTTTTTGCATGTGAAGAGTTCAAATCATAGCCGTTCACTCCTGCACCCAAACCAGTTGTCTCCCTCAGACAATCCCACAACCACCCCTCTGATGTTATCACTGTAGCCGTACAGGACATGGAAAAAGATCAGAACACAGACAAACTCTTATGCAACTTGAATTACAGCACCCCACCATCATGACCTCCCTCTCTCCTATTCCATACCAACAGAAAATGACTGGTTAGAACCAGACAAAGAGGAATTTCAGCACTGTGGCCAAAAAACCAGGGACTAAAGCAGAGATCACATTGCATGTAGATGTAGTTTTTGAGCTTACACTGATACTGGCCTCATGCTGACTGCAAGGTTTCACAGTATTGGCTAACAATAAGTGCTTATGCAACAGGGAGTACAGAAAACATATACTTTGAGCAGGAGTCTCTTGGATTTCCCAATGTAGTCAGTTGTTTACATTATATTTTAACCCCTGTGTTTTGCTGAGATTGGCTTAATTCCTCATTGTTTGTGGTCTCACAGACCGCACTGCTTTATGTAATATAATAATAATAATAATAATAGCAAAATGAACCAATTGTTTTCTTTTCAATTTTTTTTGGCATTGAAGTGTTGCCCTTCACCACAAACTCGCTTGGACATTTAATGAAGGTAACAAGATATAGAAATGACTGTAAAGCAATGTTATCACACCAAATAATTTTGTATCTTATGTGGGCTATGCATAAACAAATATAAACGCACATTAATTCACATTTGCTTTTGCTGATTTTCTGTTAAAATGCGTGCTACATTTGTTACAGTTGTTTCAAGTGGAGAGGAGACATAGGCATCTTTACGGCAACTGATCAACACAGAGATGTGACAACCTACAGGCTCATATAGCACAAGTTCCCATTTTAGAAACTCTTGCCCACACATTTTCCTTCGCCCTTTTTCTCACAACCTGGACCTCTGTTTTCTGTCTCACACTCTTTCTGTCTGTCAGCTCTCTCCCTCAAGCCTCTCTCTCTCTCTCTCTCTCTCTCTCTCTCTCCCTCAAGCCGCTCTCTCTCTCTCTCTCGAAAACACACATATATATATATATATATACACACAGGACTTTTCCTGTACTCAACTCCCCTTCCCAGCAGAGTGATGGAGCTTTGCTTTTATGAGATACCAGAGTTGGGCTTGCGGCAGGATGACTGACTGGCTTGTAGAGAGGACAGAGGAACCATTTTGTGCCCCGCCGCCTCGCTGAATCCCTTTTAAAATATTCATTCATAAACTCCTGGAGCCTTTTACTCCACATCAAACACTAGACCCATAGGAAAAGCACTGAGCTGATGCATCCAGAGAGGAAAACAAAAATACAGGGTAAACAGGACCACGGGTGAAGACCAAAATTAATCTAAATATTTATGCGCTAAATATACTCTGATATATTCATTGTGTTTTTAGGGAAATGATTTGGACCAAAAGTGAGTCAACAGGATTTGAATTTGGGAAAAGCTGTTAAAACTGCTTACTCATTTTGCAGAGCAGCTGTGTTTATCTCTGTGAAATAATCCAAAACAATTAACAATTCGATGTAATTAGATGAAATTGCAATACATTTCCTAAGTGGAATAAAGAAATAAAGCATTACAAACTGTTTTGGTGAAGTTTAGCTGATAAGACACCGTCATTTTCCTCATCAGGATTGGGCTGTAAATCCATCTCTAAATTTGCACATAAAGTTCTTCCCAAATTCTTAGTAACTAGTTTCAAACTAGTCATTTACTAAAATGGGTTGCACCATTAAAACTTAAGAACTTAGCTGGTAAAGACCTGTAGTGCTACCTAAACAGGAAGTCGCTGTAGCATCAAAAACTGAAGCATAACTTCCAAATAGCACAGTTTTAAGAGAACAAATGAAATATTAAACCACTAATCCTTTGTAAATAGAAATTTTACTGTTATTTATATGCATGCATGGAGAAATAAGTAGTAGAATGAGTGGGAAATACCAGATTATGCTAACCTAGCTGGCGTTATTAGGCCAACGTTTTGTAATTTGAAGTGTGTTGTGCTATTTTTGTGATATGTTAATTTAAAAACTTCCCACTTACAAAACAGAATTGTATCCAGTGTCATGTCAGATGTACCTCTTTTACTCCTCACTTTTAACTGGTCATATATTAGCAAGCTAACGAATGTTTTGTCAGTTGGTTCTGTTAGCTAAGCAACAGTTTTACCTGTTATCAGGGTATAAATATTTAGTAAGAACTAATCTCTACCCTAAGAACTAGTTTGTGTGGGGCAAACTAGTTCCTACCTTTGGACAGAGTTTGGCTTTCCCCCTGTTTCCTGTCTCTATGCTAAGCTAATCTAAGCGGCTGCAGCTAAATATTTACCGTATAGAGAGTGGTTGTGTTGTGTGCGCGGTCACTTCAGCTTCACTATAGTAAACAAGTTTAACTGGATGACAAGCAAAGTAAGAGCTGCAACACAAACACCCGGCTGCCTTTTAAACACAGAACTGCAGTTTCATCTTTTTTTTGTTTGTTTTCATTTTTTCCTTCCTTGTCTCTCCACAAAGGACTCCTCTCTACAGAAGCTTCCCTGACATCTCGAATGTCACCCAAACTAACTCCGTGCTCACTCACTGCTCGGCTGTGCAAGTACAGAGTGCCTGGGCGGCAGTAGGATGTCTTCACAGACAATATTACGCTTTCTGTACTGAATGTCACAAGTAATAGACCCCGGCATGACAGATATATGGGTATGAGAGTGGGCCAGACACAGAGAAAAGAAAGGAGGAAATAGAGAGGAAATCAGGAGTGATTGTGATTAAAGCGAGGCCCGAGATGAAAGGGAGAAATGCATGAGTGTAGGAGGGGAGCACAGTAGGGGGGCAGTGAACCTGACTGGTCATGGCTGTCATTCTAATGCCATCCAATAAAACAATCGTCTTGAGTCTTTTCCCTCAGTTTTAAGCAATTAAATGTAAGTGTGCAACGGCTTGTGTATCTAAATACCTTTTAAATTAGCTGCTCATGTGATTGAGACTAGTTTAGAAGTAAATGTTACACATATGAGAAGGAAAAAAAGGTGGACATGTAAAAGGTGGCCTCTGTAAAATCTTAGTTTTCGTGTTTTTCCACACTTCCATGTTCCTGAAAGCACCTTGGCCTATTTTTTATCCACTGCGTCAACACAGTTTGTCACGGCAGGGGCACCAAACATGCAGGCTGCCAAAATATCCCATTCTGGATTGGGTGTTAGATGCCCCCTCCCCTCCCCTCCCTCACCCCTTCCTCCTTCCTCCTCCTCCCTCCTGCAGACACCATAAATCACCCTATGTCTCTTCGAGGTTGACCTGCTGTTGAACCACTTGCTTTTCAAAAATTCATTTAAATAGCTAAAGCAGGGGCCACACACACACACGTACATGCAATTCTGTGAGGTCAGATGTTTAATATTTAATAACCTTACTACTGTACTTTTGCAGCTACTTACAGTGGAGTTGCACCAATAGAAGCAAATAAAAGTTAAAATCTGGCATCAGCTATGAACTGATAAAAATAAAGCAGGTTAACTCCTGTTTGCTCAAAGGCATGTGGTTCATATTTCAACCAAAAAGTCATTCACCACGCTTGGTTACGGAGATGGTATCTCATCAAACGCTTCTTTATATTCAGTTTTCATTTGGATAAATTTGCCTGTGACTGAGCATTTTGTTTTCTGGTGTACAAAGGAGATTTGGGAAGTTCAGGTGGGTCACCATCAGGTCATAAGAAAAAAAGAAAGGGAGAAACAACAGTGAGTAAAAGTCAGAAAAATAGACACAGCAAGAGACACATGGAGATAAACAAACACTCAGAGAGAACAAGTGAGGAAAAGAGAAGGAATAGAAAACCAGGGGAGTGAAAAGGCAGACAAAAGTGTCCTGTGGTGAGGCCTGCAGGAAATGAAGTCAACAGTCTTAGAGAAATGAAAATGGGAAAAGCAGCTGTGGGGCCACAGTCCTCGGCTCCCCCAATCTGCATGGCCTATAAGGGCCAACTCAACTAAACACCACATGGTTAATGAGTAAAGCCAGAAAATGACACTCTAGTTGATGACAGACTGTAAATTAAGTGCTGATTAGACTGTGATTCTGGCCTTCCTTTTGCAACAAGTGCTATAAACTGTTGATATAAGCTACAGAAAATCAAGAATACCAATGTCAAGGACTGCAAGCTGCTCATTGTGATTTTCATAAATCCCATGCCAACTTATTATGGGATAGATTTTTAAAATGGAGGCTTACAAGAGTTGAAATAAAACATATAAGTGTGGAAAAAATAGATATGCACGCATTACTGGCTGGGATAATTGGATTATTAGACTTTGTAGCAGTAAATCCCAGCTTAAGAGTTTTCATTAATCACATTCTGAGGTAAACACTTATGCAAATGTCAAATGTTTTCAAACTAGATTACAGTATAATAGGTTTGTGTCCTGCATCCAGTCTCTGGTGTGAATTTACTTCTTTATTTTTGCAACATTTTCTGTCCTTGATTCAGAATGTCCACAGCCCAAAGAGGATTAAAAACATTGTTTGTAGCATGAAACAAAAACTGCTACACAGAAGTCCCAACAAAGAGCAGAAGAATGGAGGGATGGTTAGGGTCTTTTCTGTTGAGGACGAGCCCACACAGATGGACTGGGACAGGGGAGGACTGAATAATGATTAATCTACCTTGGCCACAACAGAGAAGATGCAAACATGGCCCAGGAGGAGAGCCACTTCAAACTCTGGCAGAGAAAGGAGAAACACAGGCAAATATGCCATCATTCAGCGTGCTCACTGGACCTCGTGCACATTGTATCCTTAAGTGATGGACCAGTGAAAGAGAGAGCTATTTAAAGACTTATAGAGACCATGCTTAAAGTCAGCGAGTGGGTGGTGTGGTGTGTGTGCGTGTGTTTGTGTGCGAGAAAGAATGAGGCTTATGGGAGCACACATAACAAAGGAAGAACTATCTCTTTGTTATTCGCTTTTAATGGTTTTTCTAATTACCTTGCACTGAGTAGTTAATTATCAAAGGCCTCCATTGATTGAGAGGCTGTAAATGAGAATAATCTTTCAAATATTGTGATATGAGAACATGTTGTTACCTTAGTTACTTAAGTGTGTATATATTATAATTAATCTGTACAATACACTACAGGACAATACACACATCAGTTGGAAAAATTCCACACTATTATGTACTGCTGTAGAGTTCAGTTTTAATATTGATCTAGGGTCTAATCATTATTATGTCATGTTATTCATACCGTCTAACTTTATTCCTAACTGCAGTTGTTGTATTTGTGTAGCAGGACGAGTTGGGTTTGAGCTACAGAATAAAAATGTGCTGATTTATTTAAGCGGATCTGGTAACGGCCAGATGTGACAGTGACAATCCACATAAAATTAAAACTGAAACACTCGTCGATTGGAAGAAGATTTTGAGAAGATTTTAATTGATTAATTGTTCAAGTAATCTTTTAAGCAAAAGTGCCAAAAATTCTCTCAAAAGTATGAATATTTACTCCTTTTCTGGTTTTGGACTGTTGGACTGTTGGCTGAACAAAACTTGAAGATGTCACCTCGGTTTTTGGAAAATTATGACGTACGTTTTTTTGCTGTTTTCTGACATTTTATAGGCCAAGCGATTAATTGATTAATGGAGAAAATAATTATTTTCGCTAATGAAAATAATCACTACTTGCAGCCCAACAGTAATATGTAAAGTTTGGCTACGTTTGTTGCGGTAAGCTAAACTGTTGAAACTCATCACTTTCTACATGTGCTTCTGAAAGCAGTGGGCCTTTACTGTGAAATGTTTGCGGTTAGCTAACGTTCCCAAAAATTTACTTGACTCGCACTTTTTCTGAAAAGTCGTTTTGAAACATTACATGGACGAAGTAACATTAGATTCATTTCAGTGTTTAACAAAGCTTGATAAAGGAGAACGTCTTTGAAAATGAGGTCTTAATGTTAAATCTCATGACCAACTTTTAGCTACTGGAGTAAAAAAAAAAAAAAGAAACACAACGGAGGAGGGAGCTGTGTAACGTTAGCTCAGCAGGTCTGTTTTGGTTTGTGGGGAAAAAAAAAAAAAACTACACGGAGCCACGCAACAATGAAGTGGCCTGGTGAACAAATGTAGGAGCACGTAATGAAGCGGACACACAGAGGACAGCAGGTGTAGCCCGGCTCTGATCACCATTAATGTTGACACTGTTTGAGAGGTCTGTATTTGTACACAACACCAGCACGAACCACTATATGCGCTGTATGTACTTGAAGTTGATCGTGATGATGTTTCTGTCCTCCACGGTGGGTGAAACTTTAACTAAGGTTGATTATTGTTGTGACACAATCTCATTAACTGCCTTCAACAATATGATTAAAAAATGCACAAAAGACTCTTGTTGTATGAATGTGTCCACTAGAAATTAAGAAGTGACGTTTTACAGTTACAGCCTCATGTTAACTTACATTAGAATAATACCAACGGATGTAGGGAGGAAGTGTCGTTTGGGTATTGGAATGTGTATCAGGAGAAAATTTGAATTGGTGCATCCCTACACAAGAGCAAAGCTGGGTGTGCTTTATAGTCTTGCAGCATTTTTAGTTACTAAAGATTTTTCCAAGAGAAACTCTAGCCCAGTAACATCATGAATTGTTGTTTCCGTTTTAGGTTTGCTAATAAATCGAAGAGGCACATTTGCCTGTTTTCCCAAAAGACTAAAATCTCAAAAAAAAAACCTAAAGCAGTGGAGGTGTTAGGCTCCTACTTGAGTTGTAGGATAATGAAGCCACTGTGGATTTTTCTTGTTACTGCTTCTGTATCATTCATCTGACGGCAGAGTTTGCTACAGCGGTGCTGAGGTGATTACTTCTCTAGGAGATGGACAAGTCATGAAAACAGATCATGATGCGGCCCTGCCAGGTGAGGATAGCAATACAATCTGCGGAAAAGGAGCGAGAGGAAGACGCAGGCAGAGCATGCAGCAGTGGGGATATGAGAGTGTTGTGTGTGTGTGTGTGTGTGTGTGTGTGTGTGAATGTGGAGTGCTTGTACATTTGTGTGTGTGGTAGTGGCGGTGGTGGCGGCGGTGGGGTGTGTGTGTGTGTGTGTGGGGGAGGCTTTCATATAACAGATTAAAATCAAAACAGAAAGACATTCAAAATGAAGCCAAAAGGATCAGACTCCAGCCGGCGTTTGTGGTTTGATGGACTGTCAAAACACTTTTCATGAGATTACCCACCTGTCACAGGAATGCTGTCGTGGATGTTATACAACAATGATAACATAATAGGATTCCTGTTATGAATTTTAGCTGTACCCTCAAAAAAAAAAACCCAATCACTTCTCACTATTATTTAGCTCTGTGTCTGTGTCTTCAGTGCACCTGCCAGGACAAGCAGCAGCTGAGCCTCTCACTGCTTACCTGCATGAATCCCAACAAATTTCTGTCTCTTTATGCTGATATATATTTTCACCACTTATTAGATCACCACGGTTCTCAAAATATTACTGCAGTTTTTTTTCTTCCTCCCTCTGCCTCCTTCCCTCTCTCTTCTTCTTCTCCCTTTCCATCTGTTCTCACCAGTGGCTTTTGATCAAATGGAAGGAAAAGCTGCTAAAACCAATATATTCGCTCTGTCAGCCCAGCGTGGAAAATGCCAGACGCCAGCATTTCAACTCTCTATCATGTGAGCGTTGCAAGCGACTGTCAGTCATAATCATTTCACACATACAAAACCAGCTCTGCATAGTCACTCATGTAAAATGTGTGCAGTTTTATGGTGCCTAAAAAAGAGTAAACTGAAATTAGTCATCCACTGCAAACTTGAAAACACACAGCGTTTTTTTGTGTATTTACTTAAAAAGCATCCATGTAAGAGCTTAACGAAGTCCGGCTCGTGTCTTCAGACCCTGACTTGTGAAGTTGCTTGCTGGACTGGCTGAAATCCTGTTGCCATGTCAGTCCCTGCTCCAGATCTTTTGCCTCCCAATGCTCCTCCGGTGACTTCCAGTGCTTCTGAGGTGCCTTCCACTTCCTGCATAGTTAAACTCAGAGCTTCCTTGTCTCCCAGCCCTTTGCCTGTATTAGGGATGCACACAATCTAACTTTTTCCACTCCCAATACCGATTCCAGCACATCAGCTCAGGGTATCTGCTGATATGCTACCAGGACTTTCATTTCCCTAAATTTAAAATCTGTATATCACACTATGTGTAACTTATTTTTATGTAAGGTAACATGACATCAGGGATCACTGTGGAACTAAACACTGAGTGAGCGGTGAGGGTTAATGGGAGTCAAGAGTTCAGGATTTCATTTGATAGCACCACCGCTGTCTTCATTCTTAACAACATCAGAAACATGCAGGAGAAAACAGAAGCAGCCAGTCACAGTTCTTGCGGGCCCCTACATGGTTTCTCTGTAGCTGGCGTACGTATGGCACCTACATGTGTAGGGTCTGTAGCTACACCCTAACACCTTGACCTACAACTAAAAATACAGCGTTACTATTGAAACACTGAAGTTTATAATGACGTTGACAAAGAAAATGTATTTAATGTGGGTTGGTTGCACCATGGCCGATACCCGATCCGCTTAATAAGGTCAGAATCTGCCGATAGATCTGAGCGCATCCTAGCGTTATCTCCATCGTCTAGTTTCCAGCCTGCATCTCTGTAGGCTAGCCTTCTGCCCTTGTCCATATAGCCTCTGTTGTCCAGTTGCCTTGTGCCTAAAATCCTGATATGTGAATTTCCTATGGCCAGCCTTTCCCCAACCCACAGCGTCAGCCACCAAGCCTCTGGCCTTTTGACAACCATCCTGAGTTCCAGCAGGCATCATCTTTGGGCTCTCAGCTTGTTATCTTTCAGGCCTCATGTTAACTCATGATCAATGTGTTCAAGTGGTATTTTATTCACCATTGTTCCTCGGGTTCAGAGGTGTCACATTCATACTAACTATTCTGCTGTCATAACATCAAAATGTCAACACTCATATGCACATTAAAGTTTCAGTGGAAAACAGAACCAATAATAACATAGTTTAGTTAACCAATGAACTATGAACACTGAATGTGATCTTGAATTAGCCGCTTTCACTTCCAGTATTTTGTAAGCCACGGAGCACATTGGGCTTTCTACAGTACTTCTCGTCTGCGCTGTATCAGAAAGCAGGCAGGAAATTGGAAGCGACAGAACGGTGTGTTTGAGTGGTTGCAGGTCATTTTATCGATGTCAGACATGGAGTGAATAAATAGGGAGACTGACTCAGGCCCCTTGGGATCCTTTTTTGTGGTGTCGATTGGAGGAAGAGGTGTATTGCAGATCTATACAGCAATAACAGACAAGTGTGTGTGTGTGTGTGTGTGTGTGTGTGTGTGTGTGTGTGTGTGTGTGTGTGTGTGTGTGTGTGTGTGTGTGTGTATGTGTGGGAAACAGCCAAGTTAAACTCTAAAGCCTCTGAGCTCCCATGGGGTCTGAGGGATCAGACAAAGGAAACCAATGGGTACCCAGGGGACTCAAAGTCTCATTTCAAGCATGCCCCCCCCCCCCACCCACACACACACACACATGCATAAAGTGACAGTCACACTAGAAAAGTTGCTACACATACAGACACATACACCTGCGCCTTACTGTGCACTGGGTCGTGCAAGGGTGCTGGAAGCAGACATGTTGTGTGTGGAGTTCTGCTTTTTTTATGACAGGTCCACTGTAACAGACATCCTCCTTTTCAGGGCCATTGTACTGTGACAACACACACGGACACACAGACAAAATACTGACTTGGAACAATATCTTTATCCTCTATCTGAACATGTCAAAATCCCCCAAATCTAGCCTGGCAGGCTATGCAGAGTGTACACAATAATGACAATCATCCCTCTCGCATTACAAGATTGTGGTTACAAAGTCTGCTATGTGTAAATAAGCAACTGTGACTTTCTCATGTCAACTTATTTTTAGTGTCACAGAAAAAAGTGTGTAAATATATACTGTCTTGTACTGTTAGGATTAAATAAGTTCAACTCTCTTTTGTTCAAATCTTAATACACTCAAAATGGGATTACTGATACCAAGGG
This sequence comes from Macquaria australasica, assembly GCA_005408345.1. Classification (NCBI taxonomy): domain Eukaryota; kingdom Metazoa; phylum Chordata; class Actinopteri; order Centrarchiformes; family Percichthyidae; genus Macquaria; species Macquaria australasica. Next base: position 567,523 of record SEMN01000133.1, on the reverse strand, counting down.
TTATGAAACATGCTCGTAATTTGAAGCGCTGTAACTTTTTGTGTCCAAAATTGGAGGTTTTTGAAATGACAGAGTGCCACACTCAGACACGAAGCACACCATCTGAAGACCACCTCATATTAGCATAATGAAAACACAAAAGCCAATTGTATGGCCTAAGGATAATGCCTCCATGTGGTGAACTCCTAAGCCGACCCCTCCCACTGCAATAACCCTACATCCCGCCGTGGCATGTGGCTGTAGCACACAGATCAGCTGGGGGTTCTCCGTATTGAAATTCATAGATTCAGTATCTCCTTTTCTCTCAGTGCTGCGCTAATATAAATACACTTTAATCAAAATAAGTCACATTAAGCTTCCCATTGCAAGAAAAAAAATCTGATAATAAAAAGCTGCCATGTAGTGAGGTAGTAAATCGATGAGTCATGGGTCTGGGATTAGACAGGAGGTTTCATGCTGCTTCAGAGGGGATTACAGGGCATACATTACAGGGCAATGATTTTTGATTTAAGAAAAAACAAACCAAAACACAAATTATCACATATGAAACCACTGAGACGGACAGAGTGTTCATGTTCAGGCCTCTTCACTCTCCCTCATGACCCTTGGTGCCGTTCGAAGTGTCACCTTCCTGACAGCAGTCACCCCTCTATGTGATTTACCTCGCTCACTGAAACGTATTAGACAGCAGAGTTCAGCTGGTGAAATTCAATCCTGCAAATCTCCCCTTCCCTCAGCTGTGCAGGGATACTGATATAAGCACAAGTATGCAAACACACACGTACGCACGTATGTATGTACACGAGTGCTCACACACAAACACACCGTTTCCATTTCAGTCCCACTCACCCCTTCTCTTTCAAAATATAAGCAGCTTTCATGCCGCTACTTATGCAAGCTGAATGTTTACGTCTGATATTCAGATTAGCGGTGCTGCTAAATGTGCTACCGCCGGCCTATCATGGCCTATTCTGGGTGAATGCACTTCTCTGTTTTCAGCAACCGGCAGCCAACCAACGCCAGGCAGACAGCTCAGAGACAAAACAATCCACTATTATTAATGAGGACATTTTTCACCTCACTTAGAAAGGTAAATATACCTTCTGAATGTTAAACCATATGGGCTGCTTCACAGAACCCAGATCAAAGAGGATTCAGTGATTCGGTTTGACATCAGGACAGCCCTGAAATAACAAGGATCAGACTGGGAATAACCACCCACAAATTGTACTTGACTCTCTCTGGTTAACAAACATCACACTTAATATCCCTATAGTAGCTGCTAAACTATGTGATTGTTTTAAAAGGGACTTAAGCAAACAAACTAGCACTTAATATCATTACAGTGTGACTTTTAAGTCCTTCATATTTTATGTATGGAGTAATTTGTTCTTTGCCCAGTTAATCTAGTGGGTCAATGTTAATACCTTTAACATCATGAACTACTAAGAATGATAGGTTTATATTATGTTATGAGAAACTTGTTAAGATACCTATCTTACTCCAGTATTAAAGGAATATTGACATTTTGGGACGTATGCTTTCTTGCTGAGAGTTGAGGCCAAGGTGTGATCGAAACGAAGTAGTTCAAGCGACCAAGTGTTTATTGCTGTTGTCAAAAGGCCACACACTGCTGTCATAGAGAGGGGGCGAGACGCAATCAATTGTACAAATTGTCTATAACGGCACACACTTTTGGGCTGTCTCTCCTTGGAGGCGTTCATAGTGTTGCACACACCGGTTGTACACACAAAAAGTGATGGATGTAGTTGTGTGAAGAAAATGGGATAAAAATAGAATTTGAGAGAGAAGTTCAAACCCTGCCCTGCTTTCTCAACTCTGCACACCTGGCCAGTTGCTGTGTAAAGTTGGCAACCTTCTGGAATTGTCAGTTTTGGAAAGTTACAAACATTGTCGGATGTAGTCCCACAATTCCTGTGTCAGAAAGGTGTGTGGGGAGTTTCAGAAGCTATTTGTCAATCTGACAAGCAGCTCATTTGAAGCATACTTGAGCCTTTAGATGAGAAGGTCGATACCTCTCTAATTTCTGTGTGGTATCAAGTATGGTGTGCAGTCTCCACTGGTTGCCTGGCAACCTCACTGTGACAACAAGACCCCAGGAAGTCACTGCACCTGGCCACGAGAAATAGTTACTCCTCGTAAAACCAGTAGGAGCATTTTTAAACTAGGCTAGCTGTTTCCACCTGCTTCCAGTCTTTATGCTAAGCTAAGCTAAGCTAACCATGTCCTGATTCCAGCTCTGTACTTAACCCACAAACATGAGACTGGCATTTATCTTCTCATCTAACTCTCGGCAAGAAAGCAAATAATCGTGTTTCCCAAAAAATATATCCTGTAGGTGTTTTGTTGTAGCTTACTCAACATCTTATCTACTTTTTTGGAGGGTTTTTGCTTCTAAAAAAAACTAAAGTAACAAACTTTTATGGCCATATCAAATGTGTTACAGTAATGTTTTTGTTTTAATTTTTCCTGCAAGCTACACACACACACACACACCTGAACCCATGTGATCTCGCACACACACACACACACAAAATGTACTCCTGTTGTTCTGTACTGAGCTGACTGTCCAGTGTCTTATGGGACTGTAGCAGCGCGCCCCAACGTTTGACATTGCGTGAGGCACCGACTGCACACTTGGCTGCATCTGGTATTTCTGTTATACCCAGAGACCCCAGTGCCGGGACTATACAGTTTCAAATTCAGGACTCTTTATTGTCTATTGGATTTCCATGAAACACACGCATTCATTGTAGAAATATGGCTCTCAGTAAAATAGAAAATATAGACACCACAGGCAAAATGATAGAATAATCGAACTGAAACGCAATAAAAGAGAAAAAGATATTTTGCTCGAAGTCACAAGTTGACATAACTGACTGTTGACAGTGGACCTAATGTGCCCAAACCCTGACAAAACTGGAAAGAAAGGTGAAAGTTGCAGCGAGGACAAGGTGGTGAGTGTATTTTGTTCAGGACAGGTCACCTGATCTATTCTGAGAATTTGCCTCACTGCACAAGTTAGCAGGAAAAAGAGCACAGATCGATTAAGAGTTGTCATACTTGTATTCTCCAAGGCTTCCCCTCATGTCTCACTGTTTGTCAAGGGCAACAACACATTTAGCTAGCGTGTACCCTAGTTTTCCTCTGCTGAGTGCTTTGAAGGATAGCAAAGTGCTCGAAGCGCAATGCTCTATGAGAATGTGACTTATGGAGAGAGTCATTATATCATGTTTCAACAGAGAACAAAGAGATGAATGAAAATCTTTGATACATTTGCCAATAAATCACATTCCACTTATTTTTTGATGATGCTATTGAATTTTACATGCAGACAGCAGCCCGTAGCTGGCAAAAATAAATATATATACCTAAAGATATAGGTTTGAATTACTCCTAGTGATGTCAGTTCCTACCTGTAGATAGAAACGCTGAGAACACACAGTGCAGCTCCAGGCCATGGTGACATTTTCACAGACGTGCGTTAGAAGATTATATTAACAGCACACATCGACCAGATCCATCTTTAAACCAGCCCACTAGCCCAAGGCCACATGGCTTCTTAACAACGAGACGCCTATTACAGTGCAGGGATGGTAATAAAACCGTCATGGTTGTTAAATATGCCGGGGTAAGAAAGAATAAATGTTGAGCAAAAGCTGGTAATGATGATGGTTTTCACTGTTTTTATTATGTGCTCCAATAAGTCCTTGTAAATGGAATCAATTGAATTTGACAGTTGTGGACAATTACTTCAATGAGTATTCCAGTAAAAATGCTGATGGAAAGATACAGAGGAAAAAAAGGCATTGAGGGGGTGTTGGAGTCAGATCTGTGTGGTTCTAGAAAGAGATGATAACAGCCCTACTTTGAATTGGAAAATGTAGATGGTGTATAACTGCACATGTCTACAGCTATGTGATGAAAAGAAGGACAAGACCATAGATTGTACACTTAAGTTTAGGATGACTTCTTTTAGTTAAGAAATTTGTTCTACTTGTTCTGCATTCGACAGTACCTGCACCCATTTTATTTCTTATAAAATTCTCATTATACTAAAACAGCAAAAGGGGTAAATTTTCAATGCCTTTTCAAATAACCAATAAACTGTTCCAAAAATGACTCATGAGCGTTTTCTTACCTGTTGCACCTATATGGTTAAAGCAGCACTAATCAATATTTTCATATTAACAATAGGAAAAATGACTATGTGAAAGGAGTCGATCATGACATAGATAATTATCGCCTGACCCTGGAGTTCCTCTCAGCTTTAGGGACCGTTTTAGCATCTTCCAGCTCATTGTTTTGGTTTTACGGCCCGCAACTTTACTGTTTTGTTTCACTCGCTCAGCTATTGTAGCATCATTAGAACACACTGTACACGACCTGCTCAGCATCAAACAGCTTGCTGGTGAACATAGTGGAGCATTTAGCAGCTTAAGACCCAGACCCAAAGATATATCCATCAAGAGTCATTGGAGTCCAAAACAGAGCTAAAGAGCTAAAAGGAGAGTGAACATTGGGCTTATATTCACCAGATGGCCAGAAACGTGACTCCAAATGAATGTGTTTCTATGTATCTGCTGGATGTGTAAACAGGCAACTGTTAACAAGCTAACAAGTTCACCCTGTTGTGTCCACAGCTTCTTCCGCCACCTCCAAGTGGCCAAAACAACCAAATCTTAAAACAGTATTAACAGATTAATTTCAGACAGCTAAAGCTACTTGGGTAAGGGTTATGGAAAGATTGCCTTCCAACCAACACAGACTGTTAGTAGGAGACAGAATGCAAATGGTGGGCTCCATTGTCAAAGTCACCTGCTTTCTATGTCTTGCTATGTCTCACTACTTCCACCTTTTGCTACTGAGAGAGGACGGTGTTTCAACAAACTAAATGCTGTGGTTTTTCTGGTGGGAGAAGTCTTGCATTTAGGTTGAGCCGTTTATAGAGATGAGATCCAGGAAGTCCAGTTTAAGTATCAGATCCCTGAATATGAAGGACACCAAAACACTGCACAGACAGGATTTTACAACTCGGGAAAATAATCACGACAGCAAATATTTTATGTTTCGTTGCGATCACGAGGTTAACACTAATCTACCTGGAATGTGCTCTTGCACTTATCTGATTGGCCACTGCAGCGCCTTTCCGAAAGGCATCTCGTTGCGGTCCGGCACAAGTTGAGGCAGAATCTTCTTTTTCACCGGTCGAACCTGCATTTTTTTTTTTTGCCAGAGTCCTGCTGGGTCGATAGACTGACCTCATTTAATCTAAATTAATTTCATGCAGGCCTAAAGTCGTCATGATACACAGATAAAGTTATATAGATAGATACATATGACAGATGCTGAGTGCTATATCACAAGGACAGACACAATCTAAATAAATCTCACTCTTTCTTTGTCCATCTCGTTCATGATCAAAAAGAACCAAAATATTCTCACTGCAGGTGATCAGTAATAAATATTTATACCAGCAGCTGGTACCGGCACAGTGTCAACCATGATGTCACAGAGGTCAGAGTTCAAACTGGCTGGAGCCGAGGAGACACTCGGAGCCTGGGTCACCATTAGTCACAGCACAGGAAGAACTAATAGACATGAATGAGTCATTAGTCAACCTTTAAAGACTGGGTTACTTGAGGGTAAATTGGTTAAAGGCATCATTATTAACACAATGATTTAATATGGTGACAGATCAGTCAGTCGCACGATGATATTCCTCTGGTGTATGCTGAGAAAAATAAATGATACAGTGAGTTATTAAGGCTGTCTTCTTCAAAGAGTATTAAAATGTTTTGCCTCATAAAAGTTTCAGGATGTTGCCACAAACAGCTTTTGTAGTCAGGCCCAACTTCCGTGTTGCAATGATTTGTCAGTTATTTTGGGGCATTTTGGTTAAAAATACCACCTACTACAAACACTCTCCTTAACTGTCTGAAGATGTGCCACAGCAAATCCAGTAACCTCTTCTTTCCCAAGGCGCCACCACGAGTTATGTTTAGATGAAGTCACACAGAGGTCGCGACCCTGAGCAGACAGCGGGTCACAGCCCCACTGACTCGTCTACATTTCCTCCATATACATGTTATTATTCAGCTATGCAGTGAGGAGATGGGGATCGGGTTACAGTGGACTATCCATTCATCAAGGCAATGAAAAGAGAGAGAGACAGTGAGACCACGGGATGATGAATATCAGCAGGAGCCATCTATGAACCACAATAGCAGCAGAGGCCCAAAAAACACAATATCAAACACACAGCGAGTGAAAAATAAGGAGCGTGACAGAACGTACGAGGAAATGAGAGAGCGATGTGGTGAAAAAACGACACGGATACCCAGCAGAGAGCCTGTCGGACCTGAGACCTATTGGCACAAATCAGTGCCGTCAGCCCCCTGGCTTAGCTGACCACAAGACCTGCAAGCTAATTTATAGATCGGTTTAGGTTTTCCGTGGCGGCCTGGAACCTCTCGCTCTATTATAAAATCCTTTGGGGAAGGAGCAGTTGTGACTGGAAAGTTATTAGCCTGTTCTTTTTTGCCATCTGGGTTGTAACCCAATGCTTTTACAGAGTATTCATATATATAGCCACTATATACAGTATGTATAAGTGAGAATACCCATGAATGCATTCTTAGCTAAGTGGCAGTTTATCTATAATGATCTCATGAGAATGCATACACTTGAAGCAGTTTTGCAGTAATGCTTCATCTCCTACATACATTCAGTGCCTCTTAAAAGCCCCCACGCTGCAGATTTAGTTGCAGGTATATGAATATTCAAGATCCAAACAATTTAAGTACTTTATGAATAATACTAGCTGTACACAAAGCCATTTCCTGACTCACTGTCATTTGTCATACCCACGCAAAACCCCTCTGCACTGTTTATTGCTCTCTCTGTCTCTCTCCATCTGCCTATAGGGCAGATCCAGAAGACAGCTTCTTCAGGAAGAGAATAGACAGATTTAAACACTACTCACTGGTCCTGGCTGACTGCCCAAGCCCCAGGATGACTTCAGGGGCTGGAATTTAAAATCCCAGGATAAAGACAGAGAGAGAAAGGGAAGGGAGGAGGAATTAATGCCAGGTGAGTTACGAGATAACGACAAAGGCAAGATGGAGCAAGAGACAGAGCGGAAATGAGCTAGAAAAAGCTTACAAGTAGACCTGATGAAACTTGTACTGTGACAGTAACAGTAGTGCGAGGATTGGGCAGTGATACTATAGCTGTCATAGCAGCAGTGGTTTCGGTTGCCCTTGGTAGAGACCCATTCATTTTCTCCATAGGCAAAGTTAAGTGACTGACAGAACGCTTCCACGGCTTGGATCTGTATGAAATGCTCCTTGTTGAAAATCAGTGCAACAACTGTGTTATAAATGATCTGGTTCTTTGATAAAAAAAAAAAGGTTAACCTATGTATATGAAGGTAACGACCCAACTGAATTGTGTATTTTGGCAAGAAACATCCAATCATAGAGGATTAGTTAAAATTCTGTCGTGCACTGCTAATAGAAGCTAAAGATTACAGTGTTGGGGGGGGGGGGGCAGGCAATGCCTATATTCACTTCTTCTTCTTCCTCTCTACTCATTTAGCTTCCTCTTTCTGCTCCCCTCGCTTGACAGACACCACAGTTGCACTCGTCTTTCTATCCTGAACCCTCCTTTACCCCTTCTCACCACCCCCCTCACTGCAGTACACCCACCACAGAACAAATAAACTTTACCAAAGTCAACAGCAGCATCTCTTTCCAGACAATCACTGTGTCACAATTCAATACTGCACACTAACTATATACAGTACTACTGACTAATCTTTATAGTATCCTGTTTTTGCAGTTAGTATACAAGAAATCAACAGAGACAGCAAAAGGTGTTCCTGGAGCTGTTTCACCACCACCCACAATTAGTTTTAATGTTTTGCAGCTGTGAGCATCTCCTCCATTTCCTCAGAGCATTGCATTATGGGGGAATAGTGTACAATGTAAAAAAAAAAGTTTATTTTTAATGGGAAAACTGACTGAGTACTCTTTATTTTTCCTGTGTGAACTCACCACTTAGTATGTAGAATTAGTATGTAGTGTTGTAGTGTGTGCTATTACTCTACGTTAACTGTGTCCATGTTATTTTGGTTAATCCTCAAAACACATTCATTTCCATAGGGACTATTTCTTCAGTAGAAAATAGCTCCAAGTAGTTTGGGGTGAACCAACCCCTTTAAATCGACCTCCACTGAGAATACAAACCACTTAACGGCTGCAAACACATCTCCACTTTCACATACTGTGCTAACAAATGCACAGACGTATACAGTACATGTGCATACATACACATATGACGTTTTGTACGACAAAGATATAAACACCAACGTACAAACAGACATGCAAGTGGAACCAGAGTCTCTTGCTTACAAAGGGATATTTACGCATACCTTGCACAAAAATGGTAACCAATTACCACTATATAACAGCATGATACAGTTTCCCTTTAGGATAATATAAAGCACATGTGTTTGTTGGGCTTGTAAGTGCAGCTTCATGTTCTTGTTTAGATGGTTTAGGTCTGGGATGATAGTATTACACTGTGTATACCCACCTGCTGTATGAATTCTAAAGCAGAATACTTTGCAGTACCTCTGTGCATAAGCGTTTCTATAGTGATATGCATACAGCCCAGAGTAATTACCCATTGGAGGAGTTATGTATGCACTTAATGAATGTTTTTTTTTTGTGTTTTTTTTTGGTGTGTGTGTGTGTGTGTGTGTGTGCGCACTGTCTCTAGGTAGACTCTCTTCAGCTAGTGGTCCCTTGCAGTCTCATTAAATGTGGTCTCTGGCAGGGAGCGTAGCCCTTCACATTCTCAGGGTGTGGTGGTGCTGGCTTAAATTTCACATTTCTATGAGCGTGCGTGTGCGCATGCAGACGTGTGTGTGTGTGCGCACGTTGGTGCGACCGTGTGTGCACATGTGTTTGACTGCTTATTAGCTGTAGATGCCATTCTGCGCTCTGATTGATCCCATAACCGTCCACTGGTTGGCCTTCCACCAAACACATACTCTGGTTTTAATAACCTGAACATACACAACCCAGTTCTTTTAAACTGCCTGCATCCTGCCTACAATGTGTATGTGTTTATATGTGTAGCTGGCACAGGTCTTTAAATAAAAAATGTACTGAAAAGGAGTCTGGACATTAACATAAAGCAATGCTGCCACAAAGAAATTGAAAAAGCGGCCAAGGTAATTTGAGTCTGGAAGTCTTGTGAAATGTTGGCAAGGAGGAAATTATTTAATATAATCCTCTTCCTGCTTGTGAGCGTCTATCCTAATGCTTTCTTCTTGTATTATTTTCCCGCTTGTGTCTGTTCAAAACCATTCCCTTGTCTCTATCACTTTGCGTCCTATTTTTCTTTTTGCCGCTCCCTCCCTCCCTCCTGGCTCCTCTCTTCATCTCTCCTTCTCCGTGCTCTGTTCACCTCAGCAGAAGTTCATATTTTTCGTGTGTCGGTGCGGAGACTGCCACTCTGTCGCTACTTGTTGGGAGCATCTGACAAAATAGAGCCGCAGCCGTGGGTGTCAGAGGCCTGTGATGTCTGAAGCAGCAGAGTATAAAGCTCTCAGAGAGCAAGACATTGTTTGGCCTGTGACAGTGACACACTCAGGCACAGTGTTTAGATAGGACAAAGTGACAATGCACTTCCTGCTACGGTTGAAATTCTCAGACAATGCCGGGTTATGAGAAAGTCAGAAACTCACATCTTTCATCTCCGAGTGTCTCTGCAAAAAGTTTGTAGCCATGGTCAGTCACGTTAGTCTGCAGCCATAAAGCAAGAGGAAGCTCCATGGTGATATAACATGCAGCAGGGTTTTGTTGTGATTTAGAAGTACTGAACCTCCCTTCTTAAGTATCATTGTTGAATCCTTGCCAGCGCCTTGTGCTGTAACCTCAAGCATGTAAAAGTTTTTTTTCTTCTCCCCTACAATAAAGTATCACATATTACCAGCATTATTAAGTTATTTTTGGAAGAGAATACGTTTCACATCAACCAATTAAAATCAGTGTTCCATAGCACAAGTCAGAACATGTTACCTATTACATAACCCTATTAAAAAGGAGAAATGCTAAATTTACCAATAAGTGTCTTTTAATAGAAGACTGCATGCCTCTTGCCAAATAAACCTTTCATTAAATCTGCACATGCTCACAGTAATGTCTCTAGCATGTGAGACGCTCATATGTAATAGAACACTGCCTTGTATGGTGCAGTTGTTCCTAACCTTTTTGGCGTGTGAACCCATAAAGTGAAGCGATGTCCACCTGTGACCTGATAATAATTTGTGACCAGGACAACCAAAGAGTGATTTTTTTCCTCCCTGTTTTATTTAAAAAGTTTTGAAAAAATTAAATCATCCAGTTAGGAAAGAAAAGATTAGAAGAATGTCAGAAAAAATAAATGTGATTTTGTGTAGCATAAGTTATTTTCTTCTGCTTTCCTATCCCATTAATCGACTCACGACCCCTGAGATTTATCTTGTGAGAATCACATGTATAGTGGATAAGTTCCCTTTACAATAGGTAACAAAATATACAGTATGTCTATATTGGAAATGTAATATATTGACATACATAATGAAATATTTGCAGTGTGTTGTCAAATATCGTGCACTAAAAGTATGACTTTGCTTTGATTGCTAATTTACATTTATTGTACAAAGTATTACCATACACAAATGTCCATTTATTTACCATATATATATATATATATATATATATATATATATATATATATATCTGAACATAACAAATCAGTGTTATCCGTCATTAAATTTTGTAATATAAATTCTTGACACAATAGCTATATCTTTGTGCACCCTTGTGCATGAACTAACACATCTCTCATATATACATGCATAATCTCCATGTGTACTTGAGGTACAGCAGATAACTGTCTGTATTGAGTCTCTTTGGCCACATATGTTGAAAATAAGACTGTTTGGAAAAGACACAGATGGACAGTGAAGTGGACTGCAGGAGAACAGGAGTGGTTTCTACGGACATTTATCTAAGATGATGACCATTCTCTTTGAAGAAGCAAAATACAACCTTTTTACAGCCAGGTTGTGTTTGATTGACTCAAAAGACAGATTTAGGGGGAGTATCACTGCAAAAAGGATTCACAGTTATGTATATCTATCTATCTCAAAGCACACTAAATTTTTTAGTTTGTTTATTAGGTACACCGAACTAAAATTGCAGTAAATCCTGCCTTCATGAAGTCTACCCTCATTGATATAAATGTGATGGATGAAATATTAGGCTCCAAAGTGATCATAAAGTTGAATCAACACCTCTCTAAACCAATTTTATGTGTGTACGTGTAGCGCCTTTTGTATGTATTTTATATTTGTCCTCTCAGCCCCCCCGCTGTCTATGTCTATCTGTGGTACTGTGACATTTAGACACATACAGTTTCTGTGTGTGGCAGGAAATGCAGCCCAGCTGACTTGAGAGGTGCAGACAAGGTCAGTGTAAACAACCAGTGAGCAGCTGTGGCAAAAAGCTAACATGACTAAGAAGGTGAGGCAGTGATGTGGTGAGGCGCCAGCTCGAGCAGCATCACAGCAACAGGGCACACACACACACATAATTGTAACCTTCACAACCACACACACGTAAGCATACTTGTATTTGGACGCACACATACACACTCACACACACACATACCAGGTGTGCACTTGACACATGGTGATAATAGCATGCAGGCATGACTAATACACAGAGCCTTACTGGTGAGAATAGGGGTAAGCCTGGGCATATGGAGATCATCACTCACACCTAGAGAGCTAGCGATAGCGGTGGGAGAAGATCTATGGTTTTCAATGAGGACCTGGGCTCTGGCCTCTCAGTGCCAGAGCACATTACAGGCAATCGCTTACTTTAAATAAGCGCACCAAGAGCTGATTAAAGGAGAGAGGTTGGGAGAAAAAACACAGATGAATGGTTGAGAGCGAGAGAGAGAGAGAGTTAAGTAAAATAAATCATTGTGAGGACTGCGAGGAACGAAGCATCACACCTTAGTTAGTGGTCGCTCACTCTTCTGATCCAGGAATCGAAATGAAGCAGGTAGCGTCTGATGGGACCAGAGAGGTGTCGTCCCAATTTATCTGACAGCGCCTCGGCTGAGTCACCGGCATTCTAAACTCGCCTTTTATCTTCAGATCCGTCCTTTCCACAAAAGGGCCCCATCGCTCAGCGACCCCCCTGAATAAGATAAGCAAGGAAGATCAGAGTCAGATGAGCAGATGAAAGGAGGAAGAGGAGGGGAAGTGTTAGATCTGTGAGTGTAAGAAAGGTGCTGTCATTACACAGCGACCCCTACTAGGAATATTCAGGGTGAAGCAGCTCTTACACAGCAGGGCTGTACAGGTCTGGCTTTGATTTGAAGGCATGGAAATAACACACTTTAACAAGAACTCCATAAATGAGAGCATTTTTGCATTCTCATACTCACACACCAACATTTTCTCGTATGAATTATGCTCATATGTAAATATTTAGCTGTGGAAAAATATGCTTTGGGTGACACAGGGCTCAATCAAAAGTAGGGATATCAGGATTAAGTTTTTTTTTTTAATCCTGATACTTTAATAGTCAGTGTCTGCTAATACTTAGTCTGATTCCATATTTATTGTTAGCCACGCTAGCAGCGCAGCTCGGTGAGGCCACCACTTTGGTCCAGACTGAATTATCCCAACAAGTATTGTATGGATTACCATTAAATTTAGTGCAGACATTCATGGCACCAGAAGATGATATATGTTTTTTTTAGTGAAATATCTTCACAACTATTAGATGAATTACCATGAAATTTGATATAGATATCGATGGTACTATTGTCTTTGGTGATCCCCTGACTTTTCCCCTGACACCACCTGCAGGTCAAAGTTTTCACTTATTCTATGAAATTCCTCAACATCTATTGGATGGATGGACAGAAATTCACTGTTCCCAGATGATAAATCACAGTGATTTTGGTGATCCTCTGACCTTTCCTGTAGCGCCATCATCAGGTCATAATTTTAATTTGGCGTTTATAATATCTTCACAGATGACATTCCCATCATTGTGATTAGGGATAAATTGCATATGTTAGCATGCTAACATGCTAAACTTATGCTAAACTAAGATGAAGAACCTTGTAAGCATCATACCAGCTAAACATCAGCATTGTCACCGTATGCACATTAGCAGGCTAAATTTAGCATTTAGCTCAAAGCATGGCTGTAGCATTTTAGTCTTATTATGTTTTTGTTTATTTTCACCTATAAAACTGCACAGTGTCAAGCACAATGTTTGGCAACAGAATAGCCCCACTTGTACAAAATATAATCTGCATCACAGGTTTTCTTTAATATTTCGTTTCATGGTATTTTAAACATCCGTGGAGCGAAATGTCACTGTGGATCTGTTGTGGCAGGGACGTCTGGAGAGGATTTAGGCAGCCTCTCTTTATATCTCCAGCATAAACAAAACAGTTTTAACCAACATCCAAACTTTTGAGTTAAGGTAAACCTGCAAAACACCACAAAAAATAACACGCAAAGATACTGCAAACAATGTGTGGAGGCGAAGGTCTGTGCCCAGGGGCCCAATGGCTTAGTTCTTCTGCAGATAGAACATTAACATTTAACTTAACTGTTAACAGACAACCAGACCCAAACACCGGTTTGTTCGCCTCATGTCCTCACACACAACTGATTCAATCACATGCTTCACCCTATTAGTGGCCATGCCACTGAGGGTCATAACGTGGGTGATTCGCTGTTATCTCATTATCCATTTAGCATTCTGCTAGTGCTAATCCAAGTTTGCTCCAAATAAACTCCATTGCTTTAGTTCACACAACAGACATCATTATTCCTTGTGTGTGTCACAGAATGATGTTTATTGCTGTCTAAACAGAGGACAAAAACATGTATTTTGTGCAATAAACCAGATTTTAATTTGCAGGGTAAATCTGAGGTTGTCATGGAAGCAGCATAATAGGCCCTGAGACGATAGCATTACTAATAGGAAACATCATTCTCCATCCCCATGTTCAAGGTTACGGCCTTTGTTAGCCAGTTGGGCCTAATGGAATAATTGCATTGCTCCGATTCTCTCTACAGTTGAGGAGTGAATTGTCTCAACAAGCAGCTCTATTTACCTGCACAAAACAAGTGTGTTGTTTGGAGTTATGATCAAACACCTCCTCCAGCTGTGAGTGTAAGGTTTGAAATAAAATAAAAAAAGGTTTGTGCAGTATTAGCTGCTGATTCCATCATTTGTTGTGACGCTTTTTTTGAGATGTCAATTAAACCTATCACAATAAACAGAAATCTGAGGCTTGTTTATGCGTTTCCCTCAGCCTTGGATCTAATGCAGAATGTGAATGTGTTCCATTGTTGTACTGTATGTTAATTTCTGGCTAATTTCCGCACTTATATGAGGATGGTGGAAATGGCATACTTCCAGGGGCGGCAGGTAATGTAGACTAGAGAAACCTAAGATTTCCCTAAATTTACTGCGGGCTATTGTGCACCCTACACTGCATACTGGTAAAGGTAAAATAATGAAAATGCTTGTGTCGTCCTTGTCTTGCCTGGAGTAGCCTATCACATCCGGATTTGGGCGCAAACCATCATTTCAGTAAAGATCTTGCCAAATCGCAAGCAGGCGAGCGCTATTTTGGAAATTACAGCTATAGCTAGTGTTAATTTCAGCCAACAACATGGACATGGACATCTGTAGCTGCTTCCTCCCCAGTGTGTGAACTTCCACAACCTGCAGCCAGAACACTGAGTCACCCTTCAGGATTATAGGCAGGATTATCAGTCGGATTATGTTTCCCTGCTGCATTAATTCAAATGTTAAATAAGTCAAACCTAGGGAAAATGTTTCCAGGGAGTTTGTGATCTATACGAAACATGCCATGATTAAATTCTAATTTCCAGTTTGTGGCGGGCAGTCACCAACTGATAGTTATATCTATTTCTACAGGTTTATCACTGCAAACAGAGAGAGGGGACATGGGGTAGGGGGGTGGATTAATGTGCTCATTATGGGGAGGATTCGGCTTATTACAGTTTTGACGCTGATACGTGTAATCCACCACTCTGGTAATGAAGCTACAACCACCCTGATTGGCTGTTTTTAATTGCTCTGATGGAACAGAGCAAACACAATGGTCGTGTCCTAAAGCTTGGTGCTGTGTGACAATCCATATCCTGCATCTATAAACATTTAGCTATGAATTCAATGTGTGTACTGCTGACAAACAGTCAACAACAAATGGGATTAGTTGCCGGAAACTTTGGGCAGTAATGGAATGACTGGGGTCGATTTATGGTCAGAGTTATAGTTTAAAGGAGGGAGGAAGTACTGTACATCATAGAAGGATTGGTTGTTGGCGTACAAGCTGCTAGTCTATCAGTCTACCACTCTAAATTGCCTGTAGGTGTAAATGTGAATGTGTGTCCTTCTGTATGTGTGTTAGCCTTGTGCTAAACTGGCAACCTGTCCAGGGTTAACCCCAAGTCTTGCCCAATGTGAGCTGGGATAGGACCCTGCCCCCCTTGACCCTACACAGGATAAACAGGTAAAGGAAAAACAAATCAGGAGTTATGGATTCATTTGAATTTCCATTTCTGTTAATTGGCCTTAGTGTCTTTGTGTTTGGCAGGGTACTTCTTTATTTAATACAACCTTTAAATATTAAATATTACTGTAAATGGTGTTGTCATGGTGTTGCTCTTTTACAAAGCATTAAACCGACCGCATAACCTACCAAACCTAACAAATGGCTAACGTGTTAGCAAACAGTTGCCTATTTACACATCCAGCAGACACAGGGCAACATTAGTATTCATTTGGAGTCGTGTTTCTGTCCACCCGATGAATGTTAAGTCCAATATTCACTCTTCGTTTAGCTCTGTTTTTGGTCTCTACCAACTCTTGAGAGAAATATCAGGCTCTTTAGCTGCTAAATGTTCCGCGATGTTCGCCAGCTAGTCACTAACTTTGTCTGTCTGCCATTACAAGCTGAGCAGGAAGCATAAAATGGGTTTTAGAGCCTTTTTGCAGAAAACAGCTGCCTGCTGAGGCCAAAACAATTCTATGAAAGAGGTGAGAGTGAACCTGTAGTAAAGTTGTGGGCCTGAAAACCAAAACAATGAGCTGGTAGACACCATAAATCTCTGTATTGATTATAGCCGGTTTAATAACTATATTCCTCTTTTGAGTAAATAAATGGTGAAAAGTGGGTCAACAAGCAAATATTATCTTTCTTTACAAACTTCAACAGTTACTAAAGCTTCTAAAATAAAGCCCAGAAGTCAATTTATGAAGGATGAACGATGATTTAGAGATTTACATTGTTCTGTTCAAACAGCAGAGATCACTGCAAAGAAAATCAAATAAGTTCCTGTGGAAATGCCTAACAGGCCGGCATGTAGGCCTTTAGAAGACAGATGCAAGAAGATGCTGAATTTGTCTTTCCGAGGATCTGCTCTTCTAAAACAACTAGCACTTTTGGGGGAACTTTTTTTTTTTGTTGCGATCAAAAGTTTTTTATGAAACAGAAAGAAAACATTTAACATAACATACAGAGGGGCAACAGAAAATATACAGTAAACACACGTAAGTAGATCTGTAAGAACCAGAAGGAACTTTTTAATTTTATAATACTTTTTTGGAATCTTATTCATCTACAAATACCCCAAAAATATGGACTTAAATATCACTTTAATTATGTCTAATAAATATTTTACGATTGTTATTATTTATTATTATTATGTATAATCATCTAAAAGAGAAAGAAAGAAAGTTGCATTGGCAAAAAAAATGAATGCAGTATTGAAGAGAAAGTGCTGCTGCAGTGTGTCACATCTGGTAATGCCCTCATGGTGCAGTTTAACAGTAACAGCAGGGCGATAACAGGGGTGACTGTAGTGAAGGGGAGAGCAGGCAGTACTTTATCAAGAGCTGAGGGGGAACAGCAGCGGAGATACAGAGGTGGTGGTGAGATTTGGAGGACAGAGGAAGCAGGAGGAGAAAATGTACTATAGGAGCATGAAGGTGGAGGAGGTGGGGGAGTGCATTGAGATAACAGAGGTGATGGCGGTACGTGGTGGGAGCAGGAGAGGAGTTTATCTGAGCCGCTGAATGTCCTCCGTTGTTGGGGTCCCAGCTTGCTGTGCTTCAGAGGACAGAAGGGGAATAGGGGAGGAATTTGACGATCTACAATGCTATCTCTCAATCTTCACCCGCAGCTGCTACCAGACGACTTACCTCCTCCTGCCTTCACGCTCTTGAAGTCTGTGAAGCCATTTGAAGTGTCACTCAATCGACGTGGTTAGAACAAAGCACACACAAACATGCAAAGTAAGCACTGGGGGTGCTCAGAGAGGTTCATATTTGTATTTCTATTTGTATTTTTGAGACAGGGTTTATATATATCTGCTATAAGCTATTAATTAACACCTTTTGGGTGTTTGTTCGTTGTATTAAGGGTAAAATGCAGTCATAAATGTTGTTAATGTTTGGTTTCCCACATCAGTCAGAAGTATCAGTCTTCACATCTAACTCTCACCAAGAAAGCGAATAAGCATAGGAATATCAAACTATTCCTTTAAACCAAAACATTTTAAGCTACAGGACAACAAAATACAGTATAGGATGTCTTGACTATCTACATCTCAGTACAAAAGCTTCCAGCTGCTGCTTGTTTTTCCTGTCGATCCTCTTCAGGAATTACTTGGGTCAGGGTTCGTACAGCATTTTTAGAGTAGAATTCAAGCACTTTCAAGGTATCTAAACCAACAATTCCTAGACTCTCAAAGCCTTTATCATCACATTTGTTACTATAAATGCCAGGAGATGGTAGCCAACTGTCATCATATCTCTGATTTTGGGACCTCTCACCAGCACATGAACACACCGCAGGTCAGCAGACTTTTCAAGAACTGCATTTGATTTGAACTGCATCACCACACAACAATACTGATGCAAATATGTGCGGCATGCTAATTGGTTTGGCTACTGTCATACTTTACTTTTGGTAAATAGCTGAACAGCTGGAAAAGATAATAGTTTTTGTTCAAAATTAGATTACCACCATTGAAATAATTAAGCCTCCTCTTAGGATTGAGCATCGGGACACAATACAGTTCTGAAATAGAACAAACAAATTAAAACTGACAACCTCAACCTCTGACTTCCTGTACCTTGTGAGCTGTCGACCTGTTTGGAAGAGGATATGACAAATGAAAACCTGAAAACCACCTGCCAGCTGAGCCCCCATCCTATAATAAGTAACTTATTGTGTCCAGTTGCTATGGACACAGATGGCACAGGACTAGACCGGGGCCGTGGTAATAGGTTGGTGGGAATGTGAATCTGTATGTGTGGATAAAGGGCAGTTACTGTGACACTGCTGTCACTGCTCTGATAATAGGCTGGCTGACTGGCAGGTAAAAAACAGCAAACAAGCAACACACACGTGGTGTCAGTCGCACGGAAGACACATACAAAACATATTTTTCCAGCACCATAATCAGAAAGTGCATAAAACTTTATTCAACAAGTACAGAAAAAGTACAGGAATTTGACTTTGAGGCATAAGAGCTTAAATCACAACTTAAATCACAGTAACAGTAGTAGGAAAAGGAGCAAACAGGACAAAATAGACTCTAGATAATACACTACAAAAAAGGAAATTACAGTTACATTCAACCTGGTTTTGGCTATGATGCTTATTGCTAAGAATACGGTTGTACTCACCAAGTTATGTGAACAAAGCCCCATGTCTTATTTGGAAGAGGAAATTAAGAAAATGCAAATTATACTTTGTAAATATCCATCACAGTTTACACACCGACTTCCTTGTTTAAGTTTGACCTGCCGTACTTACCATTTTTGTGCATGTGTAGTAGTGTGGCACTAAATTGTGAGCAGGGCTTTAAAAATTAAACAGAGACTTTTACGGGTACGTGTTAACACTTCCAGTGTTATATTCCCTTGTTTTCCTTAGTTTCTGAAAGTGCTGCTAATATATTATTACAGGAGTTTCTGTAAAAAAGAGTGTGTTGTGTTTTAAGAGGAGACTCAAGTGACTGAATTTTCCTGTAAAAAACAAAAAACAAAACACAAATGCAAATTTAACAGACAAGCATTTGAGTTAATGCCTCGTGGACAGCACTAAAGAACACCTCTGGTAAACAAAAAGACTTGTAAGGGATCCTTTCGACCATAGGCGCAGATTCTGTAGCACCCATCAGGAACTCATACTGCTGTGAGATAACCATATGGAGAGAATTGGATAGTGTGTAGAGAATATGCAAAGCAGAGTTTTCACTGTGAGCTAATCTGTATCCATTCCTATATTAAACTATATTCGTGTCCCTTTAGTTTTTGACCAATCAGTGGTTTCATACGGTGATGTAAAAGTGTATCACCTTGTGAACCGCTGCTCTCTCGCCTTATTGGCTAAAGTTTTTAATACAAGCTACATCCGGGACCACCACAGAGTAAGAAAGGGTATTGTTGTTTTTGTCTGTCATATAATACCCCATCTCTTTTGGTCATTGTGACCTGCAATTTCTTTAAAAAAAAAATGTAATTATTATCATGGGCTAACTATTTGAGTCACCCTCTGAGAAATAATAAATTCGGCGGCCTGCTTTGCACCATGAGAAATCAATATAATGAGCAAATAGCACTAAATGTTCCCATTATGTTGTATCAACTTTTGCATGTGTACAGACGTATTGCTGATGATTTGTTTTGTTTTGCAAGTTATGTTTATTTTTATTGTGTTATATCGATTTGTTTTCATTCACTGTTTCTACTGTGTTTATTGTCTTAATCTGCGGTACAGTAAAGTTCTATTCTATTCTATTCTAAGCTTTATTTGTTTGTTCACTCTGCACAGTGTGGTTACAGCTGTAGAGGAACTACAGCATTATGAGCATCCTACTCACTATGCCATAACATAGTTAAAAAACTGGAGGAAATGCTTGAAATAAATTGAGTATTGCATAACCATCTGGGTGTCACAGGGTGTTATTCTGTGGGGATGATGGCGCTGCTCCTCTCTATTATAGATATGAAGTACTGCTGTGGGGATTGAGAGAAATGAATGAGCCTAATGGCACAATGAGAGAGTATTGTTGTTAAATATCAACGAGCTTGAACAAAAATTAATATAAATTAAATGGGTACAAAAATGATTTCAAAGATTCTTGTTCTTTTCTTCTAATGTGTGCTTATGTGAACATTTTTACTGGTGGTCCATGTAGTGAGACCAACTGTTCACAAAGACAATTTGCCCCTTGTGCTAAAAATGGAGGCACTGTTCCTGAACTATCCACCGTGATTTAAATGTAAACCAGGAAGCGCTGGTGTTTCCTTGGTCCTGTGAGTCTGTCACATGGTGAGCACAGTTGTTCGGTTTACACACTGTGGCCTCTGCAGAGGATTAGCTGTACAATAACAGACCCACACACACACACACACGGGAATACACATGACATACATGACACAGGCATAGCCTATAATGAGAGGAAAGGACAGATGAAGTGTTTCCACCTGTTAAAGATCATTTCCAGCCACAGCCTCACTCTCCCATCAGCCCCTCTTCCTTCTCCCTCTCCACATGGAGAAAAACAACTATTACCAAGTCACCTTGAGCTCTGACACTTTGCTAGACTGCTACCACTTCTCCTGTGATGTCAACTCTGACCTCCTGACAGCGTGGCTACTGTTGAAATAACCACACAAGCATGTACGCGGTGACATACAGGACATACGCTGACAATTGGATAACATCCCCAGCTGTCGCTTTCACCTTCACAGTTGCTAAGCCTTGGTGTGTACATTATGTTAGGCTAAGTCATGTGAAGTACTGTGCTTGTGCATGAACATATATGCACAACCACATGTGTTTATTTTGCCAGTGGCACATGTTGTCCCTTGTTGGCACAGCTATCCAAAGCAGGTTAAGCAGTTGCCTTTGACTCCTGCGGTCAGGGGGAAGCATGTGAGGGGAGATCATTTGCAGCACACACACACACGCACAGATACACACTGACCACACACACTAATGGTTACAAAGAGAAGAAATAGAGGAAGATATGGAAAAAAAAGAGGAGAGGAGCAGATTGGGTGCTAGAGCAAAGAGGAACGGGGTCTTGCTAAGCCACGCCACTCCGCTCTTTAAGGGATGTGGAAATGAATATGAGTCTGCCACGTAATCAGCTTAACCCGGGACCTTGCTTACGCAACGCTCACACCATCTGAGAGCCTTTCATTTAGTTTTCATTTAGCGGGCTGAGAGACTGATATGCCACATCCACTGGCTGGCTCACCACAGCTGGGCTCAGCCACATATATCCTGCTCTAATCACGCCTGCTGCTGTATAACTCTGCGTGTGTGGGTGGAATTGAGCTAGGCAAGGGGTTATGAGGGGTTGCGTGCGTGTGTGTGTGAATTTTTGCCTGAGTGTTTTTATTGTTCATCTGCAGATTGTGTGTGTGCGTGCTGCATGTGTGCTACACCGGCTGCATCCTGCTGCTATACGCCAAGTTCATCTTTCCATCTTCTTGTAAGGACTGAAATACTAAATATTCCTTTGAGTCCTTCAGTGCATCATTGACTCGCTGTTTTAATAAGTCAGTCATGTTCTCAGTGTTTCTGCCTCTGCACTAATGCATTTATTTACTTTAAACGGAAAATGGATCACAAGCATGCAAAAAATATTCTTAAATGTTAGTTTATTATACACAGCAGCAGTCAGATTTTCCCAACGTTTCCCAAGTTTTTATGATGTATAACTTGAAGTAATAAGACGTTATAATTCTGGATTTAGTGTCTTGTTACACCTTAACTAGAACTGGTTAGTACTGACTTTGTGATTGTCCACCCATCACTTGTTTTTGGCAGCAGCATGGGCAAAAAAAAGCTACCCTCTTGGGATACGATTTATTCTTGGCTTCAGCTGCCTTTTCCACTTTATTTTTTAATGAATTTAACATCGCAGATACACGGTTTGCTCCTTAACCCACTGAGCAACCATGATGCCTTGCTTCAGCTGCTTTTATGAAACTACTTTAAACTCATCTTTTCCAGAAGAGCAAAACTTCAGCAAAGCACTGTCAACGCTGTCATTTCTATGGCAAACAGCAGAAGTAAATAAGGACAGTTACAGCAGAGCAAAGATGCATGTCTGGGTAACTGTCTTAACAACGCTGGCCTCTGTTCTTTTTTGTTTGGATTGGAAAGGGACCGACAGTGCTCAGTGTACCAAGTCTGAATGGTTACAGTAAACATTTTAACTTTAGAAGAAAATTCATGACATTTACAAACAGGCTTTTAATTATCTTATGCAGACATATTTGAAGGAATGCTAGTGCTATAGGCCTCTAAGATACAGTAGTTAAAACTAAGATGTGTCTGCTAGGCACAAGCCTCAAAACAAGTCTTGAATGAGAAAACCACTTTTGTGGTAAATGCTGGAATGGATAGGCAGCATGCTGACAGGGGAAAAAAAAAAGTACCTCTAACCTGTATTTATCCAGTTAAAATGTCTGAGTACACATGCTCCTTCTTAGCAATACCCTGCTATATCATTTAATAGCTAGCTGCCTCGTGCAACCACTGTGTTCTCGACTGGAGCAAGTCAGGGTTATCGTGTTTAAACTGGTGGCATTAAAGCGTGACTGTGTATCTTTTGAAAGAGGTAATAACACAACCTTTTTTGTACAAATGAAAAGTTGAATTGATAAGCAATAAAACGCACCCTTGCTCATTGAAATGCACTCAAAATCTTTGCTGCTAGAGTCTTACTTGGTTTGGTATGACCAGTAGCTTATGGGGGCTAAATCTTAGCAAACTTTAGATAGATATTGCTGTGAAACTGACTGTACTGAGACTAACTGTGTCAGTTTGCTGACTTAATTGCTGCCTTTAAATGGAACTTGTGAGCTTGTGGTTATGACATGGGAAGTCGTGGTCATGATATGCTTGGTGTTCAAGTGGTAAGTCATGAAAACACCGCTGCTAGGCAACGGCAACATGGACGCCAAAAGACTCCTTGTAGTTTTAAAGTTACAGATTTTATTCATGGCTGGATTAACCTGCTATGGGCCTCTGAGCTGTGGGCCTTCACTGCAATTTGTAATCCAACCTTGTTTTGTTTTTTTGGCTTTAAGTAAGGGGAGAAAACTTTCTAGCCACTTTCCCCAAACAGTGAGGACATTCAAACCTGCATCCTTTTTGCAGCAACGATGCTTCTCTAACAGCTGTATTAGACCAAACTCTCAGATACACCTACACTTCTATGTAAAGTATCTGCAATTTTAGAGGTTTAGTGCATTCTAGGAGTTATTTTGGAACATGTAGGATGAAGTTAATGTTTCTTGGTGTACCCACTTTCCCTCAACCCACCTCATCTACTTCTACTTAAAGTTACATTTAGCCACATTTCCTAGAATGACGGCACAGCAACTCACAGCATTCATTTAAACGTGGGCAGAAGTGTTAGCCAACATACCATGCTCCTTCCTCAAATTTACAACACGTGTTATATGGCTGCACTGCATTATGGTCTATTACAGCTGCTGTGCACAGAGATGTTGGTCTCCGCTTCTACAGTATGATGTACTTCCTCTTAGGTGATTCTTAAAAGCTGTGAAGCACTTTGATTCTGAGGAACTGAAACTTAAACTTGACATTTAACACTCCACGGGTATTTCAAACAGTTGTACTGTACAGTGAAGTACAGTGCAGACAGAAATTCTTGCCGTATTGAAAAATTAGTTGAAGTTAGTAGACAAAGATATTGTGGAATAGTGGATATTGTGTGCCGAAAAGAGGGGAAAAGGAATTTTAAGGATGCCTTGTCTTGTTACCTGTAAAGTCCAAAAATAACCACACAGATTTGATTCTGCTGATGTCAGACTTCATTACTCTTGTATATTTCCATTTGATCCAAAGCAGGATCACATCCGTCCTCATTAGAAAGCATCTCTGTGTGACATAACACATGTCACAAATCTGCTGCCCTAGCCCTGCCTGTCGCACGGCAGTGATTAAAAAATGCTGAGAATCCACAGAGATCTATGTCTGTCTTTTTAAATCAGCATGTGTGTGTGTGTATGCACTGTATATTTATCCTGATTAATGTGTATCCCATTCTGAATACCAGCAATTCTCAATTACACACTCGGACGTCTTCCCTGTGAAAACACAGCTGTACTTTATGTGAAAGTACTCAGATAGATCACGTAAACTGGTGCACAAGTCTGACACCTCCTATACCACAAACCATTGTCATGCTTCTCTTCCAGTAAACGCAGCTATAGCATTTACCAATGGAGGTGTATTTCATGTGGGCTATTTAGCTTACGGCACTCTCCCTCAGATGGTAATCTATCTCTGCATACATGAAGCGCTGACGCAAAACACAAATGAAAGAGGATTAATTTGTGTGGAATCTCCCTTTTTAAAGTAGAAACAGAAACCCAGACTCATCCTCTGTCCTCTGGTCCACACAAGTGTGTCTGAAGCACGCCCTCATGGTATGTTGATTGGGTGTAATACAAAACCTGAGAGCTTTATTAGGGTCTGTTGGGTGTGCAGCCTAGACAAGGAGTGTTTCAAGTGATGGCGCAACCACGTCTCTTGTCTAGAGGAGAAACAAAGGAGTCTTTCTGCTCCCTGGGCAGTTTACCCCACTCTGGTAACAACAGAACCACGCTCCTCGTCTGTGTGTATGTATACGAGGCCTGATTCTCAGCAGTGAGCCTCAGACAGTTGGTTGATGATGCATAAGGTAGCCTGGATAAGAAAAAATAGAGAACATGTATGGCTAGAAGAAACAAGATAACAAAGTAGCTGAAGTCAAATTAGACGGACTAATAAATATGCAGTCCTGTTTTTTGGTTTGTTATAAAAACTAGCATGTGGCAAGTACTTTGATCCTGCTGGTTTGTTGGTACATTAATAGTGGAATTGAAGGTTAAAGTGCACTGTCCATGGGGTCTCTTTGAAAGCAAACAGGTTGAAGGTTGTGTTTGTTTGAGAGATCAAAGTACCTGTGATAGATTTTTCCAATCCCAGCAGGAGTCAGGGTGAGCAATATGCAGATATCTTTTCATTTTACTAATCCCTAAACACTGCACTGCAAAAATACCCATCTTATCAAGTAATGCTTTTATGTTATTGAGCCTTTAAAGTTATAATCCTTAAATATTTCATTAAATTAAACCCAATTTTCTATACAATGTATGGTGTTTTTCAGAAATAACCATTCAGTGTGTTTCCATTAAGTTATTTCCTGTCTATATAGTAGTTTTCATTGTTAGTGGTCCACCATTAAGAGATTCAAATTGCCTTCACATGCACAGAGGACTCACAGGAAATGATGCAGCGTGTAATCCAACATTATTGTTTTTATCTCACTGATTAAAGCTCCCACAGATTTCTGGGACCTGTAGTATGAGATAGCATTTGCCAAACAACAGTCTTACCAAATCAACCAGGATGGAAATCTTAAGGATTATAACGTAAAAGCATTTTTTTCATTTTTTATAAAGTGAGAAAATCAGTGCAGTAAGATTATTTCAACCAGTTTACAATAACAACAATTCCAACATCTCCTGCAACTTCATCATCATCACTGAAAAACCTCAGAAGGTTTTTAAAAATTCAAAATTCTATTTAAAAAAATGATCATGAGTGTTGAGAGAGTGCATGAGCTGATTTTTGTTTCTTTGCTAACCTACACACCTGTCTGAATACAAGTGCGCAAAGATGACTTTTTCCGTATAAAAGTTTCCATTACAAATCAAGAATTAAAAAAAAAAAATTAAAACAATTTGAAGAAATGAGTGACATTAACCAGGTACATGACTGAACTACTGGAAACAGGTTGCAAGTATCATTTCATAGACAGATTTTTTTTTTTAAGTGGATTAGACTTTTAGGACCAACAGTAGACAAAAATGACTTGATGAGATTAAGATTTTTACAGTGTAGTATGATCAAAATAATAATAAACTGAATTCTATTTCTGGAAATGTTCTATTTTTCTTTTACAGCAACATTATTTGAATGCCCGTGGGCACAGTTTGATAGTATGTTACAGTATCAAGGTTGTCTTCATGTGTATAAGTTGGACCAGTCAAGGGTGGGTGTCAAAAGCCAAAGCAAGGCCGTAGATGGAGATGAATATCAATTAATCAAAAACCATTGAAACGGCGACAGAGAGAGGAGAGTTGAAGGTGAAGAGGAGTGAAAATAAAAAGAAACACATTTTAGTACAAATGACCACCATTTATCTGTCTCTAAACTTCAGCTTGCCATGCCGAAACTAAATGGGTGCACGGCCTCCCATTTCATAACACTGTGTAAAAGCCTAATTTGGTGCTAATAGGCCACTGTCTGTTTTTATAAGCAGTTGCATGCAACCACTAGAACTTTACGAGGGAGTGGTTTTCTGTAAGTGCCTTTGCAAGAAATGCAATTTTCTCTAAGAAGGGTATAGTTAGATGGGTGTGAGGGCGGAGGGGGGGGGTGTTTGGTGCTATGACTCAGGGTGGAGTCAAAGTCCAAACATAACCACTTTAGCAGTTCCTGACCAAAAACAAACTGTAATCTGTGAGTAGGCTGAAACATAACATTTGAGAGCATAAACAGAAAGGTGGAGCTCAGAATAGTCAATGTGTGAAGAGACTTCAGCACTACAGCACCTTCGTTTCAGATACAACACTGGAAAACACTGTAGATGTAAAGTGTCCTGTTTGTTACTGCAGCAGACTTTCTGGAACAAAGCAAGGCTAACAAAGCAAATAGTGACACAAAAACGCATCATGCCTCCTACTTAAACCTGCAATAACGGATTGCTTTGGCCACTGGGGGCGGCAAAAACAAGCCAATTAGCTACAATTAGTAACAATAGCATTCTTTCTAAGTCATGTTTGTATCCATCTGGCAAATTTAAGCCTAAATATCTTGCTCTTAGGTTGCTAAGTGCTCTATTATGTTCAACCGCTAGTCGCCAACTTTGTCTGTCTGCTGTTTGGTGCTGGGCAGGTAGCATACAGTGGGTTTTTTAGAGCTCTTTTAGCTGGAAACAGCTGCCTTCTGTGGCTGAAAACAACGCTATGAGAGCGGTGAGAGTGAACCAAAACAATGAGCTGAAAGACGCTGAAACGCTACGTAGAGCCAAGGGGAACTGGTGAGTCAGGTGATAATTCTCTGCGGGTTTGCGACTGCCAGTGGCCCCTTTCATGTTACATTTAAGTAATTTAATCCATTGGTTAAAAAAAAAAAAAATATTGATTAGAGCAGCTTTAAACAAGGTCAGGTAAATAGCTGTAGTGCAATCACCAAATTACACACACTGCTGTGATATCATACCAGTAGCTCCTCTCACCCTGACAGCTCGGGATTATAGTAAACCAGTCAGTCAACATTCTGTATAGTGAACATGGTATCAGAGCCTACTGAGAGATGTTTGCTATATACGTGCACAAATAGATAATGCAACATTATTAGTTCCTTTATCCATCTATAGTGGCATTCCTCAAACATTATGAGCTGATAAAAAATGACATTTCTGTGATTTAACTGCTTGGAGAACAATCCGGGTTTCCTTTGTTTCTCTTTTATGTCCTGAACTATGCTGCACAATCTGCTGCCAATAAGAGGCTGAC
The DNA here is from genome assembly GCA_005408345.1 of Macquaria australasica. NCBI lineage: Eukaryota > Metazoa > Chordata > Actinopteri > Centrarchiformes > Percichthyidae > Macquaria > Macquaria australasica. The sequence goes on along the minus strand of SEMN01000133.1, from coordinate 539,747 downwards.
ATCCCAAGTGAGAGGTCTCTACAGCGGTGATCTTTTCTTTGAACAACTTGGCATCCCAACATAGATCCATGTGATGAGTATTAGACTTGGTCGTTCTTCCCTGATTTTACAGCGAAGAGGGATGAAGGAATGGAGGGAGGCGGGGGATGAGACAAAGAGGGGAGGCAGAGCATTAGAAGATTATTTGATGTTCCTGTGAAATGAAAGAAAAAAATATATATATTCATATTTCCACGGAAGTAGAGGAATAAAAGATTATTTACATTATAACACCCACTCTTTCCCACCCTACAAATGTGATTTACAGTCAGTCGTTACCACTAGCTTCGGGTAATAAGAGAACTGGGGAGCTCAGAAATGCATTATCATAAATAGAGAAGCGCTCGGCACCTGAAAACACAGAAAAGTTCCATTAAAGAGCGTGTGAACTCTATGACATGTCTGAATAACTAGCAATAGAGAAGCCAGGAGCACATTCAGCCCTCATTCCTCTTCTTTATGAAACGTGTCATTGCGTACAACAACTGCTGCTCGTCAAAGTAATTGTTGCGAAAAGGGAGTAATATACTCTGACGAGAGGAGAAATGTGCCGAGCCCATCTTCAGCTCTCCGGATTATCAGCAGTCTCAGTCTTGCGCAAGAGGTGGACATATTTATTTTTCATGATGTTTTGGAGGTGAAAAGTGCATCGCAAAGCAATAAGTCAAAACAGGAAAACAGCAGTGCTTGTGAGTGTGCGTGGGGTGTGTGGATGTGTGTGTAACAGTGTGTGTGTGTGTGTGTGTGGCTCCTCAGATGACGTTGCTCAGCTCCTTCCTTTGCTTCAATGTGAGATTTCCTCTCTCCTTTTTTCTCTCTCTCTCCATCTCTGGAATACGGCCTTGTTTCTCAGAAGCATCTTAAGTCTAAGATGATCGGAAAATTCATCTTACTAATCTTATCAAGCTCAAGAGGTGTTCCTCAAAAGAATCATAATTTCAGATGTTAGAAATGAACGAGGTTAAGGGCGTCTAAAGAAGCTCCAGAACCAGCAGGGGAAAAAAAATGACATGTCACTAAAATTTGTATTGTTTTTGTACATATTTAAGTCTATACGTTTACATGAACACTTGTGTTCTCAGCGAAAGTGAAGTTTAAAATTAAGGATGATGTTTAAATGAGAAAACAGGAAAATAAAACTAAACTAAAACATACAAAACTTAATTGAACGATTTGCACCATTGATCTGCCAGTTTCTATCATTATCACCTCCTCTCCAGTTGCTGTACTGTATCTTATGGTACGGCAGTGGGAAGAGCCGTTTTGGGTGCCCTTGGTTTTGGAAGTGAAAGTCCCATTAATTTTTCTTGTACACAATGTTACATGACTCACAGTTGGAGCACTTCTATGGCTTGGATGGGCATGAAACTCTCCCCGTTTAATCATCAGTACAGAAGATCAACAACTGTGTTAGAAAACATCTAGTTCTTTGATAAAAAGTTGAAGATACAAGCCCATGTACATAAAAACTTCAGGGAGAAAGGTGCATTTCAGCAAGAAACTAGAGCCGAAAATTCAGTTACGGAAGCTAAAGGGAAAATGTTACAATCTACAGCTTAAATCATTTAACTTTTCCTGCAACTAAAGCCTGTGATTTACAACTGCAACAGTGATGTGTTTTGAAATTGGTACAACTCTGATTGACTTCGTCTCCGTAGCGACGGTGGCTGAGGCTCATGGGTATTGTAGTTTTTAAACCAGTCCACCTTGCCAAACTGATGGACAAAATAGGATTTTTCAGAAGCTAAGTTGAAGAGTAGGACTGTTATATTATCCAGCTGAGTCCCACGTTTCTATGTAAACTAACACTGGAAATATCATAAGAACATTTTGAAACAGTAAAACAGAATGAGGGACAAACACAGAATAAGTGGCCCCTCGCATTTTACAACTCTATTTAGCAGCAGCTAAATTGACCAAATACTTCCACCCAGTATCAAGTATCATAAAGGGCAGCAAGCTGAAAGCCATTTAGCTTCATTGTCATACAGAACAGTGAAATGCAAAACATGTCTTTGTTTACAGCATTTACATTTTGTAATTGATATATTTTTTATATATAGCAAGGCTTACAGACCGTTACGCCATGTTACTGTAGAGTGCACTCAGTCTCAAGTAATGCTTTGGGAAACACGTACAAATTTAGAAAATGCCCCAAATCTTCTAAGATCAATCTGTATCAGGAAATGCAGCAGAGGTTTGTAAAATTTGAGAGACAGAATAAAGACACAAAAAAGCTATAAGCCACGGCCTCTGTTTGGACAGGAGAGGTTCATTGACCTTCCCTCTGACACTAATCATCAATCTCTCATTGCAACATTAAGCCTTTGACATGGAGACCCTGCTGCAAGCTCTATCTTTAAGTGACTGTTTCCCCACTTAGATGTAAAATGTAACACCTGCCTTTGTCAGAGTCTATGTGAAGCTCTAAACAAGAAAACCCACCTCTCCATCTATATTATGAATTCATTTCTTTTTCTCACCCAGACATCCATTCACCGTAAAACGTGACTGCATGGCTTCACTTTGTCTTACAGGTCTACACATGTCGGGAGTGTGTGCATGTGTGTGAGGCAGGTAATTGTGTTGTTTGTGCTGGAAGTCCTCTCTTTGACGTCTGACTTCAGTGTGGTCCATAGTTCTGGTGACAGGTACATTAGTGCCCACATACTGGCTTCAGGGTGGGAAACTAAACAAGGAACAGTTCAATCATTTGGTCCTTTGTGTGGAGCTTTGGAGAAATGGTGTTTCCCAAGTGGTCTTACCTTTGTAGATTTCTCCTGTTAATCGCCCATTACTCTGATGTTTTCCCTAAAAAAAACTTAGGAGAAAGTCTTTGTTGCCACAAAGAAACACAATTTGCTCTAAAAAAGTATGAAACCAGAAACAAATGAGAGATTCGCTGTAACTTCCATGGTGGTTCAACAAGGCCAAATAGTGTTGGTTATGTACCGTTAGAGAGAAGAGTTTCTGTCCCTTTACAACACTCAACATTTGGGAGGACCTATTGTGCTGTTAAGTTTGTATTGCACTTGGAACATAAGCTAGTAAGCTAGACTAACTAGCTTCAACTTGGACCATGGGTGTATTAAGGAGAACTGGATACTGCATTCAAAAATGGGGCCCAGTTCATTCCTATGAAAGTTGCTCACTGGGCGCGTGTACGCTGAAAAAGCCTCCACAGGCCGTAGAGCACTGGAAGCTGGTCAACCTCCTTTGCTAACTTTAGCGATATTTCCTACAAAATTTTACCTTTTCTTCATGTTATACATGTTGTTACAAGTCATTGGCAGCTCACACTCAGTGCCATGTTCAGCCCATATTCTAGCTAGCGTTAGCTCTTTCATGGGTCCAGTTGTGATGACAGCAAATGACCAGACTTTTAAAACTCACAGTAGTGAACTCAGAGCAGTGAGTTTAGATGTACCTTTGTACGTTACCCCATGTTTTGAACCACAACACAGAGTAACGTACGGAGTGATTGAATAACAGATGGGACTACGCAACGGCTAACGTCAGCCACCAAGCTGGCACCAATATTTCACTAATCAATTTATTAGTACTGACATGATAAGTTGCTACAAACAATTCGATGCAAACACATAAATGAAACATTTTTCAACACTTTTCACATACTTCACGGACAATATTATCATTAAAATCCCTTTTTTTTTTATCCCCCCCTGCCTTCTAAAGGATTAAATCCACAAAACCAAGGCAGTAAAATAAATATTTTAATGCGTTTTCAAAGTTAAAATCTCATTTGTAGACATACTCATGCCAACTCGAATATGGACACATACTGAACAGCTCACTTGATAAATACAGCATTCAAATAGCTACAGCCTAAAAATATGACTCAGTGAATCATTTATGGGTTAACAATCAAAGTCGTTCTCCAGGCATGAGGCAGCACGGTGGGACTCAAAACCTCAGACAACTGCCTCTGTGAGCAGCTGAAAGAGAAGAGAGGGAACACATGCTTCAGCCAGCCTGAAGACAGTTTTTGACTCCCTTTGTAGTGTTTTTGCAATTTAGGTTAATACTGACCTGGTGTCTCATGATCTGAGACATTTGAGGTACCGCACAGATTCTCAAGTAGAAAGAGCTTTAATACTTTGTTGTATTTTTTCTGTAGAAAGCAAAACTAATTTTTTATTGGGTTGCAAAAGTTTGACTATGTATGCAAAATTCTATGTCAAATGCAGGATTAGCTTCACATTAAGTAGCAAGACCTGGAGCATTTGTGATTAAGACGTCCTTCAAAGATTGTCTTCACACTAAAAGAGGAGCGCATGCAGGGTTTCTGAACTCAGTGTAAAAAAGGGAGCGTAAGTGAGGGGAGAAAAGGGTGAGGGCGGCACGCTCAAGTGGGCAGAAGCAGAGAGGTGAGCGCGAACCATAGCGCTGCGCTAATGTTTTCTTTCAACCCATTAATCTCTCGCTGGCCACGTCGCAAAAACAGGGCCTGGATGAGAAGAGGGCTGTAATCACACAGACTAAGCTTGCTGGTGGCTGACTGACCGTCCCTGGCCTCCTGTCCGCTCCATGAAATTCAGAGTTAAATTCACGCATGCCAGCTTCGACCCCGACAAACACAACAGCACATGACGGCAAGTCAGATGCTGATATGCTAATATAACTTAAGTCACATTATAAAATAATGGCATGTAGCAGAACTGATTGATGTGAAATCGATTGAATTTAAAGATCAAACAACCCAGCAGTGTACACAGTGGTTAAAATTAGCTCCACCTCGACCAACTACAACATTAAAGTCCTGCTTACATATATATTAATACATCAGTAATAATAATCACATATGCGTCCTCGAGCATGTGCACAAGATAGAAACAAAAAGGGGGCCCACTCATAAAAACATTGCTCCATAGTGCTACTAGTGGTCAAAAACCACATGGTACCTTTATTTGTACGATCATGCCAGTGTGTTTACAGGTTTTAGGTCCTTAATACCCCCTGGAAATGTTGTTTTTGCTGATCTCCATTGGTTTAACATCTCACCTTGCGGCAGTGATGTACAGGTGTACTCCAGGACCCCATGACATCACTGTTGGGTGTGGTTACAGGTGCAACAGGTGAAACAGGATCGAAAAAAAATCTGCTTTCCAGCCTGGCGTTAACTGCAAGTCATATATTATTTATATTTTTGCTGACCATTTTCAAACGTATGGTAGACATTTTTTTATATATATAAAGTATCCTAATGATGATTTAATGAGTTAGCAGACTCTTGAAACTTGCTTAAGTTGTGTAATCCATCACAGTGAATGTGAAGTATACATACATTTTTGTCAGTGTTTCTTTATCATTGGTTGGTTTAATTTCAAATTGATTTAAAAGGTTTCCACTGCATTACCATGCAATGATAATGAGACTGACAAATATTAATGCAGACTTGATTTTTATTGTGATAGATTACACAACCAATGACTGTCTTCACTACATGGCCAAAAGTATGTGGACACACTGACAAAATGTTGTGAAGGCATTAAATATGCTGCTACCTTTAACTATTCTGGGAAGGCTTTCCACATACTTTTGGGACCTGGCTGCAGGGATTTGCTTCAATTCAATAACAAGAGCACCATAAGACCAAACACACCATACTCAAAAAACTATGTCTTTATGGACCTCACTTTGCACACAGGCATATTGTCAGGTTGATACAGGAAAAACCCTTCCCCAAATTGTTGCCACAAACTTAGACATTAATATTTCCATTAATTGGACCTAAAGGGCCAATCCCAAACAATGAAAAACAGCCCCAGACAAAAAGCATGCGGACAGGGTTTTCCACATACTACTGGCCATATTTAGTTTATGTTGTATATTTTACGTGGAGTACCTGGACCAAAACATGCCAAACCTCTACCATGGTCCTTTAAATGGCTGCTATACACATCACATAATACTAGTTTACATCACACTTAGAAAGTATTGCAATCTGAAGTTCACTTCCCCTCAGTTCAAATGCAAACCGTGTGCACACACACAGTATATATCTTCTTTTTGATAACACATGGCCTTAATAGATTGCTTTAGGCAGGAGTCATAGACTGTATATGGCAGATGCCCACCACTGCGGAGTGTAGATCAATTAGCTGGGGGAGGGGTAAATGGAGAGGCACTGCAAAAGAAAAAAGAAAGCAAGAGAAGAGGATGACCTACAGGAAGAAGAGGAGGAAGAGGAAGAGCGTAGGAGGGTTGGATTGATGGGTGGACAGCGTCGAAATCGCCCACGGAGCCACTTTGTTGAGATAACAGAGTAGTATCAGTGCCGGGGGATGATGGGAGGGGAACCGCTATCTCTTCCTGAATGCTGTGGGCATGCATATGTGTTTCTGAATGTGTGTCTTTGATACATATAGATACATGAACCTTGGCAACCACGGCGAAACACACATGCAAGCACCACTGACACCACACACACACATACTAATTTCTTCTTTCCATACATCCCCCCTTCCTGCAGTCATGGGCTTCAAAGTCCTGAAGCTAACGGGATGGGACCACCACGGTTAGTTAAGTAGAGACATGATCCATGTCCTGATCACAGAGGAGGACAGGAGGTGAAGGGGGTTGGTGAAAGTGGGGTGGGGGGGGTGGGGGGCAGTTGCAGGAGAGAGGAGAAAGAGGAGGTGAAGATCTCACAAGGAACTGACAGAGACAAAAGGAAGGAAATCAAGAGGGAGAGATGGAAAACGGGAAGGGAGAGGAAACGACGGCGTGTCTTCGGAGAGGTGCTGGTCCCTTTTGAAGAGGACACGGGCGCTGCTCAATCACAGCAAACTTCAAAGGCTCTTCATTAAAGCCTTGCCTGGAGACGGAAGCCCTCCCTCCCCCCATCTCTCTCCCCTCCATCTTCATCCTCCTCATCCTTCTTTTCTTCACTGTCTGTCTCACTCACTCTCTCTTTCTTCCCTGCCTCCACTCAGCCATTAAAAACAGCAGGTAGAGAAGCGAGTGAAAGAGAAGAAGAGCGAGGAGGAGACAAAAGGACACAAAGGGAGAAAGATCAGCCATGCAGACAACAGAGAGCCACATCTGTGGAGTCGAATGGGCAATGTCTTTTCTTAGAATCTATCTTCTTTTGTTGTTGCTCAAGCTCAATCAGCGATGTTGTCGTGCGCTTCTTCTTTACAGCTTGAATGGTTGAGTCAGAGACGGATGAAAAGGTGTGCACAGGCTTGAGTGAAGAATCAGAATAGAAACAGAGGCGAATGCTTCACAGTGTTTGAAGCCCGCCGTGGCAGGGTGATGTGTCACATAACTTATCAGCTTCACATGAAAATGGTGTTCCCAAAAAGTCAATCTCAGGACTTAAGAACTGTGAAATTTGTAAATACGTTTCACTTAAAACTTCATCCAAAAAAGTGCTACATTTAATGTTAATACCCATCTTTAAAATGCTCCAAAATTCTGACTGTTGTAAATTAATAATCACCTCTTTTTGATTTGATTTTGCATACATGCTGCTGATACGTTTGATCACTGCTTTCAGACGTGCACTGAACACATCAGGTCCAATCAATGTCATGATGAAATATACACCATGCTGAGGAAAAATTCAGGGAGCAGCACAGCTGATATTTAGCAGGAGGAAGACTACACATATAGTGCACCCCCCACAGAGAAAACAGATAGTGAATCAAGGACAAAGGAAGGTGTCATTTTGCTCTGATTGGACGTGCAGGCATGGACATCTGCCAGGCGGAATAACAAAAAAAATCAAGTTTCTTTTGCAGACAGAGGCCCTGTCTGTCACAAACGATGAAAATGCATCAGTAGCCATGATGGAAGCAGTGACAGGGAGATCTAAAAGCGTGGACAAAATCTAATGAGAGAACAATATATAGCTGAATTGCCAGGAGCCACTTTTTGCATCACTGCTTGAATGTTTGCTCAAGCTGTCACATCAGTAGCAGTCTGGGTATATGTTGTCAGCTCCACTAATCAGAAGTACAGTAACGCTGGCATCAAAGCTTTTGTCAACATATAATATTGATGTAATGCATTCCAGTTGCTTCACGTAAGAATTTTGATTAAAAGATATTATTATCTGGGTGATACAAACAGAGCTTTTCAGTAGTTCAGACAGGCACAGAGGTTGTTTTATAGTCACATGTTTCGTTTACAATCTAATCAAATATGACTTCAACCTATCTCTAATATTAGGAAGTCCATATCAAAGTAAATATTTGGCTTTCATTCTATCTGCATATTCCAGTGTTGAACACTGCATCATTGATGCTACAGCACTACCTTAATTCAACAAATTTAACTCCCTCCACTTCACCAACTATTAGCATTCAGATTTGTGTGAATTTTGAGTGTTTCCTTCAATATGTCATCATTTTCAGATGTTAAGTATCTCAGGCTTTGCCAAGGAGTTTGTGAGCTCTGGGCCGGTCTGTGCCAAGCTTGCTCACATGTGTCTCTGAGTATCTGGGACAAACTGAGGTTTCTGTGCAAGCTCTTTGATGCTGTACCTTGGGCACAGCGGTGCTTTGAGCTAAATGCTAATGTCTGCATGCTAACATTCTCACAATGGCAATGTTCACATGCTAATGGTTAGCGTGTTCACCGTCTTAGTTTTGCATAAAAGCATGCTAACATTTGCTAATTAGCATTAAGCACAAAGTAGGTTAATGGGAATATTATTAGTTTTGCAGGTATTTAGCTATGAACCTACGTACTGCACAAATAAATGTTTGACCTGCTGATGGCGCTACATTAAATGCAAAGGGATCACCAAAGTTATTAAAATGTATTCATGAATGTCTGTACAAAATTTCACAGAAATCCATCCATCCAAAATGTCAAGACATTTTAGTCAAAACTACAAACGTGAACCTTACGGTGGCGCTAGAGGAAAGCCACTTCCACAAGCTGAGCTAAGTCCAAATCTGGCTGATGATGCAAAGATGCAGCCACTGCTAATCAGGTGGTAGTCTGTATCTGACCATGACATCAGATGCTGTGATTTGAGTGTCTGAGATATGGAAGATCTTCAGAGAGCACAGCATCTCTGAGGCCCACAGCTCCACAGGTTCTCTGCAGTTTTTAACCACAGGGAGGACTGGACAGATCATTAACACTCAGGACTCCCCCCTGGCTGTTAATGATCCGTCCAGTCTGTCCTCACCGAAAACATCTTTGCCTCACCGACGTGGCTTGCAGCGTCTGCCACGCATCGCTGCATCCATCACCAGCAGATTAATGTGACGGGACTCCTCCGGAGCCCAGCTGCCACCAACTGCTGTCGTCATGTCGGTTTCTCCACATCACTACAAATAAGTGATTTACATAGTAATTTAAGCATTAACAAATATTTAGTCTGGCTACTACACTCGTGTACATCATCCTCAGCTTTTCTCCATCCAGATTTGACTTCAAAGACACATCCCCTTCCTTGCCCCCCCATGGTTTAAACATCCTGGAAAGATGATTTATTTGGAGATATGAGGCTTTCATCATACAGCGCTGCCATGATTATGAGAACAAAGGCATCAGTGCAAAGTCAGGTCTTCTAAAAGGTCTGCCGGAGTTCAGCGGCTGAAAAGTATCCTCTTTCTGTGATGAATATATAATCAAACAACAAAAAAGATGGGATCAGCATGTTGTGACTTTACTGAACCTTCTCATTGAAATGTATATGTGTTTCATTATACAGTTAAGCACGCATCTTTCAACATCAAAACTCAACTTTGAGTTCAGCCTTGATCTTTACGGGAACAGTATGGAGGTGTCTGAAATCATTCGCTATTCACTGCACTGCATACTACACAGAATACTCAATGTAGTGAAGAGTGAATGAGTGCAGATGTAGTCTATGTTACAGGGCCTTAACACTACCAAAAACCATAATTCAAACCATCACCGAAACAAGTATTCCAGTCCCAGAAAACGAAGCATTCCCATGGGCTCTGAGCACAAATCCATATGACTTTTCCTCCCTGTAGCTTCAGATCTAATTAGTATATAATGGTTATAAACGTTCCCATCACGGGCACTCTAATCAAAAACAAAACTTCCATTTTCCCTCAATGGACCTCCAATGAGCGGGTTGCATTTAAATGAAACGATGGTAATATCATGTTGCAGGCTATAGCCGGGGGAAGATGAGAAGACTAGCAATGGGAAGTGTGTGTGTGTGTGCGTTGGTGTGTGTTCATATGAGGGTGCTCGGGGAATGAAATGATTTCCAAATCCTATCAAGAGGAAGCTAGGTGGCACATTGGCATTCATTATCAGACAGCGTTTAATCAAGAAACTCAGTGATTAAGTGACGAAGTGAGCAGCTTGTCGTTTCTCTAAATTGAGTTTGTCGTGTGTGTGGAAGGTTATATTAGCCATTTCTAAATTGTGCTAGTCAGAGTTTTGTATCATGCATTATCCCACCAGCAATCCTACAGTTTCATAGCGATCACCTTTTGTTTCTGGTGGTTTCCGGTGACTGCATATTTTCAGCCGTGCTAGCAGCGTGACTCTAGGGATGGCAGTGTCGGTCTGTTGGTTGGTCCAGAGGGAAATATCTCAACAACTATTAAATTGACTGCCAAGTAATTTGGTACAGACGTTCATGGTCCCCAGAGGATGAATCCTACTGACATTGGTTGATCCCTTAACTTTTTATCTAGTGCTTCCAGCATGTCAAAACTTTCACTTATGCATTTCTCAATATCTACTGGTATAAAATTTGCACAGACATTCATGTATCACTATATCTAGTCATATCTTAATCACTTGGTGATGACCTGGCTTTTCCATGTGGTTGACATTTGAGGTTTTGAGTGAAATATCTCGACAACTTTTGGTTGGATTGCCATGAAAAAAAAAAAAAAAAAAAGCAAATGTTAGCATGCTTACACGCTAAACTAAGGTAGTGATACACGATAAACATTACAGTATACCTGCTAAACATCAGCATGCTAGCTTAGCATTTTAGCATTTAGCTCAAAGCACTGCTGTGCCTAAATACAGTCTCACAGAGCTGCTCGCATGGCTGTAGACTCCTAGTTTTGCTTTACAATGTCTTAGATATCTGAGATGATTAGAGATTTAATATGTCCTCGTGTATGTTCTGCAGGTTTGTGGTAAATGGTACAAGAGCTCAGTGTTTCTTGGGTACTTTCCCACATTCAACAACATCGCCTGTATAGTTCCACCTCTGGCTCATGCCAATAACTCTAAATCATGTCAGAAAAACTGGGACACCTGGAGGTTTTGGAGCAGAACGTTTTTATTTTATTAGGTTACAATTTTTAAGAACATTGTTGAAAATGATACTTCTGCTTTGATTGAATAACCAACTAGAACATATTTTGTCAGAGCTAGGGAGTGGTCATCCTGGTGGGTGAAACATACTATTATGTACTCACAATATGCTCTGTGTGCTCAACTTGATAAATCAATCTTAATAATCTCATTACTTCTTATCAAAAGGCTGATTCAGTGTCTTGAGTCAACAAAATATGAGGTTATCAAAATAAATAAGTGCAATCACTTAAGTGACATGGGTGAAATCGGTTTTAATTTTACCAAATAAGCTCAAAAAACTTAAATATTACCTAAAAATAGGGCATGAGGCCAATCTTGTGAGCTCATAATACCGTCTTGTTCCTTCAGTCCTTTATCTAGCCTGTTAAATTACACCAAACTACATGACAGTGGATCAAAATTAGATGAAACTGAATCAAGACGTATTTCTCCTCTTTGAAAAGTGTGATTATTAAAGAAGATTAAGTTGTCTGTGTTCCATTACAAAGGAGAGAAAAATCTATTATTAGTAGCCTGTCTTGTGTAAATAACAGTGTAACTGACAAAAGGCCTTCATTGTTGTAGAAAAGTAAGAAAGTAAGAATCACGTTTCAGAGAGTCTCTGACAGTTTTATGGCTTTTGATTGATTTCTGCATCACGTTAGCTTTTGTTTTGCTAACAGCGTGCTGGAAAAGCTCTTTTCTCATCATCAGAATGTGTTAGTACTAGCCATTACATTCTTCTTTCATCCCAAATGAGCTGTTCTCTATGCAGCAGTGACGGCTTAATTGCTTAATGTTTGAAACAAACTCAACAACCAACTTACAATAGCAGCCAGGCGCTGCACTCCTAACCTGGACCAGCTCTGTTTATACTTTCAACCAAGGAATTAAAATTGTTCAAACTCCCCGGTGGATCATCCAAACTAAGCAAAATTGTTGCATAATTAGTTTATGCCTCCCTGCCTAATGTAAAAAGCATCATTAAGCTTTAAAACCTCAAGGCCCAAATTACCTATTTTATACATGACTCAGAGCTTTTAAAAAGTGGAACGATAATAAAGTAGATGGCGACTGAGCCCACACAAAATTGGTACAAATTCAACACATCGTAGCAGTTTGTCCTCAACATTTAGACACGATTTACCTCCTAAGCATCTCTGAGCACTAAAACCTCTGATCCTAAGAATTACTCAGCTGAGCTCACCTCCCTCACAGGGGTGAATTACACTACACTTTGAGACTGCTTTGCTTTTAGAAAAGCTGAGGAAATACTGTTCATGCAGTTATCTCCTCTGTCCTCTTTGACCAGTCAAACCTTAAATCCAGTAGGGCGTTCAACAAAAGAGCGGTTGGTTTGACTCAGGCAGGACAGAGACAGGGGTTGCCAATGCCAAGTGCCTTTACAGCAGAGACAACCAAATATGAAATAAATTAATATGTAGCCAATATTGTTTTGTCTGTTTATTTCTTCCCAATTTTGTCCCATCCCATGCAGATTCCTTCTTGTACTTCTGATCCTATCTGTCCATTTTCCATGCTAAATAGGCCTAGTAGACCTTCTGTCCAAACAACCTGTGTTAAGTTTTACATTTATTCGCCAGTTTGGAAATGTTAACGTGATAATTGGACCTCCCTAACCTGTACCTATCAAATCCAATTTTTGGAAACAGACCTATTTACAGTAACTGCTTTGACAGTAACTGTTTCAGACAGTGCTGAAATGGCTACAACATATATAATAACTGTCAGATAATAATACAAATTGCTCTCGACCCCCCCTCCTCTGGTCCTGATTCCAGAGACACTGGGTAATGGCACTCCTGTGTCCATATAGTGTCAGCACGTGCTGCACAGACGTTGAATATTATCTAGCTTTTGTAGCCATGCTAGCAGCATGGCTCTGGATGGCAATGTCAGTCCACCACTTTAGTTTCAGACTGATATGTCTCAACAATAATTGGATTGCCATGAAAATGTGTGCAGACATTCCTGGTCCCCAGAGGACAAATCCTACTGACTTTGGTGGTACCCTAACGTTTCCTCTAGTGCCAGCATGAGGTTGACATTTGATTTGTCCAATAAGCTAATGACATTCCCATCAGCCTCAGCTGTACCTTGTGTTAAACACACTAAACTAAAATGGTGAACATGGTCAATATCATATCTGCCAAACATCAACCTGTTACCGTTGTCATTGTGAGCATGTTAGCATGAGGATGCGAGCATTTAGCTCAGAGCCCTGCTGTGCCTAAGTACAGCCACACAGAGCTGCTAGCATGACTGTAAACTCTTAGTCGTGCTATCAGTATTTCTTTATTATTATTTTTTTGTCAAGAAATGCTTAGAAGTGAGAATAAAGTCAAAGTAAAACTACATTTTTGATGTCAGTGTCGAAAAGCAGCACCATTATTGGGACGCAGATACGTAGAACTTACTGTGCCTCATACAGGAAGTTAAATCTTGTGTTTTTTTGTTTCCTATACATACCTCACTTTCAGTTTAACACACTTCAGTTAGTGCAATGGGAGTCAGAGCAGTTGCTTTGTTTGAAGCTGTAAAGCACCGTGCAGAAGTGGCTGCAGCTGGTAGAGTTGAGACTGAGGCTTGTGGCAACGACAACTACGACCAATGCCAGGCGAGAGTATAGACTTGAGGTTGAGCTTCATCTTACTATAATTATCACATTTTGTATTTGTTTGGGCTTGTGCATTGGCCTGATGCTGGGCAGTGTTGTGTCTGCTTGCTATGCCCCTGTACTCTGTGTTTGGGTCAGCGCGGTGCCACGTGTCCACCCTAGCCGGGCCCGGGCTTAGTCTCCAGCCATGAGCTCTTATGAGGCCTGACAGCCTGTTTACCTTGGATGCCATTTCCTTGACGTTTCTGCATGGTTTGGTGTTGACTACCAGTTGATGGCCGGCAGCTTTATTGAATTAGCTCTGCAGCTACAAAGGCAGAGAAAGAAAAAGAAAAAAGAGACAAAGGGAAAGATAGAAAATGAGCAAAAGAGTGAAAGAAAGAAAAAAAGTTGTTATAAAGTAGTCTAAAAGCTATCCACCTTTATCTTTGACTAAGTGTGGATTACATTTATGTTCTCTCTCCTGACATAAACACACACTGACCCCTCACATTAACCTAAACAAAACACAAACAGCATATAAATCCTGGTTGCACTTTGACACAAACTGGAGACTAAAAGAGCAAACACATGCAACATATCTGCACAGAGTGGAGCAGACGGATTGGGAAATGTCGGTTACTGCATCAGCTTCAATATAAATGGCTTCTCCTATTGGTTCCCTGCTGCACCACCCCCCTGAATGGGTCCTATGCTGGTGGGATGTCTTGTACAAACTGCCTCTGGGCAAATATCACATACCATATTAGAACATACTGACCCGATTCCTTAGAAAAAGAGTAGAAAGAGGAGTATTCACTTAAAACAACATATCAAAAACCAGAGGTAGCTTTATCTTGTTCCCAATGATCCGCCTCCCCTCAGGTTAGATACAAGAGAAGGCAAAATGCATGCACATGGACACAGTCAGTTTGACACACTAACATACTCATTCATAAACACACACACACACACTTTTGGAATATGCACTGATGCATGCATGTCCAGTTCCTCTCGTCCTTTCTCATCTTCAAAGAGAACATCACAAGGTGTTTTTTGCACACATGAAGGTCTTTCAGGGCCTTTTTGAGTATGAATAACCCCATTGTGATGAAGCAGCCTGTAGGATCACGAGTCAGTATGGATCAAATGTTAAAAAAAAAGCAGATATTCTATGCATGTTCCTTTTTCTTAACGCACAGCGCTGCACCTCTTGACTTTATCAGCGCATTAGGGTACAAGCCCTGGTGTGTTTTATGTGATAACTCTGAATAAATAATGAGAATAAACTTGCCCCATTGAAAGTTTTTTTGTCAGAGTTCTTTTGTTCATGTCAGCCTCACTGGTTTTTCATTCCACTCACGGCACCACTCAAGATGTGCAATCCTGTGCAAGATTAATCCCCACCGTTACTCTAATCTCCCTCTGTAACAGGGTGAGATTAGGGCACTAAAATGATATGGTGGAGCACATTACCACATAAAGATTACTCATCTGCACATTGATAATCCCCTTAGACTTTAAGTAATGTTAAGAGAGTGAATGTGCTGCAGAGTATTAAAGCCAGCCCTACATTTTAAATGTTGTGTTCTATTTATAGATACAGAGATACTCTTTTTTTGACGGCAGCTTTTTCTGTGAGGTATTTTTTGGCTTTAGGGTAACCATTGTAATAAGGCTTACCTTTGAATAATTAGCCAAATGAGTACTTGCACTGTTGGAGACATTTTTTTAAAAGTAGTTAATGAGCCGTAAAGCAAGGCGCCTGCTCTCAACTTTTTAGACAAAAACACTTGGTAATAGAGCCCCAGTGAAATCGTTGCTCAAATGTATTAATAATTAAATAGAAAACATATGAACTCAAAGCCACAAACTCTCCGTAATTATAACAGAGCAGCATGACTTGCACACTAATTGACAGTAACCTACTAATATGAGACTCTATTTTCAAGTATTTTAAAGGAATAGTCCAACATTTTGTTGGTACTATGCTTATTCACTGTCTTGCAGA
Organism: Macquaria australasica; assembly: GCA_005408345.1. NCBI lineage: Eukaryota > Metazoa > Chordata > Actinopteri > Centrarchiformes > Percichthyidae > Macquaria > Macquaria australasica. The sequence continues at coordinate 523,800 of SEMN01000133.1, read as the reverse complement.
GATTTAGATGAGGGGATTGATACCACTCTCATCTCTTTTCATTAAGTATGGAGCTGGAGCCAGGAGGTGATTATCTTAGCTTAGCATACAGACTAGAAGAAGGGAGAAACAACCAGCTGTCCAAAGTTGAAAAAATCTACCTACCAGCTGAGTGTAGATTGATACAGCTCCCATGTAAGTTTAGAGCTGGAGCCGGGAGTCGATTGGTTTAGCTTAGCCATAGCCCAGCATAAAGACTGGAAACAGGGTGAAGCAGCTAGCCTGGCTCTGTCCAAAGTTGCCTACTAGGACCTCTAAATCTCACAAATTAACATGCTGTGTCTCGTTTGTTTAATCAGTTTCTTTAACTTTGGACAGTGCCAAGCTAGCTGCTTCACCATTGCTCAAACTTAGTATTTTGAGTGCATAAGTGCGTTCACGCTGGTAAGTATGGCAAAATGCAGTGTACTCTAAGTACCGGGATGGTGTACACAAAACGGTCAGAAAGCTGAGTGTGGAACGCTGCACACTCAGCAAGAAAGTGAATAAGCGTGTTTCCCAAAATGTCTAACTATACATTTAAGTATTTTCTAGATATTGAAGGACCAATTACAGAAATGCTAGAAGGGTAAATCTTCACTGAATCACATTAGCGAACAAAACTAGTGATCTGAAACTTTGCTACTACCAATTGTTTTCCATTCAGATTAATCTGATTATCAATGTATCATTTAGTAGTTATTTTAATATGTAAGAATATAGTGAAAAAGGCTAATAATTTCCATCTTAAAAATGCTTTTCTTTTGTTTGACCGACAGTTAAAAATCCAAAGATTACAATTTTATAATTATCTAAGACAGACAACAGCAGCAAACCCTCACATTTGAGACGCTGCTATGATTTGTGTTATTGATTGACGATTGATTTATGTTTGCTATGTTTGGCATTTTTGCTTGATAAATGACTTAATACACTGTACAAATTGTTGGTGATTTATTTTTTCCTGTATTTCATTGATTTAAAAATTGACATAATCAACAGATCAGGGAGGAAAAAAACAAGCGTGATTTTAAAACAAGATGGCAGAAGCAGTTGGATATTAGGCCACAATGTTTATTCAGTAGTGTTGTTTCAACTTATAGGTACAATACTGTCAGCTTTTGTAAGACTAAAAAAAAGTTACCATTACAGTCATCCATGCTCACAGAATGCCAGTCAAGTCGTTTACACCCTCCTTTGTGTACACACCCGCCACATGCTCACCTTGAGCAAGTACATTTCCAAATGGTAGGCACTTTGAAGGTTTAAAACATTTGTGAATATACATTTATATATATTTATATATCTTTTCATATACTAATAAGCAATTGGACTCAAAGGTCAGGTCTCTAATAGAGAGAGAGAGAGAAAAAAAACTAAAAGAGTGAAGAAAAAGAGAATGAGGAAACAACATGATGTGGCCATGGTGGAGGGGTATGAGAGGATGGTGGGAGTAGAAATACTGTGAGTCTTTGGGTTTTTCAGTATAGTTCAGTACCTTAAGTCCTATGACGGACAACAGAGAAGGGGAAAAGAGGATGGAAGTGGACAACCAAAGGATCACAGACAGATTGAAAGAAGAGGTACAGGAGGGATGGAGAGGTAGAGGGATGAACAGCTTCGTGTGGGTGGTGTTAGGAGTTTAGACAATGTGACAGCATCTACTTCACAATACTGTACAGCTGAAAAAGGCAACTTCACAAACCTGCCCGGACAAAACACGCATTTCTTTAGAGCAAGTTAATGTAGATGTAATGTTAAAAAAAAAAAAAAAAGTGAGACAGTAACTTGTTGTTGTCATGTGACCGTAACCTATGTTTTCATTTAATGTAGCTACGTGGCTATTTTGCATCAGCCATTTTGTGGCCTTTTAAACTCATTTGGGGATGCAAAATGGCATCAAAACAAACACCCTGTGTAAGTTTTAAACCTGGTAAACAACCTCATCTCTCAACAGAAGCTCTTTTGAAATCCCTGCACTGACCACTAAAAAAAAAGCCCTCAACATGAGTGTCTTGTCAAAGACTATTCAGACGTTCCACTGGAGTCTTACATTTTCTGTGCAGCCTTATTTATCAATCCCTCTGAGAGAAACTAGGTTTCTAGAGGGGGTGGGGGGCGTGGTTTGGTGGTGTTTGCTGCAGAGGTATGTGCTCTGCATGTGGGGATTCGGCCCTGGCCCGGTGTGTTTGTGTCCAAGAAGTAGCAGGCCTTCAGTGAGCAGATCTCTGGGCCTAAAGCATCAACACTGGGACACGGACAATAACACCAGGCTGCCCGGGTGGCTCCATACAGCTGAAAAAGAGAGTGCGTGGGGCGAGTGGGGGTGGGCTGACAACTCAACTGGCCGTGCTCCAATCTGATTAAAAAGAAGGTGGGAGTGAGGGGAGAAGAGGGGGAGGAGGTGCAAGGGTGAAAGGATGCTAGCAGAGTTTGGGTGCAGTCAGTAAACTCAAGGGACACATCGGGGAGGCAGGTGGCTATGGGCCAAAAAACACCACAAGCCACGGAGAAGAAACGTCACCCCAAAACACTCAACATACACGCAAAGCTGCACGACAGCAGTGGGAAGCAAAAGCAGTGAATGTGCAATGTGAACGAGAATGCATTTAAATAGAAAAGAAGCTCAGCGAGACACAAAACAGAAATGAGATTTGTGATTTTTCTTGAGCCCTGACACTTATTTTTATCTTTTAAAGACCTGGTATGAAAATAAAACGCTGTCGAAAAAAAAGGCTACACTGAGAAGAGAACAAACAAATAAACAAGACGTAATGAAACACTCACGTTTGACTGAAAAACCGATGTGAGAGCAAATAATAAACATTGTAACCTGAAGGGAGAACATTTACATTGACCGTTAACAGCGTTAATATGAAGAGCTTCATCAAAACTACAAAGGCATTTTTTTTAACATCAGAGAAAAGATAAATTAATGTAATACACCTTTAGAGATCAACATCAGACATGCTAGGACAAAAGAAAAAGAAAAAAAAATGAAGTAGGATTGATACAGAATAATTATATTCAATTATTTCCACTTTTAAATTTTTTTTCTTTACAAATAACATACTGCTACAGTTAAAAGTAGTCAGCAACTAAAAACAGCTCCTTTGACAGAAGACAGATGCGATTAGTTTCCTCACCTTTAGAGATCCTGTTTTTTATTTTTTTCCCCCATCTTTTTCAAATAATACACAAAATGTTTAAATACACTGAGATTTGCCATAAAATGAGAAATGCTTGGTTTTCATTAAAAACAAAAAAAAAGAAGAAAGAAAAGGTCTTAATTACAATACTCTATGCAAAAGCTTTCCTTTATGCTATTTTTCCTTAATCAACTTGAAAACATTTTGTTGTTGTTTCTTGTTGTATTTGAACAGGTTTGCTGTTGTCATGGACTGTTTTTCCACAGTCACCCGCGATTTGTCGTTCTACTGATGGGAGGGCTGGCTTTTATGCATAAAACTCCTTTGTTGGGGCCTTCTGATAGGCTGCGCCGGAGGGTTTCCTCTCTCCCAGGTCGTAGCTGCCCTCATCCTTCTTCCTCATGCGGTACACCAGGAGGAGGATGAGGAAGATGGCAAACAGGAAGCCGATCACGCCACCTGCAATAACAGCTGAGAGAGACAGAAAGGGGAGGTAACTATCAATGCTCAGAAAGTCAAATCAATGTCTACTGTGTGTCCTCATGGAGAATGAAACCTTCAATGTGTCCTAAAGAAAGCACTTCTCATGAACTGAGCCACCACCTTTTAGTCCAAGACGAACTGTGTCTTCTATCTTGTGCAACCAATTACGACACACAGTTAATTTTAGCAACTGTATCTGCTATTGTTGCAACAAATTCCAATACTAATGCAATTCCCCAGCAAATATATCAAAATTGAGGGCTTAAATGTGGTGAAACCAAGTGGCAGCCATTACAGCTGAATGGTGAAACCAGTGCAGTTACTTCATGCCAATGGAAAAACCCTCAAATTTGTCTCAAGACATACAAAGTCAGTCATTTTCTGTGGTTCATTTCACCTCTTCCTCTAAGTTAGAGTTCCATTTCGGGGATATTAAGGCTCCAATGCTTGATTGGTGCACAGAGCCATGCTGTCCCAAGCGTGGCTGATTTGACACGGTCTGTATTCCAATCAGTGACTGCCGACTGGGGCTTAAGAGGAAGAAGCTGATGTATAGTGCGACTATCTGCGACTAAAATGTCCGGCAGATATCCATGCAGGACTGTGATACGTAGTAGCCTATGTGGTCCTGAATAAGGGCTAGACTGACCCTAAAGAGACCCCAGCTTTGACCCCGACTCCTTACTAATGCTCCTAACTCGCCACATGGGCTTGTTTCACTCTCCCTCCCAATTATGCCTGTATGAGGTTCTTTATAGCTTCCTAATCTGTTTAAGGTCTCTCCTGGTGCTACATTCTGCCCTCTGCTCCACTTTAGGTTTCCACATGTCGACTGGCCCCCACGGCCCCATGGGTAAAGATCATGGCACACACCCAGCTGCAGAGCTCCAAGAAGCAGTAACGCGATGCAGAACGAATAAATGAAAATTAGATTATGGTCAATTATTTTTATAGAAGTCATACGGGAGATGAAGAGTAATGGTTATAATCTAGAAGAAGGGTAAAGAGAATGAGGTAGAGAAGGCAAGAAGGGAGAGCTGAGTGGATGTGGCCTTCTCTAAGGCCTTATTCAAAGACTTTTACTGGCAGTACAATTTGTTTCTACCACAATCTAAGAACAATATGTAAAAGATAAAATAAGACTATCAATAGGAGAGAGATGTGAGCTGAGTTCCCATCTAACTGAGGCTGTCCTGATTTGTCCTTGTTGATGTTGTTTCTGCATATTGCCAAGACCAGATGGATATCACAACAAAGTAAAAGTGAGGTGCCAATCAATGTTTGCCTCAGACACGCAAGGAAAGACAGACGGCATCCGAGAGCACAGTGATTTTGAGTCAGATAATTTCCTTTCCACCCTCTTTCATGTATTCAAAGTGAGCAACACACATTCGAAACACCCACAATGCTGTGAACTCTTCAAGGTCCCACAGAGGGACGCAGATGGAGTTTATTAAAAGTCATTATTTTGAGAAGTGGATCAGGTGGGAAATATTAGGGAAAATATTTCCGCGATTTCCAAGATGTTTACCAGAAATATGCTGACATATTGTAACATACAAGAATTTCAGAAATGGCATACTAAGTAAACATTTATTGGTAGAGCATCAAACTGAAAGGCTACTTTCATCATGGGCTGATATATTAAAGGAATAGTTCCACATTTTGCGAAATACACTTTCTTGTTGAGAGTTAGATGAGAAGATTGATACCACTCTCGGTTAGCTTAGCTTAGCATAAAGACTGGAAATAGGGGGAAACGGCTAGCCTGGCTCTGTACAAAGGTAACAAAATCTGCCTAGCAGCACCTCTGAAATCCACCAATCAACATGTTATACCTCGGTTGTTTAATCTGTACATAAACCAAAGTGTAAAAACTACAAGTTGGTTAGTAGGCCAGGTGCAGTGACTTCCTGGAGTCTTGTCGGCACAGGATCCCCAGTAAAACCACAACGTATTCTACACTTCTGTTTCCAGTCTTTGTACTAAGCTAAGCTAACCGGTTGCTGGTGGTAGCTTCATGTGTCATACAGACAGTGTGGTATCAATCTTCTCATCTAATTCTTGGCAAGAAAACTAATAAGCGCATTTCCCAAAATGTGGAACTACTTACTTTAAATTAGTCCTAATCATATCTGCGCTCAGCTTCACAGAAAACAGATCTGAGCATTGTCTCTGACGGAAAATCTGCTATACCATCCAACAAATGTCCAAATATAAAAACAAAAGAGAGAAAGAAGAGGTGGTTTGATGTCTGTTTCAGCTTATGACACATACCTGCCAACACCTCTGTCCTCTGGAAGAGGTTTTCAGTGCGGACCTCAATGGCCTCCTGGGGTGAGCCGGGGGCACTAGTCGTACTAGTCATCTGGTTCCTCTGCATGTCCTCTGTAACTGGCACTGGTGCCTGCATGAGAAGAAAGACAGGAGGGGGAAGAGGCAAGAGAGGGGGAAGAAGAGAGATTAAGGTTGCTTTATTGACAGCTGACTTTCACATTCTGTCCTCCAATATTCCTTGTCTGTGTGTTTAGAGGACTTGGGTTCATTTGGGTGTTCTGGCATAATCCCTAAATTCCTCCCTGGTACAATCACAACTGTTAATTAAGAAATAGCTTGACATTTTGGGCAATATGCTTAGTTGTTTTCTTGCTAAGTTAGATTGATATCACTCTCATATCTGTCTGTTTAATAGGAAATTACAGCCAGCAGCCAGTTAGCTTAAGGCCAGTTCAGACCAAAGATTCGCGACGAGACGAGTTGAAACTTGCAACTACTTGCAACGTGCCGGTCTGCAACGTCCTGAAACCTGCCAGTTTACACCAAAGCGACTTGACATTTTTTGCAGCTAAATATAATTTGTAGCATCTTAAAATATGAATGACGACAGTGAGTTACTTGCTACAGTTGCATTTTTAGTATTGGAGAAATGGCGAAAACATAAAAAGCTGAGAGGGTCAAGAATTTGGAGCCTTCCAGGGGTGCATCAACGGAATACCCAGGGGGCTTATGGAAATTTATGCCGTGAACTTGAGACAGGAGATCTCCCCTCTTTTGTCAATTTCTCCCGTCTATTCCTGGAGCAGTTCCGTCATTTAGAGGAGTTGGTGTCACGTCTAATCAGCAGAGAAAACACCAACTATCGAGACAGCATTTCACCAGGGGAACGGCTGATGATAACGCTGCGTTTCTTGGCGACAGGTGAGCTACAGCCCATAGATAAAAGAAGTTAAAAGACTGGAAATGGGGAAAACCGCTAGCCTGGCTCAGTCCAGAGGTAACAAAACCTGCCTACCAGCACCTCTAAAGTTCACTAGTTAACGTGTTATGTCTCGTTTGTTTAATCTGTGCAAGAACTGATGTGTAAAAATTACAATTTGTGGTTTTGTGCAGGAGTATTTCTTGGCCGGGTGCAGTGACTTCCTGGAGTTTTGTCATCACAGTGAGGTTATCAGACAACCAGCGGAGACACAACGAAGTTACTGCACCCAGTCAAGAAATAGTCCCACAACAAACAACATAAAATCAACCAAGATATAATGTGTTAGTGAGCTTTAGAGGTGCTGGTAGGTGGATTTTGTTCCCTTTGGACAGAGCCAGGCTAGCTGTTTCCCCGTTTCCAGTCTTTATGCTCAACTAAGCCAATGGGCTGCTGGCTCTTGCTTCATATTCAATGTACAGACATGTGACGGATATCAATCTTCTAATCTAACTTCTGGCAAAAAATGAAAATAGTGTATTTCCTGAATGCTTAAGTATTCCTTCAATGAAAAAGTGAGGATTTCACTGGTCCACTTAGCAAGAAAGTCTAGTCAAAGGAGCAGAACGGGGACCAAAATGGAACCTGGCCAGTGAAACCTATAGAGGCAGGCCAGAGAAGAAAATGGAACAAATCCAGATTGCCCAAAAAGATTAGTGCAAGGCTAAAGAAAAGTAGGCAATGAAAACAGAGCCAGTGACCCCAAGGTTTTTCCAGGAGTCTAGGAAAAGAACCAAAGTATCTGGAATGGATCCGGGCCCATGTATCCTATGCTTTTTCCAATAACACTAGAGAAGGGTGCAAAGAACCAAAATGGAACTGAGCCAGTGCATTTGGCTAAGGGGGTAGTGACAGAGGCAAGAAGGGGAGAAAATGGAACAGGGCCAGGTAGGCTTGGCTGAGGGGGTTGAGACCTTGACGACTAATCCCAAACAGATGTAGTATCCAGTACAGTACTGTAAGAGTGCAACACAGAAGTGAGATCTAGGATGGTTCCAGAATATGTGATTATATCCGAGAGAGATGTAATCCTCCATAATTTGCAATGTAGCGAAAACATTGAGAATTGACGTGAGCACTTGATCTTTATCCTGAAAGCAACCTCATGGCCCCTGGTATTACAGGGGATTTGATGACATACTGGGTCAGCTAAAGACATACTGAGCTACTGTGTCGCTCTCTGTTGAGTCAGGATAGTTACAAATGAGTCACCATGACTATAAATGACTTTAAGTTGCATAATGTCATAATATAATATATTTTTATAACATAATATTTAGTGCATTTCCCAAAATGTCAAACTATTGCTTTGATCTCAAACAGTCAAAACTTTCTGTCCTACTCACTTTTGTCCAAATCTTTAGCCATCTGATTACAAAAGCTGGTTAAAACAACAACAAGCTTTTCTTTGGTGTCCTATCTATATCATTGTAGTGTTTTTAGAGTACTTCTCACTAGAGCCTGACCAATAAATCGGCCGATATTAGCTCATTGCAGATATATCAGTATCGACGTATATGTACAGATATGTTTTGAAACAGTGTCACCATTATGTAGTTTATCCACCAGAGAGTAGTGACAAGTTTGTTTTCAACTCTAAAATGTCCTACCCAGTAAATATATTGGTCACAATTGTTAAAAAAAGGGAACTTTATCAAAAATGTTTATGTTATGAGTTGTTCAAAGAAAATCTGTATCGGCCCATATATCATTATCAGATTTTTTAAACTCTCAAATATCAAAATCAACCTTAAAAATCCTGTATTGGTATTAGAGGGATATACTTCTTACCTCTGTTCTGAGTGGTTTCCGGGGTGTGCTGTCCCTGGCCTTTTCTCTGACTGTGGCTGTCTCCACCCTGGGGGTGAAATCTTTGGTGGAGTCCTGGGTGGGTTCTGCTGCATTGGGCTCGATATAAACCATACTGACAGTCACTGCTTCCTTCTCCCCTTCTTCACCTCCACCTGGGAGAAAGAGGGTGACAGGTAAATAATGTCGCTCCATTAAAGGGCAGGGTGTAAAATGTCTAAAATGTTTGCTCGGGAAATATTGTAGTACAGCATATGTATAGGGACAACACTTCACTGCTTCAAAAATGCTGTAAAAAATGTAAAGATTATGTGTATGTGCAAATAAGTAAAATATGGGCATGCATATTATCAATATTTTATGCCCACAGTCATATAGTATGTCTTACTTAACTTCACACTCTGTGTATTTAATTTTTATGTATTATTTAAAGCTTGAATCTCCTATAGAATACAGAGTGGCAAATCAGAGTAATAGGGCATATATACAGTATTGGAAGGGCTATTGATCACAGTCCTGTCTCATTTCACCTAGCATGACCTTCTCCCACTGCAGTTATACAACTCTCTCAGAAAGAAGAGTAACTTTTGACAAAGGAATGAGCATTGTAAAAGGTGCTTAAAGCAAGTAGAGCAGAGGAGCTAATAAAAAAAGACAAGTAATATGTGCACACTTGCCCAAGGCAGTCTGGGTGACAAGGCAATCTCAATTGAAATCGAGTGAGAGAAAGAGAGAGGCGGTGAAAGAAAGAATAGATCAAGAGAGGAAGAGAATTAGGAGAGAGGAGGGAGGAAGTGATGGGACAACTTAAGTCTGCCGGTAAAAGAGGGAAAAACTTAGTGTTCATAAAATTTACCTGCCGCAGACTTAAAAATGAATGTCATTGCGCCTCTGGGTAATTGCCTGCTGAGCTTGCAAGTGTGTGTGTGTCTTTACCCAAGTCTGTGTGTGTAAATCTGCCTTACCTGAGCCAGACCCTGAGTTAAAGTCATCATCATCTTCAGGGTAGTAACCTCCTGAGCCTGTGTCATCCAGGTACAAGTCATCAGTCTGAGAGGAAGTCTTGGCTGCTTCTGCTATCTGCAAAACAACAAGATAACAAGGTGTTGAGGACACGTCGGTTTTTATTACACAATCTCTATTTATAGAAGTCCATAAGAAAGTTTTTATTCTGCACCACATCACAGCAACGAAGCGAAGACTTTCGATTGTTTCCACACACCACACATTCACTGTTTCAGTATTCTACCACCAACAGCTAAATCAGAAAGTCTAGTGGCTAAGTTTTTCTTCTAGCCTTTAAATCATTAATCACAACCTCTTTGCTTTGAAACCATCACTTCAGTTGGTGATTATTTCTTTAATTGGCAAACATAAAATCCTCTTGAGTAGCAATGCAAAGCTCATATACTTGGTACATTTTAAATAGCACAAATCTTTGCGAAATTTGCCATTTTGAAACCTCTATGTGCAGTCAAGACAGTCTAAATAACAATCTGTCTCTAGTACCTGCTATAAAGTACAATTTAGTGCACAGTGCAGACACAAACCTTCAGCTGAGTGTATGCCTAAGAGATGGCTAGTGCCAACAGATCACCCTGTGTTTTACCTCCGAGCTATAAGAGCTTCCTTTCAAACAAGACTAAGAATCAGTTCTGTGATGCTGGAATAGCTATAAACACATCCATGGCAACATCCATTCAAGTCCTATTCACCAATCTGTGATCAGCTGTACTGCCCCTTCTATACTGATAGTCCTGCTTAGAAAAAAAAAAGTACAAAAGAAAGACCCCACAATATATCATCCCTCTATGTGTGTGTGTGTGTGTGTGTGTGTGTGTGTGGTTGCTACAGTTCCAGGTCTGCTCTGAGGATGTTGTGCTGATAAACCCGGGGCTGAATGAAGTTGAATTAGAGGAAATAATCAATTGGCTTGGCAGGAAGTAAGTGTTTTTTTGTTGTTAACGGCAAAGAATAGGCATGCTGTGAGAAAGCTAAGAAAATGGGCAAAGAGAAATAATCTCATTAACGCCTGTTTTAGACACTCTTTGTTCGGACAGGGTTTGTAGGGCTGAAACTAACGGTTGTCATTTCATTTTTTCAATTTATGGTCGGTAAATAATGTGAAATGTTTACGTGGATTTCAGCACATTTTTTTTTATTATTCGTTTTATGTATTTTATCATGTTTTATGTATCTTATGTCAAAGTGTGTGTCTTCTAGCTGCAATTTCCCAGTGGGCCCAATAAAGTTAAGGTTGAAGTTAAAAAAGGTCAGAAAACCTAATAAAAATTACCATCACAATTTCCCAGCGATCAAAGCAGCATCTTCAGGTCGCTTGTTTTGTCCGACCAACGGTCCAAAACTCAAATATATTCAATTTATAGTGATATAAAATACATAAAAGCAGCAAATCCTCACATTTAAGAACTGGAACCAGCACTTTTTTTTTTGGTAATTTTGCTTGATAAATGATTTCAATAATGAATTGATTATCCAAGTTGTTGCAGATCACTTTTCTGTTCAATTGATCGATAAATGAACTAATCATTTTAGCACTAAAAGCAAGAGCAGAGAAAATGTCTTCTTTCAGTTACGTCCCTGCTGCATCTCAGCATTCCCAATTACACTCAGTGTTCTGATGTGAGTGTGTTCAGTAGTGCTTTTAAGTCATTGTATATGCATATGTGTGTTTGTGTGGAGTCATGAAAGAGAGGCCTGGCACTCTCCATAACAAAGAAGCATGGGAGTACACATGGCTTACAACAGTGTGAAGGAGAAAAAAAAGACAGACAGAGGCGAGATGAAACAGAACAATGCGTATCTCCATCTCTTCTCTCTCAACTGGCTCTGACTTTTGGAAGAAAGGCCTTTCACTGCTGAGCCGCCTGATCAAAGAGAGAATTTGTTCAAAGCAACTTTATCTTAACCTTTCTTGCCTTCTTCTCCTCCAAACACCCCCCCTCCCCCTACCAGCCCCCCACTCTACTGCAACAGCCTGGCAAACCAGTTCATTGGTCCATGCGGTCCGCAGGTCTTTATGCATTGGCGATATGAGCACAATGAACCAAAAGGGTAGGAAGGCCACAGATCAAATGGTGACAAAGGGCACTAATGAGATAGAGGCCACACACACATGCATGCATGAGTGGACATGTTTTACAAATGCATGCAAGCATTCATTGATTATACATAAGCACACACATTAGAGTGAGCAATTGAGCACATGACACCACACAGACAAGCATGGAAACGTGTGAAGAAATGCATAAGGAGCTAAAGTATTAGCAGTGAAGCTTAAACTCCCCCATGGGCTTATTAAACATAGATTTCAAAGACATCATAATTATAATGCAAACACTTTCACCTGACTTGTTAAATGAACAAATGGATGAATAATATGCATAGTGATGCACAAGCAGGTAGCTAATTATAGTTTTTTTTACCAAGAAGCCCTTAAGATACAATATAAGGGCTGTGACTAATGATTCATTTTATTATAGATGAATCTAGTGATTGTTTTCTTCATTGATCAATGTATAATTTGGTGTATGAAATGTTAACAAATAATGAAAAATGCCACAAGCTCCCAGAGCCTATGGTAATGTCTTAAAATGTCTTGTTTTGTTCAGTTCAAAACCCAAAGATATTCCATTTGCTATCATAGAAGACTAAGAAAAACAGAAAATATTCACATTATAGAAGCTGTCAAAAGACAATTAATGAATCAAAATAGTTGCTTAGTAATCAGCTCTGTGCAATATCTCTTATACAATATTTACATATATGTACAATATCTCGCATTGTATTTATGTTTATACAGGGTTTTACGGCATTCCTTGTTTCAGTACCTGTACTGTGTGCAATGACAGTAAAGCTAAATCTAAAAATTACAATCAGGCTACACTGAACTCTAGAGGCCCTCTGAGGCAGGCAAGAAAACCTCTCAACAGAAAGAAAAATTGGAAAAACTTTCAAAAACATCACACAAAAAATACCTGGTATCTGTTGGGCAGCAAGACAAAAAGCAGGTCAGTGATAAAATACTAAACATGGAAAATATGGAATGATATTTAAGAAATAGCTTGAAATTTGGGGGAAATACACTTATCCGCAGTCTTGCTGAGAATGAGATAAATATGAAGGTACAGATAGCAGCTGGTTAGCCTAAGTTAGCATAAAGACTGGAAACATTGTTATTTCCCAAAATGTCAAACTTTTCTTTTAACAATCACAGTAAGGCCAAATCCAACCAAGTGCACTCAGGTACACAAGTGTACAGAGGCCCTGTTTATTTCAGACTTGCAGGTACACAATGACTCCTCTGTAATCTTCATGTTTTAACAGTTTGAACAGTGTTTATGGATTAGAGAGTTCAGCTGTGCAAGCCACGCTGCAACACCGAATCAGTGCAGATCTGAGAGGAGGAAATGGTCTGTTTGACCTCGATAAACTTCACTGACTTTATCTGACACACAGGGCCACGAACAAACTAGCAAGCATTGTGTCCTCAATATAAACTTGATAAAGCTGACTTTCTCTATCACTATCACACACATGCGTGTGCACAGGCACAGCAGCCCCGATAAACTTTGCTCTCTTTATCAATCCAGTGACATTTACAGGTAGTCTCTGCTTCTGGCCCTTATCACAGACTCTGAGCTGAACCAGACATCAATCTGCCGACAAGTAAAGCAGAGTGGACACCGAAAAACCAGTTACCTGACAGATGCAGCCTTGCAGAAGTCCCACTTTTTATAAGGTTGCTTCACTATGGCATGGCTGCTCCGGTCTAAGGAGCAATTATTTGGAAAAACCCTGCAGTGTTACTTGTAGAATAGATTCAGTACAGGAAGATCTTGTAAAATGGATCCATTATCATTTCTTTTTGGCTATGAATGTCAGGTCTCCCATGATGGAGAACAATTTCTGAGTGCCATCTATAATACAGCAAAAGTCTACTGACTCATCCTTCTTAGAAACCAAAACTGTGCTCTTTTCCTCCCTATCTATGTCCTCATTCCTTAATCTGAAAGCGAATGTGATATTAAAGTTTTGTGAACCTGTGAGAATATGACCTGCAGTAATTTAGTATTGAATCTTAAGCACTAAACCATTTTTATAACAGCCACCACCAATGTAATATAACTATTGTAGTGAAGGGAGCCTTAACAAAGCTTTCTGAAGGCTTGCTGAGTTTCTGTATTGACAGTAAGCCTAACCATTGTTGTATATAGTTGATGAGGAGGGCATGCTGTTGAGTCTGTAAGTACAGTATGTTATAATTACATTATCATATGCTCTAGTTTTGGAAAACGAGATGGCTCTCCTCTGTGTGTTTGCATATAAACCAAACTTTACCAGTGAAACAATCACATGGAAATCAATAATAATCTGCAGTAATTAAACTAATAACTAACTAATCTTTGGCTCCTGTTTTAATTTTCACTGGTTTGTCTCTGTGTTAAATCATCTAAAAACAACACTGCAGAGTAAAAGAGGCTAACAATACTTCACTATGATAGCCAGCATCAAATACAGAATTCTGAGAATTACACGCATCAAAGACACACTCAGGCTTAACTTTTCACTAGTCTTGCTTTGACAAGTGTCATTCTTCAAGCTCAAGCTGTACACCCTGCAGTGGGCTAAAAATACAACACTTTCAGAAAGAAGAGGCCTTGGAGCACTGTAGCAGAGGGAGGAGGAGACAAACATCAACGCTCCTGAGTAACAAGTCAGTGGGCAGGACAGTATTCATACACAAAAGACACACATTCTCAAAGCGACATGTCGCCTTTGTGCGCAGCAACACAAACACACACAGAAAACATTTTTAGGTCTCACAAGGGAACATCATAAAGGTTTAACCCTGCTCACTGTTTTCCACCATACAACAAAATGTCATCCATCAAGGTGCTGCATCGTTCAACCAAACTGGTAGATCAGTTTATAGTGAGAATACCGTATTTCTACTGTTTATCTGGCATCTGGTGTCACCAGTACCAGAAACAACACACCTTCGGCTTGAATGCCCCGCTTAACGGTCACATCACTGATCTTTTCAATTTTAAAGTGAGACGATGTAACTTTTGAATGAAGAAATAACATAATCTTCCTCTTAGAAATGAAAATTAATTCATAAGAAATAAAACGAACATTTACTCAATTCAATACACTCAGTGGTTTTGCTGCTACAGCCTTATTTGGTCTGGTGTGATCAGTAGCTTATGGTGGGTAGTGTTAGCAAACTGACTGACTCGTCTCTTCTTGTGCAACTGTTACACTTTCTCTCAGTATTTACTATTATTTTCTAATTATCTTGTGGCCACAGACACAGCTGTTGAGCAAAAGTTACATAGACTATATTTAAAAAAGTTAAGTCTGCATTGATTTATCTGAGTAATATATTTTTCTGATAACAATATGACCCCCTACATCATCAAAACATATTTCAGAGACCAAACCTTAGAGTTCCTGACTCTTAGACTTTAGTCTTGCACAAACACACACAGACACACAAAGAGAGCCACACTTGGGCACCTTAACAAGCAGAACCTACATAGTCTGACCAAGCTTAGAGACAGTGAAAAGGAAAGAGATGGAGGGACTGACACGGAAAGAGCAAGTGACAGCGAGCAAGAAGGAGGGCAAGCTTCCATAATGAGCTAGTAGCTAGCGATGTATGCCATCTATTAGCTGTGAAAAGATCTGCCGTTACCGACCATCTCTGCCTGCTAATGAACTAATAAGCCAGCGGGGTGGCAGCTTCCACACTAGCCGTGTTTCCATCTATTTATCAAGCGAATTTTAAGCAAACTTTTGAAATGTCGCAAAAAAAAGAAATGTGAATTAGGCACGTTTCCATCAACTGGTTTGTAGAGAATAAACTGGGCTCGTCAGAAGTTGGTGGTCTATGCTACACTTTACGCATGGCTGTAATCCGCTAGTAAACAGAGTGGAAGAAGTAGAGGTTGCGAAATGGAAACAAAACAAGTCGCCTTGGCCGTCTAACCCATCTGCAGGAGAAAAATGGAGAGAGGTCCTCTGGAATACTTCAAAATGTGCATAAAAATATGTTTATGGAAACACAACTACTGTCTGTCTATCTGTCTGTCTGTCTGTCTGTCTGTGTCTCCCTCTCACTCTGTCTGTTTGACCTGTAGACCTGGAGAAGACATGAAGAGCTGCAAACCAAGATTGGACAAAACATAGATGACAGACAAGAGGCAGAGAAGGAGGGACTGAGAAGAGAGAGTGGGGGTGGACAAAAAGGGGGAGAGGAGGGGAAAATAACCCACTGCTGCAGACAATCCTGTAGCCTGGAGGTTGCTCTGCTAAAAGCCTGTCAAAATCACCATGTCCAAGCCTAGCGGGGCTTGAAAGGCACTGGGACTGTATGTGCTTACAGTACGTGTGTGTCAGTGTAATATTTGCAATTCTCCCTCTTTTCTATAAGAGATGGATGGAGGGGATAAGGGAATACATATGGAGGTCATCTGAACTAACCCTGGGCTCCTGAGTTCCTACTGTTGACACACCGCGCTCACTTCTAACACAACAAATATTAGCTCAACTCCAAGTCAGGCCGGGGGAAATTGTGTTCCTCAATGGAATGCAGACACACACACACACACTCTTGAACATCTGCGTGTCCATGAAAGCACCCGTGGGACACACGTATGTGCCAACACAGACGCACACACGAACCCCTTATCCAGATCTCACATCTCAAAGGCGTGAGACGAATAAACAGACACACATCATAACACCGACTTCAGAGAGAGGAAAAGGGGAGAAACAAGTGCACGGGGGCTGGCAGACAGACAGCGTCTCAGATCCTCCTTCGTTGGTCTGCTGCTGTCTCTGGTTCTTAATTATTTCTTTAAGTCTACCTCAGAACTGCAAGGAGCTTAGAAAGAACCACAACAGAGGAAAACAACACCCCTCTCTGCTTTCCAAGGATGGTTACTTGCTGTATATAAGGCATTGTGCTTCACAACAGCCCCTGCCACTCTCATACATGTACGTTCAGTATGAAGCTACAGTCAGGAGACGGTTTGCTTAGCTTAGCATGAAGGGTGAAAGCAGAGGGAAAAAGATAGCGTACCCTATCAGCACTTTTAAAAGCTCATTTATCAACACATTATATCTCATTTGCATAGTCCTTATAAAAACCAAAGTGTAAAAAGTTGCAGTTTTACAGAGGATTATGTGCCAGACCTTTTCTTTGCCCCTGCTCCCAGTCTTTATGCTGAGATAAGCTAAGCTAACCATCTGCTGGCTGTGGCTTCACATTTAAACGAATTGTTTGACATTTTAGGAAATACACCTATTTGCTTTCTTGCTGAGGGTTAGATGAGAAGATTGATACCACTCTCATATCTGTCCATTAAATGTGATGCTACGACCAGCAGCAAGTTAGCTTAGCTTAGCATGAAGACTGAAAGCAGGGGGAGACAGTTAGCCCGGCTATGTCTAAGGATTAAAAATCCTCCTACCAGCATCTCCAAAGCTCACTAATAACACATTACATCTTGTTTGTTGGAAACACTTTACTTTAAGTCCCCCTATTTAGCATTTATAAGTAGTACATTAACATGTAATAAATGGTTTGTAACACTATAATGTACTTGTACGCAGATATAAGTTTAATAATGTTTTTGTTAACAACTACAACTCCTCCTGTGGAGACCAGTGGATAAACAGATTAATGAATGACAATATAGTAAAACACAGCAATGATATGAAATATGTATATAAGTTTTAATTGTAGACAAAAAATTTACATATGCCCTTATACCTGCTTACATCTACCTTATAATGTGTTATAAATCAATTATGAAATGTTTACATAGCGCTGATGCTAAATGCTAAATAGGGGGACTGTAAAAATGACAAGTTGCGGTTTTATGGGAGGTTATATGCAGGACTATTTCTTTACCCCTGTTCCCAGTTGTTATCTCTCTACGCAGTAGCTTAAAAGCTAATAAGAATATTTCCCCAAATGACCAACTAAATGTGTTGCTTTTCTCTGTTTAATATCACTGTAAAATTAATATCTTTGGGCTTTGGACTGTTTATCAGACAAAACAAGCACTTTGAAGATGTTACTTTGACTAAATTATTAATTAATAATCAACACGAAACACACTAGGCCCTTGTTTACTACAGTCTTTTATGGTGGCACGCTTGAGGCTCTCTATTCCCCTCTATTTGTTCAGGTGTCTTAACTTTCATAATATCATGGTTCTTCATATGAATACTGTGATAGCCTTACTCTGTGGAGTGTATTGTCTGCTTTGTTCTGTCCTGTGAAAGAAATCAGTTCCAATTATCACAACCAGGCAAACAAATATCTGCATCTATAAGAGAACTCAATAATATGTGAAGGGGAGGGCATTTGTGTGTGTATGTGTGTGTGTGTGTGTGTGTGTGTGTGTGTGTGTGTGAGTGTGAGAGAGAGAGAGAGAGAGAGAGAGAGAGAGAGAGAGAGAGAGAGAGAGAGAGAGAAAGAGCCTGTTAATCTCTAATTAACAAAGTAAAGGTGGCAGATTGGCCTGCTGGCTTTCACTTTATCTGTTCTACTTGGCCTGCCGCAGATCCATACACAAGGTCAATACAGCAACGCAGTCTAGCAAGCAGCAGCTGTGCTCTGCCCTGTTTCACTCGGCTGTCGACAAACCAAACTCCCTCCACAAGCCCACTCCCTTCTTCTTCTTCTTCTTCCTGAACTTTATCACTGCACAACAGACAGGACACTCAAAAACAGCAGAAAAGAGGAGGGGATGTGGGCTGAAAGGGGCATTAGGGGTGTCGTCCTACTCCACCTGGAGGGACAAGAAGAAGAAAAGGGACAGAGAGAGAGGCAAAGTGTAGCAAAGTGGAGATATAGTGGGCCGAGCTGCTGGATCTGAACGTATTTCCGCATTTCCATTTAATTTTTTTCCTTTAATAAAATCATGTTCCTCAACATAGAAAAACAGGGGTCTCTCAGATAATGTACCGATCCTATAGGCTTATGTCATTGCCACAGTTTTAATTATTTCAGCTTGGTATATTGTTTTTCCTCATCAGTTTGTTATGATGGCAATACTGCAATACCAATGAGCCTCTGTCACCGTTGTTATGGAGAAGAAGCCATAGTTGCTGAATTCATCCAAAACTGAACTAGAATCAGAAAGTTAATTCATTTAAACTGCAGATTTTATTATGGGTTTTCTTATGAGCATAATTTTGAGGTTTCCCCTGCTGTTAGCAGCACACACAACAGAATTTCTCTGTGATTTGGTGTTTGTCAGAGAGCCAGATATTTCCTAATTTTTTGTTGCTTGTTCACCTATTGTGATGGGTTTAATGCCCACCCAAGCTGTGGAAGTGCTCCGACTGTGAGTCATGTAACATTAATTGCCTATGGGGAAAGTGAATGGGACTTTTATTTCTGGAACCAGGAGTGCCCCAAAATAGTTAAAAGTCTTGTTCATATTCTGCATTGACAACATCAGGTGACTGCAGCTGGAGCACTTTCAAGGTTGTGATGAAAATATCTGGTCTTTTGATTAAGTAAAAAAAGACTGTGTACCTAAAAATATCAAGACAGAAGTCAAGTACAGTATCTACAACTTCCACGTACCATTTAGCATAAGATATACTGTATTCTGCCACCAGCAGTTGGTTTCAGTTGAACATTATGTTTCTAGTAGCAACCTCGACTGACACAACAGTTCTACAACTGTTTAACTGACATTGTTACGTCCATTTTTATCTTCTCCCCAAATGCCCTTGTCAGAGCATTATATGCAAGTACTCTTTTTATAATACTTGTTAATTTAGTTTTTCTGCCTTCAGTTTAATACTTACCAAGCTATCCATTATACTAGTTGTCTGAATAGAAGTAACTGTTAAATTACAGTTGGGCTCACTGTATTTTACTCAACCAAACTGCTGTCTTCAACCTTTATTATACTGTAAGTGTGTTTAGTTCACTGCATAGCTAGCACCTACACTCATAATGAGGGCATCCAATCAACAAGGTAAAAATTAGGTAAGGTTACGCTCTGTAGACACCTGATAATACATTTTCAGCAGGAGTCTTGATTAATGTTAAGTAATCTAGCGACTATGGTGCGGTATTTTGTTGCTACAGCTCTGATTTCGCGCCTCTGGCTGGTTCTTCACTGGCTGAGGCTCATTAGTATGACATTTAGAGTGATACCATACCAAACTGATCCTACCAAAAAACAAATTTTGTCAGAAACAAAGCTGAGCTAATTAAAATTGATGGGCATAATATAAACATATAGTGTCTTTAAACACTCCTGTGTTTTTATGTTGAGGATAGCATTTGAAGAAAAACTTCAAATGGGATTTTAAAGTGGTAAAAAAAAGAAAACTGCCTCCCACTTTGAAACTCTACTGTGACTGGGGTGAGGAGAAGAAGGGAACCAGAGCCTCCCTAATGTCTGGAGAAGTGGACAGTAGGAGAGGAGTGACAGAAGAAGACAAGTCCGGGAGGATTTGATGCCTATATAGGGCGACAAATTGGCTTCCCTGAATTCATGCAGCATCAGCCATCAACAGAGCAGACAGCTGCTGCCTTCATGGAAGAAGTATGAATAACAGCTGGATCCGTGAATGTGTTGCTATTAGAGACAGAATAAAAAAAAAAACAGGACAGGAGGAGTTGGCGACATCCAAACATTCAATTTGTCCCACCAACACCTGCTGATAACTGAACAAACTGGCAGCGAGACAGACAGAAAAAAGGTCTCTGTGTGTCATGTATGTGGGCGGTGAGCATTGTTTAGAAAATGTAAATAGGAAGAACAGGAAGTAACAGCCACCTACGGGACTGTAGGAGAGGATCTCTAAACTGCAACTCTAACAGGCCAAAAAAGGTTAGTGTGTGTGTGTGTGTCTGCCTTTGTGCTCTTTGAACCCACTCTAACTTTTATTGCCCTCCCAGGGATCATAATAAGGAACTAATTGATAGTCTTTGAGCCGCGGGCTGAGGAGAGGGGGAGTTCCTGCAGGAAGTCAACACAAATCAAACTCTCTCTGAGCCCTTAAGGTCTGGAGCTACTCCAGCTGAGTTGTGGTGGGTAACAGTCGCTGTGTGCATGTGCGTGTGTCTGTGTGTGTGTGTGTGTGTGTGTGTGTGTGTGTGTGTGTGTGTGTGGGTGGGAGAGAGACAGACAGAGAGCGGAGAGAGGAAATGCAAAAGAGAGATAAAGAGAGTCATAGTCTGGAGTTGACATTTACAGTCTACTTCTCTAGATGTTGCCTCCTCACCTAACCACAAGAGATTCCACTTTTGACCTAACAAATGAAGAAAGTTCAGATAATGTAGTTTCAGCTGTACGAGACACATGTCAATATCCTAACTATCTTACATGTAAACCTGTAAATAGCTTATTCCTCTCTGGTGTGTATAAAATGTTAAATGACTCACAGATTTAGATCACGTGGCCTCTGTAGGTGAAAGGCCCCCCCCCCCCATTTCAACAACCTGAGCATGTGGGTACGTTTGGCTCAGATTCATATCGTCTCCTATTCCAAAACAAACGGCGTCTGACATAGAAAGGCATCCGCCACATTCCACAGGGCTCAAGCCCCTCCATAACGGGGTTGGCAGGAGCAGCAGCAGGGGTTTCCAGCTCAGACTTCCAGGGGTGTCTGCACCATATTCTGCTGTGTGCAACTTGTGGCCTTCCTAAAACTGGAGGTGGACCACTATTAGATATGTGCACAATTAAAAAGTCTAATGATATTCTATATTTATCTTACTGTCAAGCAAATTCCATGAAAAGACCAAAACCAACAATAAATTGATCTTATGAACAAGTAGTGCCTGTGTAGCCAAAGCCTGTTGTATATTCCTCTGTACGACAGAGCTCCATTGTTAACCAAAAACTATAACAAACACACCAGTGAACCACACAGTTGCACTGGCTGACTTGTTCCTTCATTACAATAAACATGGACTCTGTAGTTTATTTTGAGTCAGCCCCATTTACACCATCCTGCTACCGTAAATACTCACGAGCACACCAAATGTGTTTTTACCCGTGGCTGAAAACAGTCCCCAACATAAACACTGTTTACTCCTGTTTGCTAACAACTACAGTGCCCAGCTGGAAAGCCTTTCTAAAAAATAAAAGTATGTATTCTTGATCACTTTTTAAAAGGTTTTGAATACGAATTAATGGATAAATAGATCAACATATTAACTTATTTTGGCTAAAAGAAGGCTTGCTCAGCGTCATTCAGACAGCCAGAAACAGAGCAATGTGGGCTTCCCGTAGGAATCCTCTTTTACTTCCTGTCAAATGCAAGTCCAATAATAACTTGTGTTTTAGCCCGTAGTTTGGTCTGCCAACTCCTGAGGAAAAACATCTGGATCTCTTGACTTGCTAGATGTTTGAATGTCTTCACCAGCCACTAAGTTACTTGGGCTCTCTACTGTTTTGCACTGAGCAGGTGGCGTACGGTCAGCTTGCATGCTGGAAGCTGTAGTTTTATTTCATGGTTCCAGAGACAGCTGTTGTCGAATTACCTCATAATCAACTGAATTAAAATGGAAATTCTCAGCCACAACACTTCTCTTTTTCAGGACAAGAGGCCAGCAAGACTTTCACACAGGCGTGAGAATGCAGGTGAAAAGATGAGTTACCCTTTCGTTCCTCTGACACTGCCCTGCACACCATTATTAAAAGGATGAGACCAGCCTTTTACGGGTGCATTAGCACAACTTTATGTCCCCATAAAGATTTAAGTAAACGGTCTAAGACTGCAGGACAATCAAATGCAGCAGACCTTTCTGCAAGTGTTGCTGCTCAACGGACGTGCCGACTGCTGACTGGCTCAGGCCTGTTACTGCTGAGCAAATACTCACAGAAATATATGACAGATCAGCTACCTCTTCACTGCACAACTAGAGCATTTTCCGCCCACAGAGAGAGCATCAATAACTAAAACTGGTGGCTGTTGGACAGGGATGAAACTAAAATGATGAACCATCCACATCATTTTTTTAGCCGTGCTAGTGCCGTGGCTCCAAGCTTGAGAGGGGCTTGCTGAATCATCTCTAGTTGTATATTATTCTAACTCATACCATGTAAACAGTGCACGTGGATAGAACCCTAACCCTGCCTACCATAATGTGCTGCTGATTTTGAACCAGCACCACATGCTCCTCTGTTTTTTCCTTCCCACAGATCAGTGAGACACAACATGGAGCGGCTATGATTTTCTCCCTTGCAGTATTGCTTCCCAACAGGAAGAAAGTCAATTTCATGGTTTCTGAGAAAAACAGACACATGCTGACAGACCACTGACGGGCAAGAGTGAACAATGGTGGATGCCTCACTCTCACCCATACCTCTCCAGTTGTTTTTAGAGGCTAGGTAGCAATGGAATATGCAACACCATCAATTTAGAAAACAAAGTAAAAAAACATTTTTGTCTCGTTGCTGCTTTGTATTTAGGTGTCTCTGTGCGTGCGTCAGTGTAAGAATATGGATTTTCTCACATGCTGCAACACATTACAGCTGATTTACTTCATCTCAGACCACTAAATATTTCGCCACTCTAATTAAAGGCTGCCTGATCCTGTCAAGTGGCTCTGTTGAGGCCCTGATCAGATTTAATGTAAAGTTAATGTAAACCTTCTCACTGTGAAATTTCTCCCTCAGCGCTGCCAGAACTCATAAAGAGGGGAACAATGTGGAGCTCATGTGGCTTCAACATGGCCCTATTTAGAGAATACCTCAGTGCTGTGGTATCCAGCCTCATGGACCGTAACTGACTTTCTTTCTTTCTTCTGCACAAGAAGGAGCTCTGCAGATTCCCAGGCCTAACAAGCTATGCGGCTCCCTTCGACGAATCCCACCCTCTCCTCCTCCCTCCCGTACGCCTCCCTGCTCGCCTGTCCACCGGTTGGGAATTGGGGAAATTCTTCAGCTCCGTTAAACGGCTTCTGATACGCACGGGAAAGCCTGGATTCTTTGTCAGCTGTGAAACTCTAGACACTGGGAAATGGGCTTCACCTTCCAGTCATCTCTGGTGCTGAGGAGGGGGCAAACAGAAAGATTTGCTGCAGCACGGCAGCTTTTTTCCCTCCAGACAGGAGAGAATTATGAAACTTAAGAGAAAAGCTGAGCAGCGTAGAGAAGAGCAAACGCAGTAAGAGAGAGATAGAGATTTAAGTGCGTTATATAAAACAGGTTTCATATTCTGTATCTCAAAGACTCGAATAACCCGAAAGCACTAAGGCGCAGCATGGGAACAATCTGGAGTTTCTCCATTTAGCTGGAAGTGATAGCACGGCCCATATCATGAATACCACATATCAAAGGCTCAAACCACTCGCTGGGACTCAAAATGGAGTCGAGCCATGTACACAGAAATGCGAGCAGCTCTATGAATAAGAGACAGCGCTTGTTTAATAGGAGCTGATAAATGGAAAGAAGTTTTGAGAACACTTCAACCCCCCGCTGGAAGTAGAGAAGATCCCTCCCTGGCCCCAAACTGACCAATCACTGGTTGAATCTATTCTACACTAGGTACAAGCTAAGTGAAAAAAAACCTCTTTAATTCACTAATTTAAACAAATGAGCTTCCTTATTTTGAAGAACTGAAGCAATTACGTTGATAATTACACCTGTAAGCCTTTTTTGGCCACTTGGGTGCAGCGGAAACAAGATGTGAACACAACATTGACACATCATCACTTTTTAAGTTGATATGGGAAACTTGTTTGCAAACAGTTACTTATTTACATATCTGGCATATAGGGAGCAACATTATTCATTTGGAGTCGAGTTTCTGTCCACCTGTCCAATATTCACTCTCTTTTTGCTCTGTTTTTGGTCTTCACCAACTCCTAAGGGAAATATCTGGCTCTTTAGCTGCTAAATGCTCCACTATGTTCACGAGCTAGTTGCTAAAGTGTCTGTCTGCAGTTTTAGTGCTGGGTAGGCAGTGTACATTGGGTTTGTAGAGCTTTTTTTTTTTACTGAAAATAGCTGCCTGCTGCGGCCGAACAATCAACTTATCGATTAATCGACTTATCGTTTCAACTCTAATTCAGTTTATTTTCACATATACATAAACATGTTTTCATGAAAAATGACTTTATAAATTAACTAAATATTATTTTTGTGTCAATCAACTAATTAATTATTTTAATAAAAGTTTTAGCTCTAATATTAACTATAATGTAATTACAAAAAATTACTAATCCATTTAAGTTAACAAGGACTTTGACGGCTCAAGGGAACCTGTGTTTGTATGACGTCATTCTTCAAAGCAGCTCACAGACGTGATGAAGAAAAACAAGCTGACAACAAAAAGAGTGGACGTTTGAAAATCCCAGATAAAGGCAATTACAGCTGACACAAACAGAAACACACAAAAGCACTCTGAGACAGAATTGTCATAAACATCATCAGTTTCAGCCTTTAATTAATAGCCACCTCTGGCTCTCATGGCAACCTTTAGCTGGACTAAAGAGGTCCTTTCTCTCTCACATCCCACCAAATCATGGCTGAAAATGACTAAGCCCGCAGTGCCCACTTAACCTGGGGAGAACAATAGCATTGTGACAAAAGCTCATTCTCTCAAAAAGGTCTCAGTGACCTGCCTCCATTCACTCACTCTTAATATAACACGAAACTAAATCGGGCATCTGGCCCTCGATCGGTGCAGAATTCTCATTTCTCTCCTGGCCCCATAACAGCAGATTTTCATCCCTTCACCTGCATCACATTAATACTCACTTAGCTTAACATGTAGCCCACAGGTGCACACTATATGAGACCCTAGCCTTTCGTCTATGCAAGAGCAGGAAATTAATAGTTATGCTGCTAACTTAGCAGGTATTCTCCAAGGAGCTGCAGTGTATATTAAAGAAAGGAGACTATAGAGCCCTTGTTGCTGCCTGTACAGGAGTTCTCATCTTTCAATCCTGCCATGTAATACTCTGCTCAGTGGGCAGGAATGTGTGCATATACATCCACCTCTATTTAAATGCATGTGTGACTGTTATCTACCTCTCTGCGCCAACAGGCTTCTTGCTCCCTTGATGCAAGCGTACGGGATTTGGTTGTGTAGCATGTGGCCCAGAACTGAAGCTCTGCTGTGCCGACAGACAGACAGACAAGCTCTCCTGGTTTAAAAGCTGGGAGGGAGGGATACTTACAGAGGGTGCCAAGAGCATCTGTAAGGGAGTGTGGGAGAGAAAACAGGTCTCTCTTTATCTCATGTCCTTGGACCAGCCTACTAAGAGGACAGGGGCTGGATGGATGGAAAATCGTTCTGCATTTATTTGTGCAAGCCAAAAATCAAGCTTATGGTACAGTTTACTGTATATACTGTGGGAATAATGAGTGCTGAGGTTTTCTTCATCAGGGGCAATAGTGCAGAAACAAGCAGGGTCCATCTTCTCAAGTGTGAAGATTTGCTGCCTTTCTCTGTTTTATATCATTGTAAACTGAATACCTTTTAAAACTAGCAATTTAATGTTACAGTTTCTTACAATTTCTGGACATTTTATTTGGGATGTATTTAAGCAAAGTTGACAAGTAAATGTGCACACATCTACACTGTTTGGAGTACTTAAATAAAGAGAGCTGTATTCCAAAAGTTCTCACACAAATTTCAGTCCATATCAAATTTCACAGCATTCAAAACAAATATCCAGTCCTAAACAGTGATTTTGTTAAAAAAGCCAAGAAATGTGTGTAACAGAAATAATGCAGCAGACTTCCTCATCAGCAAGAGACACAGATGTTGCAGTGTCTCTTGCTGATGAGGAAGTCTCCAATTATAGAAGCCAGACGCTCGTGTCCTTTGACCCCTACTGGTGACACCGATGCTTCGCTAGTGCACATATCTGCACATGGCATTTGACTTTGACATCTGACCACTTCCTCTTCATTTTTGGAAATGTTCAGCTCTCCAAGCTGGCAGCATTAACCACTGCTGTTGTAACATGTTGCGAAAATGATCCACCAGAACCATCAACACTAAATATAATGCATCCTGCCTCGGCCTCTGAAACAACTTCTTTTTTTGGATTTGTGGTCTGACATTTTGCCACTCTGTCACCAGACTTTTTTTTTGTGCCAACAAACATCTGAATCACTGTGTGATTTATATCCATATAATTATTCAAAATGGCTGTTTTATTTTTAGTTGTTGTTTTGAATTAACTGTGGGAAAGGTCAAAAGGCTGGAAACCTTTCATGTTCAGTGTTCTTAATAAGTGTTTAGGATGCTTTTATAAATCAGGATATCCACGTGGATTGACAGATGAATGGAATTATATTTTATTTGCATTAGAAAACACATTCCTAAATTAATATAGCCACCATTATTCAGCAACAGTCAAGACTTCAAAAGCTTCACGGGGCTCCCAGCTGAGATCTCTCATGCTGTTTGTTATATAAACCTCTGCTGTGCATACATACACCTGTGCCACAGGCAAACACACATTTTCAGTGCAGTGCCTTGGGTGCATAAACACACACACCTCAGATATATACGTACATGTTAACACATGAGCTGCCACATGTTCATGAAAACACAGACTGTGTTGCTTTGACCTGTGCACTGACCCTGTCTTCATACAGTGTGCAACATACACAGCCCTCTCTCTTTCTCACACACACACACACACACACACACACACAGTTCCTCCATCAGGTCGTCAGTGTGTCAGTCAGTGCTCTGGAAAGGGATGAATGCAGTCTTTCAAGCCACAGCAGGCCTGCAATATCATCCATTCCTGCACTAACACAGGTGCTGCTGCTGCTGCTGGACGAGTCAATTGAAATGAATATTTTTGTGCACATCCAAATATAGCAGATATATGAGTGTGTGTGTGTGTGTGTGTGTGTGTGTGTGTGTGTGTGTGTGTGTGTGTGTGTGTAAGGTAATCTTCCTATATTACACACATACACAGTATACAAGTATCTTAATCACCTGAGAGGCAGATGGGGTCAGTCAGAGCCCCGTGTTCTGCACCGCTGACTGCACTTTGTCAACAAAGCACACACACACACACACACACACACTCACACTACTGGAATGTGTTTTGTTTGAACCCTGTCGCTATAATTAGGCTTTGCGTATGTGTGCATTTGTTCCATGATGCCCGTGCATGCTTTGTACTTGCACTCTTTATTCTCAAACTGAACAGTTGTTCAAGTATTGCTAAATGCTGGTCATGTAAATTACATGCTGAATACTGCATGCAGTAAAATGTCTTTGTGCTCGTTGGTTCAATCTGATGGGGAGAAAAAAAAACCCACAGTGGTACTGTGGACGTTCTGTCCTCAGTCTCCTATTAGCTGTTCTACCTCTGGCATGATCATAATGTGTAACATAAAGGGAGACTGCTAAGTGCTTTAAACTCAGTGCCCTTAATCTTTGAAACAATGGCATGCACATAGTTTCTGGCTCAAGAGGGGGTCAATGTCATTAATCACTTATCATGTGCTCCAGACTAAAAGCTAAACCAATCAACTTGTCTTATACCAGTCAGGGTGCAGGGTCAATTCACTTTCAGCTCAGCCAGAATGAGAGTGTAAATTAAAAACAATTTGTTCCAAACAAGAGGGGCCAATTAGTCAATCACTTGCCAGGAAATTGAATATGCAGAAAGCTTTTTTTTTCTTTTTTTTTTGCAATAGATGGATCGTTGGCGGTTTCTGTTGTTGGTGGTTGCAGCCAGCTACACAATCCTGTAGCATGTCGTGTCACAAATACGTCTCTCACGCCTCGCACAGTCTGGCTCTCTCTGTCACTTTGTCGATGGAAGGGCATGGTTTCCATCAACTCTGCCTCTTAAAAGCTTGTGTGTTTCGCTGGTGTTATAAAAATCCCCAGGGCAACGTGTGTGTGGTTGTGTGTTTAGCATTTTTCACATACTGCATGTAAGAAAGTACGTGTGTGCATGCATTTGCCTGATGGATGAACTTCATAACCAGTTTTAAATTTAATATACTATATCTTTTTCCCCCCATTTTAGCGTCTCTTGGTCGATGTGTGTGTGTGTGTGTGTGTGTCTTTAACCAATCTGTTGCCATAAAAAGAAAAGAAAAAAACCTGAGCTCTTCATTGCCAGATCATTAACACCACAACATGAAAGCTCTCTTGAGGACCGTAGGGGTCAAAGTTTGCCCCTTGTCTTCCTCACCACATAAAATACAACAGATATAGAGGATAGATTGGAGAAGGAGGAGGAGGTATGGTGGCCCTGAAAGCTCAACTTAAGAAAACACATGCAAACAGACAAAACAGAAACAAATAAAGAAAAAATCTTTATCAATTTGACAACACACACGGAGCATTTAGGGTAAAAAAAGAGAGAAAGAATAGACAGCCAAATACATAAATGTGCAGCTAGCCACATGGAAGACAACGGAAATGAGTTACAAAACCAGGGGACACTAAAAAGTGATGAACCTCGACACACCTGCGACATGATATTTGTTGCCATGGTTCGTGGCTCATGAAGTTACTGAAGTCGACTATCCGTCAGTGGTGTTGGAAAATGAGCAAATGATGTAAATGTTTGGGTTTTTTTAGTTTTAAGATTGCATGATTCAGATATTATTGCAGATATCTGCTGTTAACCTAGGGTTAGCGTTTTGCAGATTGCTAGCCAACCAATTCAAATAATGGTACATAATAACAAAACCAATTATTGTTACCCCATTTCCATTAGGTAAATTGAATTGTTATATAACTCATAACTCTATAACTCATTTCCGTTGAGCATGTGCGACTTGTA
The DNA here is from genome assembly GCA_005408345.1 of Macquaria australasica. Taxonomy (NCBI): domain Eukaryota; kingdom Metazoa; phylum Chordata; class Actinopteri; order Centrarchiformes; family Percichthyidae; genus Macquaria; species Macquaria australasica. The sequence continues at coordinate 494,288 of SEMN01000133.1, read as the reverse complement.
TTTCAATGTCTTTTCTCACATTTTATTTCTAAATGCTGCACACGTGTTGTCAAATCGATGTTTCCTTCATTTGCTTGTGTTTTGTTTGTTTGCATGTGTTACAGAGGGTTGATCTCTCAGGGCCACCATTAGAAGGAGAACGTGACAGACAAGCTGAGAATACAAAGTCTAAGGCAAGTTAAAATATTTGTTAAAATAAACAAATTCTAACCATTTCCAGTTACAATCAGGTCTTGTCCATTTAACTGATGGATTTTAGATGACACGAATAGATGGTTGGATTATAAACATGTAACTGGAAGAGTGGAAACCCAGATAACCAAAGTTCATAATCAAACACGGCATATTTTTGTGCCTGTTAATACATATGGCCATTTATGCACTTATCAGTGTGCAGAAAAAAAAATGATGATATGTCACATTCCTCCATCCAGGACGCCAATCTCTCACTGCTGCCTGCTCTGACAAATAGGCCTTTATCACCTGAGATGAAAGCCAGAGGGGAGAGAGAAGCAGATGGGGCAGAGGCATGCGAGGAGAAGGCGGGTGGGTGGAGGGAGGAGAATGATTTTGCTGCTTTGTTGGCTGATCTGGTTCAATCCTTGTGGTGCAGCGATTGAATTCCCATCCAAGCCTTTTCCTTAAGAGGATTTGGACTTGAGGGAGCCGGCAGGCCACAGGACTACAGTGTGAGGGGAGGAGGCCGTGATGGGATGATGGGAGTGATGGAGGAGAGAGGCATGGGTGCAGGAAGAAAGAAAGAGGAGGATTGGGGAATTGCAGAGAAATAAATAAGCAATGTATATTAACGAGGATGGTAAAAATTAAAAAAGGAGCAAAGGTCAAGGATAAATTCTGCTCTCAGTCGAGGCAAACACATTATCACTTCTAGCAGGGATAATGTGTTAGCTATCTAAAGACGGGATGGAAGCAAAGACGGTGAGAAGGGTTAATGATAGAAGTCACACACATTATTACGTGAAAGAGAAAGAGGACGGTAACAGTTTAAGGAACGGATAAACAGAAGGAATAAAGAGGCATAGGAAGGATGAGATGATGGTAGAGGAGCGACAGGTGGTGATCTCTGATCCCATTATCCAGGGCTAATCCAGACCAGCAGTGAGCGTGTTTGTATGCATGGTGATGTACATGTGTGTATGTGTGTGTGTGTGTGTGCGTTTTTGTTGTTGGCATGACACTCGGTGACGCATCAGGTCTGTCAGTCAACCTGTAGCCAGATTTGAGGAAAAATTGAGCATGAGAGCCGCTCAAAATGGGGCGAGGGTTAATTAACAAAATGTGTTAAATAGCACATGTGCAGAAAGGACTGGCATATCTTACAATTGTCCATATTTTAATTTAATTTAGAACAAAAGTGTGTGGCACTTTAAAAACAATGCACTATTTGCGCATAATACCACTAAAAAGGATCTCAATTAAATAAGATAAAAAGCATGAAAATTGGACAAAATGAACAATTATGACAAGCCAATGTGATGATTGTATAATTAAATGTTAAAACCTTCACTATAGGCATCTATTCATGCAGTCCTACCAATACTGTGAATCTTGACAAAAGTTTGGCTATTGTTTTTGTACCGTATACAGTTTACTTATGTTTTAACAAGCTATTTCTCTGTCATTTCTTGCTCCTTTTTTTTCTCGTGTCTGTCTGCTCTCCATCGCACCCTCACTCACAAAGCAACTGACTTCTGACAGCTCGCTGCTTGTCAGATGAAACAGTGCATGCCTCAGCTTGCGTCCACAAAATAATGAAACTCAGGTGTAAACTTTTCAGAGTTTGACAAACAGCAGGTGCAGTGCAATTGGGTGGCTCTGGTGCCCAGTGCATGAGAATTGGCAGCCCTCCGTGCGAGTCCGAAGTGCCGTCACCTTCAGTACAGTATGCACAGGGTGTATTAATAGTCAGCTAGCCCGTGTGTCTGGGGCACAATGTGTTTGTGTAACAAAATGTACAACGACTGATTCATAAACACACTGGTGAAATTAGAGCTGTTGCATTCTTATGTTTTTATGAATGATAATCACAGAATAATTCAATTCTAGATTAAATTATATCTTTCCTGTTATACTATGATCACAGTAAAACAAATACTGTTATATAGAGAGCCCAGGTGAAACCGAAACACCTCATTCAGAATCACACTGACATTTGTAATAATGCAAGTAACTAAAAGTCCAGCCTTGGAACAGCTTTATTCAACAGCATGTCATGTGGTTCACTCAATATGTCGAGATATCAGATTAAAAAAACAGTCTGATACCATTGTATAGTCGGTATTTCTTTTTTGTAGCTGCATTTAACGTACACCATTTCCCATAAGCCCCGGACCATCACGGGTTAAACGCCTTGAGTGAGTCAAGTGTTTTTAGACAGCAGAGATTAAAGCTAAAAATGTAGCAAAATACCATTAGAAGAGAGTGTTGGTGGATATTATGGATATGGACAAAACCGAGTGACGATGATGTAAGTATCCGCATTGTCACGCTGGTAAATTTTCATGGGAGCTGTAGTTTTTTGTATGCTAACAAAGTATTTGTTGTTTAACTTTGATGAAATCTTGAGGGCTTCATTATGCCTAATAGTGAGAGCTCTAGTGGATGTCAGTTTGACTTAGAATATGGAAAATAAACCATAAGAGCAAGTTTCATTTTTTTTAGAAAGACAGATGACAGAAATGCTGAATGTGTTGAGTAACAGAAGCCCAGCCCAGACAGGACATCAGGACTTTGGCTCTCTGTACAATGAGACCTAAATGAAAAGTAGGTCATAGATTAATACTGGTTCATAACCTAAGCCTAAGCACAAAAATGTAAAAGCAACGTGTGTATTATTGCTATCACTGATCAAGTGAGAACTCCTGTCATCAGTGCATTGTTATGTTTGAAGAGGGTTTCATCTTCTGGCTCTAATCCAGTCCGGGACAGACCGTGTCACATGATAATGTCGGATGACTGCAGTTGCAGATGTAGATGTGCAGTGTCATGCTAAGATGTTAAGCCTTAGGGGGAAAAAAAGTCTGTCCATAGACATTGTAATCCACCTTTATTTAAACCAAAGATAAAATGTGATATCAACCACTGACACATTATCACAACGTTTTTTTAACTCTTGGGTATTCTCTAAAGTGTTATTATTAAAAGCCGGGTAACTTGAGCTCATTTTCAAGTCTACACATCAGACAACAGATTCATTTATTCTTTGTCAAAACTGCAGAGGTGTTAAAAACAGGCTTTGAGTACTCCTGTGGGGTGACACTCTGAATATAAGCAGCGTTGTAATGTCTTGACACATGCTAGAAGTGTTAAATAGCTCTATGGCCCCAAAAGAGTTAGGATATCCTCTATGATGCTGAAACAACAGGCGTGCAGACCTCAAGACTCAAGCGGTGACTTACTTATTTCAGGGTCTCCTTAAGCATTTTAGCCTTTAGAAATTTAACCCCTGATATGAGTTTTGACGTCAAGAGTTGGGGGGCATCTAACTGAGCACTTCCGTGGCAGGACATCTCCCACCAAAGACGGGCAAGTTGAAAATCACGACAGATAAAAAAAAAGGGCAGCTCTCGGTGGGCTCCAGCATGAACAGTGACTAGATCCAACGTGGGCTAAGCATGACTCATGTAATTGCACATTAATGACTGTCTAATTATGGGTGTGTGAGCTGCGCTGCGTGCCAGAGTCTGTGTAGGGTCCACAACCACACAGGTTTTTTGATTGTCTCCATCAATATGAAAACCTAAAGCTAAAATATCTTCAAATGCAGACAAAGGAATTCCTTTCAATGTAATGTTTTCTTTGGAGTATTAGAAGAGTATAGGTTTAAATCCTGCAGTAAGTTTTAAGTGCTGGAAGGCCCCTCAACATGGAATTTATGAGCCAAATACTGTAGCTGATTATTGCGCTAATAATGTGGACGCATCACCTGTTGAACCAGGATTATCTTAAACAATATAGTCATTGACACTATAGCTCTGATCGTATAATCACACTATCATACCTATATGTACATTCTGAAGTCCCACTTCGCACTAAGGCATGAGTGGAAAGCACGAAGCCACAGACCACTTTTCCACTGCAACACAGTAACCTGTGTGTAATAAAAGTGTTGAAGAGTCACCTGAGGTTCAGCTGGCAGGTGCTGAAGATAAGCCTGCTGTGGCTAGAGAGCGCTTCAGACCTCTTAGCAGTGTAGTCCAGACTAAATCGAACCTGGCGTGCAAACACCAGAATACTCAATGCAACACAAGGTCTGTTCATTTAATGGTGTCAATACCAGTTTAACTTGCTTGCGAGTTAGAGTAGGAGCAGACACGATCAGCTGATTAATCAATTAGTCGTTCTACAGAAAAATAATTTGCAAGAAATTTTTATAATTTATTCATTGTTTCAGTCATTTTAAAAGCAAAAACGCCAAATGTTTGCCGATTCCGGCTTCTCAAATGTGAGGATTTCCTGCTTTTCTTTGTCACATGTCATTGTAAATTGAATATCTTTTTGGTTTGGACTATTGATCGAAAAAAAAAAACAAGCAATATGAAGATAAATTAAACTGTGATGGGTCTTCTTTTTTTTTTTTTTAACTTTTTTTTTTACATTTCATAGACTACACAAAAATAATAATTGGCAGATGAATCAAAAATGTAGCCTTCATTTCAAGTTTTTCAAAAGAAGAAATAAACATACTAAAACAACTCCAATGTTGACCGGTTAAAGATTATGGCGTGTACTGGGGTTTGCGTACAAGAAGTTTGGCTGCACATGTTGCAGCCATCCAGGCAAAACTGTAGCACTTCCTTTAGTTCATAAGCCTGCTATTTCACCAGTGTGAAATAACAAATGTGATTTTGTTTGGAGAATACAGGCTTAGGGATCAAACACCAATCACGCAAAGAGGAAGCCATTGTAATGTGCATCTGTGTGTCTCTCGGTGTATGAGTGATGTTTGACAGCTCCGTCCGCTCAGTTCCTGTGCTCGTTGAAACAAACTGCTCCACAACAAAAAGAAAACGCTTCCATGTTTTTACATGTGCAGGCCAGCTGCTCGATGCAAGATGCATTCTTCTCTTATCAACCAAACAACAGAGAGAGAAAGAGAGAGAGAGAGAGAGAGAGAGAGAGAGAGAGAGACCACAAGTAAGCCTTAAAAAAAAAATATGAGTAAACAGCTCCCATCATTCTGGACGATATCCTCACATCACATGTTGCAGTTCAGCTTTGATTAGCCCCTAACTTGAAAAAACTCTTCTGAGGATTGCCTGCTTTTTATATTCTGTTAAATTAAAACAAGATAACAGTCTCCCGCTTTCAAGGTAGAGTGTGCATTCCTAATGTTGCAGCAAAACCATCTTGTCTTGGTTTCTTTGGGGATATTTTGGATGACTACTTTTTTAACAAGTGTTCTCGCCTCTGGCTGATATTTGGAAATGATGGGGTGAAATTCTTATTCATGCTCCATCCTATGTAAATAATTGAATTCTGGCAACCAAAATAGGCCCAGTACTGGAACCACAGCTAGACTGTATTTTCAATCTTTAATGACTTTGTAGAAGAATAATCTGGGACTTTGAAAGAGTGCCAATTTATCAAGACAGAAAAAACTCTCAACTGAGAGAACACACAATTAGCAAGAGCCCAATCTTCCCCATCCTTTGGATGCAGGACAGAGATCACTAACAAAACTCCTGCAGCTAAAAATGGCTTTTAATGTGTCTGCAAAACCTCTGATCCCTCCCTCACTACAGAGCCTTTCCCAATTCTTTCCCTGTGCTGTAATTCTGCAAGAATGTGTGGTTTCTGAAGACTGTAGTCTGGCTTTCCTGAAAGGTCCAGAAACAACACAAGATGCTGGCCGACTGGCGCTCCACCCTGGGCTCCAGGTTTTACTTTACCACCTCCTTACTGATGGGCTGAGAGGCAGCATTTGCACAGCTCTTATGTGAACTTCTGAAAACAATAAGAGATGAAACAGTACACTCTAATCGAATGCAAAGTAAAGTAAAAACAGACAAAGATAAGCTGTGAAAGCTGGGGGACAGAGGTTGTGGCGGTACATCCCACACTAAAGAGGAGCCACTATTAAAAACCCACCGGGCAACAGATGTTTCCAGCTGCTTTTGCGCTGCAGGTCTAACAAAACGTGCCATAAAGCCTCCTGCGGTCACCAGCTCACACATAGCGAAGTGCTACCACACCAAACAAAAAGCAGAGGCTGCGACAGTGAGAGATCACCTTCAAAAAGGCGTCTTCAATCGACTCTTCAGAGCTGTGTGTTGATGCAGTGAGTGTGTAGGCAGCTCTGTCTGCCTACACAGACAGTAGTCATATTGGCTTATCAAGCTTTGATCGTGGGGTCTAAGAGAGACCTTTTTTTCTTATTTACAATGAAACTACAGTGATCAGAACATTCAGACCTTTAGATAAAAGAGTTTAACAGTAATTTATTATTCCACTTCCAAAACGTTCACAAGACAACAATTTAACGGTCAAGTCGGAGCAAACAGAGGCTTTTTATGGGAAGGTTTTCTTCCCATAATGCAGCTCAATAGCATTGTTTTGTTAAGACTTTTCCTACCTGCAAATACACGCTTTTCTCTTTTCTTCATGCCCCTAGTTTGCAACACAGGCAAGCCCATGAGATTATTTTCTCAGACTTAACAAAGCTCCACCAGAGCCACAGCAGACATTATACAATTGTTCCCACAGCCTGAGTAGTTCTCGACTGATTTTGATGTTATCACTGGAACAGAAACTTCACTACAGCCAACAGAATCACAGAAAAACTATTTTGATGATTGATTCATCGTCATTTTTCAAGAAAAAAACTCATACCTAGTTTCAGCCCCTCACTTGTGAGAATTTGCTGCTTTCTTTGTCTTACGTGACAAATTGGACAAATAAGTTGGACTAACAGGCAATTTAAAGATGTCACCTTGGGCTTTAGGAAACTGTGACAGTAATTTTTCACCTTTTTCTGACATTCTATAGACAAAACGATTAACTGAGAAAATAACGGGCACATTAATAGATGATGAAAATAATGATTTGTTGCAGCCCTAATATTGATGCTACTTTAATACTGACACTGGGAAAATGAAGAAAGGTTTCCTTTGTGTTTGCTTAAAGCTGTGCTGTTGAGTTCTGTTTTTGTAAACAAGCAAAATTATGTTTTAAATTTTGTGTGCATCCTTGAGGTCCAACAAACGTGTTGAATGGATTTCCTTCCACCTAAAACATTTGGAGAGCAGCAACATCATGTTGTGTGTAAGTTCCCCCTGTGTTTGCTTAAAAGCTGTTTCAAGGGTTAATTGAGCAGCATACAGGAGACAATTGCTTAAGTTAGCCAAAATGTTGTGAGGCTATGAGGCTTAAAGCTACTTAAAGCTTCTGAAGATCCCTCACATCCACTATTTAATTCTTGGTGATGAGACTGAAAAGCCCTACAGAGACTGTGTTGGATAGCCAGGAGGCTGCAGCGTCTGCCGGCTGCCCGGACAGAAAGCATATCCTGCTGAGTCTGGAGGGTAGCACTCATGCAGCCATCCCACTCACCCACCCAATCACTTTATTAAACAAATTATCGTCATCAATGTAATCAGGCTTTGCACCCTGCCTGCCCGCTTCCATTATACCATGAAAACCGGTTTAAGCATGGCATGGAAACGATAAAGATTATAAGTGAAGCTGTGACCTTGGCTGATGTCACTGTCGAAAGGGCTTGTTTTATTTGGGGGGTTGAAATAAGACGGAGAGAGCTGGAGAGAAAGCATGAAAGCAAGAAGAGAGAGCAAGAGAGAGACAGAGAGAGTGTTAATGAGGAAAAGCGTAAAAGCTGGTTTATGTTGTCAAATTTCCGTAGGATTTTTTATTTGACGCTAATAATGTGTTTAAAATCTTTGGGAATATTCCATTTCAAATGTCCAAACCCAGAGCACGATAACGCCTGCAACCTGAACACAGTGAACCATGCAAAAATAGATTTCCAGTAAAGGGGTCAAAGGGTCAGCCGTGTACCTGACTGTGGACATGACACACTCTGACTGGCAGCCTCTGTTTGTTTAGGGACCTCTCCCTGAAATTTTCCACCCATCAAGAGGGCTGTGTGGTCGTGCCCGAAAGGAGAGCGCCGGCAATGAGCGTGTCAGCGGTATTTGCATTTAAAATCAAAATGGATTCCATCTGACACGATTTCTCTGGTCTAAAGCCTCTCCGGGCTGAATAATAAACCCAATCCCTCGGCGTAATGGAGGAGTGACTGCTGGGGCGCTGAATGCAGCTCGGTGCTCTGCTGAAAGGGTTTTACAGTCGCTGTTGAGAACACAGATGGCTGTTAACAGAATGCATTAGCAAAGATTAACTCGCCTGGTAGAATCGCCACATTAGTGCCTCTGATCATGTTAACAAGCACGGCAGAGAGACAGTGTGTGGTATGATCAGGGGCTGCAATTTGACCCGGGGCTGCACAGTTAATTGTGTATGTCAAATTTACTTTCAGAGATAAACATTTCTGAGAATATTGGCAATATCAAAAATGGCACCAGAGTTGCAGACAAGATGCTGAAAAAGATGCCAACTGTGCAGAGAAGTGAGGGGGTAAAGTTTGTACATGTTTTGGCCCATTAAGTCATGCACATTATACATTACTCATTTTCCATTCCTGTAAGTCAACTAGAGCTGGAACAATTAATGGATTAACCGATTAGCAGAAAATGAATCAGCAACTATTTTTTACATTTGATGCTTTGAACTTCTGCAATGTGAAGATTTGCTTCTTTTCTTTATCTTATGTGATAATAAACTGAATATTTTTGGGTTTCGGACTGAAAGAAAGACATCTTTGAAGACGTCAAATTGGGCTTTAGGAAATCGATTTTCTGACATTTTATGCTCTAAAACATGGATCGAGAAAATAAACTTTGCTGACACACGTGCCACTCTGTTGAGTTTAGTTGTCCTAACTTTAAACTTTTGCAGAGGATGAGGTTAAAAGATTGTTGAATATATCTCCACAATATTTATATCCAGAGGAAAAAAAGAGTCAGAGCAGAAAAGAACAAAGGAATAGAAACAACATTACAGAGTTTCTGGCTCCATTCATGCACAGGAGGAGCTAAGTTCACAGGTTTTACTTTTTTTTACACTGCAAATCATTTTTTTGGGAGGGGGGGGATTAATGTGCATAAAAATCATGTTTTTTCAGATTACAGACCATAATTTAGTTTCAGACTTGATGTGCCCATGTCCCTTTTATATATTTGCCCCCTTTTTCACCACTATTAGCTCATTCGGTCTTACAGTGTGAGTCACTGTCTGGACTGGTTTGATGATGTGGTCACAGTTTAGACTTTTCAAACATCGGATGTCTGCCGCGGCAGCACACAGGCAGGAACATCTGGACACGGATCTGGGGTCTTGACATCACGGTTCCTCCGAATCAAAATAAGGAAATGAAGCAAATCTCAGCAAAGTAAGCGCTCGCCATTGCCTTTGAAATGAAACAAGGATTAAAAACTAGGATATGAAAATACTACTGAAGACCCCAGGAATATGGGGTGTTGGAGACGGATGCACATTTTTCTAAGCATGGAAAAAAAACTGGCTTATTATTATTAAATTATAGGTTATGTGCTCAAAAGGAAATGATTAAAAACTGGAAGCATTCAGGAGTCTACTGAGACTACCCACGTGGAGACAGGGATGAAAACACATCTACTTCCTGTTTTTGTTTTTGTGTGTGTGTGTGTGAGCCATTACAATGATGAACACATCTCAGTAATGAATATTCATGAGTGCTCAATTGGAGCATTTAAAGTCACTGCTTCTTTTTTCTTTTTTTTTTACTAAAATGAGATAAGTTTACACACCTGCATGTATTTAGAGGAAGAAGTGCTATATGTGCTATGTGGGGAGTTCACTAATGAATTCCCCTCTCCAGCTCATCAGTTTCCCCAAAATACCCTCTGGAGTCTCAAACGTTTCTCATGAAAACAGCTCTAAATGAAGTGACTGCATGGAGTATAATTTGTGGCTGGTGATACACCCTGCGTAGAAAGCATGATTTACACGCTTTAAGCTCATTCGATGCTGTTTTGACTCGAGATGGGGGAAATAATGGAAACGCCAGACATTAGAAGTACATTTTTCTGCTTGGAGGAACGCCAGCGCAGATATCAATTTGGCGCCTTTTGGAGACGACAAAGCGTGCCCGTAAATATGAGTGAGCACAGATGTGTTAAATGTGCCGTGCCATTTTCCACAGCAATCTCGGGAGTCAGATGGAAAAACCTAGCTGACGTCATGACTTCAAATATCTGCCTTTTTTTTTTTTTTTTTGGGATAGTATACAGATGGAACACATTTGGCCCCATAAGATCATTCAGCAGAACAAAGTCAACCAAGAAAGTTTCACAAGCAGCATTTGATTTCACTTCATCCTTTAACAAGCCGACCAACAAAACCTGAACTGGCCACAATCTACGTTAATGATATTTAATACAGCCTTAAAAGGATTTTTTTTTCTTAGATGGAGTAACAGGGTAAGCTGCCTAATGTCAGAATTTCAGCTTTAAAGTAAAATGTAGCGACAACATAATGTACGTCTTGTGATGATTTTTATGTGATGTCTCTAGACAGTATAAATTCCACCCAACAACAAAGTTGTCTGCTACTCGAATGAATATCTTTGGGTTTTGGACTATTGGTCGGATAAAACAAGACATTTGAAAATCCCACCTTGGCCTCTTAGAAATGATGTGCATTTTTCACTATTTTCTGGCATTTTACAGATACAATTAATCGACTAATAAAAGTAATCTGTTAATTCATTGGGTTGCAACCCTGACTGACAAAGAAAAGAAATCCCATAAAGTTACACCAGCGTGTCCACGTTGTCAACCATGTTGAACCAATGTTCATGATTAAAAGTAATGTATTTAAGTATTTTTTGTTCATTTTACAATTAAAAGTCTGTGTCCACATGATATTCCTTTTCACCTCTCTCTCAGTACACTCATTTTGGCATTACTGTATTCTCACAATTGCCAAATAGAAAAAGCTATAATAGCTTGATAAGAGCATGCTACATTAATTGGATCTTCTTTTTAAATCACATGAGAAAAAAGGGAAAGCACAAAGCATATTTTCTAGTAATTATAAAGTGAACAGTATGGGCAGATTTTTAAAACTCACACAAACTATTACCAAAGCAGACCAGTCCAGTAGTCACATACCAGATACTGTTGGTAGCACTCCGTTTACCACATTGGTTTGTTTTGGTCATTTCACCCCCTGCCAAGTTAGACACATTTCACACCTCATACAGCAAAGCTCCAGACAGGTCCGTCTGGCTTGGGAAAACCTGAACACCAAAAGGGAGGCAGGGTTCACACTCCCCCATTCCCTTTCCTTCATCTCCTTTTTTCTTTTCCTCCTGCCGACTGAAACTCTAAGGCAGGAGGCAGTAAAAAAATAAATAAATAAAAAGAGAGAGAAAGAAAGAAAGGAAGAAAACAGACGTCCTGACACAGGGTTTTCCCCATTTCTCTCTGTCACAACCACAATCCCCTCCACCCCAAGTCCTGCCAAGGAAGTTTCCATTTGCTAAGCTAATTAAATAGAAGAAAAAGGGGGGAAGAAAGAGGGTGGGAAAAGAGGAAGAAAGAGAAAGAGTAATGTTCCAGGTCTACTATGTCTAAATATTTTCATCCAGATTGCCACAAGCACATGTAGAGGCTTTTGTTGTCCACTCTTGCAGCCTCTGATAGTCTGCAAGCTCAGGTGGCTGTGGCCCAACATAAACCAGTGCTGCTGTCGCCGGTTTTGCTGCGGCCACAACTCCCTAATGTGTTTTCCCTATGCCTTGGTGGCTGGGATGACAGTGTATTTTAAACGTGTGGCTATAAACTCTCGCACACACACACACACACATATCCAGAGGGACATAAAAAGGCACAGACGCCCAAACCAGCACACACAAACACATGCACAGTCAACAGAGTTTGACTATTTGTGAGTCTTTGCTAGTATGCACAAGCCCCTGCCAAAGTAAGAGCCTCTTCCAACTCATCAACAAGAGAAAGGAGGAGGAGGAGGAGAGAGGAAAGCAGCTCCTTTCAAACACACATACGTCCTGCAGATGTTAGCAAATTCAATGAAAGCATTCACATCTTAAGGGAAGGGAGAGAAAAAAAAATTGGGGTGTATCTTATGTGAAAAAAAAATCCTTTCCCTTCATTCCTTCCAGCTGCCTGAGATGGAAATATAATGCCACTGTTCTCAGCCTAATCCAAGACACTGTGGTAATGACAGGCAGCATCTTGACCATGCTGGTGGAGAGATGTGGCAAGAGGGGAACAATGTAGAGGGGGACAGAGGAAAACAACACAGGGGAGGCAAGAGACCATGTGTACTTCTGTGTGTGTGTGTTTGTGTGCCTGCATGGTGACAAAACAGGAGTTCATGTGTGGACACAGATGGATTCAGGGGAAAAAAGGGGGGTGGTTGCTGTTGTGCTTTCAGTGGTCCAGCAGCCCCTGCCTCCTGCCTTCTGTAGAGTCCATTAGCGATTGCATAATGCTTGGCAGACAGAGGCCGAGCGAATGCACCCCCTGAAGGGTCGGGCACCAGCGAGGAGGTAGGTTGCCCTGCACAGCAAAGAAACCCAGTGTTCCCCTGTGTGTGTGTGTCAGTGGCAGATTTATTAGAAAACTTTTTAAAAAAAAGAAAGTGGTGGCTTTTTTTCGCTGTCAGACAAAACACAAGCACTTGCATGCCGGGGAGCTGCTTGTGTCTTCAGTTCTTCAATTCTAGGTTAATGCAAAATAAAAGAGCATCATTAAATATACAGCAGGAGAAGCTGTAGTCACAGCACAGCATCTGGCCTCTGCTTCTATGTGGCACTACATCCTTTCATTTCTCTGCTCCACCATTACCCTCTTATACCTTAACTTTTATTACATTCTTTATTTCCTCACATATTATTCCTTGTTGCCCTTCTCCCTTTGCATTTGCTCCTCTTGCATACAGAATGATAGAAAAGAGGTTGAATATATTTGCTCACTGACTGCAGACGGGCATTTTACTTATTCATCATGGAGTACATTGAAAATGAAGTGCTTAAGATGAAGCGTATCGCCTTTATCCCTGCAGAATGAGGAAAAAAATGTCCAGTGTACACACCTCAGTCAGGCTCTGAAAGCCTTGCGCTGTGCAACAAAACGAGTGAAGCGTTGCATTCAGTTCAGTAGCCTTGGAAGAGGGTGCCAGGAGGATTAAAAAACATTAAGAGCAGTTGAAAATAAAATGCTTTTAGGATTCATATAGCCTTCATATCAATCTACGCAAAAGGAAATAGTAGTGGGTCATTTATTCTTGGTGCATCTAGGGGTGAATGATGTGTGTAGATGTGTTTGTGCGTGTTTTACGAGTATTTGTCTGGGGGAAAAAATTGCACTAGACCGCCTTAAGTTGAGAGGAAGGTCAGCTTTTCCGTCTGTGCTGTTCATTTCATTACCAGCAAATCAGCAGATACAAAAGTAGCATTCAAACCAGAAAATGAAACTCCAATACCACTGTGGGACCTAGATAATACATCCATCACAATACACAGCCTGCACCTTTCCCCATCCCTCGAAAAGCCATCAAAGGCTTCAAGCTGAAGTCTTATTTTTGGTGCCCTTTTTGAGAAAAGACAACTTTCACCCTGCATCATCTTCATGAATGCCCAGAAGAAGAAAAAACCAGATATGTGAAATCTTGGCTCCAAAATCCCTTGAACATGAACAGAGACATTCCATGTAATTTCTCTCTCCTCCATCCTCCCATCTCCCTGCCTCTGTCTTCCGCCACACTCCAGTTTTCCTCTGAAGTGATTCTTTTGAGTCCAGCATCAGAGACAGCACTCAGAACCCCCCTGTAAATCACAGATGTAAAGGGAGGTGAACAACACCCACGCTTCCCACCAAAACATGACACAAATTACAGACCACGACATCTGGTGAGTGGCGTGCACCGAAAAACACGGCGGGGCTGGACGAGCACGTACAGCCTCGCTTAGCCCCGGCCAAACTCTTCCTCCTCATTCACAAAAGTTCTTGGAAGCAGAGGAGTTGAAAAAACAGTCTGAGAGAAGAGTTGCAGAAGAGAGCAGACCATTACAGTTCCACGTTCACTGTGCTGACCTTATCTAACCAGAGATATGATAACAACACACAAGCAGGGCCACACTGCATTCTGCAAAACAGTATTTTCCTTCAACTAGAGGCTTCCACATGTGCAGAGACCTCACATGTTGCATTACTGCCAAAGCATTACTAGCTATGTAAGCTGGTAAGCAGGCAAGCCAACAAATAAAAAAAGCAGAATGAGGAACATTAACGGTTCCTAGACAAAAGCACAACCATTTTATGTGACCGTAAAATAGGACTGTGGGTGCCAAAAATAGTTTGTTTTTCAAAGCCATGGGGCAGTGAGTTTCATCGGAAAGTTTTCAAAAGCCGCTGAGAGTTACACTGTACCTCTGTGATGTGTTGGGGTAATTAAAATGCACACAGATGTGCCTAAAGCAGGTTATCAACCACTTGTCAACACCAGTGCCAATATTGAGAATTGATGTCACGTGTCAAGTTCCAGTGAGGCCTCCGGGGCATGCAGATAAACGGGAGGCAGATATTGATCAGGTTAAAGTGTGTGTGTCTGTGTGTGTATGATTTGTCTCTGTAAAGCCATCTAGATGATGATGGTCAAGCATGCCAAACCTGCCATATTCTTGTAATATATTTTGCCAAAATAAGGTGGATTTAAGATTATGGGATATTATACTCTAAGTGACTGGGAAAATATACTGCAATCCAATTCAAGTACTGTAATAAATGCTACCTTGGTGAAACTTTTAATTGTTATGAATACTGTGTCACAAAAGTGTTTGTTTTCTAATGGCAAATTTGAGGGCGTAATTTGTGGTAGTGTAGTACTGTACTCTTATATTTCCAATGGTATGGTCACTCAGTGTATATTGGGCTATTGTATATACACAATTAAGTTAAAGTTCAATAAAAAAAACCCTAAGTGTTGTACACAGATACACAGCCCTGGTGTAAAAACAAAGATCACAGAAAACATGTAAAAGATGTACTCCGAGGGTGACCTCATGCAAAACAATGAGTCATTAAAACAACAGTGTCTGAATCAGCTAATTGGACAAGCAGCTCTAACAGAGGAGGAGGAGGCACTGCGCCAAGCGACAAGTCACAGCCCACAGAGAAACAACAGGAGGGGACAATAATGACAGGGGCTGCACATGAAAGTGCCAAAATCTGTCATTCCTACAAGCCGGCCAATTTGCAGGGCGATGCACACTCAGTAAGGAGGCACGACACTGACTTGAACCTGCAACTGGATCAAGGAAACAACAGGGATGAACAGCAATATATATGGGTTTAAAACTAGACTGTTAATGATGATAAAAAGGGGAAAAAGTAAAATTGAGATTTAAATGTCACAACCATTCAATGATTGCCACCAACAGGAAGAAGGAAACAAAGATTTATCTGTCTAGTGAGCTGGATGGCTCCAATAATGATGACATTTACTCAATAATTTCTATTTCAGTGAGCACTGGCCTGCACAGCTGTCATGTCATAGCTATAAACAACAAATCACTGTAATACTCTGTTTCATAACAGTCAGTGTGGTGATCATATCCTTCATTTCAGATGTCATAGAGTCTATAACATTCCCATTTCATGTGATATTTCTAAAGCCTCCCTCTAAATTGTCTCTTTACTGGTTATGCATATACTTCACAGCTTTGAAAGAGATATGTAAGCAACAAATACAAGCACGTTGAATAAACTTCATCCATATAGGTCCCTTTAAAGTATTGCTCCATGTTACAAAAAAGAAAAAACTGAAGCTGAACACCTACAGGTAAGCAGTGAGAGAGTGACATTGACATCTGCAGGCTCTATATGAGCTCGTCATGCATATTTCAGTATCTTAAATGATATAAAGAAAATTGCTATAGCCTAGGCTAAGTCTTGAGCAATGGGGAGCAATAGACCTGGTTTAGTTGTCACAAACAGAGATTCAATGGACAAACAGTCTGACTTCTCCGCAAACTACAAACTGGCCGTTTCCCGTGGTTTATTCCATCATATTATAGCAGTGTTTTTGGACTAAATTAGAAGAAACACACATGGAAATGAGCAAATGCTGCGAGGATTTTCTCAAACAAACTGCAAAAAACAACAAAAAAAACGAAACAGCGAGTGGTCCGTACGTGGACCCAAGTTGCCTTTCTCCCCCACAGCTATCACCCCGTTTCAAGTTTGCTTTCCAAAAAACTTACCGTTTCCCCGGAGAGGAAGACGGTCAGCCCGAGGGTCAAAATTATCCACACGTTCCTCATTATTCCTCTTTATCAATTAAAAACGCGTTGTTACGAGCGAAATGTCAAATCTTTCCCCTCTTCTTCTTCTTTCTCCCACTCGCTTTCCTTGCACCCTTCGCTCCAACTCCTGCCGCTTCTCTCTCTCAGGAGTGGGATCCCACCGGATACGTGTTGCGTTTTGGTTATTCCTCCCCCCCCCCTCTCTCTCTCTCTCTCCAGGCACTTCTTCTTCTTCTTCTTCTTCTTTATCTTTTTTTTTTCCTCTTTGTAAATCTGACAAAATATATACAAATTAGCACGGTTTAATTGCAAAGTCCTCCGCGCGCCTTGTGTCAGTGAAATCCGCACGAGACGCCCCGCTCGCTCTCCTCTCTCTCTCGGCGCTCACTTGAAGTAACGAGGACAAAGTAGGCACGAGCACGACTGACGCTCTGCTGAGTGCGTGCGCTCCTTTCGGCCATGTCACCGCGAGACAGAGGGAGAACTTGCGACAAAGTCGCCAAAAAAGGAAGCCAATAATAACACAGCAATCATAACAAACCAATTATGTTGTCTATTGACGCACAGCAAGCCCTTATAGGAATTACTATTGATCATTGTATTTTTTTCTACAGGGGAGCTCGGATAACAGACGGCATGAGGAAAAGCCTCACAGCTAATTGAGCCATTTATCTCCACGTCTAGATAATGATCATTAATTGCACCCTAATGCCGATTCTTCAATTTCATGTACTGTACTAAATTACAATCAAGTCTCGTGTTTATTATGCAGCAGTGATATTGTGAGCTCATCTGATTAGTCATTCATTGCTGCCGTATTTCAGCATGTACTGAAATCCACGCGCCACTCTTTATATATGAATAAAGCACACAACATCCTGTTAGAAATACACTATACAATAGAGATGGGATACAAACACCAAAAGGAGTTACATCAGTTTTATGTCCCACTGAGTTCAGCCATTTATGGGCAAAGTCTCCCCCTGCTGGTATAAATGAATAACTGCCCCCATAATCTACAGAATATCACATCATTCCTGTGCTTTATTTTCAGGTCTGTGATTGCAAGATTCATTTTATAATTCTGAACATTTAGCTTCCTGCCTGTAAACCCCGATTTGCAAGTTTGTGCTTTCAGCCAAATGCTTGCGTGTTTTCACCTTCTGCCCACCTTTAATTTCAGGTCATTTTAACTGGTTCTGTAAAGCCATTAGCAGGCTAGAACTTCCTGGATGTAGCAGCCCCAAACAAAGTGATTAGTCAGAAGTTAAATGTCCTACTCTCTCTCTTGTGAATCCCCTGTTTTCTTTATAAATCTCTGTGTGCAAAACCTATTAAAAGACTGCAAGCGTGCACACACATACCCCTTCATGCAGTTTGTAAAATGTAGCCTGCAAGCACAGACCTGAATATACACACTTTCAGGTTTTACAGGTACAAAACTCAATTTTCAAGCACATCTTTATAAATTATATATTTCATAATGATCAGTTTTTAAGAAGACTATTAGATTGAAATGAGCTTGCAGTGCACTTTAATTAGCTTTAAAACATGTGCATTATTTGAGAGGCAATTTAGTAATTATTCAATTAATTAAAAAAAAGGTGTGATTTTTTTTTCCACGTAGCAGCCTTCAAATGGTCCACTGATGACAAGCTTGCCAGCACAACCTTCAACCTCGCAGTCAAATTTCCACATTACTTAAATCCATTCAGAACAGTGGAAAAACAGCATTTTCCCAGAACCTTTTGAAAACCACTAATCCCACCCGATAACAAGTCTGCCCTTTGTGCACAGTAAACCCTACAGCTCTCCTGACCACAAGTACTGCCAGGCTAAATTCCTTAGGCACCATCTTAGCCACATATATTGCAAGACACAGACTATAGTATAGAGGTAATTGTGCATTGGTGGTGCTATCTCAAAAATCTTCATGTATCCATAATGATTTGGCTTAAATACGAATATGCCTTGGTGTTAGACCTAAGCATATGTTGTAATATCTGCCAACGCTAACTAAACTGCTGAGTTCAGCCACATGATATCACACCCTTGACATGGTTTAACCAATCAATCTTTAACACTCAGATGGGAAGAGGTGTGACTCACAGTCAAATTATAAAGCTTTTACCAATTAGTGACACTCATTTTTTTTTCATTTTGAAAAAGAAAAACTTTCAGGTATTTTGAAATCATGAAATCATTGTCACGACTGATCAACAAGAATATTTCTGTGCCATTGTGCAGCTTTTATGTGGAGATTCCACTGGTATTCACCGTTAATGAAACTTTAAATTAAAACCAAAATAATTCCAGCTTTTTAAATGGCATCTTAAATAACTTCATTTTGACTTTTTCACAGCAAAGAGGGAGTGCAATCAATGGATAATGACACTCACTGATTATGTTACTTTCCTCACAGCTCACTGTTCTAATGTTTTGAAACTAAGCACTTAAGTTTCAGGGACAAAATCGGGTGTCAACATCAGGTAAGAGAAGAAAGAATGGTCTATTGTGAGTTTACTGGAATTAAATCCTGCTGTATTTACCAATGAAGAGAAGAGTGGTGCATTTCCTTTGACAAACTCTTTACACCACTGATGATTGGAGGCAATCCAACTAGGAAGTTAGATGAGAAGATAGATGCCACTCTCACATTTGTGCGGTACATATGTAGCTGTACAGTAACTATGTAGCTGTTAGCTTATGTAGTGGTTATCTTAGCTTTGCATAAAGACTGAAAACAAGGGGAGACAGCTAGCCTGGCTCTGTCCACAGGTAACAAACCCCCCCTACTAGCACTTCTAAAGCTCAGCTCCTTCAGCGACCGGCTGCTCCACCCTCGGTGTCTGAGGGAGAGGTACCGTAGGTCCTTCCTGCCTGCTGCTGTCAGACTCTATAATCAGTACAACTCCCGGTAATCTACACTGACTGTCAATAAGCAGACTGTTCACTACTTTACTTCATCTGCTGCTGTGCATTATCTTAATACATATTTTTTTATTTTTTTTATTTATGATGTTATTACTTCATCTGTTGCTGTGTAATACTTTCATGTACATGTATATTATATATGTGCAATATTTTTATTTTTATCTATTGTTCATACTTACAAATGCACTCAGTCACACTATTATTATTACTGTCTTTACTGTGTACAGGACTATTTTCTATTTATTTTTATTGTATTTTATTATATTTTATTATTGTATTTCTATATATGACACTTGTTCTGGCTGTTGTAACGCTGAAAATTTCCCAGCTGTGGGACAATTAAAGGCTTATCTTATCTTATCTTATCTTATCTTACACATTAGGCTATATCTTGTTTGTTAAATCCGTACAAAACCGGAAGTGTAAAAAAAAAAAAAATTCACCATTACACGGGGGATTATGTGCAGGACTTTTTCTTAGCCCTGACAAGTAATTTTGTTTTCAAGAAGTAGTCTAGCACGAAGGCTCCCGTAAAACAGCGATTTGTCATTTTACACATTTTTTATAATGTGATAATTATTAAGCTTTAGAGGTATTGGTAGGCGGATTTTGTTACCTTTGGAGAGAGACAGGCTAGCTGTTTCCAGTGTTCATGCTAAGCTAAGCTATCTGGCCGCTGGCTCCAGCTACATTTACCATACAGGCTTGAGGGTGGTATCAATCTTCTCACCTAATTCTTGGCAAGAAAGCAAATAAGCATATTTTCAAAAACGTGGAACTATTTTGTGAAGGCAGTAGTTAAGATTATGGCCAGTCTTTTCCTGTAATTTATATTGATTACAGATGTAGTCTCTGCTCCACAGCCAGTGTAGCACCTCTTTGATTATTCAGTCAGGCCAGAGGAAAGGACGTGTTAACCGATGAGGCAGGTTTCACTCTGTCAAGTACCTGACTGCTTGCCTGGTTTCAGCCACACTGGCTAACAAGGGAGGAGACAGAGAGGCAAAGTGAAAGTAGCCATCAGGGGGACGAAGACAAGACAGCAGAAGAAGAGGGGAGATAGTAACAGGTCCCATTTGATCTGAATAATTCTCTTTGTCCTCATCAAAGTGTTCATCCTCTGTGACCTCATTGGAAACAAACAGCAGAAAAACTAAGTGATGCCAGCCAAATTTGGACAAAACAGGGGAGTGCTTGACTTAATCGTTTTGGGTGTGGAACAGTGTAAATTTAAACCAAGAGCACTTCAAATTAAAACTAATTTAAAATAGAGCTTGTGACCCATCCCCCATCCTAATGCACAAGCGTCCCAGGCCTCCTCCTTCCTCTCCTCCTCAGAGGGTTTAACACTACTCCTGGTGTCCCAGATTACACAGCCAATTAGGGCGAAGGCAAAGCCCCTTCTGCTACCAAGCCTGGCTAGAGAGTGGTGTGTGAGAGTGGTGTGTGTATGTGTGGCACGAGTTCATGTTATTGTCAGCCTGTTATGAGGCAGCACAAGGACACAGAATGAGTCAGTGGTCTACAGGGAAACATTCAATGATCTAAATAAATAAAAAAAGGTGATCACTGATCGGGATGACAAACTATGTGAAGACTGTATAATTTGATTTTCCAAATACATATTACCCAATATGAATTATGCATGCGATGTGCTGGACTTCCTTTATTTTCATATGTGAACTGAATATCTTTCAGACTCTACCGAAAGTGCAGACCTTCAAAATTGTCATGGAGTGCATTATATTTTATTCAACAGCACCACCAGCTGGCAAATATGAAACTGATTTAAATTCAGAAGCAAATCCCAACAAACATGATGTGTGTGATGACAGTCCAGGGAGGTGCTTTTGAAAATGAGCCACACATGAGCAATGAAAATCTGCCGCTGAGTCTTTCTCTCTGTTTTTGACCCTGTGGGCCGTGCTGAGGAATGCATTTGTAAGTCATGCAAAGTCGGTGTTATGCCAATGAAAATGCACACTCACACTGAAAACATTCTGCCACTTTCACACATACACATTGCAAGTCATTCAGTGTCTGAGGTCACTGCCTCAATGAGCTGCAGAGTTTCTTGTGTTTATGTGGGTGGTGCTGCCATATCTGGCGATGCCTGTCGACTTGGGCCCCATGAAGGACGACCTGCTACCTCGAACGTGGATGCCAGGATGCTCCTCACTGTTGTTATTAACATCACTCCCTGGTTCATGGTCGCCATCCTCATCGCTGTTGTTTTTCTGCTCTCCACAGGGTATCAGGGTACTGCGGCTGAACTGTCTCAATGGCTTGCCAAGAATTCCAAAGCTGATTTAATAAATTAATTAAGAGAGAGAGAACAAGGGGTAAGATTGATTAGTTTTTGTTTGTTTTCCACAACCCAAGTCATTTTTTTTATGCTATCTTGGCACAAAAACACACATGAAATAAAAGTGTCAGTCTATAAATCATTCTACCCTCTCAGTTGATTAAAGATCGGGTTAGATGGTGATAAAGATTCCCATTACATATGAAATCTGAGATTATTCGGTTAAAACCAGACAGAGCGCTCTATATTATCAATGTTCTAGTAAGATACAATTTCTTAGGAGTTGGTGGACCAAAGTGGAACTAAAATGCTAAAAACGGTTTCATAACAAGTTAGCCATAAGCCCTTTAGAAGCTAATAGTTTAGCAGTGGTGTGTTTGACTATTTGTCTGACATCATCGTACACATAGCAGTAACTGTTATTTTGGGTATGGCACTAGTGAAACCGATAAATCAAAACAAATCCCTTCCTCCTGAGTGCTATGTGACATATTCTATGATGTTTTACACCACCTGACATTGGCCAGCTGCTGGTTGAGCTCCTCCATCAGGGCCGAGGTGTCACAGTGGTCTGCCTGCAGCGGGCTCTGCCTCCTGGCCCGGCTGCCGAGGAACAGATGGGGTGACTGTTCTTTGGGCGAGGGCAGCAGACACACCATCAGTGGGGATCGCTGATTAACTATACTGCTGAGGGCCGGCCGCCTCTGGGACGTTCTGGGGAAAAAGTCAGATCAAGGAGCAGGGCCAAAGAATTGAATTAATTTATTGTATACAAACATGCAAATGTAAAAAAGATTTATTAGAGGAAACACAGAGGACAACTAATGTGTACAAATTCCTCTTCGATACATTTTACTTACTCAACTGAGAGTAGAAATTAAGCTTATGAAACCTTTTTACACCATTAATTAGACCAAATATTATAATACTAAAGATCTGTCTATATAGTAGTTAATTTACGCACAGACAACAGCTGTATAAGCATTTTGAAAAGAAGACATTCCTCACATATTCCATTTTGTCATACATACCTATAATATAGTATATGCAGAACTAATTAGTCAGGAAATATGCTATGGAAGCCAAATTCTCAAGACCCAGGTGCTATTCCAGAACAAATACAAAAAACTGATTTTTTTAATCACAATGTTTTCAGTGTTTTGCACGACCGCTGGAAACGGTGCTGAAGCGAGTCCAAATCATGTTGTGTACATCCACCCTCAGGAGGAGAGCAAGCTCCAAGCCCGGCTTTTGATTGTTTGGTCTCAACCTGACAGCAGGAGAGAGTGCTGGGCTTCTGACAGCTTACACAACTGCCAATCTTGTGTCAGACACAGCAATGCAACATAAAAAAGGCTGTCAGACAGCCCCCTCCTGTCAGACAAAGCTATAAATCTGTCCACATCAATCATATTCCATTTAGAGGTCTGATATGACATCCATCAAACACAGACAACTTTACAGCCTAGAGTTATTGACTAATATGACAAATCAGGGTCAGACTGGTTAAACATATTGATGGTTAGATAACAGATATTAGTTAAAGCAGCTATAATCATTATTTTCATATTAACAAAGGATTACACGACTACTTCTATGTGAATGTCGTCGCTAGTAGTGATGAACCCACAGATAATTATTACCCGACTCTGCAGTTCAGACCAGCTCTACAGAGCTTATTGTTTTGGTTTTCAGGCCAGCAACTTCACTGTTTTGGTTTGGTTTTTAGCAAAAAAGCTCTATAAACCCACTGTATACTACCTGTCCAGCACAACGTCAAAGTTAGCAACTAGCTGATGAACATGGTGTAGCATTTAGCGGCTCAAAAGCTGCTAGCATAGCACACACTGTATGAAACAGTATGACAGGGTAATGGAATTGCAGAAAGCAGTGTTTCTATTGACTAATGCTTAGGTCAGAGCTCATTAACTCAAGGCAAAATTGCACCGAGGCCACAAAATGGATTCTTGAATTTCTCACTGAATTTAGTTTTTAATGATAGAGGCAAAGATTGATGAAAATGTGATGTAGTAATTGAAGAGGCCAAAAATGCTGTTACTTTTCGTCAATCAAAAATTCTCCTCCCCTTAAAAAATACAGGCACAGTGACAGTAATGGTATCCCATGCCACCTCAACCCAACCTTTACCTCACTTTAACGTACCTGTGCTTGAATGTGCTATCACATCCCGTCTCCTTGGGGTCAGCTTCTCCCGTCTTCGCTGAACCATTAACAGTAGCGAAGGTCATTCCTGAGTCCCCATCAGTCCTGTTCCTCACTGCCGTGTTGAAGGTGTCGGAGTACAAAAGACGCCCCACCTCCTCTTGGATGTCCCCCAGGTCCTTCCTGCCAAACGTCACCCAGGCCACATAGCAGAAGAAGCTGTACAAACACTAAAAACGGAGGGTGAGGCGGAAAAAAAGGGGGAGAAGAGAGACAAGAGTGTCACCTGGGGTTCTTTACACACAAATCAATCCCTTCCTTAATTTATGTGATTGTTCATTCAGATATTCATCCATTTTGTTCACGGATGCATTGAATGGACATGCAACACCCCTCCTTTCTGACTAAAACCCCAGGTGGCCACTTATTCTTCTGTGTTTTTAAAAAGGTCACAACAGCTATTTCTGTCCAAAAAAGGTCACATACAGAGCAGGCAATAAGCTGCTGCTGTTAGCGTGATATTTCTCTCCCTGTCCACCCACCTGGCTAAATACTGGAGAGAGCCTGTCAAAGCAAAGCACCTGTGTTGAGTCAACATCCCCTACTACTAACTAATTCATTAAGGCCACCAGGCATAACCAGCACTCAGTGTCGTTCTGTTCTGCTCACTGCCGTCTGTATTCACAGATGGTGAACTGCCCTTCACTCTGTGCAGGTGAGGCAATACAGTTTCGAATGATTCAGCATGCTGGTTTTGCGAGTAAAGAAATTTCAAGTCAGTTACAAGTCAAACTGATCAAGTTTTCAAAACATGAGGGGATTTGTGAGGGGACAAATTAGGATCACTAACCAGTTCCTAACATTCATAATAAGCTTAAAAACATTTTAATCGGAGCGGCCCATTTGCAATTAAGGTGATTAGTACATTTGTAGCACATTGTAGGATTGCACTTACCGCATGTAGCAGCCATTCTGTACTGTTTGACGACATCCGGCCCCTGGAAAAAAAACACATAAGAGCTTGGTATGTTGTGGCAAACTGCGATTGGTCGACTTCTATTCATGGATGACATAACCATTTTAGCTTTGGGTCTGACATCTTGGTTCAGAGTCTGTGAGTTGCATGACTATATTTCTAGCAGATAGCCATATTTCAACAGCACGTAACTTCGTTGGGAGCAAAACTTTGTCAAGAGAGACCTGAGATACAACCGCACAACCACTGTACACGAAACCACGTAACTTTGCAATACAGAGAGCAAAGAATTGGTAAAAATAAATTTTACTGGTAGGTCAAATGTAGAGAATTAGATGGTTTCTCGCAGATCTTACTTTGGGCTAAAATGACAGCGGAGTGTTGGTGCTGGCTTTTGTGCCTTACCCCATTCAGATGATCATAGCACTTCAAAGCATACCTGAATTCCCAAAATGAACGTAATCTAATTCATCTAAATCCTGCCCTTAATTGGGGTTACCCGCATAAATGTAACATTTTTCAGTGGCTTCCTCAGAGCCTCTTGGGAAGACATTCACTACTGCTATCCAATTGTATCCAGGAGGTATTTTGAAAAGGTATGACGAGTAATGCATCCTGGTAACTATACAACTAAGTGAAAATATTGCAGACGGAATAGTATTTTCTCTGTTTACCACCTGTTTTGAATCACAACAAATACTCACTTGTGATATGATGTGTGTTGCTGCTGCTCTATCTCCAGGTCCATGATTAGGCTGAAGTAGCAGACAGCCAGCTTCTTTTGAGCTATCTCCTTTTTGGCCAAAGCCACCGCCATCATCCGGTGCTCTGTGACGATGTCTACACTGGCAGGTTGGTAAGAAAGGGTAGGGAGGACAGAGAAGAGAGACAAAAGGGTTGGAAGAAGAAAATATGTAAAGAAACAGAGGTCACATACATTGGTAGATAAAGAAAGGGGAAGAAACACAGATAGTAACTGTGATGGAAAAATACCACAACATTAAAACAAAGGCAATAATCACCAGCCTGTAAGATACATGATGGCAATATATAGCATAACAGACAACACTCTTCCATTCTTAGTATACTTACACCACTAAAGGCTTAGGTTTATTCTCCAGAGACTTGTATTCAAAGAAACAAGACAGGTACAGGAGAAGGGCAGTCAAGACTTCATCGAGCTCTTTACTCCTGGATACAGACGAGCAATTAGCACCAGTGTATGACTTATCTTGTCGCACAATGCACAGCAAGTCTTTGTATTCCTTACTTCAATACAGCCAAGAAGCAGAATGGAATGGGAAGCAAATAATTCTCCTGTAGCAAACTGACAGCCACCTCTACAACACAGAAAGCTTTGTCAGAACAGGGTCAAAGGTCATCCAGCACTCACTAGGTAGGCTATATAAATATATCATGCTCTGGCTAAATGCTATCACCCGAAGAGCAAAGTTAAGTTTAATTTTATATTTGATACGATATATTTCATCTTAATTTTGGAAAAGCAATCACTGGGAAATGGTGTGCATATTGCATAATGGGATAAGCTAGAAAGACAAATCCAGGAATAATTTGGTTGCCCCCAAAAAAAAAAAAAAGAATCACTCTAGGGTTACCAATGCTAGCTCTCAAGTAATGGAGCAAGTTATCACAAATGCAAATCTGAGCAATTCCTGACTCCTGTATATTCACACATAGCAAACTCCTATTTGTTCCGCAACTACCAACGCCCTTACGGGAGACGGAGAGGAGCAGCTGACTTAAGTCATGCACGGTTATTTTTATGAGTTCAACAACATGCCGACACTTGCGTTTAACATCATCAGTGGTGATGAGGTCCCCTCGCCTCTTCATCACTGAGGACCTGTAAGCACTCAGGTGAGCAGGGCTCAGGCTCTTCCTAATGCTTTGGCGCCCCCTATGGTTCAACATACAGATCTCCGCCAACCTGAGGAAACAGCATTGATCAACATGTGCAGGTTAGTCTCTCTCGAATGGGAACAGCAAAGCATCATGTGCAGTTACAAAAAGAGGTGATTACAGGGCTACATGTCATCTGCCTTTCGAGTAATCACAAACACAGCTGAGTAACGTGAACCGATATTTAACGTTATATTCAAAGACTTTTGAAAGCTGCTTGTTGACCCAGGCCTACCACTCTGAGCGCTTCCGAAGATCGTTGAAATTGATATTGGTTTGCGTCCTTTTCCTCAAAACACCCTCCTCTGCTGGACCAGAACTAGAGGAGAGGGAATAGATTTGCTATATTATTTATTTATTATTGTTCATCGACATCTCATGACTGCCAGCAGGTGCAGTATTAGGCCTCACCTGGTGAACTCCACTGTTCGAGCTTCATCATTCCACACCCAGCGGCCTGGAGGCGGTACGCTCACCTGAAAGGTGTCAACCACACCTTTAACTGTGTAACTTTAGGATTCATTGTAAATATTGATCACTAACGTTACTAAGACTAAGTTTTTAAACGGTTAATGAAGTTAAAACTGTAGCACAGACACCGGTAGTAATAGTTACCGGTAAAGGTGTAACGATATGGAACGTTTTTATTGTCACAAACTTACGTTTCTCGGCTCTTCGGGATATTTCGGCATTTCTGTGAACAAAACTTTCCACGGGTTGGCTGGTGCTCCTTCCTCCTTGCCGTTTGCTAATGTTAGCCACTGTATCCAGGCAACAGCCAATGGGGAAGAAGCTGGCCCCTTGACGCATTGTTACGTGACGCTTTTAAATTCCATCTGCACACAAGCATCGTTACCATCGTTCCATTAACTCTAATCTTCTGTTTTAGTTCCTCTTTAAAAGCTCAAAAAACCCCACACATTTAACATTGTTTTACCTGCTTCATGACTTTTCCCACTTTTATTAGAGTTGCTGTTTTCTGAGTATCTCAATAAAAAATGAATTTAAATTTAAAATAAATGTTATATTCATATAAAAAGTGCCAATTTGCAACTGTATTGTCAGTAATGCACAACAGCTACTCATCTGGTTTCAATAAAGCCACAGACATATTGTTACAAAACACATTTTATTTTTTGGGGGGGCTTAGAGGCTTAGCTTCTCTTGACGTTTTATTTCCATGCACCTTCATTTCCCCCCAAAATAGAACTATATCAAAAATATGTCTAAGCATTAAAAAAATTGCCTAGGATCTGTGTCTGCAGTAAAAAGCCAAAGATCTGTTTTTCTAAGCTCTCTTAACGTACAAGTTAGTTTTTAAATGCTCTTTGGCGTGATGAGGTGTACATTTTCAGTCAGGTAGTCCAGCCCCCAGCCACGATGTCTGTCTGTCAGGGCATCCACTGACTGCAGCAGCTCGATAGCACAGCTGTTCCCTGAGGAAAAGAAATGCACCACTAAAAACCGCAAATTAATCTCAGCCTCGTAGCCGGCGTAGCTAAAAGGTATCCAAGTATCACGTTCGCCTAAGTTTTATGATTAAGCACAGAAACGCACTCAGCCATGATTGTTCTTAACACTCACCAAACAGGCTGTGTATTTGCTCATCAGGCACAAAAAAGGGAGGACCTGAAAGACAAATACAGTCGCAAATATCTTTTATGTTTCACCAAACTCATACAAACACACTGACCCCCTGCAGACATTTTAAAATACAAAATAAATGGAAATAAACAGCAGTTTATTTTCTTTTACACACAATATGGACAGTTACCTGTATATAATTCAGGATTGTACAACAAAGTGTCCAAGAGGTATCTGCAGTCTTTGGCCATGAGAGAAGTTATGAGAGCAGCGTACCTGTTGTATTGTGAGAGATAACATAGTAAGACAACGTGGAACATATGTAAAGTTTTATTCAAAAATGTTACCAAACTGTGTTGTATCTAATAAATTACCTGATGTTATTTTTTTTTAGAATGACTTAAATTGTACACTGAAATTGTTTCAGGTTTTAATTTAATTTTAGTGTGATTATATATATCATGTCATATTTTTCAAACGATGAACATTATGTTTTAAAATAAAACTCATCTGCTATGTAGATATATCAAATCTCAATGGAGGGTTCAGTCTCATTTTACTTTTCTCTGTCTCTTGGGTTGATGGCCACTAGAGATCCCCTGTCCCAAAGTGCCCCGAACTGACCATCAATGGAACTGTAAAATGGAAAAACAGACTTTCTGTTTAACATCTACATCAGCAAGTAATTTAACATCTGTAAAAGTATAAATACATACGCAGTTTACTTACCTGGAGAAGTTGTACAGGTCACATTGATATATGGAGATATTTCTCTCTGAGCTCTGTGAAACAAAGACCATGTGGATTAACAGTTGTATCCATATCCGTGTAAATACATTTTTTCTTTAACTGTCTTCAGCTGGCAGGGCAATGCTACTGTTCCTACATGTGGGTCCCGTCTAATTCCTGCATTTACTGCACTTATTACGTAGTCCAACACTCTAAAAAGTCAGTGGATTTGCACGTTTTAGTCAACTGACTACAAATCACATACTATCCTTAACATTAGTCATTTTTCACAGCATACTGTAGTGTTTTGAATTTCTAAATGTGGAAACGCAATGGCAGCAAATGTTTAATTCTTGTAAAGTAAAGAAAAAAAAAACTGCCGAATTACCTTTTGGTTGCCTGAGCTAGGTTATTTATCGCAGATAAACTCCTGTATGCTTTTATTTTTGTTTTTTTTAAGTTTAATTACTGAGTTTTGTCAATCAATCTGCTCTATTAAATTTGCTGAAAATTGCTAACCATAAATAGTATACCTTAACAAATATGTATATTTAATATACATAAAACATTTGAAAAACTTGAATGTGTTTCAGTGGTTTTTAAATAAATGTAAAGTATAGGTACGACATTCATCCAGATGTTATGAGTAAAAATATGAAAAGCATGTTGACCCCTCACTGTTTAACACACATGTATAGTTCCCCCACCTTGTAAACCTTTGCTCCAGGTATGGCAGGGACAGGCGCCTCGCTGTAGGTCAAGTTGTTCTCCTCAAAGAACTGCTTTATAGCCTTTTCAGATATCTCCACCCCAACCACTGAATGGCCCATGTCGGCCAGCCTGGGATTCAGAAAAGGTTTAATTATAGGGTGTACATAAATTTTTAATAGGAACTGGCATTTTTCTTCGCAGAAATTATAACTGAAAATGTAAACACCAAATGTGATCTTTCTTAGTAGATATAATACGCTTTTTCATACCACTTCATGTCTACAGCTTTCCCACAGAGAGGGAAGAAGAATCGAACTCCTGTCCTTCCGGCAACAACTTTATCAATATTGTTCTCCAGCATCCTGCCGAAAAAAAACCCAAACTATTAACAGCAAAACACCAGACATTCGTGCGGTTTTTTTTTGTTTGTTTTTTTATAGTTAGGGTTACATCATCACTCACTTTAAACTTAACTTAAACTCTATGAAAAACACTCAAACTTAACAATGTCTGAATGAGGTGATGTTTGGACTGAATTAGCCTAGTTGAAATTCATTATGTGCCTGGTAAACAAGTGATTTTTATGGGATCACTGGAGGGATAATGCGCATTTACAGTCGATGTAATCTTGTTAAATCTCACATGTATTTGCGAGACTTTTGTTTCCCCTTATCCCACCGAGGATGTAGATACAAGTGGGGCCTTTACTTGTGTACAAGAGGCTGATGGAAGCCGGTTCTGTCCTCCTTCCAGCGTTCCTCCCATTCTCCAATTGCCATGACCCGATTCGCCTGCGGTGCCAGCATGCTGGTTATGTTGGCCTGACCCCAACTACTGGGGAATAAGAAAGAGCAGAGGGATGGAGAGAACAGCATTCACATAAGTGTAGGGAGAGACGTGAAACAGCTGCACAGTGAATGTGTTGGTGGGGAGAAGAAAACAAGCCTTTAGAGGGCAGTTAACAAGCTTGTAGGGTTACAAAACCAGGATTCTTATTGACCCAAGAGCATTTGACTCTACTGGTAGATGATTACAGACAGAACTGCGGTCAAAGGTCGTGTACATGTAGAGTTATGGTCCAGCGCTATGAAATAAAAGCGTTCCTATTTGTCACGTGAGCAACCAAACTCTGACGTCAGGGGGGAATCACCAAACGGCTTGCGTAGCATGAGAAGTCTTTTCTTATGTAAATTAACTATAAATAAGCTAATTCAATCAAATAGCCTATGTCAGGTTATGGACCCGAAGCGATTATATTTGTAATACACAACAGTTTCATAACAAGTCCACGCTTACCTAGCAGCAGCCTGGCATAAAACCAAACATAGTACTGTTAGGAGAAAATCTGAAACCCGCATGTTTGTCAGTTCTAACAGAGAGCGTACCTTTCCTGAATGAAGGCAGCTAATATTTGTTCAGCAACACACCAGCGGCAGCGTTGATCATGTAACCGTTTCAATCAATACAAGGTAAATGTAGTCTAGCTGGGGATTTAATGCCCTGAGTTTAGTCAGTCAGGCGATATATTTGTCTCCCTACTAGTGTGGGTTGGTTTGACAACCGAGGGCCAATGTGGCAGGGAATTTAAGAAAGCACTGCCTGACAAGCGGTACTCGGGGATTTAAAATGCACAATTTCACCCGGTTTTACTTCTGGTTTGGGAGGAGCCTGATGTTGCATTCATGTCCGTGGGAGATACCATAATTCTCCTTATCAATATTACCTCAATTTATAAATGCTTGCCCCTGGGCCTAACGATGATTGTATCCTATGTGAGCATACCGATCACCCCAACCGAGGCACTCCCACCTGGCAATGTTAAAGTTTCAAGGTTCTCTTTTAGTGCTGTGTTAAAAATTGTCTGACTTTTCGCAGTAACATTGACACAAACGTGTGAATCACTTGCTTTTGGGAGGCATCTGTGACAGTATTATGAGGGTTTGCTAACATTTGGAACTGCATTCACTGTTTGTAGATCTTCAACAAATCTCCACTCATCTGGTTGACCTTTGTCCCTAATCTTTTTCTGTCCATCCTTCAGCATTATTGCATTTCTTTACCCAAGATCAAATGGACTCCAAGCATCCAGAGATCAGTGGTCTCCACAGCAAAGAGCAAGAAAAAGACTCTCCGTGTTTCATTCTTATACACAGAGAGTGAGCACATTGTTACAAATAGATAATCCATTACTGGTAGCTTTCTTGCCTTGACTGCAGGTTCCTGTTATCTAGGGGCCATGGCCCCAGTTACTGTTTTGCAGTTTCAAACAGTTTAAAAAGAAATTCCCTACTGCTAAATATGATATATAAATATAGCCTTTTATTTGCTATGTTCCTCTCTGTGAGGACTAGTAATGGTCCGTGAAGGGGTCATTACGGTTTCCGTGCAAAATTACTAGGCTAATTTAATTTCAGACTCTATAGAACAGTTCACAATCTTTTCCACACAAGGCTGCTGTTGTCACCTCACTTTGCCACTTGTCACTTTTGCTGCATTATTTAAATTTACTTGGTTAGTTATAACTAACTACAAGGTATATCTTTTCATATTGGGCTACTGGTAACATAATTCCTAATAAAATCCTGTTAAAATTTAAAAAAAAGAAGCATAATTTGCTATAAGAATCATCTAATCGATCTAGAGTCCTCATATTCATCAAAGCCTAAGCATGTCCAAATTAAATTGGACTTCCAAACAAAATTCTGGAGAATAACCTTTTTAGAGCTTGAGAGTTCATTCTTGAGCTTGGGAATAGTAGTTTTACTAAAAAGAAAATCTTAACTCAAGGTCCATTTGCTGGATTTTTCTTTTTTTTTTTAGCTTTCAACCGCACCTTGCTGTCTTCCTTAACAAGGCAGGTTTTCCTGAGGTGTCATGGTACGAATGGTATCTTTGTTTTAGTGCAGAGAAGTGTAGTGCTGTAATTTGAAGCTAAAACTATATTAATAGACTGATTAGTCAATTGACAGACAATAATCGATTCATCATTTAAGTCTTTCATTGGTTCCAGCCTCTTACATGTGACAGCCGAAATTTAAAAAGCTTATCCTAAGCTAATAATAATAATAATAATAATAATAATAATAATAATAGTGTATGTTCAATTGTCAGGGTTTAACACGACTTATTTAACTTTTTTTTTAAACAATTATGCCTTTCCTTTTGCTGTAAAAGCATGCTGAAGCCACACTCAGACAGTGACAGCTGTCACTAATCCCCAGAAACCCTCTGCACTGTTGCTCAGTGATTAGTCTCGCTTGCCCAGCCTGCCTCTCCCCACGCTTGATTCGGTTTAGAGCTGCGCTGGAGCCAGGAGACAGATCCAGAGATAAGACAGGCTATTCTTCCAAAGCAAGACAAAGGAGGATGACTTTATCCGGACACACGGCGGCGCAAGAGTCTCAGAAATGGCGGTTTCACTGTGGAAATAAGGCGCCCTGTCACTCTCAGCTCTGTTTCCCGTGATTATTATCATGTTGCACCCCATTAAACGTGCAAAGACATGGTAATTAGGCAGTCACGCAGCATTTGGAAGACAGTCGCTACACCAACACAACATATAAGGTAAAAAAAAATACTGCTCTTTGGTCTTCCCCATGCAGATCCTTAATATATGGAGCGCGTTTGTGTTTGTGCGTTGCCAAAATAATGAAGTCTATTACTTAGGCTAATTGTACTTTAAATATGAGTAATAGGCTAAGCGTTAAGTAGCCTACTGTCTTCACTATTGGCCTATAGCAGACAACTCTTACAGAATTCAACTGCTGAAACAACAAAATCCTCCCAGATTGACGTCCCTCATATTCAAAACCATCATCATAATGGTGGCCCAGCGTTTACAGTGATGTGTTTGAAACCATACTTTCCGCACAGGTGAAAAGATTGTTATCTTGAGTCACAATAAATAGTAGGCTTGACTACATTTAAAGGAGCCTTGACAAATGTGACGCCTCTTCATGTCGGTTTAATTCCTGTGCGTAATCCGGTGTTTCCAAAGCGCCCCAGTTGCGCGGGGTCGCATCCAGATGTGTGTGTTTTTCTTTACGGTGAGACGAAGACGTCGAGGAGCCTCTGAACCAATCACTACCGCCCGGGGGCGGGTCGTGCGTGGACTGTTGTGGATATGGAAAATGGACAATTTAACACGCAAATGCATCATTCATATCCCGACTGGGAGACCTGCGCTTACACGCTGAATTGATTCGCAAATGCCCGGCCGTGGTGTGAAAAGGAAAATTACCAGAGAGGGGAAGAGCGTGGTTCGCCACCCGGTAAGGGCGAGCTCTCTGTCGGGGAGAGGTAGGAGCGCAGCGGGGATCGTCCTGGGTGATTTCTGCTGTCTATGTTTAGAGGATGTGTTCAATGTAGATGTATCTGAGTAATAACGGATAAACCCATGTTTCTGCTGACATTACAGGTTACATTTTTTTGTATTCAGAGTTATCAAGTATTCCTCACTTGGCTCATGGGTCTTATTCTCTAGTCTACAGGCATCACCATTGCAAGCTCATGCTTATAAAAATACAACCAAACGTGTATAGGCTATTTGTCCCCTGACATATGGTAGCGGCACAGGGTGCGATTGTAAAATTAGGAATGGGCTATATTTCTGTAAAGTGCGTTTTTCCACCTTACCAGCTCACTACTATCAGGTCCTGATGTATTGTTTGCATGGCGCTCGGCAGCGCACCTTCGTCACTCACGCTGCTCAGATGTTGAGAGAATCACAAGTGTTGGAAGCAGCCCTCACGATCATGCAAAACCAGGAGACCTTTTGTTATATTGTAGCGGTTGTATAGAGACAAAATAATGCCAGAAGGTCACTATAACCTAAACTCACTATAAGTGCAACATGGGCACTTTAGTTAACCACTGGTGGTTATCATGAGACTACCAGCCTATAGCCATTTTGACAGACGCAGCCTGTTTCAGTAAATCTAGGTAGCTGTTGGAGCAGCAGGGTGTGATGATGTGCGGTCCACGGTGCTCTGACTGAGAGAGGTGCATGCTGGATAATAAAGGAGAACCCGACATATCGGCGAGTGAGAGATTTGGGAAATTTGGAGGGCAGACACGAGGGGGCGGCGGGACACTCCGCCTTCAGATTCTTTTTACGGTCGCGCCTGGACGGTGCGTTATGTTTGCGCCTTGTCAGCCTTGTAACTTAATCATATTGTAGGGCTCGTAAATCGAGAGCGGGGTCGCCCCGCGAGGAGAAGTTGGTGCTTTGAGCCTCTACAGCTGGTGTCACCGGCGGACTGAGCTGTAGCAGCGCCGCTAGAGCAGGACGCTCAACAGTTCAGTGCGCAACTGTGCTGATTTTGCTTCAGGTGGACTGGAGAGTCTCAACCACCCAGCTCAGAACTGGATGAACCTGCAGCAACCACCTGCAACGGATCTCAATATCATTATGTGACAGGTAGGCTGAATAGGTGGCATTTTTTGACAGCGAGACTGCCGCACGTTAGACTAAGTGGCGTTCAAATACTGAAGCTCTGTATCAGAATGACTGATGCATTTATGGACCTGAATGATTAACTGTAATACTAAGGCTATTGTAGATCATTATGTTTTCTCTGGGTTCCTTTCTAAGCCTTACACCAACTCTCTTAGCTTTGGGAAAATCTTTTGGCAGATGATCTGCTTCTCCCACTGGACAGATGGGCTGTGGGTTGCACATTACTCTGCCACCATCCAAGAATATTAAATAATGTTGCCACTAGTTCAGCTGTCATACTGTTTCTGAGTGCAAAATAGTTGGAAGTAACACCAGAATCTTTAATCTTAAAGTACACTGAATGTAAAGTCCTAATATACTTTGCAGACATATTTATTGATGAAGATAGTGAACAGAAGACAGTGACAGTGCAAGGCATTTGGGGAGCAGTAGACTATGCATATCATACAATATGACATCACTTCCCCTTAAAGTCAGAGAGCACAAAAAAATTAGATCCAGTTCTAAAATTATAAAGTATTTCTTGAGAGCTGTAGGGAATTTCTGTTTGCTTGAAAGCTATTTTTAAACACCTTAGTTTCACATTTAAAAGAAATACACCACAGGGCTGTGTCTTCTTGATGCAGTCAAAATAAAAAAAATGCTTTGTTCTGGCTTCTATTTGTCTTGGGCACCTCTCTTGCATTCAAGATATAGTAGCTAATAGCTCAGGAAAGGGTAGAAAATTACCTGCTTTCACATCCCACTAAGTGCTCCGTATATTAATGAATCCCAAAGAAACAAACAAGGCAGGCCGAGTTCATTGCAGCAATTAATTACAACTCTAGTCATTTATTTATTTATTTATTTTTTGATGAGAAAAGATGGTGACTTCAGTGATCCCAAATAAAGTGCTGTCATTATCATGGATGCGCAGACAAGGCTCTCTGGGGAGGGTGGATCCCAAGCTGTACATGGATTTCATCTGATTTATGAAATTACTTTTATTGTAATGGCAACCCCCTCGTCTTAATGGGATTTTGCATTCATGGTTCTGTAATACCCTCCCTGGTGATTAAAAGAAGTGCAAATCTTGTCTTGTCAAAATCATTGGCCAATACAGACAATATTCATATTCCAGAGGTGGTGGCCATTTCCATATTCAAAGCATTCATTGGAGGGGTTGTGAATATCAGTGTGCAACCTTTAAAAGCTATTAACCATGATGGGTGACTGTGCATAGTGATCATGTATTCTCATGCGCATTTTTACTGTGCTTGTGTAAAAATATGTAATAATAATCACATTAGAGAGTAAAGGAAACATAAAAGATTGTGGAACAGCTTTAAAATCAATTTATTTTCCTCACAAGATCCTTAATCTTTTCTGCAAAAACTACTGCTTTAATCTCAGATGTCAGGGACACTCAATACTAATTGAACCCCGTCTGGAATGTGCCCCTTCTTTCTTATGCCAGGGTCAGATCGCATATCATCCCTGCGTTGTCAAGGTCAGCTTGTATATAGGTCGATCTGATCGGAGTTCTGCGATAGGAATGCCTCCAGGCTGAAGCTGCAGTGATAAGATGAGTTGCAGGTAGGATGCACTGTGAGCAGGACCAGTTAATAAGGCAGATGGATCACTACATGCCGTTTCTGCTGTGCGTTGTTGTCAGGTGCACAGCCAGGCACCCTGAACACAGAGCAGAGCACTTGCTGTATCAGTGTCCTCAGTAGGCTTTTCCACTCTATGCGCTGGGAGCTGTGTGCCAGTGTTTCGATGCTGTTGGTCTCTGTGTGACACAGCCTGACCCACACGTTTTCTGTCCGTTTTCTAGGACTGTAAAGAGCTTTGCCAAATTCAGAGTGCAGAGCTTGAACCTCCTAATAACCGTTCCTACCCATCTTGTTCATTCTGTTAATTAGCCCTTGTGGCGTTGGAGTGCAGCATATTGTTGAGACATAATTAATCAACCCGGCTTGTAATTATGTTGGGTTTGGAATGTGTGCGCGGCTGGGAAGCTGGTTGCGTTGCAGGGCGTTCAGCTTGAGATAAACATCTTATTAACCGTGGCAGAGTCCCTCAGCCCACGCGGAGCAAGCATGGTTTTATTAAGGTGGAGAAGAACGTGCTGTTATCCATATTATGAAAATGGCCTTGTAAAAGAACCAGTGCTTGATTAAGTTTATGGCCATTATGGTTCAGTGGTGGTCGAGCTAATGGAAAAATACTCTGGTAGCTGCGTGTAGACAGCAAGAGAGATTATTTTTTATACAGTAAAAAGCCATTTGTTCAGCATAGACCAAACTGCACATATGCGTGTGTGTATATGTGCCTGCTTATATTTGCATATGGTGTGTGGGAGTGTAAAGAGCACCTCAATTTCAAAGGGCAACTAGTAGGTGAGGGTAGAAAATAGAACATGTATCACATCCTGGTTGTAAGCCTTTAATGCAGGTCTGTCAGGGGAGATGGCATTATTTTTTTGGACCGCAGGTTTTTTTTTGGCTTGCCACACACTGACTGATACGACTACAAACAAACAGACAAACCTCACACACTCAGTGACGCCTGCTCAGATTGTACACAGTCAGAAAGAGATAGAAATGCAACGCCGCTATTATGCAGCCATTCACATTCACGGCAAGAAAAACACACAGTTAATGAGCACATACACACATTTTTGGCTAGACCAGCACCTCTGGTCACTAAAACAAAGAAGCATACGCTAACACAGTGGTTCCCAACCTGAGGGTCGGGATCCCCCAAGGGGTCACAAGATAAATCTAAGGGATCATGAGATGACAAAAGAGGGTAGGAAAGCAGTACATGTCTGTCTATGCTACAAACAGTTAGCAGTATTAAGCTAATATATGTTTATTTTATATCTTCAGGCCCTTGAAGTTATTATCCTTAAGATTTTCATGATCCTACCCCATTTGTGAAACTATTTCTATATAGTAGATTTCATCATAAGTGGCGGAGTCCGTCATTACCACGCTGGATTCAAGTTGCCTTCACACGCATGAGGGATTCACAGGAAACAATGCAGCATGTAATCCAGCATAATTTTATCTCAGCTACACTATGATAACAGCTACATTATTTACTGTTCACTGTCTTCACACTGAATCAGAGCTGTATTAAGTTACTGCTAATGCAAACCCAACATCTCCTACTGCTGCTGCTTCACAATGAGAGCATTCAACTGGCAAAACATGGGGTGACTTTTATTGTGAATGTGCAACAGACAACAGACGGCACACATCCAACTTCTCAGCAAGGTTACCAACTCCTTTTACTGTGTCCTGCTGATGTGTGGAAAACTACTTGCACCATGTGCAGCATGAAATTGGATCGCGGTTGTTCACGGTGTGATGGAAAAAGGCAGATTATTGCCTGACTTCTTTATTAAAACATTGTGACTTTGTTTGGCTGCACTGTAAACAGATGCACCAGTTACTCTTCTGTTGTATTTCTGGCAAAGTAGCAGCTCAAGGAGTGTCTACTGCTTCCATAACTCTGGGACCTTTACTATTAAACCGCACTTGGTGTTATCATGGTAACCACTGGTGTCGCCAAATCAACCAGGACTGATATCTTAAAGGTTGGGTAGGCAGTTTTCTTTTGGCGTCATTGGGCAAAAATGCCATATTAACTGTGCAGCACATTATAATTCAAGTGGTCTGAGAGCAGACCTCTACTTCAGCCCCCCCTCTTGCCTCTGTTTTCAGGCTTCAGAAAATCTATCCCGTTACGGTAGACTTTAGCCTATCTCAGGTTATTTCAGAGAGACTGTGCGTTCGTATTGGCTAAGCTACAGAGCAGATGTGTGTGCACGTGGTGAAAGCCTGATTGAATGGTGGAAAATCCTGCCAAAAATCCTGAAACTTGTGATAAATTTCCAACACCTCCTTTGCCTACAGCGGTGTATAGTACAAAACAACACGTCCCGGTTCCACACGGAGCTTCAGGCTCATTATGTTCGATGCCATGGTGCTCATAACGACGAGTGGCAAACAGGCATGATGACAAACAGTGAGGAATAACTTTTGATGGGGGACAGTGGTGTGTGTGTGTGGTGTACTAGCCTCTCATCCCGCTGCTGGACGGCGTTGCAGCTGCCTCTGAAGCCTGGGGCGCTCTGCTCTGCGGCCGCAAAGTGCTGGAGGGGCGTCTTAGAGAAAACAGGTCGCGGCAGGAGGGACCGCGGTCTCGGTGAGGTTCATGCCGTGGAGAGCGAGCCCTACAAGGAATACGGTTTCGCAGGGGAACCGACTCCTCCTGCTGCCTGTCGAAGTTGTGGGTTTGGTGGGAGGGGCTTAGCAGAGTGATACGAGGCAGCAGAGAGAGAGGCGGAAGGTTTTGCCTAGGTTGCACAGATTTTGCCTACCCCAGCTTTAAGAAATGCAACTTAAAACTGTTCTCATAAAAAAACAATCTGAGAAGGAAAAATTACTCTGGTCGAACTGGCCTCCATTCGGTGACATATGCAACCTGTATTGAGGGGTCACAAGTAGACGTAGCTCCATTTTAAGGGGTCACAGGCGAAAAAGATTTGGAACCACACTGCAATAACACAAACTATGTAGTGCGGCTATCTTGTGGTCCCAGGTCACGCTGTCACATCTCTCAGGCCCGTAATAACAGAGTCCGGGGTTTAATTTTAGCTCGACTGAGCGTTTCACCTCACCACAAGATTTGTGTTTTCTTCAGAACACTTCATTTTGCTGAACTAATATGTCGCCAACTTTAGGCCAGCAAAAACACACATGCCAGATGTGTGTTTAAGTATAGTTTAGAGAGACACACACACTCAGGCGCATACAACCACAAAAAGTCACTGAAAGGCCTGCTGCCACTGCACGCTGGCATTTGTACAGTGCAATCACCCAGGATTTGTGTCAGTGTATTGCAGGCTTCCATCATTCAGGTGGGCTGTCTTTATAAACTAACCATATAATTTGGGAAGGAATGGAAATCTCATTTTACCAGGCATTTGGCCCATCCAGTGTCAACCTGCTCTATGTCACTATCCAAATCATTTCAGACATAATAATGCTGCTGCTGCTGCTTCTCTTACAGTGGCAATGACTCTGCTACCCGGAGAATGACTGTAATGGTAGTGGATTTCATTTTGAGCGTTTACAGTGTCAGTTGTGCTCAGCACTGGTGCTGTGGCTAGAAAACAGCAAATTGAACAAATAAGGGGAAAGCCAATCTGTCCCTGAAAGGCAGAAATCTCTTTATAAAAAATATCCCATTTGGTGGAAGAAAAACACAAATTGACAACTACTGAATTTCCTGCAGAAGGCCATCATTGGTGACATCCATTTCAGAGCACGTCAGTTTTCATTTTCTATCAAAGCCTGCATAACCACAGCTGAATAAGCTGCTGTGTAAACACAATTCAAGGCAGACAGATGGGATGACAAATTTCAATTCTGTTTCCCTGAATGACTTAATAGTGTAGTTCTGTGGAAAACCGCAGCAGGTAGAAACAGTTGAGGGAAGCCCTTAGGGCCCTCAGAGAGAAAGAGATCAAGGGCAGGAGGTATAGGGATTGGGTCCAGCTGTCATCCATGAAAAATCGATCATTAAGTCCCTCTCCCCCTTGTCATTCTCTCCATCCATGCCACTTTAATGTCCTTCGTCCTCACCTATTATTCTCCTTGGATTGTTTCTTTCCTGTCCTTTTAAGTACCGACCTTCCCATGTCCTCCAGATCAGACTACACTCAACAGGAAGTCCTGCTTCAGAATTAAATTACATTCAGTAAAGAAGTTCAGCCTTTTAAAGTTGTAATCCTTAACATTTCAGTCCTGGTTGATTTGCAGACACCCTGGTTACTGGTGGTATCAGCACGTGTGATTTAATACTACAGCAAACCCCAGCCAACTCACATTATTTTAATAAAGTCCAGAATAATTGTAACTGTGACCTGATTTCATGCTGTCACATTAAAAGCCACTCTGTGTTTCGCCAGTTGAATGCTTTTAATGTGAAACAACGGCATTAGGAAATGTTCGGTTGGCGTTAGCAGTAACTTAATACAGCTCTGATACGGATGTAGGAGAGTGAACAGTGAGTGAATCAGTGAGGCTGATGTAGAGGAGATACAATTAAAAACAGTAACTCTGGATTACATGCATGCATCATTTTCCTGTGAATCCCTCATGCGTGTGAAGGCAATTTTAATCCATCGCGGGAGTGGCGGAGTCTGCGGAGAATGTAAATATATTAATGGCTGTTGCTGAAAAAATGACGCCCATAAATTGTACCGAAAAGGGGTTTCATTTCATGAAAATCTTATAACTTTAAATCAGAGTATGTTCAGCAGGAGCGTATATGGAACATTGTGAAGAAAAGCTGGTTTGTCCTGCTCTGATAGCACATGATCCACCTGCCACTTTATATTAGCTGATTTTAATGCAGTGTGCATTATTACATTTTCCCCACTTTGCAGTGTTGACACAGTTTCATTGCTTGCTCAGTACACTCTAAATGAACCTTCCTAGAAGTTTCTTTGCACTCAAGGCGAGTGCAAATGATCAAAGAATTGTTGGCCTTGCAGAGTGTGTTCCTCATGTCTGTGATTAAGTGTTTTGTGCCCCTTGCTTCATCCCACCTCCCCCAGCTCCCTTTTGAGGATGAAATTGAAAAAGGAAAACCATGCAAAAATAGTATTGTTTCTACGTGAAACCCTCCAGTCAGCTTGAGTAGGATAGAAAAAGGAGGCGAAAGGAGAGGAGAAAATAGAAGGAAGGAATGATGGAAGGCAGGACAAGTAGGAATTGAGGGGAAGAAGGTATAGATGGGAAACAAATGACGAGGGGTGGAATTGTAGGGCTCGGAAACCTGCTCTCACCTTTCCTTGAACCCTGTCCTTCCACCTTCGGGCCCCTCTATTCAATGAGCCTTGTGGCTTTTTCCAGTGCTAGTCACCCAACCATAATGATCCATCATTGATCCATGACAGAGGGACTTCTCTCACCACTTAAAGCCACTTACGTGTGTGTGTGTGTGTGTGTGTGTGTTTTCTTGCTGATTTGCAGCTTTAAGGATGCTGTCAGGCCTGTTCAGGTCCAGGCATGCCCCAGAGTTTCCCTGGCTTACGTTCATTATTATTGCTCCTAGTTAATGGCCTCACACTGCCATTGTACGGTTTGTCCTTGCACACATAAAATAGGATGGTAAGGATGAAGATAACAGTGTTCAACAGAAGCTTGCACACACCTAGAGCTGTCAGTAGTTTTATGCCTTAATAGCCTGTAATATTATCTTCAATGATTATATTCAATTCACATATTGTCCTCCATCCTCCTCTAAACCTGTAATACCTTATTGCCTCAGAAATTTCTCCTTGTATTGTAATTTTGAAATCAATTCAAATTGGAGGTTTGAGCTGGTATTATTTGATTTGAAGTTAAATTGAATAAAGCATATCATGTGGAGGCTTTACTTGAAAATAATAATCGTGTCTTATTGTGAAATGGAAGTTTAAGCATGGAAATGGAATCTATTGTTGATCCCACAGTAATAGAGAGACCTCAGTGCACTTAAATCAATGT
This sequence comes from Macquaria australasica, assembly GCA_005408345.1. Classification (NCBI taxonomy): domain Eukaryota; kingdom Metazoa; phylum Chordata; class Actinopteri; order Centrarchiformes; family Percichthyidae; genus Macquaria; species Macquaria australasica. The sequence goes on along the minus strand of SEMN01000133.1, from coordinate 451,550 downwards.
AAATATCCTTAGTGGCAATGGCGTCCAATGGCATTAGATTAGATAAGGCAACGGAATAAATTCTTCATGCCCATCATCATTACCATCATCATAATGATACCCTCCATCACTTTTCTATTACACCTTCTTGCCATCACTATCAATTATCCCCACAACCACAAATCACCCGGACAGAGCTCGTGCAGATCTCTCACAGGAGTGTATCCTGACGAAGACTGAGGTGTAATTGTGTGCGTTGGTGGCAGGGGATATAAAGCACGAAAAAAAATAAAGAAAGGAAAATCAATGCCTTAACTAAAGGAGCAAGTGAATTATTGATGAGGGGTATGTAATGGGATCCCAAGTGTCTATTTCTCTCCAACTTGGACTGCTTGCTGTCCAGGCTGCTAGAGTCATAGCCAGAGAATTAGAAACAATGAAGGTGCAGAAAACCATCCACGAACATCTCCACAGGCAGATCAGCAAACCTGAATTATCTGGTGCTGTTTGGCTTGACACTACAGGCTGTGGTGTTCACACACTGGTACAGCAAGAATTCAGTCAAATACAAGGGCCACCTTTTCAAAAAGTTGAAATCAATTCAAACTAACATGTATTTGAACGCAGCCCACCTAGCCTAATCCTAAACTGCAGAACACTGCTCCATTCATTTGCGGCGCCTCCGTGGCCTCACGTGAGTGACAAGCTAACGTTACTGTAAGGCAGTTGCATTTTATGAAGTCATCAAACAGTCCTACCTTTATTCACAATTTTTCCATTTCTGGTGTCAAATCCAAAATGCTTCCGCACATTACTTCTCAGACAGTTTGGTTTCATGGTTATCCGTACAGCGCACCTCGCTAGTTTTCTCCGTTTCGTGTTAGCAAAGAGAACAACAATAGATCAGAGTGACAGTGCATTTTAGCAAAGCACCCTGTTGGAGTACAAGGCATAGCTTGTTGCACACTTAGAATGTTGAATTTGAACAGATCATAACCGATTGAATATAAAATGTTTTTCCACGATCAAACATTTGTCTGAATTTCGAATAAAAAGTGACAGGCCGATTAGGTATATGCATGTAGGGCTGCAGGTTTTTCTTTACTGATTAATCTGTGTATTCTTTTTTTGATTAATCTGGCTTGCTATCGATTCATCAATTTAAAAAAAAAAAAAATGAAAATGACATGAAGGTTTAGGTGGCATTTAGATTTTTTTTTTTTTTTAGATTACTTAAATTTCTTGTTTTGTCCAACCAACAGACAAAAACCCAAATATATTTAATTTGCAACCATTTAAAACACAGAAAATCCTCAACAATTTTCAGCACCACTTGCAGGTACAAAAACATTGACAAACACATTACACCCTTATTGTGTTTCCATATGCATACAGACACTTCCATTATACAAAGCTCTTAGCATATCTATAGACACACACTTACTGTATGTATATGTAACACAGGTAGAGCACAAATTTGTTGCTGTTGGGTGAAAGTGTCATACCTCTGCATTTTAACTAGTTTGTGGATTAATTGTGGGACCCTTAAATTTATGGATCTTGTTGATAGCCACTTATGGTAGATAAACTGAAAATGCACAGTGCTCTTAATTCCTGCAAAAGTTTTTTAATTTTTCACACATAAATCCTTATTTCCTCAATCGTTTTGAGGTGGAGAAATCAGAGGATGCATTGTTTACCCACATCACTGGTGTGCTGTTTGTTTTTATTGCAAGCAGAGAAGGCAGGCATGACTTCTGCTTGGCTGGAGAAGAGGCAGAAATGCGGAATGTGAATGAGAGGCAGAGAGAGAGCGGCCAGGTGAGACCTGAAAGCTGCCTTTGTATGGCAGCTGGCAGTATGAATACTGCCCTTCACTGTGAGGTGTACTCCACATGCACACACACAAGTATACTGTACATGTTGGGGAGTTATGGGGGGGATGTTTGGCAAAAATATGAGGCTGAAAAACCGTTGCAAGTTTGCAAATGTAACAAAAAAAAGCCTTCACTCAGTCTCTCCAAGGTGAACGGACGTTTCAGAGCCATGAAGTTGCTCTGTTTTCCTTCTGCGTTTCCAAATCTCCATTTCAGATGCTAAACGCTCTCTCATTTTCTCCTCCACTGCTCCTCAACTGTATCTGGCTCAGTTCAACTAGAGCTTGAAGAGCATGATAATATCTAGTCCCATCTGCTGCTCCGGGTTTAACATACTAACGCAAAAGACTGTCCAGAAGTCAGCACACATCACAGCACATATGAGTCTGTGAATATCCATCTTTCTCACAGGAATGAGGAAGCCAGACAGGTATGGAGAGAGATTGGACTTCATGAAGAGATGGTTTTGATGTGTGGCTAATCAGGGATGGCTGCCTCTTTGAGAGTGCACTGAGCTGTACTTTTCTCAGTTTTCTCTTTATGAGCTCGAGCTGAAGGGGAATTTTGACAGTTTAAAATCCTCTGCTGCCTGTGAAACATTACCCAGCTGTGCTGCTTTATTGCTGTTTGAGTATACGTGTATTAAATGAGACTGGGGTTGCAGATTACATATGCCTGTCCAAAATGAAAAGCAAATGAAAGCTTATACCCATTGGACTATCAAAGGTGTTAGTTATGGCTCCTCTTGAGACAGCAGTTTCACGACTAATCCCAGAGTATGTCTACGTGTTGGTTGCAGAACGACAAGTCTGTCTGTGTACTGATCTGTATTCTTGTTTGTTTACCTCTCCCCAGGAGGGCCCTGCAGACAGCAGTCGTGCCAGGCACCATGAGGCAGCAAGCTTGGCCTGAGAGAGTGGAGAAATCACCCTTCATCACCCTCAGCCAGGCTGGGCAACGGAAGAAATGCACAAAGAAGCAGCAGCAGCGCATGCCACAGCAGAGACAGGCTAATACACACATCTGAGAGTACCGTGGAGAGCAAATGGGGAAGGCAGAAAGAGACTGAGAGAGGGGAGTCAGTAACTCAAGATTTCATCATTCTAAATGGCACAGTGGACTTGGCCACACTCAGAGGCAGTGATGTCCTTGTTAACACATTGTCCTCCATTAGAAGCTCCTTGTTAAAAATCACAAATCAGTCCCCCGCCCCTGTGAGGCTACAGAGCTGAGGGGCAGAGGAGAAGACAAACAGAGGACGAGAGAGAGACAGAGCGGAAAAAAGAGACTCTGACAGGCCCCCATGCAGGCGCGTAAGAAGTATGTTCTGCTGGGCTTGTGTGCGTGCTGCTGGCTGGTCCTCTTTTACTGGGGTGGAGGAGTCCAGCTACGTCTGCTCCGGCTGCTGACACGGCAGCGGGGTGAAGTGGTGCGCCCCTGGCCCAACTGGACAGACCGAGCCTTCCTGCCCCGCTATGCCCACCTGGATGAGCTCCAGACGGACCCCGGGACAGCTGAGTCGCCCCGCCAGCGCCGTCAGGCATGGTCTGCCATTTATAAGGACAGTCGCTGCCGCATGGAGACCTGTTTCGACTTCTCGCGGTGTCGCCGTAGAGGAAGGGAAGGGTTCAGGGTGTATATATATCCATCCGAGAAAAATGACCGTGTGTCAGAGAGCTACAGGAAGATCCTGACGTCTATAGGTGAGTCACGGTACTACACATCAGACCCCCGTGAAGCATGTCTGTTCGTGCTCGGGATAGACACCTTAGATCGGGACCAGCTATCAGGACAGTTTGTGCCCAATGTGGATGAACGTATCCGTGGTTACCCGCTGTGGAATGACGGGCGGAACCACCTGATCTTCAACCTGTACTCAGGCACCTGGCCTAACTACACAGAGGACCTGGGCTTCAACATTGGCCAGGCCATCTTAGCCAAAGCCAGCCTCAACACAGAACATTTCAGGCCAGGATTTGACGTCTCCATCCCGCTGTTCTCAAAGGATCACCCGCAGAAGGGTGGAGAGCGGGGCTGGCTGGTGAGGAACACCATACCGCCACGAAGAAAGTACCTGCTGATGTTCAAAGGGAAGCGTTATCTGACGGGCATCGGCTCAGACACCAGAAACGCTCTTCATCACATCCACAATGGAAAGGACATTGTGTCGCTGACGACGTGCCGCCACGGGAAGGACTGGGAGAAGCACAAAGACGCCCGCTGTGACCATGACAACCTGGAATATGAGAGGTAAGACGAGGGTCACATGGCCAGTGGGGAGGGCAGGATGGTAAAATGAGAAGCGAGGTATGAGTCTACAGTGCTACAGGGATTTATAGCAAACAGAGTGTCAAGTATAATTTTTTTATTAGGAAATACACAGTGGTGTTGTTCTGTTTGCCTTATTTGAACTTTACATGCTGTTTTATTGATCTTTTAGATGTCACTGATTTTCTACAAGCAGTGTCAGTGGTAGCTTTTTGGTCCCACTGGTTATTTTTGTCTCTCTTTTATGGCTGCACAATTTTTTGACTGTTAAGGTTTATGATGTTTGGCAGTTGCTTTTGAGATCAAAGATTTTAGACACAGACTCGAGTCTCTGGAAATTTAGATTCAGGTCATTATTTACAGCAATTCTCTTATTCTCTTATATAACTCTTACTCTTGTATTAGTACTGTCACTAAAGTAGTTAAAGTAGTTGTAATGTGCTCAACATGTGGTAACTGACCTTAAGCTCCTCTATTATTCAGAGTGTAAATGAATCTTGCAGTGTACATGAATCTTACAGTATAATAGACGAACAAATAAGAGCATTCGAAGTGCACATGCAGTTATTTCCATTTTGTATTTGGGTGTTTCGACAAAGAAATAAACATAGCTACAGCTAATTAATTACAACTGAAACTACACTGTGTAATGAGCCAAAGCAAAGGTCACCACAAAGAATGGCGTAATGAAATGTCTGATTACCTCAGTGAATAAACCGCTGCTGGGTGAAAGGTGGAGATGATTATTATATTTTTATTTTATTTTAATCAGTCTGTCTTTTTATAAAGGTTATGTTGCTGCTGTTGTTGTTGCATGGCTTCCCATTTCCACTTTAATTTAAATTATATTTTGGAGTTTACTGGTTAGATGTTGGGTGGAGTGGATAAAAGACATTGGGAATTGAGATTGCAGCAACATCTGCAATACTCAAAGCAATGATTTATTATTAAAACCAATTAATTTCAGCATATGACGTTTGCCAGGGTTTGAAAACAGTTTGTACAAAGACATATACTATTGTTCAATATAAATGTCCACTATGTGCTGCACAGGCCTTTTTCACAGAGTGGTTTCCAAGTATGTGAGCACTATTGTTGAGTTAATAATGAAAAGCTTTAGGAAACACACCCATCTGCCAACAATACATGTTGCAGCAGCAGCTTGATAAACAGGTCTCATCCTATGAGTGCTTTTCTCCTACTGGCTTATTGGAGCTCAGACAGTGATTTAAAAACAGATGGAAATAGATGCATGTACTCAAAACACACAATAGGAAAGTTTGTAAAAACTGTCATTCATAAGCTCTGGGAATTAATATTAGAGGTAAAAAAAAGACATCCATTGTTATCTAATTGCAATAGTATATATATATATATATATATATATATAGTTTTTGTTTTTGTTTTTTTGCAAAAGTGGAGTGGTGTAAACACTGACACTAGGCAGACCCTGAATGTTAAGGGTCGAGGCCCTGCACGCTGGTGGAGAAGGATGAAGGAGAAGGACTACTGCAGTTTAGTTTTACGCAAAGTCATTATCTTCTATTATTCTGTAAGTAGTAATTACACAGTGGATATAGAGGAACTATACCGCTCTATAAGGCAGCCCCTCTGTTTCACTCCAACTTGCTTAACTTACACTTTGCAGTAAAAGTCTCTGAAGCTGAAGTGCTGACAGAGCTCCTCATTATTAAGTCTGTGCCTGTCCATTCACACAGATACCAAGAGCAGGATAGTCTGATGGTGCAGAACATCCGTAGACAGGAGAAGATGGATTTCAGTGAAAGAAAGAATATAGAAAGAATGTGAATAAGGAGTTAGAGCCACACCAAACTGTATAAAATTTTGCCTGACATGGTAGACTCCTTTGCAGTGTATGGCGAATGGAACAAGACCGCAAAGCAAAATTCGGAATAACTATCAACACTGTCATTATTCCATCACAAGACGATGAACAGACAAAGATAATTTAAGTGTTCAGAAGTTTGGGGGGAATTCATGCCTTGTCTGATACTTTGACAAACAGAAATAAATTTAAAGCTTGGTGACCTATAGTGACTTCTCACAGGTCTAGAACAAACTAGCGCTAGTCTGTCACAAAAGCTCTGAGACCTAGCTAGTTTGGAACCGTAGGTTAGCAAGCTGGTTTGCTCGCTTGCTAAAATGAGTTCACACAGACGTATTTGTACCATCATAACTGTCTACAAATCTCTAAAAAAAACTCTTGTGGTTTAGTAGTTTACACTCCAGCAGAGGAGGTTTACTTCACCCCTGGAAGCTAACTAAAATATAAGTACCTTAATTTAATCAGTTAAGTGGACACTAAGCAGAAGGGCTGCAGCCCCCGTATTATTTTCATTATCAATTAATTTGCTGATTCATTTCTCGATTAATTGTTAAGTCCATTAAGTCTGTAAGGTCAGAAAATAATGAAAAATAACCATGCATAATTTTCAAATAGCTTTTTCCTTTTTCCTTTGTACCATCAACAGTCCAGCAATTTCTCACATTTGTGAAGCTAATATGAAACCGTCAAATGTCTGGCATTTTAACTTGAAAAGTGACTTAAACGGTTAATGGATTCATTTTCTGTCAATCGACTAATTGATTAATTGACTAATTATTTTAACTCTACTAAGCAGTACATTCATTGAAGTCATCTTTTCATGTTACAGGACTTTGAGTCAAAATAACTCATGTTCATAAGTGAAATGAAAACTAGAAATTTTAAGTGAAATTTTCTTGAAATTAGTTCCTTTTTAGATTAAGTCCTGTACAATGTTTTACAGTGTACTATTTTTTAACTGCGCCTGCATCACTGAAATGCGGCTGACTGAACTTTTCTGGCATAAGAGAAGCCCCCTGGGAGGTGGAAGTTCTTTTCAGGTGCTATCAAATGAATGCTCAAAGCAAATATTTTCAAACTATACAATATGACTTTTCAAATATCGTTTACCCCGGGATCAGCAGTTACGTGGTGGTTCTGATCCAAGTATGCTCCTAGCTGCTGCAGCCTATAACTAGCCACCTTAGGCTTGTTTACATTGGGCCGGGCAGCAAAGGGATGGAGCTGCTCAACACTGTATGAATGAGCTCATTTATTCCACACAGCCCGCTACTCGGAAACCCGGGTGGGCATGGGGGGTGTGTGGGGAGGGGAGGATAGTGGGGGAGGTCCCATGTGGTATTTTGCAGTAGATTTGGATACGGCAACGGCTCTGAGGGTGTAAGGGTGTGAATGGGGGAGGCAATGTGAGAGACAGCTGCCGTTTGTAAGAAAAACATAAAAAGCTGGAGGATTTTCCCGCTCTCGCCTCTTTTGTGTGAAGTCTCTTTCTCTGGAAACAGGAGGCTTTTTAGCCTTGGAGAGAGAGGTGTGAAGGAGAGATGTAGGGGAAAAGGAAGGGAGGGAAGGTGAGGGATCCATCTCTCTTTTTGCATCCTTTGAATCTCCCTTTGGGGAGAGGAGAAGGAGATTTCAGAAGGGAGAGCATGAGAAGCGTGGAGACTGTGGAATCCAAATGAATGAAAGAAAAATAAAGGAGGACAATAAACAAACTGCATGAGCAAGGTTTCTGTCTGAAAAGCACATGGGAGAAGTTTGCCTTTGTGCCTTTTTGGCAGAAAGCCTTTGTGACAGTAAGGCTTTAGGAAGTCAGGTGACGTAGTATAAAGAGCGGCAAAGTCCGCATAGGGAGCATGGAGTGGATGGATGGGTCAAACACAGGACTTTCGCCTAGGAGGCAGCTGTTCGTGTCCCATGTGAAACCAAAAGTCAACTTATTATTTTAACCCAAAACATGATCTTTTCCTAAACCTAACCTTTCTCACACGTGATTAACATTGTGAAACGGTCGCAGTTTGGTTAGGTTTAGGCACCAAAACTACTAACTTCTCCCACGTGCATCTGACAACCAAGTTCGGACCCGGTAGAGACACCCCCTCGCCTCTCCATCTGTCTGCTCTTCTGGCATGTTCTGCCTCTCTCTTATGTCTTTCATTCAATCTTTCTATCCTTTTTCTTTCACTCTTCTCTCTTCTATTTTTGCCAAATATCCTGCACCTGAAAAACCAGTATAGAGCGAGCATGTGTGTTTGTGTGTGTGACTGTCACTGTTATGCATGCACGAGACCGCGTGTGTTTGTGAGAGACTGTCACGGTCAATGAGGCTCTTAGAAGGTGGCACCAGGTTAATGAGCGCATGCATCTGGTACACCAGCAGATTAGCCCGGAGGGACCTGGACAAGACAGCAACCAATGGACAAAGAGCACAAGGAGGAGGAAGTACGGGGGAGGGGGACTCAGACGGACAGATCAATAGACCGTCATGACATAATAATAATAATTTGTCTGCCAAATTAAAACCTGAACACCCCCCACCCCCCTTAGATGAATGAGAAAATTAATTGGGCTGTAAAATGGTTGCCCCCAAGGATAACACAAACTGTTTTTTATTGTTTTTTCACATTTAATTTTTATTTCTTTTGGATAACAAAAATGATAAAATGGCTTAAACTGCATAATAATATTGTTAATAATTTGGTTTGGGTTTAGTCCTGTACCCCTTTTACAGGAGACATTTTAACGCTGCAGAATTGTGTGAAAAAACACAGCTCCCTCAGTCATTTTTAGCCTGTAACTAATAATTATTAATTGCCAAAACCCGATATGCTGTTTACAATGATATCAAGCAGAGGAAAGCAGCAAATGGTGAAGTGGTTTAACTGATAAATGACTTAAACAATTAATCGACAATCAAAATAGTTTCGGAATGATTTTCTAGAAATCGACTAATCGTTTCAGCACTAATTAATTTCAAAGAGGCCACTGATTTGATGTATTAGGGGTGCCAGAGCAGAGTACTCCGGCAAGAAAAACGTCATCCAGCAAGATTCTCCTCCGGCCAATAAAATATGAGCCAGCGCACATTCCTGGTAGATTACTTTGTACTGAGAACGGCTTATTTCTGTTTACCTGCTGATATTCACAATGGAGATTAAAATGACTGTTGCAGTGATAACTTTCCAGAGTTGTAAAACCCTACTTACATCTTATTATATTATAATAATAACTTATAATAAACCTCTGTGCAGTGTTTTGGTGTCTGATACACAGTCAAACTCATGCATCTATTACTCAAACTGGCCTTTCTGGATTATATTTCATTGTCTGGTAACTGGAACAATACGCCCATACCACTGCAGCCGCTTGTGTTTTTTTAATGCAGGTTTGCAATCTGGGTTGCCAGTGAAACATTGCTCTACTAACCACACATCGTTGCACAGGATATGAATGAGACTGCTGTTACACTGTAGGTTACTGTAGTTCCTTTCACATTACTGCTGAACAACAGAAGCACCTATTAGAAATTATGGAGTTTGTTTACCCAAATCACCATAAAAAAACGTATTTTCTTTCCTACCTTTGGTAGTATCTAGCAGTTGCAGATGGTTTTGGTTTTATTTGCCCAGGTTTTGAGGTATTTTATACCTGAGATTTCCGCCTCTGCTCTAATACAGTGGAGGGGCATGGAAGGTATTTGTGCTCCTAACAGCATTGAAAAAAAATTCAACAGCAAATCTGTTTTTGTAGAAACAGCATCCCAGTTACAGTAACAGGTTTCATAGTGCATATTTCTTTTTTTGTTGAAAAAGCGGAAATGAAAACTGTTCACAGTGGATTCTGTGGATTATCCTGAATCATCCCAAAGAAAGACGCATTTCCAAAAGAAAGCAACCTGTGTTCAACCCAGCTTTAAAGGAAGTCACGCATTTACCCATTTAGACTGACCGCTAGTGCAGGTTTAAACCGCATCACTGTGAAAGTCACTATCAAAGACAGCAGTGTAAAGCTGTCCTACTCTCCTAAAATATTTATGTTACATATGTTTTCTTTGCTGGACTGCTGAATAGTTACATAATGCATATTCTTTTGGCTTCATGAAACAGTAATAATATATCCATGGTTAGCAAAATAGTTTTTAAAAACAGATTTAGTTTAAATACCTTTGTCCCACCATTTTCATTAACATCATTTTACTCTTTTAAAGTACGGAATGATTGGTAAATGGTACCCAAAAATCCCATTAAAATCTGCCATAGGGAAAAAGAAATCTGAATAGGAACAGAAGGTGCCTGGAAATACTTTTCTGGTCTATTGAATTGGTGTGTAAGTTCGTGTGTGTGTGTGCATGGATTATGGATGATAGGAGAGAAAACAGAACAGAAGTAGCAAAGAGACAAGTTGGAGGTAGGACACAGTGGTACCCAAGGCAATAAGAGCAGCAAGACAGAAAGGAAGAAAAGGAGAATGTCATGTGATAGAGATTACAAAAAAATCGGAAAAAAGACCGAGGGATACCGCAGGCAACTTAAGGAAAAAGCGAGAATGAGACGGGGCGGGAGGGAGGGTGACAAAGTGGGAGAGAAAGACAGAACAGAGAAAAGGGGAATTGGAAGAGAGGGGATACTTGAAGCGAGGGAGAAGCTGTGCTGCAGCCTAATGGCCTAGTTTCCCTCACTTTAGAGACTTCTCTAAGAAAGGGAAGAGAAACGTGCATTGTACAGTGAATGTAAATGAGCAAGAGTGTGAAAAACAGAGAGGGGAGGAAGAAAGAGTGGGATATTTAGGAGATACAAAAGATATGCCAGAAAACACAAAGTTCTCAGGTTCCTTTCGGACCAACTAAGAACCTAGTGTTTGTGAAGCGGAACCGGGGTTGAGCAGAGATGGAGTGATTGAAGTGACGGGGAAGATGTGTCATGGCAAAACGCCGTACCTCTCTTTTTAGATTAAATGGCTTTGGCCTCACTGTATAAGGGCTGGTGTTGGAAACCATTGGGTCATTATTCATGACCCTCCTTGAAGGAACTCAAGGTTGTTGAAAGAGAAAGAGCAATCAGACTTTAAAACCTGGGTAACAGTTCAGGATGAATGCAGCATACTAATCAGACAAAACACAACTGGAGGACTACAAGAGAGAACGATTTAATAGTATATCGGCTACGGTAAAAGTTGGAAGGAAATGCTTTAGAAGTGCTCTCATGCATATGTAATTTGAACAGGAAATTTGCAGACTTTTATGCTGCAAACGCTGGGAAGGATTTCAATGTGGTGCGTAAAAACGGAATCAGCATTGGAAAGGAAAACTGTCATTTTTATCAGCTGGGAGACATTAAAAGCCTCCCATTGTTGTGTAGTTACTACTTCCGTACATGCACAATTTAGATTAATATGTGGGTGTGTATATGCACAGTTGTGCACGTGTGTGTCTGCATTTGTAAACGCTGTACGAGTGTGCGCGATTTGAGATTTTGGCAAACCAAATAAGAGACGCCGCAGCCCACTGTAATTAGGGCCTGTGAAATTGTACCTCTGAAGATGCTGTGGTCTGAGTGTGTGTGTGTGTGTGTGTGTGTGTGTGTGTGGTTGGAGAGGCCCATCTCTGCTGTCTCTCTTTAGAAAACTTGGAAATGAGAAGCAGCCTTGAGTCTCTGGCGCTTGCACACACCGTCCTCCGTTCTTTTCCTCCTCTCCAGCTTGTATCTTTCTAATCTCACACATCAGTCTTCCTCCCTCGCTGTGCTTTTGTGAAGTCTGGTCAAATATATTTATAAAGTCACAGAGAGCTTCAACAGTGCAGCAAAGGTTGTGCCGAGGGCTTGAAATGAACCTGCTTTCTCACCGTTGTTGTTTTTTTAAAGCTGCTACAATCAACATTTTTATGTTAACAGTGGATCAAATTACAGCGTGTAATGTGCAAAGTGTCGCCCGTAGTGATGAACCCACAGAGAATTATCGCCGGACTCTGCAGTTCCCCTCAGCCCTGTGTAATGTTTTAGCATCTTTCAGCTCATTGTTTTGGTTTTTACGGCCCGCAGCTTTTATTGTTTCGGCTCACTCTCACCGCTCTCATAAGTGTCGTTTTCAGTAGCAGCAGGAGACTCTTTTCAACAACAAAAAGATCTGGTTTAAAAGGTGAAAAAGCTTCTTTTTCTGGTCATGTTTAGTCTTCTGCCATGCCTCTCCCCTGGCAATTTATAAGAGAAACGCATCATTGATTGTTAACTACTTAGTCATTAGTTTTTTCACTAGAATTTTCACTGTTTATTGTGCTTATTTGTCTCCTGTTGTAATGTTTTTGATCCTTTTGTAGCACTTTGTAACCTTGGTTTTGAACAGTTTGTCACATCCAGACCTCAGTTTTATGTTGCCAAGCAATTTAGTTTATTTCTGCAAGATATCATAACAAACACTACTATCTGACTTTCATGAATGCTGGCGGACAGATAATACTTGGGCCAAGGAATCATTTGTTAGGTTTTGGGGCTGACCTAATCTAAAATGCCAGAGTTTGGATGATTATTATGTTTTAGCCGCAACTATGAGAGAGGGAGACACTCCATCTCAAATCCAAAAGGCATGTTTGCAAGGTCACGAAATCAAACTTCACTTCAGCTGATGGGAATGATGTCTTTGGCTGTAACATTGACTTGGAATGGTGCTCAGTGCTGGCGGGGGTTTGCGCTCTCTGAGAGTCTTCTACTGCAGCTCCCCACACTGCTCATCTGAAATGCAGAAAAACCACACACTTTCGTTTCTCAGTCTTGCGAAAATGAAACGTATTCTTGGTCAAACGCAAGTCAGTTGCAACCTGCTTGTTGTTTCTCATTAAATGTTTGTGGTCAAAATTGTCACCCTCATTGTTCTCCCAACCGCTGCTCACTGTTTGAAAATGTGAGTCATCTTGGTGGCCACCCACTTCCTAAATGTGCTATTTCAGTTTGAGTTTCTCGTCAGTTTCGCTCCTCCACTTTTCAAAACAAGTTATAATTTATCTGTCTAGTCTGAGGGGCAATCTATGTGACAAGAGCTTGTTATTTACAAGTCACCCTGGCAAAACCCAGTGGTGCTGGAACCACACCATCACATGAGGCAATCAGTGTTTCAGAGTTGTGTGTGTACAAGCTCTGGGAAACTTCAACAATGTTTTTCATACGGAAACAAGACCAGCCAATGTAACATGATGGTAGACATATCTGCCACACCCAGACTTCACCTATATTTAGGAAGTCTTACTTTAAATCACTGCATTGAAAACAACTGCAAATAAAATTGCTGTGATAGACACAATGTGGCATGGGTGCATCCACACATGCACATGTAAGGATTTTGCAGCTGTGTCTAACTCACACCTTCGTAGCGTGTATCCTCTGCACAAGCCTGTAACTTTTCTCCCAGCATCTTGTCCTCCTCCTCCTCCTCTGTCACTTTTTTCATACTGTACTGTACAAAGTCCTCCTACAGTTGACTGCAAGCCTCCTACCATATTTCTGAGCTCCGGTATGCATAATTTATCAACAGACCCTGCTTCTCCATGAAGGCAAACTTTTTTGACAGCACAGCTGTCTGTAGTGTTACACACTATTGTCACGCACGCCATTGTGTTAGTTACATGCACACGCATATGCATGCTCACAAACACTGATGAACAGTCCCCTCTTTGCTCTCACTTGCTAATCTATGCATTCCTGCTCTGACAACATGTTTCCCACCCCCTACCGCTCATCCTTCATGCATGTTTTGATGAGCTGGACAGCATGCGAGAGGTCAGGAGAAGAAAGGTCTTGCACTATATGAGCCTCATTGTGTCAAACAAGGTTTCATCTAATCCACTCCGTAAGAAGTGACAAATCAGGTGTAGTGATGGATCGATTTCTTAACCACACAATTGTAGCAATTTCCAATAAGGCACCTTTTATAGAGGATTGATTAATGTTACATAGATCATTTTCTGAAGCTTTATAGATCAGTTATAAGCCATTAATAATAACAACTTTTTAGGTTTCCAGTTTGTGAAAATGCCTTTGACTGATTGGACCTTTCCGCCACTTACAGAGAATCTGAGCAATTTTTTTTTTTTTTTTGCATTTTTTAATTGATTACCAAAGTGCATTACCAAATGGAACAGATAATAGTGGTCCAAGGAATTTTGTTGGTGTTGTTGGCAATCCATTAATAAATGCTTAACGGAATAGTTTGGGGAAATACCCCCCACACCCCCCCTTCCTTTAAAATAACTTTTTTCCACAATCTGGCAATCCCATTTTCTCTTATTAATTGCTTATAAGTGACATATAAAGCATTAATAAATGATTTATTTAACAAAAAGCCATTTGTTACAACTTGTAAGCCCTTCATAAAGGGTGCTTTATTAGAAGCGGTACCCATAAAATCCTCTATGCTACCTCAGTGCTAAAACTAGGCCCAGCCATTTCTACAACTAATGCTTACATGCTAGGATCATTTTATAAGAATGCATTCCAATATTTAATTTTGGGATGAAACATTTGATTTGTCAGTAGAGGCAACAGACCTGCCTTCATTTTTGAGGTCTTTCTATCCTAAAAATCATAAAATGTAGTCATATTGTGCAGCTAATACAGTCCAGCTGCTTCAAAGGAGATCACCTTACCTGTAATATCCTCTGTCTGTTGGTTGACCTCGCTGTGTTCACTTATTACAGACATATGTGAAAACAGTGATCATTTAAAAACACATCTATTTTCGACTCACCGTCTCAGGGAATTTGGAAGCAAGTGTAGCTCACAGGGCACACAGCTACATACCGTGGCTAGTGAGAAATCCTGTCAGGCATAACCTCAATTTATTTCAAAGGATTTCAAGATTTATTAAATCCAGGTAGTCTATATAAGTGGTGCTGTGCGGTTACAGTAGGGGCTCTGCGTCTCACTGATAATGTGGGAGATTAGGCTCAAAGTTATGACGGTAGTTATGGCAGTATGTGTGAGTATTACATTTTTCACCATGAAATGGGCTAACCAAAGCCAAATGTAATAACATGCAGGACAAGGTGATAGCTTCGAGTGAAAAGTGCAAATTATATCTGCATTTTTGCACAATTTATCATTTAAGGGGTCAAATTAAATGCAGAAACCATTTTGAAATATGTAAATTTAACTTTTGTGTTCTGAGTTTTTGCAGAAGAATAACCCGTCTCAAACCGTGTAAGCCCAAATCTCTTTCTTCTCTACATAGTGCTTGATTTTGGCAGATTGGTGCATACAGTAGTTATGGATTTGGGCACATTTTCACATGCTTATGTGGGTTTTATGTAGGATATAAATAAAACAGGTAAAGGAGAATTATTATTAGCCAGTTTATCGGGGTCTGGATGTTTTTTCTGTTTCTGTTCTTTCTGGATTTATCTGGTTTGTGAAGATTTGGAGAACATTTTGCAAACATTGTGTTTTTGTCACATCAGTGCAAAGCGATGAGTCAGTTTTGATGATTGATTGTTATGATTGTTTTTGCTGTAAAAAAATTATAGGCTTCAGGCTTCTGGCTGGCTTTGATCTTGAACATTTTGTTAGCTGTCAGACTCGGGCCAGGCTTGGGCTGTAATGAATCAGGCTGGGCCATACTCAAGTCCCCACCTTCCGGTGTCAAAATTGGGGGCTGCATCCTTCAGTTTTTGTAACTTAACTTAACCAAAACTGATCGACTCCCACTTCACGCAGCAATTGGCCAGGTGTGCGGAGGATGTGAACGTCTCTCTCAAGCTCTCTTTTTTTTAAGTCTTAACACTACTACTTCTGCCCGGGCTGAAATTTCAGCCCCACGCAGTAATTTACAAGTGAGGATCAAAAGAATTCAATATATTAGTCACATTTTGTCCATCATGTTACAGACCTTACACTATCACCAATTGTTCTGTCAAGAAATCATTCTGCCTGCCTGTTTGGGTGTCTGAGGTTTGGATAAGGTTGCACTGTACTATTTGCGGACTGCAAAGGGAATAACCAAGCCAGAGATCATTTGCTGACGCTGCCACTGCTTGTGAGTAACATGAGTTCCACTCCGGCGAGGCATGCGTTTTTCACTATCAGCTCCTCGTTTCTCAATTATCTCAGCTCATTCTTTGTTTTCTCTCTTAAACTCCAGTATATATCGAGGGCGGCTCCAGTCTGTCAGGTGCCTATCAGGTTTCTTAAGGAGGGCCGTTTGGCCCCGGGGCTTCCTCACTAGTGTGGGTGTCCTCTTAATGGGTGCCCATTCAGCGCCCTAATGGGCCCTTTATCAACCCTGGCTAACACCACAGCGATCATAGCAGGAAAAGCCTCTGGCGACCTTGCTCGCTTTTGTCCAGGCCAACTGGAGCGTAAAAGCTTTGACAATGACAATGCAGTTGGGAGGGAGAAAGAGAGAGACATGGAAGGAGACGTTTCTCATTCCTTATGCCGTTAAGGAGCTGAACCTCCGCTGAGTGGCCTGGACTTCACTTGTTTACTGTTTTTTGATAGCATCTATTTGATCTTTGGCCTCACCACCACATGCTGTGAGAGTGTAGTGCTTTAGTGATTATGGAGGCGAGGAAGATGAGAGATTAGCGATATCTCTGGGTCTTTGTTGGTTTTCCGATGTTTGAGGAATTCTGTGATATCAAGGGAGAAATGATAAGAATGGGGAAAAGTGGAAGGCACATTTGTTTATGGCTAATTAACTCTTTAAAATCTGATTTAACTGTTAGGGTTTAGAAGTTCAAACCATTAATGTGGAGAAGAAGCCAGCAGCCAAATCATTACTTGCAGACACACAGCATTCAGACCAGATTTTGCCTCAATTAGGCTATCCCAAACACATTCAGAAGAATTTTTTTCAAGCACTTCCTCGCAGGAATCCTAAATTGCCTGAGATATATGGTGTAAAATTAGGTCAGAAAATGTTGTGTAGTGTAAGTTTGCAATAAGATGAAAAGGCTTTTTAATAATGGCTTCTTCTTTTTTTCCCCCCTCTCTTTGATGTCGAGTGAAGCGCTCCGATTGGCTGGTCATGAGATGAATGACTGATACATAGTGATAATCCCAACCACTGGAGGGTTCAAAGGACTCACTAATATATGCTGCACTATCAGCATCAAAATGATCTATGTACCCCGTTTTTTAATAACACTGTGGGGTATTGGGGTTAAACTGGGATTTGGAGGAGAGCGCATTTAAGCAACCTCTAGTATTTTTAATACAAACTATTTGGTAACCCTCCATGTATATTGCTTAATTATTTCACTCATACATCATCCTTTATTGGATTATTTGTAGCACTCCTTGTTTAATAAATGAGTGTGTGGCAATGAGCATTTATCTATATTTCTATTAGGGATGTCTCTATCAATTTTTTTTGGCACAAGCTTGTGTTTCTCTTTGAGTTCATAGTGTACTTCTTCAGAATCTAGTTGGACTGACAGCTCACGTACAGGCTGTCCTCTGCTTTCTCACATTTGAGCAAATAGTTCCACTTCATCGTCACTTTAGGTGTTTGAAATGGCATTAGTCGTGGATAACAGATTGTTCAGAGACGTTGTTGGATCCTGACCTGTCTTTCACGCCATTATCTGAGGAGTTCTTATCGTACTTTTTATGCTAGTATTAAAGGAGTACGCTGGGTACTTTTTTAAATGAATAGGTAAGCAGCTCGGAAAGGGCACTGTTGCAGCAGCCTGTGCGTAAGTGAGGCACACCGTTTCGCTTAACCTCCTGACTTGTGCAATGTCAGAGAGGTTTTGAAATCTGACCTGTCGTACTCCTGCTGTTGTGCTGTTTAGCCAACACCTCTTTGTCCAACACTGTTGCTTAGAGAAAGGGTAAACTAAACAAAGTAGACATTACAACTGATAAAATCCTTATGTCTTTTCCCTCTTGTAGTTATACTAAAGTGCATGGTAGAGTAAGAATAATCATTTAAGCCTTTCAGGAGCCTCACCTGTTTTCTTGCTTTTTCTGCAATGTAATACACTCATCACGAGTTGGAAAGTGCGTGCATGAGTGTGTGTGTGTGTTTGTGGGCGTTACTGTTACCAAGCCCAACAGAAGACAATACAGTATGTGTGCCCCAGATAAGGGCTTTTATTCTGCTACCTAGCAAATGAAGAGTGTGTATAAGATCATGAATTACTCATGAGTTCTGGTGTTGAACTCTTATTTAATGATAGCCGTGCTGGGACCGCTCTGTACTTCTTGCCTGTCTCCCCCTCTCATCACCTTTTGATGAATGAGAAACAAGTTGAGAGAGAAAGAGAGTGAGAGTCAAAACTTCTCCTTAGTTGTTCTCAAAATGTCTTTAGCGCTGTAGCCTCTCGAAAACTGCACCATAGACACAAACCCTACAAGCCACAGTCGCACTTCAGAGTGCATGATGTATGGCCTGCTGCGCTTCCTTGTCAGATGGCCTACTACACTGAACACTCACCTACAGCAGACTACAAAACAGCCTTCCTCCAAATGGCACCGTGCCGAATATACACACACTTTGTCAGGTCTGCGTGCCGTGTGAAAAATGGGCTTTATGTTGCCTCCGCCTGCTCAACCCAAAAGTCTCCTCTCTAGATTAAAACCTCGGCACACTGAGCTCCTTCACACTATAGCAGGCCCTGACTCATTCCAATCCACCGCTCATTTCAGTCCTCATTTCCTTTACATTATACACACCATTAAGCATATTAAGTTCAATGCCTGCCATTGCGCTGCCCTGTGCTTTTAACGATATAGCCATCTGTGTGCATCTCCGTTCCTCAGCAAGCAGGTGCGTCAGGGCAGGTTAGGGGGGAAATATGCATAGTCAAATGCAGGGATATGTCTAAAATATGAATGATTCAATTAAATTAACACAGCCATGCTAACGGCCTTGTGAAGCACAGCGGTGCTTTGAGCTAAATGCTTACATCTGCATGCTAACATGCTCAATATGACCATGCTAACACGCTGATGTTTAGTAGGAATATTGTTTGCCATGTTTGCCATCTTAGTTTAGTATGTTAGTATCCTGAAATTAGCTAATTAAACACAAAGCACAGTCGATGCTCATGGGGAAAGAAATTTGTTTTGCAGATTTTGGACAAATTAAAATAACTAGTTCCAATTCCTGGGGTTAAGTTGCATACCATATAACCACAATATGTCTGCGGTTCAACTCTCCCTGTGTTTCCTGTATCTCTACTGTCACCATCGAATAAAAGCTAAATGCCAAAGGTCTGAACCAAAATTTCATGGCAGTCCATCCAATAGTTCATGAGACATTTCACTGGTGGTGCTAGATAAAAAGTCAGGGTCTCACCACAGTCATTATGGCACATCATCTGGGAACCATGAATGTCGGTACCAAAGTTTGAGCTAATCCATCCAGTAGATGTTGAGATGTGTCACTGGCTAAGTGAAAACTTTGAGCTACTGGTGGCGCAAGATAAAATGCCAGGGGGTCACCAGAGTCACTGGTATTCATCCTCTCGGGACCACGAATGTCTGTATAGAAGTTCATGGCAATTTATAGAGCTTTTGAGGTATTTTCGTCTGAACCAAAGTGGTGGACCGACCGACTAAAATTGCCATTCCTAGAGCCACACCACTGAAAGGGAAACAGAATTAAAATTATATATTGTGTATTCCCCTGTGCTGTTCCTTACACTCTGCCACTTTTCTTGAAGTTGTTTATCTTTAGCCTGGTGTATTTATTCCCTTCTGTGATATGTTTATACCATTACTACTATTAGCTTGCTGTTGGCATCTACTATAATGACCTCTAACAGTCCGGTGGTGGCATTCAGTGTCGCTCCTAACCTTTCACCCAGTGCCAAGCACCAGATTACACACATAACATACCCCTCATATGCCCTTACACACTCTTTCTCTCTTTCCTGTGTTTGCTGCTGCTCTTTCTTCCTCTTGGTCGTTCTCTCAACACAAGATGCATGTAGTCACACACGCCCCTGCTCATGTTTCTTGCTGTGCGCCCAGCCGGCAGTGCCCCGCTCGCTCAGCCCTGCTTCTGTTTCCAGCTGTCCCCTGGTTATCACTCTCTCTGTCTCTCTGCTCTGTCCACTGGCTGCCAGTAACCAGAGCACTCTGTCTCTGTCTCTTTCTCCGCGTGGTGACCTTCCCTCTCTTACTGTAAGATGAGTCTTCACATACTTCCCTCCTTTCCTTCTCTTTGTTGTCTTGCATTTCACTTTTATATCCTTAAGGAAAAGGGATTTACTATTTCTGCCTCTTTTACTTTTATGTCTAGAATTTATTCTTTTGCTCCACTGTTGTCTGTCGTTCTGCTGTTCCCCCGTCCCCCTTGCCTTTCTGCCCATAAGGATGTAATGCGATCAGGTGCTGTGTGTGTGTGTGTGTGTGTGTGAACCATCTTGGTTATATTCACTTCAAAACGTAGATTATACCAGTGTCCTCTCCCTTTTTCTTCTCTTTTCCTCATGTAATTTCACCTCCTCTCCTCAACCCAACCATCGCTGGAGGAATATTGGGGTCAAATGGTGGAAGCAGTATTCAGATCCTTTACTTAAGTGAAAGTACCAATACCACAAAGTATTCCATTACAAGTAAAGTTACTGCATTCATTTAAGTTACTCATTTAAAATCCTACTTAGTAAAAGTACAGCAGTATTATTATGTCCTTAAAGTATCAAAAGTAAAAGTACAGAAAAATGTCTGTTGTAACTGATATATTACTATGTATGACATTATTAGATTATTAACACTGATACATTAATGCATACGTTGCATTTTAGCAACTGTTGTAGCTGGTCGACGTGGAGCAGACAGTTAGGTAGTTTAGTTCAGTGGTTCTCAACCTAATGGTCAGGCCCCCTCCAGAGGGTCACAAGATAAATCTGTAGGGTCGTGATATGATTAATGGGAGAGGAAAGAAGAAAGAAACAAAGTTCTGCTACACAAATTTGTATTTATTTTTTGGATTCTTCTGTAATATTTGCTTTTTGTGAAGTATTGCATACTTTTACTTATTTGTGCCTTGAACAGCTATTTAAATTAAACCATCTGATGGGACTTCAGTCTTTGGTGGATCTGAAAACAACTCATAGATATCTGAAACATGACAAGGTGACCTAACTAGACACTGTTGGAAGTTGGAAACCACTGGTTTAATCCTTAACAGTCTATTGTATTTCATAAGCGTATCATATGTTTTCTTATGTAAAATCTGCCAAACAACTACTAACTCCAGCTGTCAGATAAATGTAGTGGAGTCAAAAGTATTTCAGTATTTACAATGTAGTGGAATAGAAGTATAAAGTAACATAAAAAGGAAATACTCAAGTAAAGTTTTACTTGATTAAATGTACTTACTTTCCAGCACTTTTGGGGTCATACAAACCTTGTTCACCTCGTCGGAAATCAAAGTATTATCCACTCTTCTCTTTTCATGATGCAAAGGGGGTGAATTTAAGTAAAATACTATATTGATTTCCCAATAACAGTAATAGGAGTAGATAAAATGTGGATGAGTAGGACTATGAGTTTGAATAAGCAGTCTAAAATGCTTTTTTAGTAGTCTAAAAAAGCATTTGAGACAGTTCAGATACACAAAAGCGATTGCAGCAAGAAGTTGTCTCTAATATTTTGTATGTCCAGTGCATTACGCTCCCTTTACCCGTACTCACCCAGCCTCTGCTCACTTACTATGCACATGCAAGCACTTACACACACTCTGTCACACTCCATCATGGCCTCTAATAGGGTAAAGGCTGATGGAGCAGCCGAGCCTGCTCAGCAGACAGTGGTAAAGTGAATCTATATTCAGTCTCTGCACTTCTTCCTCCTCCTCTGGAGCCTGATGAACTCAAGGGAATCCATGGAGCCAATAAACGTGCTGTGATCTATTGAGGCAACCTCCCTTGAATGCAATCCATACTCCACGGGGCATGGACTGTTTTCTGCGTAGGCTGAGTGTCTGTATGTGGTCATTTTTTATTCTCGTGTCCTTGTGTGTCCAGTGGTGAACAGGGTCCAGTGGTTTAGTGGAGGTTGCATGCATTAGCAGCGCTGTGTGTAACAGAGAGCCGCTAAGTGAAAGCGACAGAGTCAGATAGAGAAAAAGAGAGAATGGATTAGGTTTTCTCAGTGCTGCGGCTATCGGGCTTCTACAAGGCGACTGCAGCAGATGAGCAAAACGGAGTAACAAAGTTAGTGCAACTTCCTGTAAAATGCAACTTCCTGTGAGAGTGCCCTCACTGCCACATCGCCTCTTAGGTTAATGCAATGATGATTAAACGTGGGACTTTATTGATCCCTGTAGAAAAATTGTCTTCATTCAGAGGTCAGGAAGAGCTACAGACAGGTGTCGGACCTGGTTGGATCCAGTGTCTTGCTGAGGCACTTCAGCACAGTGACAGCAGTGATCACTACACCACCACTCTTTAACGGATCTAAAACTGCATTCAGTAAGCATTACCGATTGTGGTTTCGGAACTGTTTAACTATTACTACTATTATTGTTCTTGATAGGTTTTTTTTTTCTCTTTTTAAGAATAGAATACTTTGCAAAAGCACATTATCATAGACAGCTTTTAGCAACTATTTGAGCAGTTTCACAATATAACGTATGATCTTAAGGACTGGCTTATAGCTCGAAGAAAATGGGAGACTTAATTGTCCAACTGAACTTTTTCCACGTTTCTCTCTGCATGAGGTTTAATAAATCAGATAGGAACAAGATCAATCCAGTTTTACATAACATACTTATTATTGTGTAGCAAGAGGATTATTGCTGATTATATTATGAATGAAACACTACATATATTATATAGTTGAGTGACCAAGCAAACCTTGTGATTGTTTGTCAAGATGGCAAATAATGTTAATAACTAAAAAAAAAAGTATTATTGCATTAAGTTCAGCATCAGTTCTCGTGTAATTTATCATTATAGAAACATCAAACTACTGGAACTCTACTGGAGGGATGAACAGCATTCTTCCATTGTTTGGTGACCCCCCCCCCCCCCTCCACTTTTTCATTAATTGGTCACCTATTGACAGATTGTGAGGTTGTACAGTAACCCTTTTGAGGTATTATGGCTGTGAGGTGAGAGACAGTGAATAGTGAGTAATGTCATTTGCACATTGATATGAAAACTCTCAACCCAGGTGCAGTGGAATAACAATTAAAATAGAAGCTATAACAAGTCTAAATTAAAATCCTGTGTGGTGGATTTGGCATGGGCAATTTTAATGTCTGTGGAAGTCAAAGCAAAGGGCTTCTTATTCTGAAACGATGATTGTGGATTGTGGCCACACTCCCGTGCATGTCAAGATGTTATACTAGCTTTTTATTAAACTGCAGGCCAGTACAGGGGTGTGCTGGCAGCTATATCATCCTGAGAGGCTTTTGGTCACAGGTATGACACAAAATGTCCGGATTTCATTGGAAATAAGGCTGCGATTGTGGAAAACCACATTTGATTTTGTGTGCGTGTGGGCTTCTCGACTGTGGGTGTACAATAGTGCTATTAGCCACTGCTAGCCTCTTAATTCATTAAGCCTATAATCAGGCCTTCATTTATATTGAAGTGGTTTTGCTCAGTGATTATAGGCTGGAAACCTGCCACCCTGGTTCTGTGATCACCCTATTTGATTGGAGATATCACTGGTGGGATTTAAAAGTCAAAGAGAGAACCACAGAGAGAGAAAGCATGCCCGAGGCAGAGACAAATTATTAGTTTGTTACTGTCGCTCTCTCTCTTTGTCTTTTCCCTCCCTCTGTTCCACCATCCCTCCCTCTTTCCATCTCTCCTTCTTTCTTACCGTAATGCTCCATTGATCTATGCTGGGAAAAGATATTGCTAATTCACTGAACCCTGCCTGAGCCTCTGCTCTGCCTTGGGCTGATTGCACTAGTTCATCCCTAATGTTCCCTTTCTCTTTGAGCTTTCCCTCTGCCTCCCTTGGCTCTAACCAGCGTCCCAACCGGACAAGTTTAACCCTTCAGCCTTCTAGTGCTGCAGGGTGGCTGCCGGCTAATGGCGAGGCAGACTCGTCACTGCAGCAAGTGGTGCTAATGATGACAGCGCCAGAGTACAAGTGCCAAGTGAACTGAGTTGGTAAAAGTGATGATTTGATGAGCAGCGCTTTCAGCAGTGTGTGCGCATTGTGAAAGTTGCGGGGAAAACTTCTGCAGCAGTTTAACTTTCAGAAATGATAAAGTACAGACAAATTAAATTTAACGATGACTCCGAAACGTCTGCTTTTTTTTTTTCTCCTCCTCATTCTTTGGCGCTTTCATCCAGGGAATAATATAAGTGTATAAATATCAAATGAGGTCTGGGTTCACTTGTGAAGCTGCTCATTAAGTCATAGGTAGGTCTTGATTATCTGTCAGCTGCAACAAAGTTGTGATTGATGCAGCAAATCATAAAAATGCACAGAAATAGAGAATGGAGGTTATTATTGCCAAGTTAATTTGATACCAGCAACTCACAGGCAAATGGAAAAAGAGCCAACTAGACAGCAACTAGAGGTGAGAGGAACAGTAACAACCAAAAATAATATACTGCATAGATAAAAGAAAGGACATAATGAATGTCCAGGGGGAAACAACTTTAAATTTGAAGTCAAATATTAGTTTTCTGGTTTGTATGTATTTTTGTCTTTATCTCTGTTTGTCGCAAACACACACACCTACTAACACACACGCCTTAGGCCACAGTGCTCAGATGTCTCCTGTCCCTTGCTCCCTTACTGCAACATAAGGATGCTCATTTTTACTCTCATTCATCATCTGAATGCCAGGTGGGGTAACCTCTGAAGCACAGTGGCTACAATTAAACTAAACCCATTAGAATTGTGCCTGTGGTATTTTTTTGCCAAGGGCAGAGACTTAAAAAAAAAAAAAGAAAAAAAAAAGGAGCTTATATCTGAAAGCTGGTTTTCAGCAGTTTGTGGAAACAATCAAAAAATAAAAGAAGCTATTCTGTAGACCTTAAATCCTTGGGTACCATCTGTTTGGTTTGTATTGATATCTGCTTTCAAGAAAAATGAAATTGTGCACACAAAATACTGGGGGTATAAATAAACCAAAGATGAGGAAGTTGTATATTTTTTGCCAGAATTGTTCAATGTAAGATCAATGTAGTAAATCAAGGCCTGAAAATGCACAATGTTTTCTCCAGCTGCCCTTATGCACTGTAAAACATCATATTTCATAAACTCCAAAGAAAAACAAAAACTACTTTGGCAGTTTAACTATTTTTAAAGAAAGATATTTAAAAAATATATTAGACATCTTGGGTAATAAGCTTATTCGCTTTCTTGCCACGAACGAGATGAGAAGATTGATGCCATACTCGTGTCTGTGCGCTAAGTATGAAGTGACAGCCAAGACACAGTTAGCTTAGCTTAGCTTAGCTTAGCACAAAGACTGGAAACAGGGGGAAACAGCTAGCCTTGCTCCGTCCAAAGGTATTAAAATCTATCCACCAGCACATCCTAAGCTCACTAATTAACACATTTGTTTAAATCCGTACAAAAACTAAAGTGTAAAGCCAGATTTTGTCACCTTTGGACAGAGCCAGGCTAGCTGTTTCCCCCTGCATCCATGTTTTATGCTAAGCCATGCTAACCGGTTGTTGGAGGTATCTTCATATTTACCCTACGAACATGAAAGTGGTATCACTCTCATCTAACTCAGGAAAGCACGTAAGAATATTTCCGAAAATGTCCAACTATTCCTAAAACAAAACCTTTTATTGGATGTAAAATGTCAGAATAGTTCATGTTACACACATACAACATAAGCAGACCAAGCAGAGCAATTGGGAAACAGTTTCATCATCATGACCTTGCTCCAAGTAAACCTTCAACTCGCCCGTGCTTTTGATGTGATTTCCATGACCTGTTTGATGTTATTGAAGAGCTATTTACATCTCTTTCAAAAGCAGGAAGTTCTCTTTGATGGGGCTATCAAAGGGGAAAGCTGTTGTGTTTTGTGAAGCGGTTGGTGTGTGGTTGGTTGGACCTTGTCTTTCTCTGCCCCCCTCCAGAGAAATACTGAGGTGTGTGTGTGTGCGGCCGGGTGGCGAGGTCAGAGAATGGTGTTTATGGTCCTACTGAGGCGTGACATTTTAAAAATGCTCCATGCAAATCTCTTCTCCTCTCTGTCTGCCTTTCCTCTTCCCTTTCATTCAGTATTCTCAAGTGTCACATAGTGTGTCGTCCTCTCCTCCCCTCTCCTCTCATCCTCTCTTTTTGCATCCTTCTGCACCTGAAAATGTAAATTTACATGGCTTTAAATATGCACATAGCGAGCAAGGTGTCAATCACCATTTTGTTTTCATTACATGTTCCTTATCTAGCCTCTCCAGATGTGTGAGGGGGATGAGAAACTGGGGAGTCAGGAAGTATTCGTGCTGCTTTTGGCTACAGTCTAGTGTCTTCCAGTGAGCTCTCCCCAGAGGCTGCGGTAGTTCTGCTCTTGTTTTCCGACCAAATGAAAACTCCGATTGGCCAGAGGGCTGTTCCCCGCATGCCAGTCAACTCGCCTGACTTAATTAACCACTAATCTCTCGGCTGTCAGCTTCTGAGGCGGGAGCTGGAGTGACTTCAATCTCCCGCTCTTCTCTGTACTTTTTCCCAAGAGCTTTAGGGTCCCTGCAGAGAGCACCCCAACCCGCCCCACTCAAACCAGACAACGCAGACATCAAATACCCGGCATCAGCCCGCTTCATCGACAGCCAGCAGACGTCAGCCACCCACAAGAAATTGAAAGCTGGGTTTGGAGAGAATGAAAAGGCACTGTAATATTTTCGCTAACGTGTAAAAAAAAAAAAAAGGAAAAAAGCAAGACAAGTCACCGCTGCCAGGAGGGAGTGGTTGATGGACAGCTGGAGAGGAATGTAATGAATTTCTCTCCAATGGGATGATGGAGGGGGGAGAAGGGACATTGATGTCAGCGTTCGTTACAGAGGCAGGACAGTTAGTCTGCACGTCATCCGAAATCTGAATCCGTGACTTTCCTGTTTCTCTACTTCATGTTGCTTTCAGCACATTTTGCACAAAATAAGTGTAACTGATATGTTTTTTTTTTCCTTTAAAGGTTTTTGGGTTTTTTTCAGATTTTCCACTAACTAAACTACATGTTGCTCTCAGACAAAAACAATGTCGGTCGAGACTCTGTTCTCTTATGTTCGCCTTCAAAATGACAGCACAATAGATGCACTTACTTTAACTTTTTTTTGTCCCTGAAGGGAAATTTGTCTTGCAACCAGGTGAAACATAGAACAAAAACACAGACCTAAAGAGAAGATGCTGTACATAAAACATACTAAAATACATAAATCATATAAGGGAAATATGTAAAACAATTGTTAAAACCCACTACTGAGCTGACATAAAACAATGTAAATCAAGTGACAGCATAACATAAAACCTGGAGCGCATCCAGCCATCATCATCTAACTCTGTCATCAGTGGTTAAAATGACTTCGCCATCACCATCCATTGATTTTATATGAAAGAAAAATCATGAGCATTTAACAGTTTGATGTTAAATAAAATAAAATAATTTCTCACAGTGTCAGACCGGGACTTTAGTAGGCTACTCTGAGTCTCTGTCCAGAGGGGAGGAACTCAAACTGTCCATACAGATGATGGAAAGGACACTGAACACTGAATGAACAGGGATGTTTTTCTTCTGTCTGCTATGGAGTTTAAAACAATCAGTCAATCTTGGTTGCCTGTCGTTCTGTTCATTTAGAAAGTTAAAGAATAATTCCACATTACAATTTGGATCTTATTATTGTCATGGTTGTCAGTTCAATCGCTTATGATAGAATTGTGCTCACCAAAGTGATTGCTGAGATCAAGACCCAAGTTGTAAAAACAGGAATTATCCTTCACGTTTTGGTTGGGCTTGAATTTACCAATATACCAAGTATATGACTCAATCACTGATGTATAAGGCTAGTTTAAATATAATGCATCAAAACCTCACTCAAAAGGATAATTAAACATGGAGCAACATTAGCATCCATTTGGAGACGTGTTTCGGGCTACCTGACCTGACCTTGAAGTCCAATACTCTCTCTCCTTTTTAGCTCTGTTTTGGTCTCTACTAACTCCTGAGGGAAATATCTGGCTCTTTAGCTGCTAAATGCTCCATTATGTTCACCAGCTAGTTGCTAACTTACAAAACATGTTTGGCTTAAAACAGCAAACAGTTGCTGCTGGAAACAATGCTGATGAGAGCATCGAGACTAGACCTAAACATTAAAGTTGCGGGATAGAAAACCAAAACAATGAGCCGAAAGAAACACTCCATAGAGCTGAGTGAAACTGCAGAGTGATACTTCTTTGTAGATTTGTCGCTACGAGAGACCGCTTTCACATTACACATAGTTATTTAATCCATTGTTGATATAAAAATATTGATTAATGCAGCTTTAATGTTTTTTGCAGTCACATCTTTTCCTCATTTAGACTTCTACAATTCAAAATGTCAAGTTTCAGTTACCGTCACAATGCAGGAATAAGGTACTGTACATGTGCTGCTGTGCCTGTTTCAGTTGCTACAGTATGTAAACTGATTATTTGCTCACATGGTCTTCTTCAAACTGTCATCAGCACTTACACTGATTTGAGGAGGTCACATTGAGAGTAAAACATTCCCACAACTTTTATTTACTGTACACATCAATGACTTGCTTTGTTCCCAGTACAAACTTTATCTGCATGAGTTCATTCCATGCGATAGCTTCCTTTTTAAAATTCAAAAAAAAATTTTTTTTATCCATTTCGTCACCAACTTTGATCTTAACATTCATATCAGTCCTCTAGCTTCGGGCAAATTCACTAGCAATGCTCTGAAAAATATTTGCATATTTGTTGGATATGCCCTTTTATTTAGCAGGTTTTTGTACTTCTGCACCTCTATGAGCCCACTAGACAAGTTCAGGGAGAATGTTAGCTCCAATATGTTGCCCTAATTAGATGCAATGTGTCGCTTTAAACGTGCTCGGCAGGGAGCAGTATAAGGATTTTGTAGTGTGGCCACACACTGCATAAGTCTTGTTGTTTAGGCTAATTACTGGATACCACTTTCCCCGAGGTCCCACTGCCACTCCTTTAATTCCTCACTCTGCCTCTTTCATCCCTCTTCCTCAGTCCTATCCTTGATATTCTCCCCTCATAGCCAAACACCCTCACTTGCTTCCTCCTTCTTTACTTCCTCTATCTATTCTTCTTTTAAACCCCACCACTGCTCCTCATTTCTCCTCTGCAGTACCTCTATTCCCTATCTCCTTCCCTTCCTTCATGCTCGTCTCCTCCTTCCTTCTGGATAGACTGTTATCTGAGATGGCCGCTGGCTCATCTGTGGCCCAATTAGGCATAAACAAACATTTGGACATCTCCCTGCTGAGCCCCTCCCCTGTTGCTCTATTCTTTTCCTTCCATTTTTCTCCTCGCACAAGGACAACACAAGCATTTCTTTCTCCATTATAATCTGCGTTCTCAGTGACCCTGACTGTCTGAAAGTAAGACCAAAAGAGCGGTATAGATATAAAATTACACAGCTGAAAGAGACAAAAAAAATGAAGAGGTGGAACAAGGGAAAACATGCAGTTTTACATAGAAGGAGAGTTTTGGCAGAGGGAATAAAGTAGGAGACAGAGGGATTAAAGGGGAGAGAGAGATTTATCAGCAGAAACAGTCTCTCAGGAGCAGATGGCAACTGATGCCTCATAAGGTGTTTTTTTCTTTGTCTGGGGTGTTTTATACTATATATATTGTAGTTACATAAACCACTTTTTTTGTTTTCAGTGAGATAGCTCTGGAAGTTCTGTGTGCGTGTGTTTGCGTGTGTGTTTGGTATTGTATATTTGTCAGATGCCTTTAAAATTTTAATGATGAGGCTAGTGTTATTCTATATTTTTCTTGTTATCAGCAAGTCCCATGAAAAGACCAAAACCAACAATGTGTTAATCTGTTTCTAAACACTTTCCAACTTTCCCAGCCTGTCTTTGGCACTCAGTCCTGTTCAGTCCTACTGAAGCAAAGATCTTTAAAAAACGGTCACAAATATGTAGTTTAATTTTTAAAGAAGGCTAAGTAAATTGCCTTAACAGCTGGGCATTGCAGATTTTAGCAAATATAATTCAAACAGGAGCAAATAGTGCCGTTTTTAGGGACTATTTTTAGCTGTGGATTAATACACATTTGCTGCTCTTGTGAGTATTTGCGGCAGCAGGACGGCAGATGTGGGATTCAAAGGTTTATTTGTGACATACAAAAGTGTGTAGTGAAATGCAAAGTGGTGTGCTCTTAAGGTTGTGCTAAAATATTATTGTGAAAAATTAGGTTTTTAAAAAAAGAAAGAAATTCTATACATTCAAGATAAAAAAGTATGAATATATGCAAAAATGTACATGTCACAAAAAATTACTCAAACTTTGATCTGGTATTTCTTGGTTTTTACTTTGTAACTCATCAAGTGCTATATAAATACATAAATAACTTATTATTATTATCTTTATTTAATGTCTTAAACCCAAATTACAAAAATAGACAACCTTTTTTCACTTTCCTCTGGTGGTATCTATCCATGTGTAATATTACATTGAACAATCACATTTAAAAATTCAACAGCAAACCTCTCTTTCCAGAAACAATGTCCAACTTTCTTTATTTAAAGTTAACAGTGAGGGACTGCTTAGGGACTATTTCTTTGGTTAAAAAAAGTATTTCCGCTGAAAACTGATTACAGTAAGGACTGCGGGTTATCCTGAGTAATCAGAGCCAGAATTGTTTCTGGAAAGATATGTCGCTGTTACATTTTTTAACTGTAACTTTCCAAAGCTTTGTGCAGCCTAAATGAAAGTCCATTCACCTTCACTGTATTGGGGTGGAGGCAGAAATCTCTGAGATGGACTTCAAACCACCCTTTTCTCTCTTACTCTTTGACAGTGAGGATATAGAAACACACACACACACACACACACACACACACACACACACACACACACAAAGGGGTTGTGGGGTATGTGGACGAAAAGAAGCTGCTCTGAATTCAAAGCATGGCTGAGCTAAGGCAGCACTCAGCTGGGGAGAGCAGGGTAAACAGAGAAAGATCACTAGATAACACTTAAGACGAACACTGTGTGTGTGTGTGTGCACACGTGTTCATGCTTGGATACAACCAGGAAGTTGTTGGACAAACCTACCGTGGTCTCACTTCACCTTGATCCAAAACAAAGTCAGAAATGAGAAGGAGGTAGAGAAAGTCAGGGGAGTTAATCGGTGGAATATCCTCACTGCAATGTTTATGTCTCACCTGAGAGCAGTCTATGAAGTCTGATAATGATTCACCTCTGTGTGTTGCTGTAATTTAGGTAGTTTCACAGCAGTGAACTGAGGCTGAGACACAGTTTTTCTCTCTCTGTGTGTTTGTTTATCTGTCTGAATGTATACTGATTTATATTTGCTGCTTCTGCATGCATTTATGTATGTGTGTTTAGATGTATATAAGCTAGTGTGTGGGTGTATTTGTGTGTATATTAAGGTACAAACACACATACATGCTCCCAACCCCTCTCTCCCCTAGAGGTGCGGTGCAGATGATTGTGTCACAGCAGGAAGAGGTTCTCTCTCAGCTCCATGTCTAATTAACTTTATGCCTCATTTTGTGTGTGTTTGAGTAGCGCCGTGTGTGTGGGCTTTGGCTGCGCATTGTGGCTTTTGCCAGTGCTAAAAATGAGAGAGAATTATTTAAAATGAATGTGAAATATTTAAAAGGAGACTGAATTATTGGCCGGGTATTGCCGCAGAAGGTGGGAGGCGAAGGATTCAGCAGAAAAGGAGCTGGTGTGAGTGTGTACCGCTTTTTCTTGGGTAAACCAGATGTGTGTGTCTTGCTTTTAAAGGATAATTGAGGTTTATTACAACTCTAGCCCTTATTTTAGTAGCGTTGGCCGTCATTCCTGTTGGTTTTAGTAACATTGTATTTAAAAAGTTGATGTGTTGGACTTTAGTTTTTTCTTGTTGCCGTGTGAACAAACATGTGAAAACAACAGTGTCTGGAGACCCAATTTAATATAGTTTGAATAGGAATTTACTGGGCTGTTTCTGGAGCTTTCGACTGTATATGCCACGGCCTTCTTCAGCAAATGGCACCTTTTCAGGTATCACCTCCAAAGGTTTATAATCTCAGCCCCATATACGAAGTTTCATTCGCTGTGGAAGGCCATGAGATGTAGTCAAAATCTCAGGAAACAGCTATGTAAGTGAACCTTGCGTTCACAATATTTTATTGCTGTGATCTGGGAACGTGGTGACATTTCTAGAATGAAGTCAGACGGGGAAAGAAACATGAGCAATTAGACTGATTGACTATTGACTATTAGACTGATTATCTACACCTTTTATTCGGAGGTAAAAGCCAAAAGTTAGTATGCAAATGTCAGCAAGGAGACCTCATTGCACAAGTACTACAGCAAGTATGGTAGGTCAAAGTTGAACCGGAACATCGGTTTGTAAACTGTGATGGATGTTTCGCCTTTGTTTCCTCGAGAAGGGCGTGTTAATGTGTTAATTGCAATGAGTATCTGTGAGTGTGTGCGCGTTTTCTGGTAGTGCAAGTGGGAGGTCTGTCGATAGAGGGATCACGCTGAGTGGGATTATATCCTCTATTACTGACTGAGACACACACACACACACACACACACACACACACACACACACACACACACACACACACACACACACAGGCTTTATATTAACAACAGCAAACTCAGTGGGGTTCAATCATTCTGTAAGGCCTCCTGGTGTCACTTGGTGTATTTGCTCATTAATCACATGTCCATTTTGAATTCACAATGCACCTCAAACCCTGTGTCTGCAGCACGACACCACTTTGGGGAATGCACACACAGCTTGCACGGCCTGATAAGACACACACACACACACACACTCATGGACACACAAAAGTGACAGACACATACATACAAATACACATTTAAGAAGACAAACGCACGATTACACACACAAATAGATACACATTAGAATACAAATACATCACATCTACATTCATCTAGAAATAGAGACAGACACACTCACTTGCATGCACTTGTACACACACACACACACACACACTTACAAATACAGAGAAATACACACAAGCTTAAAAAGAAACACATCAGAGCTACGTATCTAAAAACACTAACAGATATAAGTGTAAATGCTCACAAACTCACACTGACACCTGCGCATTCACATGCACCGCACTCCTCTTGCTCAAGGGCTGGCGAATCAATAAAAGTAAGATTCAATCGCTCTCAACCTGCAGTCGATGCTTAATCTTTCTGTGTTTTCTGCAGCAGACGTGTATGTTGCTGTGGCAGCTGTTCAGCAGCGTTACAGCCGGCTGCACACTGATGTCATTTAGCCATGTCTCGGGAAAATAACACATTAAGACGCAGTCAGTCATAGCTGCATGCATTCTCATCCACCCACAATGCACAGTGTAGTGTTTACAAGCGCTTTGCGTGTATTATCATTATTAATATTGTTTTAATTGCATGCATTTCTGAAAATAACAAAGTGCATTACAAACATTTAAAGTGATCATTTAGAAAAAAATATTTGTTAAAGGAATACAGTAGTTCAACAATTTTGGGAAACACGCTTATTCATACCCAATTAGTATCCGTACATGCTGATGGCATAGCTTAGCATAAAGACTGGAAAGGGGGGAAGGGGAGGGCAGCTAGCCTTGCTCTGTCCACAGGTATCAAAATCTATCCACCAGCAGGTTTTTGTACAGATTAAACAAACGGATATGACATGTTAATTGCTTTAAAGGTGCTGACAGGTTTTTGTAACCTTTGGACAGAGCCAGGCTAGCTGTATCCCTCTGTTTCCAGTCTTTATGCTAAGCTAAGCTAACCGACTGCTAGCTGCAGCTTCATATTTTATGTAAGCAGCATCAATTTTCTCATTTAACTTTGCAAGAAAGCAAAATTTCAAAATATTCCTTTAATAAAAAATCAATACATAAGTCTTAGAAACCACCCATGACTTGTCCTTCACAGTACCTTTAAAGTAACCCCATGTGGTCCTAGTAGATCTACAGTGAAAATAACAGTTTTTTTCTGGTGTGGAAACTGAAGTGTTACCTACATGCTTGTCACTAAAGTGCACAGCTATTTAGCCACATTATTTTTCCAGGTTGAAATGACTGTCGGCACTCTGTGCTGTTTCAGCTTATAACGACATGATTGATGTGTGTGGTGCAGACTAGCAGCGGTTGGCTTGGAGCGCCAGTCAGTCAGGTGCTGTCAGTCGTGCAGAGGTCAGCTAAACTAGAACAGAATGGGCGAATCTTTGTCTCTTAAGGGCGTCTGGTTTACTGATTAGTTTAATCTGTTGACATCTGCTGACTACACAGCAATAACATGCCATTACTTATATGAAGCAAGTTTATTATTTATTATTTTTAAATCAGAGCCCCCCCCCAACCACATAACAAATCCTCATTTAGCCCCTGCTGCTATATCATCAAGTTCTCGAACAGATTTGCAGAAATTGGTTGCATTTAAAAACAAAAAGTTACTATTAAAGAAGAAGCCTACTGGAAAGAGATCAGATGCTGTCGCTTGTGGAAAACACTGATAATTTATTCTGTTAGTGGCTGCGTTTAACAGCCTTTTCTGAAGTGAAAATCCAACCTAAAATAACATTAAAACAAGCATAGGATTCATTGCAATGCTTATGGTTGGGAACCGTAAAATGAGCACTTATCCCTGTAAAATTATCCCAAATACTATAATAGAATCAGCAGAGCAGCTTTCCTCTGATAGCATAATCAAGCCTTTTTTGTGTTTACAAATTGAGGCAGAATTGTCAGAGATCACAGGAATAATATGACAGGGGTTAATCCCCTTTCAGAATGGATTTTTCTTTTCTCTGTAGGAATTATGTAGAGCCGGTGTTGTTGTTTGTTGTTTAGCTTGTTTACCAGCAACCATCCAGCCTGCCAGCCAGCGGTCTCTCAATGGAACGTTCTGGAGAGTTACTGGAGCGAGGCCAGTCTCTCCACACTGCACCCACTGTCTCCTCATCTCGCTGCACTGAGAGCTACACAAGCTGAGGATGGCACGGCCAACAAGGAAAGCCCGAGTGTGTGTGCATGGACATGTGTGCTTGTGTGTGAGAGTGTGTAGGACTCCTCAAGTGTCCACGCTTGTTTAACCGTTGCTCTTTCAAAACCACCGGTCGTAAGATTGCGCTGCCCTTGCGTGTGTGTAATTGTGTTCACCACGGGAGAAAGAGGTATTCAGATTCTTAGGTTTTAGTTGAAGTAAAAGTGGCAATACAACACTGTAAAAATACTCCATTACATGCATCGAAATTGCCACTTGAGTAATGATTAAACCCAGAGGCCACTAGGGTGCCTAATTGTTTTTTTTTTGGTGTGAAATAGTTAATACTTTTGCTGCTTCAGACATCTAAAAACCCTACAAATTAAACAATTTGAGAAGAAAAAAACTCTTAACCTAAAGCCATAATATGTGACCAGACGTCACAGGTAGACATCACTTTGTTTTAAGGTGTCGCATGCTGAAAATGTTTGGAGCCACTGCCTTAAAAAAGTAGTTAAAGTGAAGTGTTAAAATATTTATGAATCCACAGACGAGAATTTGTTTGTTAGAGGTAACTAGATGAGCAGAGAGTGTTAGCGAGGGCTGTCTGACCCTGTCTGATCCTGCAGTGGCAAAGTGCTGATGTCTTGTATGAAGAGATGCTTTGAGTGCAGGTGAAAATGATGGCCTGCAGTTTGGGACCACAAATTGTTACACTGTGTCATGGGAAAATACATTTTTTTCCACCTTAAAACCACCTCTTGTGTTTGACCGACAGTGAAAATGACCATTTATTTTAGCTACACAGCTATTCTACAGTGTATCCATGTCAGGGATGAGCCTCATGAGCCTTCAGCAAGATGAAATATATACAAACCTAAAAGGCCTTGCCATACATCAGTATCTCTAAAATACAGTGAATCCAGGCTCTAAATGTGTTCCTCATGCTAGTCTTAAAAACATTTAATATTCATTTTCATTATTTTCTGTCAGTCATTTTCTATTAGTATCTGTATTATTATTTTTTTTTAGCAAACCTCATTTTGAAATGTATTATTTATTTATTTCAAACGTATCAAAGTCAAACTCAACTTTTCTGAAAAAGTACGTGTTTCTAAAAAAGTTTGTATGTGACACTGTAAAAGTAATTTCTGGAGGTAATAAGTGCAGTAGGAACCCGTGTGTTGTTGCTATTCTCAGAGCTCCTGTGGTGGAAATGGGAGCATATGGTTGTGTTAGCACCAGGCTCTGCGTACGTCCGGGGAACTGACCTTTTGCTGTCCTCCAGGAGGCAACATGCTCGGACAAAACTTCAAAAGCAGAGTGACTGTGTCGCACCAGGGAGCTGGTGAACATTTGCTAACCTTTGCTGTTTCTCATGGACCAGTGATGCTGACAGTGTTTCTTGAGGAGAAAGTCCACTAAAAAAACAAAAACAAAATGTACATTACTCCTGTAATCACAGATGGCTCATCATAGCTCTGTTTAGGAAAGACTTTGCTCTCTATAAAGGGACAGATGCACAGGTTCACTCAGGTGGCAGAAGGTGACCCCACCTTGAAAGTGATGTGACTGGAAATAGCATACATATCAAACGCTCCCATGCATTATCTGTGTGGACAGATTAGGGGCTGTATGAAAATGACTGGGGGTAGGTGGAAGCAGACAAGGGTATTGCTTAGGGCAGTGGTTCCTATAACCTTTTTGGCTTTTGACCCATTAAAATAAAGCAATGTGTACTTGAGACCCATTGTCAATGGTTGCATGTGTCTATGGGTTATAACTAAGTCAGCCAAAAAGTGATTATCTGAGTAATTTTGGAGACCTAATGAGGACAAATTTGATGTTAAAAAAAGCTAAGATTAGAGAAACTTAAAAGAAATATGATTAAATATGATTTTATATTGCAAATGTTTCTTTTTTTCTGCTTTCCTATGCTGTTAATTGTCTTGTGATCTCTTAGATTTATCTTGTGACCTTTTAATAGGGATAGTAATCACATTTTTTTGGGAGAAACGAGCAGGTGACCAGCACCTCTAAAGCTCACTAATTAAGATGCATTTGTTTAATCTGTTCAAAAACGGAAGTGTAAAAATGACAAATTGCGATTTTATGGGGACAGGGAGTCGTTGGTTTTACCTTCGGACAGAGCCGGGCTAGCTGTTTCCCCTACTTCCTGTCTTTATGCTAAGCTAAGCTAACCATCTCCTGGCTCCAGCCTCAAATTTATCGCACAGACATAAGAGTGGTATGGATCTACCTCTCAGAAAGCAATAAGCATATTTCCAAAAAATGTAACACTGTTGCTTTAAAATATCTGCGGTCATCATTAGAATCTCTCTCAGTGTAAGAAACACTTTATACATTTGAAAAACCAGACAGAGAGATAATCATGACTGAGGTCAGACACCCACAAATTACACAAGCACATACACAGGGAGGACAATACATCTAACACACATCCACAGAGATTTAATAGGAATTCCACAGAAACGCCGACTGCAGGGAAATGCTCGACATTCCACAAATGCCTCCCATAGAAATGTGAGTGTGTGTTTGCATAGGTGTGTGTCTCTGCGTGTGTGTGAAGAGGCTGGTGATGTATATGGTTGGGTCATTGCAAAACAAGTGAGGTCACAGAGTTGGACTGTGTGTCCAGTTCAATTGGGGTCATATGCTTCGTGGTTTACTTCATAACGTGTGTGTGTGTGTATGTGTGTGTGTGTGTGTGTGTGTTTGTTGTGTGGTCAGGCTGTTTTGAGCTTGTAAGTGCGTGTGTGTGTGTGTTTTGTTGTGATCTAGATAAGCTGGCGACTCCGTAAGAGTCAGTAGTCGATAGTGTTTGTGCCTGGAAGCAGTAAAACTGTCTGAGTGAGCATGAATGCCATTAGACACATGCACATACCTATCACTGTTGCCCTCCAGCACACACACACACACACACACACATACAAAATGCAACTGGCTCCATTGACATGACCTCTTGTGTCTGCTATTTATCTGAACAATCTATGTTTACTCAGATGTCACATAAACAATCACATAGACTCCACATGTCCGTGCTCACATGTACACACACACACACACACACACACACACACACACACACACACACACACACACACACACACAGGGATTTCAGTGCTTGTTGCCCGCTCCCCAAGAATACCTAAATTTCATTGAGACAAACATGCGTGAAGATAAACCGTAACCTTTCCAGATTAGATGCATCACTGGATTTACTGACAATAATCTTCTGCTTTTTTTGGTATTTCACCTCTTCATGCTTCTAAAACTTATACCAGTAATACAGGCAGACAGACAGAACAGTATGCATTGTTGGATGGCTTCTACTAGTAGTACTCTAGTAATCAGAGTAATTGAAAAGCTTGCTGGTCAGCGAGCTCTCCTCACCTCACACTGAGCCGCTCCTTAAAGGCCATGGCCTCCTTCATCTCCTGAAGACCACAGGTAATGACCTCCTAACCGGCTGTCTGGGTCTGAAAACACACACATGGACCCATGTTCATGCACACGTAAGTTCTTGAATTATTTATTTTTGATCATTCGTGCTCTTCGTAACATTGCAAGAGTCTCATATAAACTGAACACGGTCACAGGCAAGTGTTAAAAAAAAGAGCCTGCGGATGGCTGTCACAATTCAGGTACGTGGCAAAAGGCAAGAAAGATCCAAATGCAGAAACCTCAGCAGAGCAGGTTGAATTAAAGGCTTTACTTCACTGGAATCTGTGGTCAGTGAACAGGCTTGTAGTCGGCAGCTTGGTGGCTGTAAGAATTAGGGAAATTATTGCAGAGGGGGAAAGCAGGAAGGCAGGTGACGAGAACACAGGTTTCAAGATTTAGGAGTCAGGATTGAGGGTTCAGGAGTCACAACAAAACAACATAGACGGTTCTGGCCACAGAAGTAGGAAAGTGGCTTGTTTACAGTACATACACTGGAGCTAGATGAGGGAATGAGGGACAGATGTGCAGGGAGGAACAATGTCACGTCACATCATTATTACCAGTTTCCAACAGTTGCGTTCACATGGATTTCTCTGAAACTTCCAATATATCTCACTTGGTGCTTAATAATAAAAAAGTGCCTTTTTAATTGCCAATGTAGTTCCAGTGACTGATGTCCATCTTTATGTTTTATGTGCCTGCTGGAATACGGAGATTCTTTTGTATACTAACTGCAAAAACAATATACAATGACAATTATTATAAAGTACATAGTGCACATTATTAGTAGTTGGTATGGAATTAGGACACAGCAATGGTATAAATACAGGGCTCAGGGGGAAAGATAAAGTCTGAAAGTGTCATCATAACACTTTGAACATTGGCCATTATATAAATTGAATTTGTTGTGTTTGTTTCTATGGATATAGAGCAAATACAGCAGCTTGCAGGAGTTGGCCATTATTAGATCTGTATGATATGATGTTTCAGCTTCCTTGTGCTTGTTGCAGTTTCTGGACCAATAAGACAGAGTGGAGCAATGATATGTAGTTTTTAGTCTTGTAACCAAAATATACTTCTGCATTTTGATTTATAAGAAAAACATCCATCAAGTGCATGAAAAATGTGAAAGAGATTGTTTTCTGGCATCAGGACTTATCGCCACTGTTGTTACGGAGAATTAAAAGTTGCCACATTTGGTCTTTACACACACACACATACACAATGGAATGGCATTTTCTTCTAAACTGTAATGCTGCAGTGTTGTAACTGCTGAACATAGTCCTATCACTTGTATTTGTGGCCTAAATAAAACACCCATGGGAGTTTCTTTGGAAAATATTGCTGCTGTCCTTAGAGCATGAAGAATTAGTGTTTGAAATACAAACTGCTAGGAGCTGCAAGGTCTGAGCCACAAAGAAAAATATAATCCGCCACACTGGAGAAGAAAAAAAAAAATCCACGGTTGCCTCACACTGAGGTTCTTATGTAGATTACTTGAGTATTTTAAGGATTTAATCAGGGGCCGACAACACTGCAGCGTCTTGTTTTTTTTTCCCCCCACAGTAGCGTCTAGCTCACTAATCTGTAAAATCAGTCACAACACCGGGACATACAGGTGGAGACAAACAAGTGTGAACTCACGCGCACACACACACACAGATATGCAGATGCACCGATCTCGTCGCCCACACGTATGCCTGTTCATGTGCGACTCCCCAGGGTGGTGTCAGGGCCCTGACTGATGAAAACACAGCAGCGGTGGCAGTGTCAATGCCATAAAACAAAGGCTGCAGTGTAGATGAGCTGCCAGCCGTACCTCCAGTGATGGATTTCACCGCGAGCACATTTGCTGCTGAAAACAGACCATTTAGTCTCCCTACCGGTCTTTCTTCTTCCCTCCCTGCTCTCTTAATTCTTCCACTTCTACCTTGTTCTATTGCTTCCTCTATCACAGAGTGCTTTATTTGTCTTTTGCATTTGCCGTCCTCCTGTTGCCGCGCTGTGATTTTTCCCTATGGCTCCTGTCTTCACACTTTCCTTTGCAAGTCTCTGTGCCCTTCAGCCATCTTAAAAGTTGAATGACTCATGTTTATGACCCTTACAAAGGAACACATCTGTTCTCTGCCCATCCCATGCTGTCTGTTTCACTGTTGTTGGTCTTTTCTCCTCTCCGCTCCACTTGTCTGCACACGTCTGCAGCAGACCTGCCTCAGACTCTTTTGTCCATTCAATATCCTTCACAGGTGAAAGGGTCACCGCAAGCTCTAATATCCTCTAAACCCTCTCTGAAATAAGGGCTGTGTGTATCTAGCGAATATCTTCCACAGGTGAGCCAGAAAATTGTCAGATTTGTGCTTCATTTCAACAGAAATATGTTTCTTGTGTGGATGTAATATCCGTTTTAGCTGGGGAAGGTCATTTCAAGTTTTCACCATCCTGGAATAGTTACAAATTGTGTTATTTTCTGCTTTTATATCCATACTTCATGCTTGTGCATTAGTCAGACATATTGCTTAATAATAACAGTGTACATCATCAGTTCGGTGTTAAGCCAGACTTGATCATGACTCAGAGTTTTTCGATGGTTTTCGGTGCAGAATGCAGCTCTCTGAAATATGCAAAAACCCTCTAAACCGTGTGACTATTAATAGAAGATGAAATATCACGGAGACAGATTATGTTCACAGCAGGGAGTCTCAGCAGAGAATTTTCCTCAACGATCTTTAGTAGTCCCACTCAACAATGCAGAGGGGGGCTACACACACACAACAATCTGGGTTAATATGATGCAATTACAGTGCATATGTTTCATTTTGGTGTTTTGCAACCAGATGATCAGAGATTGAATATGAACGAGACGCGTAGTGAGGTGTACGAACAAACATATAACATTCTTCCTTTACTGAGAAATATCTTTGCAGTCCTACAGAGTGCAAAATAGCAGTGCAAAATAAAATGACAATTATAAAAACAAGATTGCTGGATACTTCGATGTTAAAGGTATAGTTTGACATTTTGGTAGTTATGCTAATTTGCTTTCTTGCCAAGTTTGGTAAACAGGTTGATACCACTCATGTCTGTAAGATAAATATAAAACTACAGCCAGCTGCCGATTAGCTTAGGTTACCACGAAGACTGGAAACAGCTAGCTTAGCTGTGTCCAAAGGTTACAAAACCTGCCCATCGCACCCCTAAAGCTTAGTAATTAATACGTTATATCTTGTTTGTTTATCGATAAAAGCTAATTTGTGGTTTTACGAAGGGACTTCAACCTCTCTTTGTGCTAAGCTAAGCTAACCAGCTGCTGGCTGTACCTTCTTATTTATCCTACAGTCATGAGAGTGGTATTGATCTTCTCATCTAACTCTCAGCAAGAAAGCCAATAAGCGTATTTCCTAAAATGTTGAACTATGTCTTTAAATTTGGATTAATTGATGTTTTTGGCCAGCGCAACAGGCGATACACGTGGCTAGCTTTGCCTGTGTGCCATTTGTTGCTGTGCAGGTAGCATGTAGTGGGTTTTTCAGAGGTTTTAATGCTGAAAACAGTTGCCTGCTGTGTCTGTAGAGTGATCCAAAACAGTGCGGGCCATAAAATTGAAACAATAAGCTGAAAGATGCTCTAACGCTCCATAGAGCAGAGGCACACTGGAGAGTTGGATGATAATTCTCTGTGGGTTCATCACTAAGAGCCACCCCTTTCACATTACACATAGTCATTTGATCCCCTCTTAATATAAAAAATTTGATTAGAGCAGCTTTAAACGTGTTTTTTTACTGTGTAACTGCATTGGATTGAAATAAGCATCTCATTTTTATAGTTTGCAGGAGGAAAGTTCCCGTACGAAACACACAGCCCTCTGTGGAAAACCAAAACTTCCAATGCAACTTTGCAGGACACCTACCAGTGAAAGACATTCAATCATAAGTTTAGTCAAGCCACTTGGAAGAGTCAATCCCACATATTTGACCGTGAAGTTTTATGATAAATGGGCCGACTTTATGAATAGCGGCTCTATTTAGAGATGGCTCCATAAAACAAGCAGCCGTCCACTGTTTTATGTTCCATCATAAAACCTAAGGTCAGTGCCGTTTGAAGTCCCAAAATGAGATTCATTCTCTAGTTTTGCAGGGTGGCAGTTAATCTCTTGTGACATAATGTTCATTAAGGTAGAAAATAAGTAGGACTAGTGTTTCACCTGAGTCTGGAAACTTTTGTGGTTGAGTCGGTTGTTTTAACATTACGTATGTTCTTTAGGGCAGAGAACATACAGAGTCATGGGCTTTATGTTAACAGAAGAGCTATTTGGGGCTTTGTGAGGACATGAAAGGAGGCTTTTATGTGTGTGTGTGTGTGTGTGTGTGTGTGTGTATACATATATATATATATGACTGTTGGCCACTTACACACACACACACACACACACACACACACACTAATGATCCTATAGTCTCTGCAAACTTTCCCTCTCTCTCTTTCTCCCGTTTGACTTCAAAAGGAGCCACAACATGACAGCCATACCTATTGTAGCCCCACCTGTGTATGGGCGTTTCACCCACTGCTATTAGTACAGCTGCTTGTCTATATGCGGCAGTATTTGCTCAGAGCTAAAATAGCTTTAATGACAGCGTGT
Organism: Macquaria australasica; assembly: GCA_005408345.1. Taxonomy (NCBI): domain Eukaryota; kingdom Metazoa; phylum Chordata; class Actinopteri; order Centrarchiformes; family Percichthyidae; genus Macquaria; species Macquaria australasica. The sequence goes on along the minus strand of SEMN01000133.1, from coordinate 408,387 downwards.
TTGACACCGTGTTCAGAATAGCAGTCCCATTGTCACTGATGTAATGTCTGTTGTTGCCTGTTTGGTTTAAAGGCCCATAGGTGGTCCAGCAATGACAGTGGTGCAGTTGATGGGATTTGTCTGTCTCCGTGTGTGTGTGTGTGTGTGTGTGTGTGTGTGTGTGTGTGTGTGTGTGTGTGTCTGAATGTGTGTGTTTTGTCGTTAATAGACTACCCGGTGAGCTGCCAGTTGGCTTGTCTCATTACAAGGACCAAAATCTGGCAAATCTCAGTCAGGCAGGAAATAAACAAAACATTTGTTGGCACTTTCCTGTGGTTAAACAATTAAAGGCACACACTGACACATGAACACACACTCTGTTTGTCTCTCTCTCTCTCTCTCTCTCTCTCTCTCTCATACATACACATGTGCAGGCTCACAAATGCATATGCATTTTCGACCATGCGTACGTGTTTCCCAACACATCTTTTATTTTCAGCATGCAGCAGAGAAATCATAAGGGAGAGAAAACTGTCATTGATGTGTAAATTCACTATAAATAATTCCTCTCTCGTCTCACCCAAAAGACCGTCTTGACGCGTGTTTGCTGCTCCTGCTCTCAGCTTACGCCCATCTCTCTTTCCCTCCCTCCTGTATCCATCCCTCCCAACATCATTACTTATGAAGCACAGTAATGAAAGACTCTCATTTTCAGTGTTTTCTGAGACCCTCCATCATCCGTCCTCCCTCCCTCACTCTGAGATGGGCATATTGGATAAAGTATCAAGCCTAGTAATGGAAAATTAAAGCAGGGTTGTGGCCTACGCACTTGCGCGGTGTGAAAAGCAGGAGAAGTGGAAGAGTCCTCGCCTTGCTTGGCCCTATATTTATAGGCAGAAAACCTGATTTCAGATCAGTCACGCTAGACTTGCAGCAGACACCTACTGCACGCCGGGGGAGGCAGGCAGGCAGACAGACAGACAGTGAGCTTTTTCTAGTTCTTTTTTTCTATCCTCTCTTTCAAAGAGTACATGCTGTGTTTTATTTTCTGTCTCTGTATACCTTTGCTTCCTCTCTCTGTTTCTGTGTGTCCTTATTTACCTCTTGCTCTATTGATATTCCCCACCAAACACACGATGAGAGAGCACTTTCTTCACACTGCAAACATCTTATCGAGTCATTTTGTCTACTGTCTAATAGTCTTGTTTTGCTGAAACAAATGAAAAAACAAAGTGTGATGAAATCATTTAAACTGGAAACATTTTGCAGGAACTAGTCTTTTTTTTCTTCGCAGTGCAGCGATTTCCCTTATTTTGTCTTCTTTTATGACTCTGGTGCTCAAAACCATGAAATAAGTTTGCTTCGTGAACAGCATTCACAAAGGTTTGTGCCTTCTCTGGGAACTCCTACAATGGCAAAAAACTAAAATAAGTGGATGAGAACTTATTTATTTATTTTTACCACTCATATCTGTCCTTCAGATAAAAAGCTACAGCCAGTAGCCTGTTAGCTTAGCTTAGCATAAAGACTGGACACAGCTAGCCTGGCTCTGTCCTTAGGTAGCAAACTCCATCTGCGAACACCTCTGAAGCTCACTAATTAACGTGTTATTTCTTGGTTGATAAGTCCATAAAAAAGTGCTAAGCTAAGCTAACCAGCTGCTGGATGTAGCTTCTGTATTTACTGTACAGACGTGATCTGTGGTATCAATTTTCTCATCTAACTCTTGGCAGGAAAGCAAATAAGTGTATTTCCCAAAATGCTGAACTTTTCCTTTAAAATAACATAAACGGTGACTGTAAATCAAGTAATAATGCAGGACTGGCCTTCATTTTTATTGTAATGTCACTTTAATGGTGCAATTTCTCCAAGAAATGTGCAATTAATCAAATTACCAAAAATCAGTTGACATGCAGTGAGACTGTGACTTTTGGGGCCTTAGGGATCTGGGCCCCGAGGCAGTTGCCCACTTTGCCCGAATGCTAATCCAGACTCGTGTTTTTTTGGTGCGTCTCATTGAGTCAGTTAAGGCTACTGTCTTGGCAAACATCAAAAGATAATTTACCAACTTGCCAAAACGCTTGATGGACAATCAAGTTGTATTTCCAGTAAGTCTAATCTTTATTTGTTACATGTTACACAGATGCCCACAGTCCTTCAAACCAAACCCAGCTCTGTCCGCTGTCCTCAGTTTGCATCTAGTCTCTGCCCCCCCCACCCTCCCTTTCCAAGTCCTCAGTTCTCTCAGCAGCTATGTTAAGATCTCTTTTTACGACTTTCTCCTCCTCGTCTCCCGTCTTGTCGTACGGAGGCACGAGGGCCACTGACTTCATGCTCGTGTTCCTGTGCTGCTGTGCTTTTAGCCTAATGGACAGACAGCTGTGCTCCCATTTCTATATATAACTAACAACCCCACATGATGAAGTCCGTCACAGCCTCTCTCTGGCTACTACATGTTGCTGACTACTGTGTTAATGCCCAAGGAATACCGTATGGGTGAGTATGTGTGCTCATATGGGTTTGTAGTGATAAGGCCTAAATACCCAAATTTAATCTGCAATCTTTTTTTTTGTTTTTTGTTTTTTTTTTGCTAAAAACCTGCACTTTTTCAAACATGAAAAACGTGGTTTTATGTACAAATAAAGCTACATTAAATAAATTTAGTGAAAAGCACTTTGATAAGTCTAGCTGGAACTACTTAAAATACGGTATTTAATGGAGCTTTAATCTCAGTGAAAACCACCATTCTGTTATTAAATGGGTGCAGGACACACAAAAAGCCTTTTCAGTCTCTGAAATTTCAGCAGACTGTCCACTTTACGTTCAAGGGAAAATAGCAGAAAACGGTGACTTAGTTCTCTCTTCTCTGAAACGTTTATAGTATCCTTGAATTCAGAGATGTTTACAGGCCTTGAAAGTGAAGAAACACACAATCTGAATCTTGTTATGGCACCTTTATTCCTTCTGCTCCGTCATTAATGATACGAACACAATTAAGGATACAAATCCCCCTTTTATTTTTTATATTTACATACTCTGTGTTTGTGTGTGTTTGTGTGTGTGCTATACTGGATTGAGGTATAAGTAACAGCGTTAAGGGATCAGCTGGTGGTGGGGTCGTATCCTTTCAGATTAGAGAGCTTAGTCCTCCCGTCTCTGTGTAATTAACGAGAGACGTGGGGGAAAGAAACAGATAAAGACAATGAGGCAAAGAGGAGAGTAAGTACGCATGGAGAGTGGTATTAAAAGAAACCCGCGCACACACACACAGGAACACACTCAGCAGAGGAGGGATTGTGTGTAATGACAGGGTGCCTGGTGGTCAGTGTATTTGTGTACATGATGAGCGTGTGTGCAGCAGAGCACTGAGTCCAGAACCAACAACAGATAGGATATAAAAGGGTTGGACTGGATATGTGGTTTGTCTAGCAGAGTTCAGGACCTCTGTAATGTCAACAGGGATGATAACTGCAGGATGGCAGGAATGCAGCCACATGAAGCCTTAAATGCAGCAGACAAAAAAAAAAAAAAATCTGCATGTACACAAACACACACATTTGTAACATTTGCAGTAACACAACGTCAGTGGTTTTTGAGATAACAGGCCCAATTGGATTAGAAGTTTCCAATCTTTTTGGCCTTTGACCCCTAAAAACAAAGAAATGTCTAATAGCAACCAGGGCTGTGTATGGTTTTCAAAACTTCACAAGAAAAAAGATTATTTTATTTTGATACAGATACCAAAACTATACTTAAAATAGAAATATACTTTTTTTTTAAACAAAATACGGCAGACTTTTTACTTCAATGTTTAATGTTATCATAACACAAACACAATACAATATGGTAGCGTAGCACTCGTTTCAACAACACACAAACGTTATAATGAGAAACTGATTTTGTGTAATAATGAGAAGATTTTTGTGATATAACTAAGAAAGGTGATACAAGGTTATAGCAAGAAAGAACTATGTAAGGCAAGGCGAGTGTGTTTGTATTGCACCATTCAACAACAAGGCAATTCAAAGTGTTTTACGTAAGACTTGGCATTAAGACAAGATAAAACAGAAACACGAGGAAATATAAAAAGACACATAAAAACACAGTAAAATAAAATAGAAGATTACAGTACAGTGCAAGATACGGATAAACAGTCCCAAACCTTTATTATCTAGTATCCAGTAATCATGAGAAAAATATCTTAGAAACAAGAACATTTTTTCGCTAAAACGAGAAACTGAGTAGGATCTTTCTTTGTTATGGTGGCAGAAATAGCCTGCCATGGTACAAGAAGTTGGTTTAGTAGTAATGATTTAGATCAGGAAATATATGATCAAAGAATAAGTAAACAAGTCTACAATTCTGATGAAGCATTCAGTGTCAAATTTGAGATACAGGACAGTTTTCTATGCACACTCAAAAGTATTTCATGCTCAGCTCAAAGCCCTAATTGTAGCACTTCATTACGGGTTGCATATGTTGATGATCTGTGAGCAGTTTAACCAAAGAGTGATTTTAACCTCTTAGATTGCTTTATTTGAATCATTTTAATGCCTGAGTAGAGAAAACTTATATATGTATATTCTTTTTTTGTCTTCTCTTCTATGCTTGTAATCACTCCGGGGCCCCTGAGGTTGATTGTGACAGTAAATTGTGAAAGGAAAACATTTCAAGTGTACTGTGACAAGAGATGAGTCCCAATTCTGGTATCAGGTGTGCGTCAGGTGATTCTGGTGCTGTTTATGCAGCAAAGGTGTTAATTAGTGTTAATTTAAAATGTAAAAACATGAGTTGTTGCCAGTGTAAACAACGCTATTAACTGATTGATACTACACCAGAGAGCCACACAGGGAGAGAGGCCACTGGGTTAACACAATCCCGTCTGCTTGTTGAAAGCCACGTAACGTGCAAATTGCACGTGCTTTGCGGATGAACAATGTATGTTTTCTCTCATTAATAGAGATGTTTTTTTTTTAATTAGGTTATAATACATTTTTCACATGTTTTTAGAGCACAGGAGTCAAATAACTTGTAAATCAGGATGTCATATTTTAAAGCAGGCTATAAAAGGAAAATATATACAGATTCATTATTGTATCAGAAGAGGTTGATTGTCACTCCCTGAAGAAACAATGACTCATTCAATGTCACATAGGGAAAACAATTCCATCCAAATGCAAAGGGAGAGAAAAAAAAAATCACTCCTTTTTAGCCCAGCACTTGAGCCCTCAACAGTAATGACTCTTGGTAACTGAGGAAGACAAAGCTACGTGGCAGAAAATCCATTAGTGAGGCTGCTGCTAGATAGCAAAGAGACTCAGAGGAATGGTGGCTTATACTGCGAGGCCGACTGCACTGGAGGCATCAGGGGAAAAAACTGCCGTGTCTTTTATTTCTGCGAGAGTTTGAGAAGGCTGGCAGAAGTTAGCCCCCATATCTGAACCCCGGTGGATGACTAATATGTGAAACACTCCTGTGGAGCCGAGGTGTGTGTGTGAGTGTGTGTGTTTGGGTCAGGGCATGAGATTCGGGGATTGGACCAGTGCCGTCTGTCACAATATCAGAATGTTGACAGAAATACCAGTAAGTTTCAGTCCCTGGCCAAAATCTTGTACTGCTACCGTTTATCCGCCTTTTAAAGTCTCCTTTTAGATTCAAATATAAATGTATGGCATATTTTTCAAGATAAGCAGGGATATTTGAAAGTGAAGAAACATTTCATGTGAATAGTTCTGGTGCATTTTATGCCTTTTATATAAAAGAGTAGACCGTAGAGAGCTGAAAGGGAATTAAGGAAGAGAAAGATTGGGAAGCACAGGCAATAAAGGTACAGGCCCAGCTGGACTCAAAGCAAAGACTTATACTGTAGTACAGTTATACTGTATGGTCAGCACCTTAAAGCCTGTAAATACTTAAGTATTTCTCCATAACATTAAATATGCATGATTAAATAAGCAGTTATTAAAGTTAAGGAAACATATTTAGGTATTTTTATAAAGAGTTTGACAGCCAGTTCAAACCAGACAAAAACACAAATACAGAAATCTCAGCGCTCTTCTAAAGTCGGATCCCATCACTCACAGCAAGAAGCTTTAAGGGCCTTTCAACCTCTAAGCAACCGAGGTGCCCCACAATCAAGATTTTTAAGAGATATATACGTGTTGAAATTTGGTTCATCCAAAAAATCCAGTTAGAAAATAAATTTATTAGAATCCTGAAGGTGTTTTAAAAGTAATAGCGCATTACAGAAGAGTAGTCCGACACATGAATGAAGTCTATGAGGTTTGTAGTGTAACTGACAGCGGTTACAGGCTCACAGCAGCGTCATAACTAATGGAAGACACAAGGTTCTGGTGGGATGGATATGGTTCAGTGTTTGATACCGTTTCTATTACACTGCGGGCCATCAAATTGAAATGTCTTGCCGTGGTTGTTTGTGTTACTTCTCCTGGCTTGGTCTTTCCAATCTGTGCTGGATCCGTAAGCAGAACAGCTCCCCGTTTCTGTCTAAATATAAATTCCATTTACCAGTTTAGCTGCACTGGGATTCAATTCAAGATGTGTGTAACTGTTCAATATTTCACAATTTTCATGCTGGCTCCTGCGAATACCACACTGCAGCTCTGTCTTCTGAGTTTACTTGAAATTGTTTGCAAGCGCAGTCTGTTCCCCCTCTTTACATGTTGTTTCAGCTTTGAGAAGGAATTATAGTTTTTGTGATAGTTGCACTAGATCGCCATCAAGCTGCTGAAAGATGAGGAAGAGGAAACAGAGAGGAAGAGAGTGGGAGAATAGAAGATGGATAAGAAGCGATTGAAGGAGATGGCTTATCTGTCCATCTGCCGTGTGAGACAGTTCCTTACACTTACATAAAACAGCTGCAGGATAGGATTTAACATCTGGATACACCTTCTCTTTCTCCCACACAAATTCATGCAAAACACCAGTCCAGTTTTTATTTCCTTGAGATTACTGAAATGAGAGGAAAGATGAAGACAGAAGGGATGATGAGGAGGAGAAAAAGTGAAGATTATGGGCACTGTTGCTTCCGTGAGACGTCACCGAGACATCCTCCACGAAAAAGACGAGCATTAACACTCCCTCTTCCGGTTTCTCTCTCTGTCTCTTTCTCTCTCTCCCTCTCTATTTAATGTAAGCGGATACTAGAAGACCTCATTCCTCTGTACACTGAAACCTGAACTGTCTATGTAGCCTCCTGCGTCCTTTTCTATTTCTCTGCTTCTTTTTTTTTTTAACCTTTCCCTTTCCATACCCTCCAATCTTTACAATTTGGTGTTCACATTCTTAAAATGTGGTTTCTTAGTGCTATATTGTCCAAATAATGCCCTTCTTACAATAAAATGCAACAATAATCTGTTTGTTTTTGACCCCTCTGATTCTGCCTCTGTGTGATGGCATGTTACGTGTGGGTTGTAGCCCAGCACCTGACCTATTGCCTGCAGACAGAGCGGTAGTTTTGTGACTCTCTGTCCTCCAACCCTCCCTTCCTCCTGAGTCCCAGAGGCTGCAGCAGCTGGCTACACCAATATTTCTCTCCCTCTATGTCTCTCTCTCATCCTTTTGTCTCTCTCCATCTTTCACTCTCTCATCTTCTTCTGCTCAAAACATCTCTTTGTCCTCCCTCCATCTCACTCTATGTCACACATCCTGACACAATTTCCCACTATTAGTCCAGTGAAACATTGTGCTGGCAGCCTGTTCATATACAGTAGGTCTTTTATTTTGTAGCTGATGAGAGACATGAGGGCATAGTATGCGCATAATGTTGCCTCATATCATACAGTAGACATACAGTCTCATATTACTAAGTCTTTGTAAGTCGCTCTGGATGATGCCATAAGCCAAATACCAAATATATAAAAAGGAAAAAAGGAAATAAAGCTAAGTAGCCCAGAGGCTCCAGTATTCCAAACCTAGTAGTCAGTAGCACGTGAAGCAGTTAGCATTAGGATCACTTGTCCGTTTATTTTAGTTTTGTCCTGTGTGTGATTATTGGATGAAAAGCAATGACATAATTGAAGAATATGTAATGAAATTATTATAATAATAATAATAATAATAAATTTTCTTTATAGAGGGGTTTAGGTATGTAAAACAAACAAACAACAAAAACAAAAAAGTGGAGAATAATTGTGAGTTTTAAGAGACTTTATCAGGATTGGAGCAGTTGTTGTCGTTGTCCAGGGGGATGGGGGTGGCTTTAGAGAAGGCTGTGTTGCCCCAGGTCTGGTGCTTGGTCCTGGGTGGAGGGGACAGGAGGCTGGCATGTAGGCATGGAGCCTGCAGGAAGGAACCGTGGCAGTGGAGAACTTTGGTGAGGAAGGAGGGGACCTGGTAATGGAGGGGTGATGCGGTCACCTGAGCGGTGAGTGAGCAGGATGTTGAATAATATATATATATATATATATATATACACACACACACATACACTATTGCAGTAGTCACGTCAGGATGCAGGGTGAAGGCATGGCTCAGAGTTCCAGCAGCAGAGAAGGACAGGGCAGTTGCGGTGTGATTTGCATAGTGTTCGAGCGACAGATGGCTCTCTCCCCCACCTGATTTGTTTTTGGCAATCAACAGGGAACGAGCAACAAGTATTAATGCTGGTATGGTTTCAGCCAAAAATGGTTCTCCATGTATTAAATGAGAAGCTTTTTAATGGAATGGCTGTAGAATATATTACTATAGCTGTAGTAATGTGATCACAGTATATGGTATGCATCTTAACTAGGCCACCAGGTTCCCTTTAATAGTTTTACATGTCCGAACCAAAGAGAAGCTCTTATGAGGTTTAGGGTCCATTTAATGGCCTAAATCCATCTTTAAATGTCCATATTAACTCTCATTCAGATTTTTTTAATGTAAAATGTCAGCCTTTAATTCTTTTTCTTGTTATTCTTAATTTGTGCACTTTAAAAGCTGAAAATGGAACAATATTATGGTCCAGTACATGATACGCAGTGCAATTTCATTCCTTTGTACAGTGGCAGTGATGGAACAACAGTATGTTGTTGGTGAAGCTAATTGCCTTGGCCATGATTGCCTGTGTGTGTGTGTGTGTGTGTGTGTGCTGACATTACCAAGACAGTCACTTCTGTCATTCAGGCCTTGTTGTGCTCGACGAGGTGAACATGAGAATGAAAAGTATTGACAGCGAACCTGTTAGCGCTTTGGCGGCTAATCCATAACCTTGGTCAACCACACACTTGTGCTCACAAACAGGGACAAACGCACACACACACAGATACTGAAGCGCACACGCTCTATTGACACCTGACCTTTACAGGAAGCAGAGGGGAGATCAACTGACCAGAAGCTGCTGTCAATCAAGGAGCATCCCTCCTCCCTCCTGCTTCCCATCCCCTCGCCTCTCCACTTTCAGAGTATTCATTAAATAGTCAGTGTTTAGTATACATAAGGAATGAGTGTACATTAGGGAATGAGGCAGAAAGGAAAGAGGGAAAGATCGAGCCAAGAGCAGTTTTGTTTATTGTATAAATAAATAAAAATCACACATAAAGACAAAATGGAGGATGAGAAGAAATGCAAGGGGGAATCAAGTCAGGGAGGGCGAAGCTCATGGATGTATGAGTGAGAGAAAGGGAGCAGGAGACGATGAGGAGAAGCAGATTTGCTTATCTGACATCACAAAATGCACACACACATATGCAGTCGGCAACTCAGAATGGTCTTAGTAAACACAGCTTTGATGATAGTGGTATCACGCTGAGCCCAATGCCTTGACATGAAGAGAGAAAGCCTGCTGTGCAGTGTGTGTGTGTGTGTGTGTGTGGAAGACACTGGGTGGGTGTGAGAAACTCTGTGGCCTGTGTCTCTATTTGTGTCTCTGTATGAGACTGTGACTATCTGAGACAAACATACAAAAAAGGGTAGCAATATGAAGACATCAAGCTTTAATCTGTGTGAGTGTGTGTGAGTGTGTGTGTGTGTGTGTGTGAGAGAGTGTGTGTGTCCTGACTACATGACCAACTTCTCCTATCCTTCTACATAGATTGGCTCCATATTGGATGTTTAATATTTAACTATATCTGTCCTCCTGGGAGACCAGGGGATTGGAAAAAGGTGGGAGGAAGCAGTGTGGGCAAAGACACAAACACACACCCACACACACACTCACACACATAAAGCAGTGCTGACTTCTGCAGATATAAGTGTACACATCAGTCTTTCATCAAATAACCAAAACACTCAATGTGCAATCAAGAGCACACAAATGAGATGAAAATGTATGCAGACAACAGCTTCTGTCAAAACGTTAAATACACCATGTTTCTGCACATTGTACACATGCCCAAACATAACGACATTAGTGCTGAAACAATTGATCAATTAATCGAATAGCTGATTGATAATCAGATAATCATTTTACTCTTTTATTAAGCAAAAATGCCAAATACACGCTGGTTCCATCTTCTTAAACCTGCATTAACAGATATTTTTTGGCCACTTGGAGGCAGCAGAAACAAGCTGTAAACACAACAGTGTCATATTTGATATGAACTTGTTAGCAAACAGTTGCTTATTTACGCATCCAGCAGACACGGAGCAACATTAGCATTCATTTTGAGTCGTGTTTCTGTCCACCTGATGAATTGTAATGAAAGTCCAATATTCAATCTTCTTTTAGCTCAGTTTTGGTCTCCACCAACTCCCGAGGGAAGTATCTGACTCTTTAGGTGCTAAATGCACCACTATGTCCACCAGCCAGTCGCCAACTTTGTCTGTCTGCCGTTTGGTGCTGAGCAGGTAGTGTACTTTTTCACTGAAAACAGCTGCCTGCTGAGAATGAACCCGAAACATTAAGGCTGTAAAACCAAAACAATGAGCTGAGAGACACTAAAAAGCTCCATAGAGCTGAGGGGAACTGCAGAGTCCAGTGATAATTCTCTGTGGGTTTATAATATAAAAATATAATTTTACAATAGTGATTATAGCAGCTTTAAATGTACAGATTTGCTGCTTTTTATATCATTGTAGATTAAATATAGGTTTTAGACTGTTTATTGAACATAACCAATTTAAAGATGTTGCTTTTGCTATGATGGGCATGTTCACTATTTTCTGTCATTTTATAGACTAAACAATTAATAAAAATAGACTCTACAGATTGATTGATAGTGAACTTTAATCATTAGTTGCACAGTATACAGAATATTGCATTCTTAGTTGCGTGCTGACACCATAAATCTACGGTATTCATTCAAATATGAACTCTGACACAACAATAATCTACTAGTATGTCTGTTTTGTAATGTAATCTAATGTAATCCACATCCGCAGACAGCAGATGTAAGCATATTCACAATGAGGGCTTTCAGATAACAATCAAACTACCATGCAGTGCACACGGCATTTATTTAAACCCCCGATGTTATACTGAAAGTGAGGCCCATACGAGTACATTACAGTACATATACTGCATGCATGCTTTCCCACATTAACATGCAGGGAGTCTAGTGTGGTGCATTCCCTGCCACGCACAATATGAAATGACATGCATGCAATCACGCACGCATGAATACACAGTGAGTCATTGTTAGTTAGCTGGGTTTACCTACCAGCCGACCCCCAATCACAGTGGCTCAGTTATTCACTCATACACGGTATGCAGTATTTTTCAGGCTCAGGGTAAGTTTACCCAAATTACAACAAAACATTTTCTCACTAAACTCTTGTTAAGGGTGGCTGATATGACAACATAGATTATGAAATTATATAAATGTGTCAACCGTCAGAGGTTCGTCAGGTATTTAATTCACTCGCCAAAATCAGTCATTCCTGTGTGGTTATTGCATCCATGAACTGTTTCTCAATTCATTTTCCAGAAAATGTACTTTATTACAATATGTATCTTTCCTCTGTCTTACTTCATGCAACCACATGGCACTTTTTTCTAGATGGCTTCTCCTTGATCAGCTGCAGCTCGGGTTGTACATTGCTTTTGACAAAAGTGTCCCCCAAATAAATACAATAAATGAAAACTGTTTGAAGTGAGGTCTGTAGAATATCCAGAGTAACACAGACATTGTTTTTGAGGGAGATATTGCTGTTGAGTTGAATTTCTTAATACACACCACAAACATCCAGTTTACCTGCACTGTATTGAAATGGCGGCAGGAATTTCAGACGGATATTTCAAAACCCTGGCAAATAAAACAAAAACACAAGGCAGATAGCATGACTAGATACCACTACATGATTTTTTTTGTTTACATGCGGGTTGGGGCTGCAACAAACAATTATTTTCCTTATAGGTTAATCTGCAAAATACTTTGTCGATTACTCGTCTGGTCAAATGTCAGAAATTGGTGAAAAATGGCCATCACAAGTTCGCAGAGCCCAAGATGACGTCTTCAGAATCAGTTTTAAAAAGAAAAAACCTCAAAGATATTGAGTTTACTATCATATAATAGCAAGAAAATAAGGAAATCTTTACATTTGAGAGGCTGGAACATGCAAATTCTTGGCATTTTCCTTGAAAAATGACAAAAATCTAAATAGTTGCTGATGAATTTTCTACTGATTGACTAATCAATTAATAGCTTCATTGTTTTAGCTCTAATGTGGGCGAACCAAGCCTTTAATGCACATATACACAGACACATTCACACATGGACAAGGTCATTTGGGATAGTGTAATAATCCAGGACATATCCATATCCAAACACAAACCTACACTGCAACTGTTTATGTTTTCCAGTGGAATCTATATGACAGACGACAGCAACAAACAGAGGTGTACTCAAAGGAAAGATGCTGAGACAAAGGGCAGATGAGAAGAAACAAAGGGGAGAGAGAGAGAGGGAAGGAGAGTGAAGGAGAGACACAGCAGGTCTGGTCGTTTGTTGTTGGAAACAAAGTGCTGTTAGATGATTTACTTGTTCCCTGCATTTACAGCGCGTACAGTCCCTCATTAAAGCACAGCAGCCGGCAGACTGGCCGGCTAGACCGCTGGATTGCAGACGGAACAACTCATGCACAGACATACACATACACGCCTTCATGCACAAGCCGACTCCTAGTTATGCATCGTCTAACACACACACACACACACAAATGCATATGCGCGGACACACGCAAACAGCAGGGACAAAGAGAGAAGTGGGTCAGACTAACCAGCTCAGTCTCACTACGTTTGCAGCAAACAAGGGGTCCCACTGTCTCACATCAGATACTATACATGCAAACACACACATAAACATACACAGCACTTGCACACACACACACACACAACCAGGAAAATATTAATGTATTCTCACACCAGCATGCCCAAACACAGTATTTTACTCAAGGAGAAATAAATATATTTACTTTTGAATGCAACACACACACTCTCAGTTACACATTTATTTACTCCCTTTGCTCAAACACACAAATACACAGAAGGAGTTGTACATCTTTACTATGCAATCTATAAATTCATTTACTCATGCATAGCTAAGTAAATGTGTTTACCTAAATCCCAAGCTCAGAACAAGATTTGGACACAAAATCCCTCTGAAATACGTGAAATGCATAAATCTCTTTAACCGTCATGATGGGTATTTTCGCTTGGAGATTCATTCGAAATGTACATCATTTGGAATCATGCTCCATGTTGGAGATTTATATTGCTGCATGGATCCATCACACGCCCACGCACACATGTACAAATGGTGGCGATGGCAAAGCTCTATCAACAGGTGGAAGAATATCAGAGCTGAACCATAGCTAACACCAAACAAGGCTGCCTTTCAGCAAACTGATGCTAGTGTTTGTGTATTTATGTGTGTCCGTTTGGCCTGTTTTGACACATTCATATTGAATATACGCTCACACACTGACATCCATTTAGATCTTGATGTCCAGGGCTGAGTGTAGCAGTGTTAAATGATGCCAACATCAGCAATGAAATCTCAATTTTCTCATCCAGGGAGCAAAAGAGGCCTGCGTCTCGTCACTCACGGAGGAGGTTACATAAATGACTCAGCGAGCGAGAAGATTAATGGCGGGCATATTTTACACTGACATTCCTCGTGCAAATAAACAAGCAGAGAGCTGGCTGCAGCAACGAGGGAGGGCGGAGGTGGAGGAAGAAGAGGAGAGAGCGGGATAAGAGAAAGAGGAGGTGTAGTGGGGTGATGAGATGAGGATGAGCAGAGGTGAGGGGAAAGTTGAACTCTCCCATAAGAGTTTGTTTGTTTCCCCAGTTCTTTACCATGAGGCCGTTCGACCGCTCGTTTGTTGCCATTCCACTTAGCGGATGAAGGCCAGCATTGATGTAGAGGTTTCCATTTGACTTCTATAACACAGCGCGAGTATGATATATGAGTATGAAGTGGGGGAGCTCACCCGGGTGACGTATGGCAGCAGCCAGTGGGAGTAACGCACTCAAAATTTCTTCCCTTGGCACGAGTTCAGGCCCTCTTTTCTACAGCACAAATCAACAGAGAACAGAGATTAGGAGCATATTTACTTATGAGCTCAGTGATGGATATATTTTCCAACATACAGTAGCTATCTGTCGTGGTGCCAACATTTCTGCAGAGGGGAAAAAAAAAAACTCTGAAGATTTATTACTGCACATAATCTGTTGCCATTATGACTAAACATCAGAAATGAAAAGCCACAAAAATCCTGGTTTATTTTATGTGTGACTGATGTTAAATATCGTATATCAAAGGAAGCGTGTGCCGCCACACTGGCAGACTATTTATTAGATCTATTTGCTATCATTATTTATGTATTTCAGAAGTTAGGGGTTGGTGCTTTTCTGTTGCCATCTTCCACAGATCAATATATTGATTGTTGACATAAGTAGACATTGGTCCATTTTTCTTGTTTTTTCATTACTATTTTTCATTCCTTTTTTCACTCCTATAATCACTGTAATCACAGTTTACAAAAATATATAATTTGTATAAACATGAATCTGTGTATCAGCATATTACATATCTAGCATGACTTTAATTCCTTATTTAACTGGGTTCAGGCACACCACCTGACTATAAATCTTAAAAAAAAGCAAGAAATACAAATTATATATGTATTTCCATTCTCCCAAAAAACTTTTGTCTGTCTCAACCCAAAGTTTTGGCCAACCAGAGGCTCACTGTTGTTAAGAATTTCAAATATCTTGGCGTCTATCTTAACTCAGAGACGTCTAAAAAAGCAGAATAGAAAACTATATCTAAACTATATCTATCTCTGTTTCTAATACATATTTTCATGCAGTTGCATCTTTGTGTAGTGCTTTCAGTCTAAAGCTTTGCCTTTCTATAATACTCTTATCTGTGTCCATCTTCCTTCTTGTATTCTTTTTATTGAGTATTCATTTTTCAAAATAAATTTGTTGTTTTTCCTTGTACAGTATACGCTCTGCTGCTTTTCCTGTGTGAAAATAAAATGAATTGAAATATATAGATTAATGTATTACAATTGTTCTTCTCTTTTTTAGGTTTGATTACCAGGAGCTCCTCCACAACTCCACCTTCTGCTTGGTGCCTCGAGGTCGACGCCTGGGCTCCTTTCGCTTCCTAGAGTCGCTACAGGTATATTATTCAGCTATATTATTCAGTGCCATATACACCATCAATAGTAGTCATTGCTGAGGCCATCATCATGCAGTCGTAGATGTTTTTTCACATGAGAGATTGCTCTCTTTGTGCTATTCTCACTGGTTCCAAGTGATGTCATGTACTACCAAGCAGCAATCAGGATTTGGCAACATTTGAATCAAAGTGTGATAACAGTTGTGAGGTAGTTTGCTTATGTTGCCAGCACTGTCAATCAAATCTGATCAAACCACACCCACACAGTCCTGATGAAGCAGATCAGCTGCATCCGTGATGTTTAAACTCTTAATAAATAAAGCTATTCCAACAGTAAACATTAAGTAAAAACCACAAGCCTCTGCTTCATTCAATTGATTTTACTTTCATAATCTTTATGAAATCCTCATGTTTTGATCACACATTTACAGTATCACGTGTTTACGATGTTATGATTACAATGCAAGGAATCCTGGACTTGGATGATTTAAATTATAAGCAACATGTAACTGCTATGTTTTAGCTAACGTTACTCCGCACAGCGCCTTCACATCCAGACTGTGGAGGTCGGACAGAAGCAATACGTTAATGTTATTTTTTTTCCCCAAAGCCTGTGCCATAACCAATTTCAGACTAGTGCTTTGGGCCTGAAAAACTTCCACATTTACACAGACTACCTTCATCTGTCCGAGGGGGCGACTGCCGACCATGATCAACCAACTCCATTGTCAGTGTAAATGTGTTTAGTTCAACTCTGCCACCACAGGAAAGGCGGCGGCCCCCTCTCCCAGCAAAATTAAAAAATGCAGCGAGTGAAGGAAAGGCCTCGTGGCTACGTAGTGTGTAGGTCAGGAGACACATGGTAGACTGACTGACACTGATTAGAGTCTTTTTTTATAAAAATTTCATTACGTAGATAAGCCCTACCGGTTGACTCTATGTCAGTATTGGCCTCGCAGGTTCAGGGCTGATTTAAAGCAGTAGATGGCGTGTTGAGCCATTTTCAACCCACGAAATAGAGATTTTTATAAATTTGGTAAGAAATGTCAATATTAACACCAGCAACAAATATAGTGTGTGTGTGTGTGTGTTGTCATCTGTCCTGAATTCATCCTGCCTGAGTACTTTAGGACTCTCCAGTTTCTCTGAGGCCCACATAAATAAACAGCTAAAATCTCTACATACTACATGCCAACACAGCAATCATGAAAACATTAGCTGCAGCATTTCCCTTGGCACAGCACTGTTAGGGACCAAATTACACTTTTACAGGAAACAGCTCTGATTCACTGAGATCCAGCTCATATACAGTTCAGTCAACAAGGAAGTGCACAGGATGCAGAATGTTTACGTTCTGGAGCCGTGGTTTATGTAGTCTTTTGGTTATTGACACCTTAATGGTCACATCTGCAAGTGTTTTCCCCAGACCATTGTGTTGTGTTGAGTGCAGATCTAGCCATAAAGGCTTTATTTGCTATTTGCTAGGCCTTTTAAACTAAAATGGGCCCATTAACACACACGGACGCACACGCACACACTTATGCAAACACTGGCATCGTTCATTTAAGTCCATCAGTGAAATGTGCAAGTACACAAACAATGAAGAAACCGCAGTCAATGGAGTGAGAGAACAGTTTACACTAGTTGGTCTGCTGTAGTTCTCTCCCTGCCACCCAAGTCGACGGTCTCACACCAGTGCAGGAAGCAGTAGTGGCTGTTTTTAGATTTGCCAAACACTGAACTCTCTGGCTGCTACAGTGTTCCCTGGCTGCACTGCTCTCTGGGGCTATGTGTGTGTGTGCGTGTGTGCATGAATGGTCCGGAAGCATCCATAGGGGTGGCAGCCTGCCCCACCGCTGATGTCTGCTGAATGGACAAATCCACAAACAACCTTGGCTTGGCAGCAGGCAGCAGTCATGGTCCCCTTCTCCTCCTGTCTTCTTTCTTTGTCCTCTCTTTCTCTCTCTTAGTCTTTTCCTCCCTGTTGTCCTCTCTCTTTTCCATTTGTGCCACTTCGTAAGATTTTTCGGTTGTGTGTTTTTTCTTAATTTTGCTGGCAGCCAAGCCCACAAAAGAACTGGCAATTACCAGTGTGGTAGGAAACGTACTGCCAGCTTTCCAATATACACACATTCGCACACTTGCCCACATACACATTTGCTCAAAACCTCCCCGTCTTCATCTCCCAATGCAAACAAACCAAAAACAACTACACAGCACATAGGCTTTCATATTGCCCTAGCTCCAGGCAGGGAGGGCTTGAAATGTTTGAAACTCACCCTCAGAGTGCGATCTCTCGGGGAGAAGACTCAGGCGAGCCTTGGGCTGAATTTAAAATTTAGAGGCCTTGGATTATCACTCTGGGAGTCTTCGCGTGACCTCATTGTAACCTGGGGCTGATTCTGACACATACACACACATACAAGTCGTCCTATTTACTCGAGTGTCCTTCAGCACGTCTATTCTCAGATGAAATGCAGGAGCCTGGAAGCCCTGGTGGGCCGGAGAGAGTGTTTGATCTCCACCATTTCGGCTGCTGCTGCTGCTGCTGCTGCTGTTCTCTGGTGGTTTAATTAGAAAAAAGTGAAAAAAAATAAAAAAATAAATAACACCCAGACCTATCAACACTCCAGACCACAGTGAGTAGAAAGAGGAAGAGAGCTGGATGGGATGAGAGTGCAGTGGAGAGAAATGGGGAAAAAAGGAGTACAGAGAGAAACCGATAGACACACAGAGGGGGGGAGGGGGAGACCAAAGGAGGGCTCGGAAAGCAAAAAAAGTGGAACAACATCAAAAACCTGTCAGTGAACGAGGAGATAAGGCAACATCAAAAATCAGCTTCAATAAAGCATGATGCCTCTATCTATCAACCGGTTCCTTCTTATTCTCCTCCCATCTCCTCATCCCTCTCTTTTTTTCCCCTTCAGTTTACCTCCCTCCCTGCATATATCCCCTCAGTGGTTGTACCAAATAGTACACAAAGAGTCTGCCCTGTCAGCCACATCTGCGTTTGCATGTGTATGAGTGACAGTCATTAGCAAACCTCCAGGGCTTCCTGGGAAAGGAGAGATATGAGTTATTACTCATTCCAGCCCCGCTATAGGGGTCTTACACATACACACACACACACACACACACACACACACACACACACACACTCAGCTGCAAATATATTTACACACAAGAGCATTGATCATATTATCTGCTCAGCCTGAGATATCGCAGTGCCAAGCAGCTGGGACTGAACTCATACAGATTGTATTATATTCATGCAGCTGTGGTATGTCATGTTATGTTGTTTACTGCCAAAGAGGAGCCGGCAGCAAGGGAAGAACCCAGTCAAACTGCAGCTGATCACAGTTTAAGTGATATATATGGACTTCTTTACTGTGCTCTATGTGATATCAATTGGTTTATCAATGTCACTGTCTCCCTAAGACTCTGTAAATTCTTATGTGTGTGTGTGTGTGTGTGTGTGTGTGTGTGTGTGTGTGTGTGTTTGTGGCTGTCCAGGCGGCGTGTATCCCAGTGCTGCTGAGTAACGGTTGGGAGCTGCCGTTCTCTGATGTCATACAGTGGAACCAGGCGGTCATTGAGGGAGATGAGAGATTACTACTACAGGTAACACACAGAGGCATTTGTCCAGGGACCCAGCATGCCAGTGGGCCATTACTGTACTTAGAAAAATAAAAATCAATTGGGAAAGTCCCATCGCCAGCAGGTGTTGGTACAAAGAACAATCCAACAGCACAGAACACCCACAGTGAAACACGTTTTTACTGGTATGTATTTTTTTCTGTATAATATCTATTTCAAGATTTATTAAAGGCAGGATGAGCAGGTTTTATGTTGGCACGTGTCCAAAAGTTGTTGTGTTTCAGTTGTGTTACAATAAATGTGTTGAGCAAACCTAAGAAGATGCTTCCAGTAATAGGAAAAAATTGCAAATGAGTTGCTGAACGTGCGCCAGGTTAATTAAAGTAAATTCAAAGAATTAATAAATAATGAAACTACCAGAGATGGGGCGAAGTCACTGTAGCGCGTCACACATAAAAGCTTGTCTACACAGGAGGCGTTTCAGCCATCGTCCGTCTCACAAGCATCTGACAGAACAGATACGCTTCTATTTTCAACCAATACAGTGTACAGTTGTCTACACAGGCTGCATAACGGCTCGCGTTTCACACGCTCTACATTCGTTTAACTGTGACCTGAAGCATATTTTTAGACATTTTTAGACAGATTGTAACTAGAAAGTTGAAAAATGACTTTAGAAGAAAGCGATTTGGGGTTTTTGGGTGGAGTTTTATGGATATATATATATATAAAAGGTTAACTGCTGTAGCGCATGGCGATTTGGCTTTGAATATGGAAAGTAAACCCCAGGAAAACACAGGCTAGCCCGGACATGATGTAATGACTTTGGCTCTCTATTACCTGTATCAAACGGTGTGGTTACAGGTTGGGGCCCTTTGAGATTAAACACCCACAGAGGCCTTAAATCAGCTTCAGTTCAAAGGCACTCGCTCGCTCATCCTCTGTGTCTGTGTCTCTTCTCACACTCAAGCATCCACACAAATAAAAACAATGAGCAAGCAAAGCCGACCTTTATCTCTCTCCCTCACACAAATTACATCATGTCTCCGCTGCATTGATCCGCTTCGATCTCGACCAATAGAGGACACAAATTGGCATTCAGCTAATGAACAGGAACAAGCCCCCGAGAGCTCAGACCAGAGACATTTTCAAATTATGGCAGAATTGGATTGAATGAGCTGACCTCATTAGTGGCATTGCTGCACACCTGCAAAACTCTCACATGGAAACACACATATAACACACACACACACACACAAATATTCACTCTGTCCATGATCTGAGGTTAAGTAGTGTGAGGCCTTTGCAGAAGAGGCTGAGCGAGGACAGACGCTTCAGACAAACTGAGAACGATGCTATAGTGAAGCTGTCCTTCAGATGTACTTAGGGGGAAGGAAAGAAGAAAGTAGGAAGGACAAGGAGAAAGAGAAAAGGAGGAGCAAGGTGAAGTAGTGAGATGTAGGGGAAGGGAGGCATGTGAAGGGAAACTGAGGGGTTGAAAGAACAAGGATGAGAGGAAAAAAAAGAGCAGCCTCCTGGCTTCTTTAACTGGCGCTCATTAGAAAATGTGTTAGCTGTGAAAAGACAAAAGGGTTTAAAGGTGTCAAGCTCACACTTTTCTCAGTTCAACATGGCTTTCTTCCACTTTGATTGAGCCGCTGTGCTTAACTCTCTAAGTGATTAAATTCATTTTGGTGATTCACTCGAAACCCCCAATGTAGTCGTAGTAATTAAAGTCTAATTGTCTGAACAACAGACTCCAGATCAGCTCCATGTCAAATGTTTTTTTTTTAGAGGGCCACTTGATTCAGTTTACGCAGTTTTGATGCCATTTCCTCCTTTTTCTCTTGTACAGTCTATTTTAAGAGACACGACTTGATTTAAAAACAAGTAAAACTCTTTGTGGCTTTTGTTCCTCTGCTCTTTTTAATTTCTTTTTTCTCATTTCACTGTCTGGATCTTTTACTCTTCTCATCTTTTGTCCTCAGGTGCCATCCACGGTGAGAGCAGTAGGGAATGAGAGAGTCTTGGCCCTCAGACAGAGGACCCAGATGTTGTGGGAAGCCTACTTTTCCTCTGTGGACAAGATAGTCCTCACCACACTGGAGGTCAGCCTCAGCCTTAACACACTCACCATAAAGGCCCGGTCAAAGTAGCACAACGAAATTCATCCACGTGTCTTTGTGAAAGATTTGGTTCTAGAAGCTTGTTGATGTAGTGACTACTCGCAGGGCTAGTTGGTAAACTACTGTAACTGGTGAGCTAACCTCTAACATGCTAGGCAGCCAAGAACATGCTTTTTCAAATCCAAAAATGAGTTATTGAACAGGGGGAAAAAAGCTTTCTTTCTCAAATATTCTAATAGAATGAACTGATTTTGCTGTAAAATTGTGTGGTTTTAAATGCTGGTCTTAACTCGAGTAATAAGTCAGTACAACTTTAACTGTATCATATCAAATCTTAGCTTTGACCCCCTTGTGCCACCACTAGGACTTCTGTCTATCTCCCACAAATACTTGGGTAATGTTGCTTTTGGCTGCTGAGTATTGACTAGAAACCTAATTGAAATGTTTTATAACTCTGAATGCTCAGCGTTTCTGCTACCATACAATTCTGGTCAGGAATGTGCGGCAGCATCCAGAGAAAACATCCACAAAAAGAAGTCACTGCTGTAAACACAGGTTTTCTGTTGAACACACAGCCGTAGTTGCTACCTCTCTGTGGTTTGCTGCCTGTGTGCTATCATCAGTTCTCTTTCAGAAAGGCTTTCCAACAGAGTTTTCACATTTGAATCAAACCACCCTTCTATCATTATGATTATGGGGTTGGATCTTGGCCATGCTCTACATTTCTACTCTTTTACTATCTCAGCTGTGTGGTGTACTGGAGGTCTAGGGAACATTTCAAAGCAGTCCAGATCTGATCCACCTGAAGTCTCAGAGAAATCCCCTAATGTATAGAAATTATATATCATTCCATTGCAAATATCAGTCTCAACCTGCTAGTTTCTGCCTCACTGCTCGCTATTATCAGGCTGTGAGAAATGTTTCAGAACAAGTTTCACCTTTGAAAGAGTGATTGCAATATACATAAGAAAAAAAAGAATTCCTTGGATTATTTCCCCTGATTTTCACAGTTCTTGCATCCAGTCTTGCTCATACATGTATCTTTCTCTGCCAGTCTTTTGTTTTACCGCTCTGTCTTTGAATAAGTTGAGAAGAAATGTACTTCAAAGGTAGTTGCTCCAGCTAAGAGAATGTCATTTGAAGGTTAGCCCAAGGATTAGATGACGCATAAAAAGAAATAACAACCTCCATTTATGAGCAGTTTTTCCACATACTGCCAGTGTCAATTTTAACACATAAAATATGTGGGGAAACAACTGATTTAACCCCTCTGAAATCACAAAGTGAGTGGTAGGCTTTGCACTCTGATGTTTATAAAGGCAACTCTGGCAGCCCCTAGTGTATGTGCTGCTGGGGATTTATTCTAGATAAAGGAGAGGTTCTGGAGGTTGGTGATAAGCTGCTTATATACATACAGCATGCAGAGGGGAACCTCTCCCCATGGGAGACAGCTGTGCAGTCAGCCTGAGGTCAGTGAGGCAGAGGGCCTCAGAGTGGATGCTGGTGTTGCTGCTGCGTGGACACCTCCTGTTGGTGTAAAATGGGAAGTACACAGAGCATATCATTAGGGATTGCTATAATATGCAAACACAAGTGTGTCAGGTCTCAAATTGCAGTGGAGTTTACATGAAGCTCCAATACACTCATCTACCGGCTTAGAGGGAAAAAAAATGAATGTGGTGCCGGCTTATACTAGATGAGCACAACAGCCACTTCACAGTTGTCTCTGCTTCTCACATTGCAACCCTCGTCCAACCGCATCCTTTTTTCACCCCCTCCCCAGATCATTAAGGACCGTGTGTTCTCTCACATATCGAGGAACAAGTACATGTGGAACTCCCTGCCAGGAGGTCTGCTCGTCCTGCCAGAGTACTCCACTCACCTCGCACATTTCCCTTTCTACTACCTGGGATTAGGTAAACACACACTTCATTTAAATGAGTCTGCACGACATGCAAATCTTGATTGCACAGAATGGTGATGAGACTATTATGTAAGAGCTGTGGAGGTAGAGAGAGAGTAATCAGCACTCAGCAAATCATAATCAAATATTTACTAAAGTCCTTGTCTGTATTAATTTTGCAATCATGCTAAAATATATGTTACAAATAAGGTTTGTTATTATTTAAATCTATTTAAAGTGTACATTTCTATGTGATTATTACATTTTTCATATCATTCTAATGGCATACGTTTTTGTTTGTAGAAAATTGGGACAATTAGTGCAGTCTATGTTGCTGTCAGCAGTATGTATTGCTCTCTACCACAATGTCTTCTGACGATCCTTGATGGACTAATACAGATACACTTTTATATATTTCTTGTACATATAAAAGAGCACCTAATAAATAATGAAACAGGCAATACATTCTCTCTTAACCTCATATTATTTTTGCTCAGGGGTCAGTCCAGGTCAAGAGTTCACTGCTGTCATCCATGCCGTCTCCCCATTGGTCTCCCAGTCTCAGCCAATCATGAAGCTGCTTCAGGTGGTCTCCAAGTCAAAATACTGCTCGCAGGTAAATTAGACAAACTTGGAGAGATTATGCTATAATTAAATTTAATGTAGCCACAAATGATAGTTTATAAAACACAGTCTGATCACACTTCTTCCACACCATGTACTGAAGCTTTAGACATGAGCTTACCGTATTTTAATGAGGAAGCATACTTTTGCCAACCCTGCTGGTTGATTGATGTCAGCCGCTATTTCTGACCAGTCAAATGCATCTGCCTGTGTATGTGTTATGTAATATTCCCTTCCCCTGCTGCTCTAGATCATCATTCTCTGGAACAACGAGAAGCCGCCACCCAATCGGAGCAAATGGCCTCCCATGCCCGTCCCCCTCACTGTGACAGACGGCAGGAGGAAGGTGAGGACCGATGCCACTCACGACTCGCGCTAAAGCCCACTCTGACGTCTGAGTGACAGCATGACAAACTGTCAGCTGCTCAGTCGGTTTATGTATCTTTCTTTCACTCTCTATCTCTGTTACTCTATTTCTCTGGTCCTTCTCCTTGATGTGTATTCTACTGTCTTTCTTCCTATCCATGTATATCTGACATGTCCACCGATCCGTGTGGCGTTTGCTTTCATAAATGTCACTCTCTCAACATTTCTTCTCTGTCTCCCTTTCACCATCTGTCTTACTTTTGGACTCCCAAAGGCAAAATCTATAGTGATTCACTCATCTCAGTCACTCAATATGATTTACTGTAACATGATCATCTCTCACTTATGATCTCTCCAAGCACAGGCCAGACAACATACAGCCTCCAGTACCAGAACTAAGATTGACTACTGTATTTCTCTCTCTCAGACCACCAGTCGGTTCCTACCTCATGTTGCCATAGAGACAGAAGCAGTGCTTAGTCTGGACGAGGATACAGTCCTGCTGACCAGTGAGGTGTGTGTGTGTGTGTGTGTACGCGTGTTAGTAATGAACACACAGCAGAAGTGCACACACGTAAAAATCAATATTATTGAAAAAGTTGCAACAATACCTAAGTGTTCCATGTCTGTACTTGCAGGTGAACTTTGCCTTCTTGGTGTGGCGGAGCTTCCCTGAGCGGATCGTGGGCTACCCTCCCAGGAGCCACTTCTGGGATCCCCTGAAGCGTGCCTGGGGCTACACCTCTAAATGGACCAACGACTACTCCATCGTCCTGACTGGAGCTGCCTTCTACCACAGGTACACCAACAGACTGTAGCAAACTAAATGGAAAGTGCTATTTAGAGCTACATATGTTTTGTTGTTTTTTTTAATATTTTGCCTCTTAATATATTTTCATTATTATCTTAAAACAGCAAAGTATAAACAAGACTAAATGTCTACAGCTGTGTTAGCTTCTCTGTGAGGCTGTACTTAATGATAGTGGTGATTTAAGCTACATGCTGATGTTTAGCAGGTAAAATGTTTACCATATTCATCATCTTAGTTTAGCATGTTAGCATGCTAACATTTGGTGGGAACGTCATTAATTTTGCAGGTATTTGGTTTATAAACCAACTTATTGGACAAAGTCAAATTTTGACCCGATGGTGGTGTTAAAGTAAAAGTCAGGAGAGTTATCACCAAAGTTATTACCAGTTATCCTGTGGGGAACATGAATGTCTGTACCAAAGTTCACTGCAATCCATCCTCCACTAGAGGAAAAGTCATTAGGCTTCATAATCTGGGATCCATGAATGACTGTACAAAATGTTGTGTAAAGTGTTTCAGATATTTCCCTGGAGAAGTGAAATGTTTTAAGTGCTGGTGGCATCAGGGTATCACAAAGGTCATTAGGATTCATCCTCTGGGAAACATGAATGCCTATACATTTTTTCATAGCAATCCATACTATAGGTGTTAAGATATTTCAGTCTGAACCAAAGTGGTGGACTGACTGACTGACCAATGTTGCCACCCCTTTAGCCACGTCGCTAGCTTAGGCTAAAAAAAAGGAAATGCCATTTAGAGCTACATAATATGTAGGAAATTATGGTTTGTTTTTGAATATTTTCCCTCAGATACGTTTTCATTAGACACTTACTTAGACACACGCATACAGCCTTGACATTGATTATGCAACTGAGATCAAAACAGATTGCCTTTCAAAGATCAACAGCTAAAAACAAGGGACAACTTGATGAATTGCAGCAGCAGCAAGCATGACACGAATCTCAACATGAAAAGAAAATCGGGACAATCAGACAGAAAGAAATAGTATCAAGGATAATTATGTGGATGTGTGAGAGAGAAAAAGAAAAGGAGAGGGTGAATTACTCAGGGATTACTTCAAGCAATTTGATTAATTCGAAAAGCCTCAAGTCGATATGTGCAATGGCAGAGGGATGTGAGTTCTTACAATGTGAATGTAATTACTCCACAGGCAGGGCACTTTAAAAGCTGTTGAAACCTTGCGACATTTTGAGACAAACTGGCCTTCTTTGCCAGCAGTTTCTGTGAAAACACATTTTTGCCATGCTAATATGAATCTTTATAGCCCATAGGTTAGGCCCACTGATATTTGCAAGGCCCATCTGCATTACTTCAAATGCCCGTTTCACCACTTAAACAGAGAAATGACAATGAGTGGTCTGTTAAAACCTGCCTTTGTCATTGTGAGAACCCTCAATTTAGTCTTTTACACGCAAAATTATCTAATTACTTACTGTATATTGTATTGGTAAAGTGATGTGGCAGCACACCAAATGGCTTTTTCACAATAGGGCTGTGTTGCAAAAAAAAACCCCATTAAATATGACAAAATCCAATAGGAAAAAGCAGCAACATCCCAGAATCAATTGAAATAACTTACATAAAGTTATATGTGGTTAATTTTTGTTCCTAAGCTCAATTAAAACATATTTAAAAGAAGACAGTGACAGGTGCCAAGTCTGACAAATGTAATGTAAAATTACCAGCTAAATCTCCTAAAATCTCCAGTCTTGAAAACTGATGGAATGGAGAACATATGCATTGTACCACAGGGGTTTAGTTTGTTGTGCACTATAAATATCAAATCCCACTGGCAGTGGAATGGTTAACTTGTCCCAGATACATATCATCAACATACATCACACCATCTAATATTTTCTATTACCATACAGGTGCTGGTTGCCTGGCCTCCACCTGTGATAAATTATGTAGAGATGTCTTTTATTTTGTATGATACATTCTTACATTTTTATTTTGGGTGTTTGGCTGATGTGCTTGTCTAAAGAGATTTATTGTAGTGTGTGCGAAAACAAGAGGCTAAAATTGTGATTAGAAACTAATAATAGTGAGACAGAACATCAGGTTTTGCACGCTAGCGACGGATCCCATGGGCCAATAGGCTGAATACAGTCTATTGTTGACATGTACCATGATCCTGTAGTTAATTATTGTGATCAGTGGTCAGGAGGTAGAAATCATGGAGTCTTATAAGACAAGTTAACTTTTGATAATACAGTAATATCAACGTGATCTATAAGACAACCCAGCAGCGTCTTTTTTTGCTTACCGTGAATGCAAATGTCCCATTCACTTTTTTATATTTTAAGAACATAATGCACTTGCCTGTATAACACTTTGACCTGCCCCACAGGTACTACCACTACCTGTTCTCCCACTACCTGCCCCAGTCTCTGCGGACTCTTGTGGATCGCACCTCCAACTGTGAGGACATCCTGATGAACTTCCTGGTCTCTGCTGTAACCCACCTGCCGCCAATTAAAGTGGCTCAAAGGAAGCAGTACAAAGAGTTGCCCAGTCCACAGGTAGGTAGCCATTTGTCTTTCTCTCACACTGCTTAATGCTGTTGACTCAAATGTCAGGTCAGTACTGGATGGTATGTCATGTAAATGACAAGTGTCTTGTTCTACCTCCCAGGGTACAAAGAGTGTCCCCTGGGCCAACCCGGAGCACTTCAACCAGCGGCAGGAGTGTGTCAACACCTTCGCCAACTGGTTTGGCTACATGCCTCTGGTCCACTCTCAGTTTCGCCTGGACCCTGTGCTCTTCAAAGATCAAGTATCCGTCCTCCGCAAGAAGTACAAAGACCTGGAGAGAGCATGAAAATGACAGACAAAATGGACATAAAGGCTGAGAAACATCAAGGTCTGGTCTAGTGGCCTTTTGGACAGACAAATGGACCAATCAGAGGTGGACAGTCAAGATGGGTTACTCAAGACTGTGTGTAATGTGGACAAAGTGGTCCATTTGTGACATGGACAAAGTACAATCATCGGACAGACCCTGGTGGACTGTTCTGGACTATATACATATAAATATGAAGAGAAAAGGGCCTATAAAAGTTTGAAAGGAGCTTCAAATGATTCTCCTACCTCCATGAGTCTGGTGAGACAAGGGGGGAGGAAATTTAGGGGCCTTGAAAGAGTCCCTGTGATTGGGCCTCTCACTGAGAAAGGACAATCTCTATTGGATGGCAAAAAAAGGAACGGGTGTGACCACCAGCACCCAAGGGACTGGTAATGGTGCCATGCACTCCAGCTGTCAATGTGTGTCTCAGCGTTGCTGTGCAGGGACTGTTGCCGTGGAAACAGATCATTTCACATCAAAATGCTAACTGTAAAACCAATAAAATGATTTATAAATGCAAACTCATGGTGCTGCATGAAGTTGGAGTCCCCCCCCCACCCCACACACACACATATAATAAATAATCATGATACATTTATGATACTGAAGTAGTAAAACTTATCAGTGAGGGGCCAATAGTAACTTGCCACATTTGGATCCTGTAACTCCAACTGTACCAGGAAGACTTCAGGGAATGCTCTGGTTGCATTGCCCAGGATGAGATCATCACACATTTTCTTGGAAAATGTGAAAAAGTAGAAATCATATGTTGATTTAGTGAGGAATACGCAAAAAGAGACTAGACTTCATACTGGTCCTTTATACATATCTGAATGTACTGTACATTGAAAATCCTTTAATGGGTCCCTCAGTCTTAACTAATGTTCATTATCCATTATCTGACGATTATTCTCTCAATTATTCAATGAATCGTTTGTTCTATAAAATGGTGAAAAATGCCCATCACCAAGGTGACATTCAAATTGCTTTTGTCCAACCAACAGTCCAAAACCCAAAGTTAAGCAATTTGTCATTATAGAATACTGAGAAAACCATCAAACCACCAGTCACATTTGAGAAGCTGGAACAAGTCAATTTTTTAGAAATTTGCTCAAAAATAGTACGACAATTCTGATATCCTTTATCAAAATGTTTGAAAATAAAATTTTCTGTCAATTGACTAATTGTTTCAATTTTACTCTCAACTAAGTGTACCGCTACTTTCTATTTACACAGTTAATTGAAAATGACCACAAGCCCATTTCATTTTGTGTAAACACATACTGAGACATGCACATTGTCCTATCCGATGGGCATTTGTGGCATGTAGCGTGCCCACACAGTTGAAATCCTGGGATTTTATTTTTCTAGCAACCAATTTCATTGAAAAACCCTTTTGGGCAGATTGAATAAACTGTGAAATAACTCTAAATACAATTACAGCAATCAATAGTGCTGCTCAGTCACATGTCCTCTGTGTTTTTGTGACTCTGGGATTCTCATGGTCTTTGTTGCAGTGTAGGAGCACTACACTGATGAGCTGTTGGTGTGTAAAGAAAGATGAATACAAAGGGTCAGGGTCAGAATATGCATCATGTGTTGGTGGATATGCCTTGATGTACTTATACATAATCTCAATTGTGAAAGGAGATCATGCATTCCCACATGGGCCCTCAGGGTTGGAATTGACACAATGGAGCACGTACTGCAAACTCTGAGCTGGCTAATCCCATATTTAGAAGCATGACTTTAAAAGTATATGTTCAGAAATTTTGTTTAAAACAAAGTTTATTTTATACAAAACAGAAATGACCCAACAGGCCTACCTTTTGTCCCACAGTTTACAAAAATAAATTCACAGGCAAGCAAGTCTCAGCACCCTCAGGGTAAACAGGTGTGTTGTCTAGCACTCAGGAAGCTAATCTCATTAAGCACACACACACACACACACACACACACACACACACACACACACACACACACACACACACACACACACACACACACACACACACACACACACACACACACACACACACACACACGTACAAAGCACCTGAGATACATAGCTGCCAAGGGGCTAATTTGAATTCTGAACCCATAGTGGTTTTACAACTGACGGAGCATAATACGGGCAATTGTTCCTATTGTAAACACAGTCGTAAGATCAGCTTCTGCGCTTTCTGGAAGAATTTCCTGTAATGAGTTTAAGTCTGTCTGGTGTCGAGTCAGCACCTGGGGGCAAAACACCATTAATATGCCGTTTTGAGAAGTTTTTGGGGCATTACAGGTTTCAACTCATTATTTAAACAGTATGAAAACAGGAGTCCATAACTTATTTGAATAAAACACAGAGTGACAACAGTCGTAGAGCGCTTGGCAAACAAAAATTGGGTTTTCAGCTGTCTTGTACAAAAAGAGAACAATTCTTGGAGCTGGAGTGTATCAGGTTGACACAAGCTTTTTTTTTTAAAGCTTTCATCCTATCTTCGTTTCCCCCTCAACAACTTCACTACATAATAAACAGCATAAGTTCTTAGGTAAACCATGAGTGAATTGTGAGTTTCAGTGATGAAGAGCCAACACAAAGGAGGTGTGTACCTAAGTGGACGGTCCCATATTCAAAATCCAACAGAAATTCCCTTATTTCACCTGCTTTTTGTCTTTATGCAGTCCTTACATCTGTGGAGGAATGCATCTCTTGAAAAGAGAGTGGATCTAGTGGAACTATCATTTCCTGAGCGTCAGCATGGCGTTGACATCCCACAGCAGGTTCCTCATCTGATCCATCAGAACCTTCATTTCCTGGTTCTTCTGACGTACCTTCTGCAGGTGAACCACAAGACACAGGACATCCATGAGTAAAACTCCTTAAAGCACATGAGCCATGGCTTTAGCATTTACCATCCTTATAATCTTAAGCAATCCAGACAGAACCTAGTTTACTCACTATAAACATTAAATCAATAACTGATGCTTATTTACGATTATACCTGCTGGAGGATTTTGAGAGTGAAAAAAATATACTTTTAACTGGTTTACTACCAATGTTGTCAATAAAAACAAACAAGCTTACCAGCCTCAGGCAAAATCTTCCACTATTTTGCCACTGGCTGCCTGGTGGCAATATCCAAACCTACCTGAAATCTTCATCCGGATGGAATATTCGCTCTAAGGTTTACAAAAACAACATCCTGATTTTGAAAATGTACCTAAGCTGATGCATGGCTTCTGCATTTCACACATACCACCGAGGAGTGCCCTTGGCCTGTGTCAGCACTGCCACCTAGAGGCATTTGTAGGGGACTTTAAGAGCTGAATATTTTGTCTTGCTCAGTGTTTACAAAGTGTCTTTCGAAGCCTAATGGGAAGCCCAGTTTCATTTTTAATAGCAAAAAAAAAAACAAAGACAAGCAAATGTCAGCCTGAGCTGTCAGGTAGTAGTTTTGTGTCACCCAAGTAACAGTATATTGATGTCATACAAGATGTTGCAGCAGTGTTGGACTTTATATAATCTTTATATTTTGCTAAGCCAAGTATCACTTAAATATCTGGCAATATGAGGCATATTCTACCAATTTGTAATTACAGGGTTTGTACAGCTTTTTAAGAGTAAAATTCAATTAAATTCTTTTCAAGCACTTTCAAGGTAACTAAACCAAAAATGTCCAGACTCTCGAAGCTTTTATCATTATCATCACGTGTAACATGTTACTATAAATGCAATTGCGAAACATAATGTTTACAAAATTCCTATATACCAACAAC
Source organism: Macquaria australasica (assembly GCA_005408345.1). Taxonomy (NCBI): domain Eukaryota; kingdom Metazoa; phylum Chordata; class Actinopteri; order Centrarchiformes; family Percichthyidae; genus Macquaria; species Macquaria australasica. Next base: position 376,776 of record SEMN01000133.1, on the reverse strand, counting down.
AATCATCTGAGAGTAGATGGTCACCCTCATAATGCGGAGTGGAACGGAAAAACACCCCCTTTTCATTTCGGAGCCCATGTCAGCCTATCTAGGTCAGGTCCGCTCCGCGTTTGGTGTGAGGCGCCAGGGGACAACAAACCAATATGACGACAGAATCGTTTCATTTCAAATATTAAAAGATTTTTGGTGTACATGAATGATTGTGTGGATGAAACACCTGATTATGTTGAAAACCAAGCATTTTTCAAGGCATATATTCAAATTCAAGCATATTCCTGCAGGATAATTACTAATTGTTGCAATACTAATTGTATTGCAATCTGACAGCAGCATAGGGAGGTGTAACTGTCACTACTTCACTCACGACTCCAATGCAGAAAATACTTGTGAAGTAACTGCTAATTATTACTTGTGACGAAAAGAAAACAGGAACACACCTCTAGAACCTCTTTTTTCTCCTGGTTGACAGCAAGACTGCAGGGCTCCACTTTGACAGAAACCAGCTCCTCCCCAACATATGGCAGAAGCTGAGGACACAAAATACGTACATACATAAAGAGTTTTCCCCCCTTCTGTCTATGAATGCACTGGGTTTTGATACTGAAAGGAGAGTGTAACAAAAGGCAAATGACACACTGACAATTCTGCAAATACATTCAATCAGGCCCTAAACAAAGGACAGAAAGAGTAAAAGTCCTTTTCAGTGTTGTTCTAATGTGTTTCAAGCTATCATTTATTTCCTAAAAAAGCTGCAGAAGTAAAAATGAAAAAACAAACACATGAAACTAATATCTAAGCAGAAATGTAGGGCTGCTTCCTGACCTCTGTGGGGCCCTCCTGCAGGTCAGAGGTCATCTCCACACAGCGTTCGTACAGGAGCCGGAGCTTTCTGAACAGCAGGGCGAGCTGCCGTAGGTGTTCCTGGAGCTTCCCAAAGCGGTCCTGGTACATCGCCTGGCTCTGGGTCACACCATTAGGAAGCTATACCAAAGACACACGGTGTCTCTCATCAGTTTAAGTGTCGTTCACATTTTTTTTTTGGTTCAGATGGCAGTGTAATGTGCAGATATCAAGACCAGTTAGCAGGCAGATGACATTATTAATATAAAGGCAGTTTACACTTGTTTTTTTTTTCACATTGGCTCCCAATTTCCTCTTAAATAAAAGGTTGATACAGTAAGACACTGTCCAGAATTTCCCTCACTCCTTGATTTTTTTAGTGTATTAAATTTAAGAGCATGTGGATGGTGATGCGTCAAGCCTGGGTAAAATGCACGACAACACCATTTTTGAGTACATGGTCCTGATGCTGATCTTTTGCTCTGAGAGTTTTCAATGCAGTAAAAAAAATAAAAAATAAAACTTACTTAGTTTAATGGACAAGGACAAGCTGGAAGAGGTGAGTTATATACTGAGAAACACAATGAGAGGCACAGATCAGGAGGAGATGGAAGGATGAGTAAGACAGATGCTGACAAGCATGCCTAGCAGATATATGCCAGAAATGAGGATGGGATAAATACAGACTGACAGGAGATGGAGGGGCCCTGTAAGCTAGAAAAACAGCAGTTAACACACACCTGACAGGAGACAGTAAAGACCAGATCGTAGTTAGTGAAGTTTTCTCACAGTTAATATTGCAAGATCACTCAGAAAACACATTAAGACATTTTGTAAATATAAGTTAAAATTGTGATCTATGATGGCAGTAAAGCACTGAATTCTAACATTCTGTCCCACTCATCCATGCAGATAGAGGTAGTCAAAACTAGTGCAGACTGATTGATTAGCCAATTATTTGATTACTAATCACAGAAAAATTAATCTACAACAACTTTAATAATCTTATAAATGCCAAACGTCTGTAGGTTCCAGTTTCTCCAATGCATGCATTTACCACTATTATAACATTAAAAAAATGATTCCTGGATTTTAACTGCAAAACAAAAAAATAGGTTCAAGAATGTGTAACTTGCAGCGGTCTTTACCTTCGAAAATATCTAGATTAACATGAATGAGATCAGAGGTTTAAACATCTACATTTCCATGGAAACTGTGCAAACTCACTCTGCTGATGAGGACTGTATGATATGGTTGAAAAGCTCCAGGACAAGCAAATATGTGAACCCTGAGTTGAGGTTGTTTTGTCAAAAAAAGAAGATAAATCAATGATGAAAATAAGGATTCTCTTGACAAAATGTTACAAAACCTTTCAATATAATGCAGTCCAATACAACAGCAAGACTAACTACAGCCTAACACATTTTCATACCAACACCTCTCTGACACTTCATCATAAAAACTGAACAGACTAGACAAAACAGGAAGGATTTGTTGTGGTGCTGTTGTACTGGATTGCATTAGATTGTTAAGATGTACCTAATAAACTGGTAACTGTGTACTGGACCAATACAAATAATCAGATTTTTCTCAAATGTAAGCCACTTGGTCAATCACTATAACAGTGGATCCTACAAAATAAGAGAAGGTCTGTGCTGCATCTCACATGGAGACGTGTGGGGGAGAGACATTCACTGTACAATCAGCACATTATCTTAAGCCAGCTAACAGCCTGATGTCCAGTACCTGCGTAGCTCGTGTGATCTGGAAGATCTCCATGGTGCGAGTGACAATGTCCTGGACAGTCTCCTGTCCAATCCGACAGAGGAACACGGGGGAGATCTCCCTCAGGGCTCCCTGAGGAGGCATGGGCTGCTGACCTGGGGCAGCACCGGAGGGCAGGTGGGGCTGCTGCTGCTGAGGGGGCATCCCTGCCATCCCTGGCTTCTGAGGTAACGAAGCTGCCATCACCACACAAGTCTGTGGGAAAGGGATGCGACTGAGATAAGAACATAAAGGTGACAGCTTAGTAACGCGCTTGAACATGTCGTGACCCCTGGCCTCCAAATTTGACTTGTGCTGGTGTCACAAATGGGGCTACTCACAAACGTCAACACTAACGCTAGTTCATTACAGTGACTGAAACAGTTTAACAACGATAATACTAACTGTAATAAGTCCAACATTTCTTGAATAATGTAGCTAGCGTTACTTTATCTACTACACATTAACTGCTAACGATAGCAAAACTCACAAGGCCGAAACTTATATTATTGTACGCACTAAACTATTAAAGATGCAAATAAAACAGACTGACAAAAAGCTTAGCCTTGGTGGCTATACAGAGGCAGGCTAGTTAGCCACTAGCCTGCTAGTTAGCTCGCGGCGAGTGCAGAAAAACCGCTTACCTAAATGAACTCCCTTTGGCTAAATGCTCTCCAGAAATCTCCGACTTGCTCTAGTAATTGCGAGAAAAAAAAAAAAAAAAAACGTTTGCTTATTTATTACTTTAAATAAGACATAATGACGCCTTTCCACTGATTTCTTTCAGAGAGCTACGCACGCTGCTGTTTTCGTTGCGTCACTTCCTGGCAGAGAAGGACACATTTCCCACCACTAGATGGAGACAGAAAGTTAGTTGTAAACACCAACCTCAGTATTCAGAAGTACTCGGATCTTTTACATCAGCAAAAGTAGCACTACCACAGTGTAAAAATACTCCATTACAAATTGAAGTCCTGCATTCACAATTTTGAAGTAAAAGTAGAGAAGTATTAGCAGAAATTGTACTTAAAAATACTCAGAAGAATGCCCCCTGCTAGTGTTTTATTATACCATATTTTACTATTGGATTCATTTTAATGTTGTAGCTTTGTCGAGGTGGAGCTAATTTTAACTACTTTATATACAGTACTGTTGAGCGATTTAATCTTAACAATTCATCATATTTTATGAACTGGTCTTTTATGGTAAATCTTAATCTGCAAAGTAACTAGCTACTAGAGCTGTCAGATAAATGTAGTCGAGTAAAAGAAAATTGTTTTACAAAATGGAAACACTCATGTACAGTACAACTACCTTCAGTAAAAAGTATAGTAATTTAGTAAATGTACTTAAGTTACAATCTGCCACTACTTATAATTAAAGATATACTAGCATATAATGGGCAAGCAACAGCATAACATTTATGATATATTTTGAATATTATTATAAGGCTATATTAAAGCTGACATGGGAAATACTAAACAACATTGAGTGTGGCTACTATTAGAGTATTAGTGAGACTAATAGAACTGTTCTACAAATATTCAACCCTGCAAATATTCCTGTTTAAAGCCATAACCTTATTTTGTTTAATGTAATTGATGATGTAGTTGACAAATCCCATTGCTCATTCATAAACAGTTTAATGACTACAACACTGTAGTTATACAACCATTGGTTTCAGATACTTTATTGTGGGATTTTTAGTCACCTTGTCCAATCTACAGTACCAGGACCTACCAAGGTATATTTACATAGATTTAAATCCACTGTTTTATAGAATGAAGCGTATAAATTGTACTTATTCAAGCCTACAGTGATAGCCAGTAATAATAGACTTTTAAATGAAGGTCATACGAGCGAGACTTGAAGCCCCGGCGGAGCCTAGTGAGATTCAGTAATGGAAAATTATTCACCTGCTTTCTTTATTTGCTAAATTCGTGGTTGACATTAGACCAAAGGTTGCACTTGTGGGTCAAAAGTTTTAAGGAAGTATATTTTGTTTTTCATGTGGTGTAGTTTAAAAGACCCTTTATTGACTTTAACAACCATAACTAAAATGACATGTAGGGGAGTGTCTGATCAAACTAAAAGGAAATAAAGTTTAGTTTTGGAATACATTTTTGAATACATGTGTCCAAGAAAAAGCTGCATCTGTATTTGCATATATTTTCAATTTCTTTCAAGGCCAGAATGGATCAAGCAGTGATCAAACAAACTGGCAAGAACAGAAAAAAGAAAAAGAAAAATTGATTGTGAAACTGAAAGCAGAGCTATTTTACTTTTTCCCTGCAATAAATTGTCTGTACCTTGTTTTGACTCGGAACTGTTGGGATGTTTTTAGCTTGCTCCCTCCTTTTGCTTGTGTACTTCCCTATTTTCATAAACTTCAACTTGAATGTGATTAGTATCCTGAAGGAGACTTGGTTTGCAGGCAGCCATTGAAGACAGAGGTCACAGGAACACATTATGATCATGAACAGCAGGGATAGTCAAAGAATTAAGCGTGTTAGATACATTTGAACATGTTTTGACCTGACAATGTTATTTTATTTGATGGTAATGTTCACAGGAAAGCCTCTCCACTATACTAAATGTAAAAAAAAATACACTTTTATTATGGACTGTATTTAGTTTAGTAACTTACTGTGTTCATAGAATAGATCTTCAACAGATGCAGATACATAAGATTCTACTGATACCTTGTAAGGTGCCAAGTATTGCTGTCCTGATTGAATTATTTGCCTTGATTACTTGTTTGAAAAAACACCACAAGAGCAGTTTTTATTGTGGATAAAGTTTTAAAAGAAAAACAACTCTGCAAAGGGCTTAAGGATAACCCTTAGTCTATTTATGATTTGCAACATGTACAGGACAGTATATGACCAGAAAGACTCCAATCACATGTGTCATGTTTTGCCAATAATTGATATTATTTTAAATAAATGTATTTTTAGCCACTCTAGTGGCATAGCTCTAGGGATGGCAATGTCAGTCCATTGGTCCACCAGTTTGGTCCAGATTGAAATATCTCAACAACTATAGGATGGACTGTGATTCAGTTTTGCTGTAATAACTGTAATAACTTTGGTGATCCCTTAACTTTACATCTAGCACCACCATCTGATAGAAATATAAAAAACGTGTGCAAATACCTGCAACATCAATAACGACCCCAGCTGTACTTTGTGTTTAGTGCTAATTAGCAAATGTTAGCATATGCTAAACTAAGATGGTGAACATGGTAAACATTATACCTGCTAAACATCAGCATGTTAGCATGCGGATGTTAGCATGTAGCTCAAAGTACAGCATGGCTTGTTTAGTTTTATACCACAGAATGAAAATAACATAATCTGTGTTCAAAGTTTTTACCTTTTACCTTCAGATGCAGCACGTTCATGAGAAATTTGGCATTGTAAGAAGGATCCTTCTTCAGTTTATGTTTTTCTGAGCTTTCATTTGTCTCATATATATATTATACATCATCCATTGTTCATTGTTGTATCAACGTACTCAAAAGTTTGGCAATTTTGAGTTTATATGAATGTGATTGTCTTTCTAAGTGTCAAAGGAAATGCTTACAAGACACCCTCATCCTTCTAATTGCATTCTCTCATCTTGATGGCGGATTTAAACATAATACAGATGACTCAGGGCATTGGGTTATCTGAAAGAGACATTAAAATGCCTGATACCAGGAAATATACAGCATGGTGATAACACAGCTGATAAAGCTCCACAAAGGCTTGGCTGTGCTCTCATAGCTTCCCGAACAGTCTGTTACAGGAACAAATTTGTTCCCTCTCTGTCCTTGAGGTTGTGTGGTGATGATCAGAGCAAAGTCTGTTAGGGTTTAAATGTTTTCGTTTGAGATTGGAATTGACTTAAATTGCTAAAATGGTCCCAGTATGCACTTTTCCTTTAATCACCTGCATATATCGATGTTAAGGAGTGAAGTTGTGGGTTGCGTTTGTGGACTACAGTATCAGTTTTAACCTTGAAATAACATAGAGAACTGGTGAGAATTGTGTAACTTATCACTTGAAGCATTTCTGTCACACCTTTCCCTCTGCCATCTTTAACCTAATAAAATCAAAATGAGAGTGATTGTAATGGGAAGATAAAATGGATTTAACAAAGGTACAAGTTGGTATATATTTCTTATATATTTCTGTCACGCACAAGAGCAATGAGGCTGTGACATCGTTGCTTTGTTTTTCAGAAAGTCATAAGATGCCAGCTCCACCTCAAGTATTTGTACAAGCTTGATATCAAAAATTAAACATCACAGGGACACATTCCTTTCTGCTTCAGTTATTCCACCAGATCCTTCAGCTGCTGGTCAACAGGCAAGGTGAAATCAAACGTGCCTTATTCCCCAAATTTTAATCAAAAAAATCTTCATTGGGGTGAAAAAATGTCAAAGTTAGCAGAATAGAATTCTTGTGTTATCAGAGGAATCCTGGAAGTCCTTGGTGATGGGTTTCTGTGGTTGCATTCCACTTTTAGGTGAATTACCTTATCATATCACATCAATTTTAATTAGTTCCTCGTGTTGATCTGAGCTTGGTCAAAAGTGAAAAGTTAAATAGGAAATGGAAACAGATTTTCTTGCTGTTTTCATCAAAATTCACTGTACAAATGTCAACCTATATTCTTTGGCAAAAATAAGGATAACAAATTGTTAGAGCATATAAATGATCAGTATTAACAACAAAAACAACTGCAGCTGCACCAACAGACCAAGTTTTTTCTTTTGAACGTAAGTAATTAAGTCCTGATGAGTTATAATCTTTAAACTAGGATTCATAACAAAGTGACAAAGTTCTGTTAACCCTTTAGAACTGAGTGTAGCATCGATGCTACGCTGGACATGTTCTACAAAACATTAAATAACTTTGGAACCGTTTATGATAGAAACGAGCTTTAAAATGCCCAGCAGTCTGTTACACACTGAGGAAAAGATGTATTTGCATCAAACTTCACATGGAGTTTCAAAATGCCTAAATACAACTTTTCATATTGAAAAAACAAAAATTCCCTGGTTGACTAAGGAGTTATTCATCAAAACACAAGTGGGTGTTTTTTTAAATGTCAAATATGGTATGCTCACACAAAGGTAATGCATGATGGTGACTTTACACTGCACCAGAAAGAAAGGGTGGGATCCCCTGAATCATATGATGTATAACACTTGATAGTGACTGAAAGAATAAGCTCAGAATTGGCAAAAATACAAAACTATGTCCAGGTGTTTCTTTGTCTGTGTAGGTCTAAGAGGGTTAACCTGTGTTCATAGCTGTGGAATGTAGGAAAACCAACTTTCAGAGTTTGCTCCATGTTAACTGTTAACAGACTCCTCTACACTGATAAATCTCATAATCAGTAATATTATATACTATTCTTTTATCGTGAACTAGTTACACCTAACTACTGAAAAATAAAGGTGTACACAACACACTCAGTCCTGTTAACTTGAATTTGAGCAATCCCGTTAAGCTGGGATCAAATGTGGTAATATAATATATCCTGTAATATGGCACTACTGTATGATGTGGGATAGTCCATGGTGTCCAAATCCCGGTACCATTATTTCATTAACTTGCTTTAGCCTCCAGGGTTGAGGAAGAACTTGGCGTGAGGTAATAAAACAAACAAAAAAAAGCCTAATCCAAGCTTTAGAAAAGACATTTAATATCTACTTTTGACAAAAAACAGTTTAAACCTTTCCTCATGCCATGATTCTAATTTACATATCAGACACATTTTCACTTATCTGCTCTCTCTTTTTTTTTAATCAGCATCTGTGTTACAGAAAGCTGGCAGGTATAAAAGGACAGACAGAAAGGTGAGGACAGCCATAAAGAACCCACGGAAACAGCTGAAGACCAAGATGGAGAACACAGGGATGCTTGTCCTCTGTGTCTGTTTGACCTTTGTGTCACTGGGCTGCGCTCAGGTAAGGGACACTTTGGATTCCTGGTGCGATACATGTTGTGGGACAAGTGACCTGGGTTTGTGTCCACATTCAGAGGGTTGTGATGGACCAGCGATGAACAGTTCAGCCTCTCTGATTAGTGGGCACTAGTTGGACAGCTGGTTTATCTGGATTTTGAGCACAAAGCAGAGCTGCCTTTTTTCAGGCTTAAGTATGGTTGCAGTCAAAGTAGTAAGACGTAAATGAAACATTTAAATGTGTTTCAAAGACTATAGGCAAATGGAGGTTTCTTGGTACAACAAGATGGTAGATTCTTCTGTTTGGATTTTATGTTTTACCTTCTTGACCTTGGAAACAGAAATCACCACAAGGTCTATTTAGTAGCTGTTTACTTTACTGAGTTCCCATCAACTGTTGGCTTAAAAGTGGAATTTGAAAGTTCATTCTTGACCTTGGAAACTAGTTGATTTTGTGTTTGTAGTTTTCTTTTGTCAGTTTGTGTTTAATAAATCCCTAAACACAACTTACAAATTGGCTCATTATAAGTGAGTAGTTAACTTTATTTATAAAAAGTATTTTAAAGTATTAATTGCAATAGTTATGAAGGTTAGTCCATGGATCTAATTAACCTTTTGTACAATTTCCTCAGAAAACTGTGTGTTATTAGACTTGTAGTGTTAAATTTCAACAGTTTTACATGTGTGTAATTATAACCAGGACATTTATTTATAGCTCCTCCACTGCTGTAATTCTGTGAAACTGAATATATTAGACCTACTTTCAGCCCTCACAAATCTTTTCTTCTTTTGCTGGAGGGAGCTATTTGGTATCAGCCATGGCAGTGCTCCTATTTCTAGATATAAGATATGACCTATCATGAAAAATAAAGCGTATAGGTTTGGACTAGAGGCGAGATTAAATGCAACAAAGAGACAGATGCAGATATACTGTGTGCAGTCAGGGGACAATAAGTGGAGGGCAGACACGTACTGCAGACCAACCACCAACCACAGCAATATGCAAAGTGCAATTAATGTTCCTGCCTCATACTCAACTAGAGCAGCAGGTGCTTGACCTTTGCGTGGTGTGGCTACAAATGACACACTGTTCTGCAGCTTTATCTATGGCATCGACTGACAGCATAATACAGGCAGGAAATAATGACAGGATGGAAAGAGAGAAAGAGGAAAGATAATTTAACTCAGTGATAAGTGCTACAGACAAGAATATAAGTGTTTCTTTATATTACTGTAATTATAATATTAAAATGCCTAGTGGTGTCATATGTTTCTTGAATTCCTTCTTTAGTTTTTTATACCATTTATATTGTTATATTTTTGTTTCTTAAAGGGTCGGTTCACCCAAGTCATGTTTTCTCGTTTAATTGTAGTGGTATCTAACCATGCCGATAGTTCTGGTTTTATTTGACCGTGTTTAAATAGATCTGTGTCTGGGATTTCTGCCGCTACAATTGTGGGCTAATGGCAGTAAAATACATCTAAAAAAATCAACAACAGCGTGTATTTTATTATAGTTGAACATTTTAGGAAATATATTTTCTTTCTCTTCAAGAGTGAAATGTGGAGGTCGATATCAATTGATATAAAGGGTGAATCAGTTTGCCTGTCTCTAAATACGCCTACCAACGCCTTTAAAATTCACAAATTAATGTGTTTTTTTGCCATTTGTTTAACTTGTTCATGAAAAGAAATGTAAAAACAACAATTTGTGGTTTTAGGGGAAGTTACGTGCTGGAACTATTTCTTGGCGAGCAACAGCTGGGTGCAGTGACTGTGCGTAACTTCCTAAAGTCTTGTTATCACAGTGTGGTTGCCAGATTTGGTATCACTGTTCCTGTTCAGAGACCAAAATCAAACCTGTGCACACACCATATTTGGCAACACGCGCTATAGCCGAAGATGCTGCACAGAAGTGCTAGGCAGACAGAAAAAACGTTTCATAGCTCCAACCTGTAAATCCCATTAAAGTCATAATTGTATAGTTTTTACATTTCTGTTCATATATGGGTTAAACACATTGCGTAAATAAGACAGTTTTAGACGTGTTGTTAGGTGTATTTTTTTCATTTTGGACAGTGCCCAGCCTCCAGTCTTTATGCTAAGCTAGGCTAAATACATCAACAACAAAATAATTGTTGCTGCAAAGACATTTTGCTGTTTTATTGTTTAAATATTTTTTCATATTGCTGTGAGAACCACAAAAATTAAAGTCTATTTACCTCCATTGTACTGGGATGGAGGTGGAAATGATCAACATGCATATCTCAAAACCTGAACAAATAAAACCAAAACTATGTGCATGGCTAGATAGCACTACAAGTAAGTTTTATTATAGCGAACCGACCCTTTAATATACTATACAGATACTGCATAGGCCACTGATTCTTCTTCTAGAATGTGACTCTGGACCTATCACAGCTCTTGTTCAATGCTGTTGTTCTCTTTTACAGGTGCAAACTGTAACAGCTTGTCCCTCCTGTACAAATGGAACAAATGCAACAGTGACCAGCAACACCGAATCAACTGATACCACACCACAGCCCAACTACACCTCGACTCACGTAACCTCCAACAACCACAGCACTGTAACCACACCTCCCAACTCCTCAACCTCAGCAGTCTCCTCGAACTTCACGGCTACCATCACTTCATCACAGCAGCCCACAGTGTCCTCTGGAGCAACTCAAAGACCTGGAGCCACGCCACCGTTTGGGAGTGGGACTAACACTGGCACAACTCCAGCTACGACGTTAAAAGGAGGGTCTGCCTCTTTGTTCGGGTCCTGCAGTCAACTACTGGTGTCTGTGATCTCTGTTCTCATCTACGGTGCATAGGGCTAAAAGTGTAAAACCCCACCAAAAAAAATCTCAGATTCACCTTGATTTTTGACAGAGCTTCTTATTTAATGGCTCTTACTGTGTCTGTCATGCACCTATCATATTAATGCTATGAAGTACTTTGTTTGCTCTTTTTTCCACTTTTGACCAAGAGTCTTTCACACAATCTCAATAAATTCTGTATAATCCCATGCTTCAGATGTATATTTTAATCACAATGAGCAAACATAATTTCTCTGGATGTTTTGGCAAATAAAATGGTAATTTAATTGCCATTCGACTCTTAATATATTTTAAAAGAAAAAATACATTTAGAGTCTAATCAAACATATTAGCAACTGGGAGAGAAATGGTGGGAACCTCATAGGGAAATTGTTAGTAGAAGCAAAACTAATGGAAATGGCAGTGTGGCAGGTGCCACACCATTTGCATTTTGGTTTTGATATTAAAAAGACACTTCATTTTTATTCAAACAACATCACATTCAAATTCCGGCTGTTTGTCTCGAACGACCTTTAGTGTTTTGTTTATCTCACATGACTCTGCTTAAGGGCTCTTAGGACATGACAGCAAAGAGTCGGTCTAGACCTGCTCTACTCGAAAAAGTGCCCTGAGATAACTTTGTTATGATATGGCGCTATATAAATAAAACTGAATTGAATTGAATGTATTTCAGTGCGATCTGTATAATCGTTGCATGGATTTTATAGTATGTGGACTATAATGAGCATGTCTTACGTTATGTGTTGAGTAGTGTAAGTGCAAGGTGATGTAGATGAACAGTGGACCAGGCCCAAAATCGGGAAGACCTTTTTGGGGAAAATATAGTTTTCAGGTAGTCAGGCTGCTTTATGTTTTTGGAAGACTACATGGGGAATTTAAATTCAAGTTGAAACTATATGACAGTTAAATATCTAACAAATTTAAAACAACAGGGAAATGGTTATGATGGAAGCAGGCTTTTTAAACTGAAGGTAATTGGTGAATTTTAACATTTAAGATTGATACATTTGCCTGAATTAGCAGTTTCAGCGCCCAGTGTGTGGTTTAAATGCAGTAACAGATGTAGGAATCAATGCACAATTACAGAGCTCTGATATCAGCTGTATGTTTGTAGGTCAACTGCACTTCCACTGTTAAAATAAGCCAGTTTAATTCTGATTGAGTAAGTGATCTCACTATGCAATTTAAATGAGGAATTCTGCTTTATATAACACTTCATTCAACAAGGTAAAGCCATTTAAGATATCACTTATCTGTAAGTATTAATCAGTAAGTGTCTTACTAAATTCTCCAGATAAAATGGCTGCAGCTAAGTGGTTGGAGGAGCAAAGGCAGCAGATACAAAGTATCTCCTAAATCCATGGCTGTATTGATTTCAATTGGCTGTGAGATTTTGCATTTGTGGTCCATAGCTGGGGTGGAGACAGAGGGACGGCTTCTTGAATAGAAACAGGTATCAGATGAATAATGTTGAATACCTTATAAAAAGACCAGCCTCTGGATACATACACTTGTATTTACAAAACTAAGACTCTTGGCAAGGACACACAAGTGTATGACCGGGCCAGACCCTAAAAAGAATAGAAAAGAAAAAAAACACTGTAGCTGCTAACAGTGAGGTTTTGTCTTGTTTTCAAGAGGAAATCGTACCTCATTCAACATGAAGTACCTTGTCCTGGGGCTGTTTTCACTGGCTTTGCTGGAATTTGTCTGTGCACAGGTAAAAATCTTTTTTGCCGCCTAGTAGATAATCTAAAAGAACCTTCAATCTGATTTTATAGATTCTTTTAAACTGAACGATAAAAATGATTTTCTTTCACAAATAAAGCTCTAATATTGTGAATAAATGTATAAATTCATTCCAATAAGACTTATTGTCAAATTGTGTTTAATATTCTGCCCTTGTATTTTTCATTATTAATGCATTTTTAAATCAATGCCAAAATTGAAATATGCATTTGGGTTTTTTTTTATAATATGATATACAATATTGTGCTCCATAGCATCAAATACAATGCCATGATATGTCATAAATCTCTCTTTGTCTCCTCTTTCATCCTCCAGCCCTCACAGAATACATTACCACGTACCACAACAATGAAATACAATAACACCTCCAATACCTTGCCATCCAATAATAACACCACTAACAACAACAACAACAACAACAACAACACCCCCACGGGAACCAATCCCCCCACTAGCAACGATGGCGACTAAACCCACATCAATGACAGGCACAGGCGGCACAACCACCGCGACTACAAGCGGACAGAGCCACATCTTCACCTCTGTCGGCCTGATGTTTGGATCATTTGTCCTTCAAGCACTTTGGCAATGAGCGCCCTCGTGTGGCTCAGAGCTGCAGTGAGTCTTAAACTACAATAACTGCTTCAACACCCTGCAAATCTGAGCTTATTTTAGTGATAGATGCCTCTGAATCATAATGAGTTTCAGCATGTTTGTTTGCATTTTAAGACATTATTACCCTTTGTACATAGGCTACTGTAGGCCTATTTACCTATTTACTATTACATTTATAATATAAATGAATGAATAAATTGTCATTTTTATGTGTAAATACACTGTAATAGTTGTGTTGACCTTTGAAACAACTGTTTGCTTTGTCTGTGTGTGTGTGTGTGTGTGTGTGTGTGCGTGTGTGTGTATTATCCTAATTATCTGTACATTAGTATTTGCTTTTTCTTGGTATGTCCAAAAACCAATAAACATCAAACTAACAGAGTGGATAATATTACAAATAAAAAAAAAACATGTCTGTACTGTCAATGTAATATTTGTACAATATCTATCTGCCAAAAGAACATTATTTCATTAAAATATATATTAAATGTGTTTTGAAAACATTTTCTTTTTTGAAACCAAAGAGATTAAAAACAACGCTTCAAAATATGACATGCTTGATCTGTGATGTCTAATGGGTTTTTGTTGCCATGATGCACTACAGACAATAGTTGGTCAAGGTATTGTGCTGTGTGATAAAAACAATATTTGAGGAAAATGGGCAGAGAGATATAGAGTTTATTCAAGAGGGTGTGGAGCACACAAGCTTTTGTTTTCTGTTATGAAGAAGATTTGACATTGATACTGAGCCAACACCCAAATATTGGACTACAGCCAGTCTTCACTATGACAACTCTTCTCATATTTCCCTTAAAACAGCAAACTTATTTTATATTTTTCAGGTAATAACTTAAATATTGTAGGACTAGTTTCCATACCAGCTCACATAGCAGATACCATGTAAAATACCATGTCCACTGGAAGGGCACCCTGAAGGGCACTTCATCACGTTTTATCTACCATAGGGGCACTTTTGCAGCGTCTTTTCGAACATGAGTGCACCGGGGATTGTATTGTAGCATGGCCTATTAACTTCATGACAAAAGGACAGGATAAAAGAGTAAACAAGCATGAATGACTTTTAAGTGAGTCAGCAGGTACAGTGACAAAGATCGAATCACTAAATCACAAAAGGTTCATTCATGCTTTTGTGCTACTTCTCCCAGTGGGGGCTCCAGCTGGTTGATGTAATGTATGTTATCATCAGCTTGCAAAAGCTGAAAAAAAATAATAAAATAAAAAATAAAAGGAATAAAATTAATAAAAGTACTAAAAGAACAAACTAAAAATAACTGTGTGACCTTGTCTAAGTTACTTCCAAAACATGGTGATATGTTGTATCTGTTGATTTTTTTTTTTAAATGACACCTAAATCTATGTGAAAGGCATTATTATGTAAATAAGTATGACCTTAAGCTGAAATCTGTAATTTTGTAAAGTTGCCCTCTGCAGCCTCAAAAGGTCCACAGCAAACATGTGCAGTTGTTGTGTGAAAGGTTGTGAGGAAGCCAATGAGCCAAACCAGGGTTATCATTCTTGATTTCACTGTGTGAAAAATACAAACAATATGCAGTGTGATGTTTTGAAAAGACTTTATTGGCACTGTCTATCAGGACAGGTGCAAACCAAACAGCCATAAACTGCAGATTAAAATCTCTCAGTAGCAGAGTTTGGAGATTGTCTCCGACCAACAACCATATACACTCAGGGTCTCAAGGATCATTTCTGTGAACAAAGTCCTGACAATGACCTTTATCCTGTGACTCAAGCAGTCACACAAGAGGAAATAATGTTGTAACCTATTTGTTTATCAGTTTGTCAATTATCTACCACGACTTTTCTCTTTATGATTAATCTAACTGCTGGACATAATTGCACCCACCAATGTCTTAAAATACTTTACATGCAGCTACGTCACTACAGGGAAGTTTGTTAACTGGCCTGTCATACACATTTATTTAGGTTAAAAATTAAAACAGGTGTCAACAACACAGTAAGGAAGTAAAATATTTTCCATCATTGTTATCCACATAAAATAAATATAATATATTAAATATGTAATGTTTCTTAAAGTTGTCACGTGTTCTAAAATGCACAGTAAGTATGAATTTGAGATTGGGTTCAAGGAAGATGAGCAGTCATTGAGGGGTTAGCTAAAGGGGATGCTACGATAATATAAGTATTCATACTTCGTTATAACTGACCAGTGTTATAAAAACTATCAAGGCGTTTGAGTGATTGATTGCTTTAACTCAATAACTTTTTTAACTTAAGTATTTTTAGTAACAGGAACAAAGTGTCAGCATGAATGCTGAGTGGTGAGCACTTATTAATTTTTGCAAGGTACAAAGTGATAGGTCTATAGAAATTGCACAAAGGAGAAGGGTGCCTTCCACACACACACACACACACACAAACACACACACACACACATGTACATCTCACACACACCTCCCCAAGCAACTTCCTGGATCCAGGGCCAGGTTATACTGTACGTCATACATTCACACCCCTCCTGAAATAAGAAATGTCTGTATAAAAGGAAGAACAAAAAAGTGTCCTCTTAGTTCCCCAGAAGAAAGCGGAAGTAGACCAGGTTACAGTGGAATAACTTTCACAGCACAGCCCTCTGTGCAACAGCACACTTTCAGGAACATTTCTGGTGCATCTCTTCCTCCTCTTCGCTTTCCACCATGAATATATTGGCTCTGGGATTTTGCATACTGGCTCTGCTGCCATTAGGAAAGGTAACTATTTACACACTTTTTAAAATTGTTCATCAAGAAAATATGCCAAAACACTGTACTATTCCTGTAGAGATGTTTTGTTTGTTTGTTTTTGTGCATTTTTTGCACCTGATTTAACAAACAAATAACTTATAACCAACCCATACATAAAAAAAAACCTAAAAACTTGCAAAGTGGTGTGGTTGGTTCAGCCCGCTGAAATAAAATAATTATTTTATATATATTTTTTTTTTTCTTTTCTCCCTTTTTTCTTCTTCTTGAGAAGTAATTACTCTAAGGGGTCACAATTTAATAAATAAAGAGTATATAAAAAAGAAAAGGTCAGATAAGGTTTTCATGTAATTCAATAGGTCTTGTACAGCCATCAAATGTTTGTTTTTTAGTATGGTATCATGGTGTTATACTAATGTAATAGTCATACAAAAATGCTTATTGTAACTGTTGCGCACATTGTTTGATTGTTAGATTTTTCTGAAACAAACAGATAATCATGAAGCCTCTGTTTTTAAAACCATACTTATTTGTGAAACCAAACTTTTTTGAGTGTTGATGGAATACATTACAAGAGCTAATGTATTATCATTTGACTGGAATTACAGGACAAGACAATGCTAAAGTTGAAAACAAGTAAAAAACCAAAAGGTCTCTAACGCAATGACTTGGGTTAATCATGTTCATAGATGGATGGTAGGCTAACTAAGGAAACAGAAGTTTTGTTGGCATACACACTATAGCTTTTGTTTCTGATTTCAATGATTTTTCCCAATCAGGCTCAAGACTCTATGGCTAACCCTATTACCAACACTGAAACTGTCACAGTGCCAAGCTCTGCAACCATCTCTACGACCACCCCTGACACCTCTGCTGACATCCAAACCAGTACACTTACAACCGTCGATCCAAACACCATTACAACCATGTCTACTACCAACACTGAAACTGTCACAGTGCCAAGCTCTACAACCATCTCTACGACCACCCCTCACACCTCTGCTGACATCCAAACCAATACACTTACAACCGTCGATCCAAACACCATTACAACCATGTCTACTACCAACACCGAAACTGTCACAGCGCCAAGCTCTACAACCATCTCTACGACCACCCCTCACACCTCTGCTGACATCCAAACCAATACACTTACAACCGTCGATCCAAACACCATTACAACCATGTCTACTACCAACACCAAAACTGTCACAGCGCCAAGCTCTACAACCATCTCTACGACCACCCCTAACACCTCTGCTGACATCCAAATTAATACAACTATAACCGTCGCTCCAACCACTACTAGAAATGTTGACCCAACTGTTTCTGCAATCATTTCTACCACCACCTCCTTACCAACAACTACAACCACCTCCCCAAGCACGTATACAACTGTTGCCCCAACCACCACTACAACCGCCGCCCCAACTGGAACCACCCGTGCCACTATGAGTACAACCACCACAACAACAACAACAACAACAACGACAAGGTCAACCACACAAACCACCACTCCAACCGGCACCCCAACCATTACTGCAAGTAATATGACCACCCCAATCAACACTACAACCGCTGCCACAACCATTAACGCAACTGCAACCACCCTTACCACTACAAGTATCACTCCACACAATGAAGGCTCAGAAGTCAAAGCTTCTCTGCTGTTTTCTGTTGTGTCATTGTTGCTCTACACGCTCTGCCCCTGAGTAGTAACTGGCAAAACTCGCCTGAAGGACTAAAAGACTCTTGTTCCTCCATGTGTCACTGTTTCTGAGTGTAAATGAAGTTTGAGTTGAACTGAAAGCAGATGCACTCCAAAGAAGGGACTGAATGATTGAGTAAAATCTAGGGTGAATCCTAACCTTTTTATGTGAAGTTTGTATAACATTTGCAGATTGTTCTTAAATTAACAATGTATATTAATGAACTTAACTTATTTATCAACTACAAAGTACAGGCAGCACGTTCGCTCAATGGTTAGCACTTACCTCACAGCAAGAAGGTCGTGTGTTCAAATCCCGGCTGGGGCAGGGCCTTTCTGTGTGCGTGGGTTTCCTTCAAAAACATTTATGTTAGGTTAATTCTCCTGAAAGTGCCCTTGACCAAGACACTCAGACCTGGGGTTGGTCCCCGGGCGCTGCACAGTGGCTACCCACTGCTCCTAGCATGCAGATAATTAATTTACAGGGATAATTAAAGGATAACTTCTGACCTCTATGTGGTATCAGGGTTAAAATTATTATTGAGAAAGTTATGTGATGACTGAGGCTACTTATATATATGTGTGTGTGTGTGTGTGTGTGTTGGAGTTGACTCAGAGGTCCCTATTTCAATGTTTTAAGTCTAAAGCCTGCGTGATCTTCAAGTTAGATAGTTTATTCATTTATGAACTGTGATTGTTACACTGTATGCATACACACTTGTATTCAGATATTAACATTAAATTATTACATTGACAAAAAAGACAAACAAAATTGTAGTAAAATGTGCTATTTATAAGCACCATTTGGAAAAAATACTGTATGTAGATACAACATCAGGATGAAGAGGAAGTATTGTGTCAGATATTAAAAGTAATTAAAACAAATAACCAAACTGCACTCATAAGATATCCAACAAAATTTGTTTTGTTACATTTTGCTGCATGTATTTGCATCAGTCATTAAAACAAGCATACGCAAAGCAGTTGAATGGCATTTCGTAAAATCAGCATGAACATAAAGTTTATTTTCATAGACTGACACAGGGGGGAAAAATAACTATATAAATGAATAAAAACTGTAGCTACTCAAAATGTGTAGCTTTTGTTTAATCTTCAGATCGACAGATGGCCAGCAGAGCCTGTAGATGATCTCCTTTGAACTGTTTCTGTTGAAAAAAGATGAAGTTTACATGTAAATATGACCATACTTGTCCCTTAAAAGAATAAAAACATGATTTGCATTTTAAAAAGAACTCTTCTGATTTAAATGTTTAATTTGAAAGGTGTTGTGTTTAGTACAGTATTATGTGTGTGACCCACCTGTAGAGCAGTGTAGAGAGAAGTGCCTGTTAATTTAAGGTAGGCAACTCGGATACACAGCAGATCTTCCTCAGAGTGAGACACCAAGATCCCCTGCACTATCGTTGTCTGAAAGAGTGAAATGTTTTGTGTGTGAACTGTTATGTTTTTACTACAAGATTTCCTATAAAATGTCCACTATATTTCATATAGGTTTATCTTAAATGGGACTACTGATTTAACCATTCAGCTTTGCTTATCTGTACACAAAAACAAATTTCCTGTGGTCTAGGAAGTTTCAAAGTACACAAAGCAGTTTCAAAGTGCTTTTCAGACATTTAAACTTTAAAACAGGATTGGAAACAAACTTTAGAGTAACTATTATACTAAATATTACATACAAGGCAACGATAACAAACTAATTCCTATATTTTTATGAATACTTTTATGGCTGCGATTAGAAAAATGCTGTGACTAGAAAAAAGCATATCATAACCAACATAAACAATAAAGTACCCTGGTAAGTGGTGTATTAGACATATTAAAACTTGTGTTAAATTTGTGTCACGAGTACAACACCTGCAGCAATGAAAAAGAAATGGATAAAGAATGATTCATAAAGTCTTTGTAATGATAAATGTAGGAGCCAGAGTGAATTTTGTAATATAGGTTTGTGATTGTTTATATTTTGGTATTTTGATTATTGGTTGTTAATTTTGTTAGTGTTTGGGATATTGGTATTTATTATTGGGTGATAATTGAGAGTTGGGTCACATGCGTATGGGCGGTGATACTCCTAGTTGATCTAGGCACCTGTGTGTGGCAGGTAGAGAGGGTGAGTGGGTTGCTGTATTTTTTGTTGACCGCTATTTTCTGTAATTTTCTGTAAACTATAATCGCTGTGATTATAGTTTTTGTGCACGTTATACTGAGTTATCCTATTTCCATTTAATAAAAGTTATTTAACTTGTCCTAATTTTGATCTCAGTGAATCTTTTTATTAGCGAGTCACACGAACTTAACCACGGCCGACTTCAGCCTCTCAGCGACTTTGATCAATTACTTCATCCATCAATCAGTCACAGTATCGTTTGATCATAATCTTATCATCAATTACCATAAATCATCTGAATAAAATAGACAATTCATGATGACAGCATTTTACCTTCATGGTCACTAGTCTTTTGGCGAGGTAGACGTCAGGGTTTTGAATGCATTGCACTGTCATGACACAGATATGAAGAAATATCAGTGACTAATCAACATGGACACTGCATACTAATTCCTCAAACAGTTTTTAAAACAATATGGTAAATGGACTTCACTTATAAAGAGCTTTTCAACCTTAACGGTTCCCAAAGCGCTTTACAGATTGGTCTCATTCACCATGCAAGGTACTAGCCTCCATCGGAAGCAACTTAGGGTTCAGTGTCTTGCCCAAGGACACTTTGACATGTGGACAGGAGGAGCCCGCTCTACCTCCCGAGCCACAGCCGCCCACAATATTTACCTAAAACTTTCAAACCCAGTCGAATGTCTCCTGTAAACCGCTTCTCCACAGCTTGATCCACCATCTGTCCGCTCTCCAGCTCCAGCCCCATCAGCACTGTCAGTGATATACAAGGTCAGGGGAATGAACATATTCATATTTAAAACGGTGAAGACTTTCTAACACGCAGAAGCAAGAAAAAATATATTACAGCCTCACCTTTGTTAAGATGGTCTGAGTCTCTAGAGGTCAGTATGTCAATCCATGGTCCTGCATCAGCTTTTTTTCCATTTAGTGACGCAGAGAGAGACTGTAAGAATAAAAACAATAAAATACACAGTCAAAGGGGTGAAATGTCAGACACATCTGGCTTACAACCACTACATGCCCCATTCAATTGTTTGTATCCTGACTGCCAAATCATAGTCAAGGTTTAGCACATTGTGTCTGCTTTATCATATTAAAATATAGTACTGAAGGCTGCTGTTTACACCCACCTAGACCACAACATTTGAGCGATATGGAAAATAATACCTCAATATCTCTTTGAACCACTCCAGCAGAATTTTCTTTCTGTTGGGAGACAGGGGTGAGAAAACACTTTAAATTGCAATTTCAAGGCATTAAAAAATAATGTCACAGAAATACATAAATACATATTTTTACATTCCCGCTGTGATGTTGCCCCAATGCTATTTCATATCCAAGATAAACTGCTCTAATGATATGAAAGATATGGGATCAGTATCCACTACTGTAGCTTTACTGACTGCCCCCAACAGTATTAAGGCCAACTGCTTTACTTATGAGATTAGAGGTGATGGTAAAGGAAATAAAAACTCAAATTACATTTAGCAATGCCACAACAAGCTTCGCAAAGTCTCCACTGGTTTCTCCTGTCAATTCCTTCCCCAGGTCCTTTTTATACACTGAAAAGGGAGACAAACAAACAATATGATAAATATCAGGACACAAGAGAATATGGAGTTGAGGTTTAAATGTCCACAAAAATTACTCAAAACATTTTGAGGGAAAGACTAGGAAAGTTCTGTGACTTACAATGTTGGTATGCAGCACTAATATCTTGAAGCTGCTTTCCGGATCGCGTGCAAAGGATCTCCAGCAGTGTTTCCTCATCTGTGCCTAAACCCTGCACACACAAGCACACACATACTGCATATGTATCCTGGGATATGACAGACAGGCAAGGTAAAATCCCTGCATCCTCCTCCCAAGGGATCATGCATGCACACTTGACACCCACTCACCGCCATGGCCTGTTGCAGGCGAAGAGCCTCATACTGCAGAGGAGGCAACAGCAGTTCCAACAGTAGAGTCTCCAGTTCTCCAGACAGAGCTTTCTTCACACCAGCTGCCAGGTCCTGGTAGAGTCAGAATAAACACTGATGTTTTCACATATCTTAGACATTGTCTCTGGTTGTCTCTGTTGACTCTCAGTGTTGTGTTTGACCACACAGTGACAGTGTGAAAGTCGGTCTCTGCCAGACACTGTCACCTCCTTGTGTAAAAGAAAATACTTTTAAAACAAAGAGAAGAAAAGCAACCAACCAAATATACCCATACAAGATATTAAAAATGAACTGCTGCCTTGCAGATTATGTATAACACTATCTCTTCCTCACCCTCTGTCATTATTTTAGCTTATAGCTACTGTTTATACTACTCCCTCTCTAAACAAAGGTGTGTCCAAACCCTTTAGGACCAGTTTAAATATTGTTTGATCAGCAAACACTTGGAAGTTACAGATGAGCAAACATATTTGCGACACAGTATTATCATTGCAACTCTACATTCTGTTGCATAACATGGATTATTATTATTATTTTTTACATTGGTGGGCTCCTGTGGCTTTGAACTTTGAAACCGTTATTCTGAATATCATGTTTTAGTTTCTAAATGCTTTTTTAGAGCAGTTTTCATCTTGTAAATAGTTAAATTCAGTAAGAAGTGCTTTTGTAAACTGAAATATTCAGGTTACCTTTTGTGTGCTTTCTTCAAAGGTCTCTGCGATTGCTTGTCTCTGGGCGTTGCTCCGATTGGTTAGGATCCTCACCAGAGTCCCCGTATCTGAGCCAAGTACACAATGTTTGTATTTCAATTATGATACAATACTGAGTATTCAACGATGGAGCGAGGAATGTTAAGAGGCAAACAAAAAAGAAGGATTGTGTACACTGCTGGCCAACAACACCACTCTGGCTCTTCCCAAACCAGTTGTAACCTATTAGCAGAAGTACTGTACCTTTCTTCTCCAGCGCTGCCTGGATCTCCATGGCATCCCGGTCAGGGTGGAAATTGGAGAAGGGTCGCACTGTTCCAAGGGTACCCCAACACATCTCCTATTTGATAAACAGGGAGTATGAGAGAGAGAGAAACAAAACATTTAGACAAACCAAAAAAAAAAAAAAGGCTGCAAAGAAGAAGGAAGATTATGCATAAATCCTGCAATTGGTCTGTTACTCTCAAAAATGTGAAGATTGAGTGGCAGGGAACAAGTGGAATGTGTAAGAAGCAAGATGATAATGGATGCGTGGACATACCCTGATGGTGTTGGCAGAAGATGAGAAAAGATACAAGTCAGTTTTCATGATGTTTGAATTTAAAGAATGTCTAATATTCTATACTCCTGCTGTGACTAATGGGGGGATGGTTGGAAAAGTAGGTTGGAGAAGTGGTTTGTTTGTAGAGCTTCAAAAGGAAACAGTATTGTCTGGCTAAATCTTAAACATCATATTAAGCACTGCAGGCTTGAGTTGAGTTTATCAATTCCTAATTAACTTGGCTTTCTTTACCATCAGATCTGTTCAGCATGCCCGGAGGCATTACGTACATAGTGACGTTTGTAGATAACGTTAGAAGGTATGCAGATAATCAGAGAACACAAGACAGCAGATTATATTATCTACAAATGTGGCGTCTTGATAAACACAGCCATAATGCAATAGCAGAGGGAAGACAGGACAGAAAAAGTCTACTTACATGTGATTGGAAGTACTCAGGGTCCATGGCTTTGTCTTAACTGCACGAAAGTATGTGAGTAAGGGATAAATGGCCCATACACATGCAAAAACATACAGTAAATGACTAACCCACACAGACACATGGGCACCCAGTTTGGTGAATAGTAGGAAAGTTCAACCTAATTCTGGATTAAAATGTTTGTTCAATGAATCACTTGATGACAGTTTATTCATGAAACTAGTAGTTATCTCAACAAAACAGTTATGTTACTTCAAGTGTTTATCTACAAGGGGCTAAGACACACAACATGCCAACAACAAACAGCTGACAGAATAACACAAGTACATTTTCTTACAAAATCTTTAAAGAATGCTTATTTTTCTTACCTGTTACAGAATGCTGTGGCAGCTGTAAAAAGGTGTGGAGATAGTGGAATCTTTTTTACAACCTTCTCTAATCAGCCCTGTATCTCAGTCCCACCCTTACTACGCCACACCTGCTGCAGTTCACCCACCTGGCTGTCGATCATACAGCTGACCAATCGGTGCTCACTGTCTTCACAGCTTTGTCAATGCTATTGGTCTGTTGAATTACTCTGACAGCCCACTTGTAGAACACTGACATTCCTTGCAGAGAAGGAATCCAGGCAGTCAGGTTTGTTTACAGGGGACCTTTGTCGTGACATGGCCGTATAGGCTGTAGATTTTGTAGCTGATTTGGCCAAAAATGAATCATCAGTGAGGATATGTTGTTGTGTCAGGCTGCACACTTTATCCCCTTCATTGAAGAACGTGTTGGTACTGAGGTTTTCAAGTTACAGCTTTGCCATTTTACAGCTTTTCACCAAGATGGAGCAGATACCCGAAAAACAAACCCACCAGGCATCTCTGTAAGTAAATTAGGGGGTAATTGGTTTCAGGGTAAAACAGATCTTCCTAAGACTGGTGTGCTCATGTATAACCTGATGGTCTTTTGGGTCCAATACCTGAAAACTAAATTGCGTCACAAGAGCTAACATAAGGCCTTTTCAGCACCTTCATTTGTGACTGCCAAGGCTCGCAATCTGATACTCCAAAACTCTTATCCGCCCTTTCTCCTCAGTCAAGAGAGAAGGACAGAAGGGAAAGAGAAAGAGACAGAGAGAGACACACTCAGACAGACATATCACATTCACTTTCAAACTCAGCAGGTACAAATTAAAGGCCATGTAAATTATGGTGTCTCACAGAAAAACCCTGTGGAACACCATTTGTTCATAAAGTCATTTCTAACAAAAAACACAGAGCAACCTGAGCATGATGAGACCACTGAACTCATGTATTTCTTTTATAGCTTAAATCTGTCAAATCCTCCGTGAGCTCAACTTCTAGCTGCTGAGCACAAAAAAATATGAGACCTGTGTGGTTATTACAAAGCTGATTTACAGCAAGCTTGTTTGCTTTTTGGTGGTGTTACATTATGATTTGCTATACGCAACATCCTTTAAAAAACAAAACAAAAAAACCCCAAACTGAATCAGTTGAAAATGCAGTCAAAATACAAATGACAGATAATTTGAATTTGAATAAAAATCAGTTCAAGTGTCAATTGACATGTGCGAGGTGAAAGCAGTTGACGTGTCAGAGAAAGTGATGAAAACATAAATTGCAATTACATAAAAACTATAATTACTGTAAACAAGAGTGTTAGAGTGTGCATCGCTGAAGGTGAGCACACTAATTAAAAATTAAACTAGGATTAGAAATGTGCCACCCAAGAAATTATTAGAATTATTTTTTTGTTAGTTATTCAGTTATTAGTATCTCTCCTTTTTTGGTAATTCATAAATTAATGGTTGCAATTATTTAAAATGCTGCAAATGTCAATACGAGATATAAATATTGTGACAACCTTCTGAGCAGACCCCTCCCTCCTGGAGCCTGGTGGGCGGAGTTGGGTCGCTGGGGAGATGCAGCTCACCTGGTCTGGCTGAAAGATATATAAGCTGATGGCAGTCAGCCACTCTCTCTCCCCATTGGCTTTCTCCCTGTTTGGTTGTGTTGTATTTTGTTTGTCTTTGTCTTAATTTCCTTTTAGTAATGGCAAATAAACGTATTTTTAGTTACAACTCTTGCGTGTACTCCCCATCTTTGTCCAGCCTTGAGCAGGGTTGTGACAATATAAACAAAAATAGATATAAATACTGCACCACTAGTGGTTGTTTTCCATTTTGCATGTCCTTCTCGTTGGCCTGGTGCATCTCAGAAAGCCACTACCTATAGAACAGTTACCCTGACATTCACCCTGAGTTTAACAGGCAGTGAAACTGAATAGATGAAAGTATGAATGGATGAATGCAGGGGTGGGAAGTATGAATGAAATAAAGCCGGGGTAAACATTTGAAATAGATCAAAGAACAAATTAGTCTATTAAAGTGGAGAACACTGTAGTGGTAGTTTACTGATCCTCAGACGTATTTACATCTGTTTTTTCTTTCTTGCTATCGGCACTGAGAACATAGATGGGATCACGGCTGATCAGTGCTATATAAAAAAGAGAGAGAAAAGAGCTGATTATCGATGTGACACCTTTGATTATAATTTCTTTAAAATAAAAAAAAACCTGCGGAGCACAAGGATATGAGACCTGTGTAGTTATTTTGCCTCATGATAATATTAACTGAAGATGCTGTTGGGCTTCACACCAGATTCAATTTTTAATGAATATAGAAAGAAATCAGGTTAAATGTTTGCAGTAAGTGGGTTATTAGTGGGGGGTTTCAATCAGTGGAAACAGGATGTATTTAAACATTGTGTTACAAAAATAGTATTTAGGATTCTTTTGAAATCAATTAGTCAGCATTGTTTTATTTAGCAATTTTTTTATTCAATATTTTATAACCACTCCCTCTTATATAACATCTGACATCATATCTTTAGTATCAAATATTAACATACGGCTGATGCAGATAACATATATTTTCATATAACAATTTGACTTAACAAAAATACAACAAAAAACAAAAAAGAGTAACTGGACACACACAACCCATTTCATTGCAGTGCACAATGCAATGTGATATACTGCATACATAACTGCAACATTTCCCCATAAAACATTGATACATATAGTACATACAAAAAATACCTTAAAAAACATACATACATTTCTTACACGCTATGCATTCATTGGGCTTCATTCGTCCTCTATCTGTATAAAGCATTGGTTGCCACTTACTGTTCGCTCTGAGAAAATAATGTCCAGAAATAATTCAAAACTTGGTTTGCTCCATTGTATACAAAGTTAAGGCTCTACAGTCAGGACATTTGCATGTGCCTAGAATCATACAAACAGGGAGATTCTAGTTTGAATATTCAAATTGTTGGCCTCATGATAACATTGAGAAAAGGTCAAAGTCAAACACATGGAATAGGTCGAACCATACCCTTAATCCCTGGATACAAATGAGTGTTTGTGACCATGCTGGGTTTGTATTAAGTAGTTAAGTACCTCCTCAAAACTACATTTATTCTTGCTTTCCAGCTCATGTGATGACCCCAGTCGCTGCAGCAGGTCAAGGCACTTACACTTTTCTTTTTTTGTAGTCCTTGCATACAGAAAATCATTATCTGACTTAACTTGGAGAAAACTGAATAATTTTGTGACATGAATACAAACTACTAACACAAAACTTTTCCAAAGCACTAAACTGTCTGGAGCAGCATTTTCAGGGCTTGTATTGCTTAACTGAATTCTTACTGTTGCAATGCTCACACTAGTTACATGGTTCATGGAGTTGGAGGCACTGAAATAAATTACATCATAATGCAGTGGTAGTGATGGTTCCCAGTTTATTTAGGGAAAATTCTGGAGGTGTGAAGAGAAGCACTGTTGATGCACTGCTGAGGAAAGCTTAGCGAAGAGAAACATGAGAGTTTTATAGCAGGTTACAGAAGCTCTATCTCCCACTGTTGGCTCGGCCTCTCGTCGCTCTCCGGCATAATCACCACATGGTCCCTGTCGTAAGTTTTTCCACCTGGAAAAAAAAAAAGACAAAAAAAAGACAAATAATCGTGTAATCAAGTAATCATGGTAATGCTGTAATAATCATCTAGAAAAAGCAAAAACTGCCTTTTTAGTGGCACACAGTGTTGGAATTTACTCAAGTACTGTTTCTTTGACAGCTATAGTTTCTAGTTACTTTGCAGTATTTTTACATTGCGGTATTGTTTTTACTTATGTAAAGAATCCGAATACTTCTTCCACCACTGCTCACACATTTGTTTATTAAAGTAGAGGGAATAGCAGGCAATTTAAATGTTTACTTTGAAGAGGGAACTGAAATTACTCTTACAACTTTGCATTCATTTTTTAGCATATTCAGGGAAGCGTGCAGTCAAATTAATGTGTATACACAATCGGCCAATGCTCATGTTTTCTTCTCATACCTTTGACATCCAGGACCATGCCAGGGAAAGTAAGGCTGGTGATGAGGCCTCTCATCTGGGCTGTCCAGGTCTGGATAGGCTGGCGGGTCTCTGTCCACAAAACCGCCTTGGCCCCAGGCTCTACGTTGCCCATCACCTGAAGGCTCATGGTTGAGGACAACTAAAACGCATACAGTACATGATTAGACCAGCTCTGTGTTAACATGGTCAGATGACTTGAGAATTTCAGCTCAGGGTTTGATATGCAAGATGCTGCCAACATTATAACCTTTTTAATCATGCATTACCTTGCTCTTGATGAAACCGTCCTGATAGAACCAGATGTCACTCATGGGCTCCACTTCTGGTGTGACCACCACTCGTCCTGATTTCATCTCCTCCACGCCGCCTTGGATTGACATGAAGTGACCTCTCTCTTTGTTCTTGATGCGGAAAAAGTGGCGCTTCTGTGGGAGGCAAATCACCAAAAATGATTGTGGTCACATAGTCACAGATCAGTGAATCCTTGGCTATTCTACTGTATATCAAGGTTGTAAGAAGACCCTACACAGCTAAATCGTGCTTTTTCATGCTTTTAAATATCAAAGGAATAACACATAAGATTGGTTTTAATCATTTCCACCCCTTTAAGGAGCAGGTATTATGGGAAACAAGCTTTGTCTAGTCATGGTGTCAATTTCGATGTTAGAGATGTAAATTAAGTGCTGTAAAAGCATGAAACTGATACTTCTTCACTGTTTTACCAGCACTTCAATGTGGTGAAATAACTATTTTTTTTTGCCACTGCCTACAAGCCATTCAACACTGGCACTTGGTTAAATGGTTAAATGTTACAATTTGAGATCATCACATTTAATAATAAAAATGTCTTATTCGTGGTCTAAATTAGGTTTTTCTACTGCTAGATATGGCCTTTGTGTTTGGTTAACCAGCCACTAATTCTGTCAAGGGAAGGTTCGGGACAAGTGTTAGCCAGTCAATCACAGTAGTTGAAGCTCATGCCCTTTATTTATTTATTCTTTACACAAAAGAAGGGAAAATCCTACCATTTAAATAAATGATCTACAACTTCCGTTAAAACCTTATATCGGTCCAAAGTGACAAAAAAAATCTTTAACTCTTTAGAGACCTTGTGATGGTTAGGATGTGAATTTTGCATTTTTAAATGTGTACTTTATGGCCATGTTGTTAAAAAGAGGCTGTAAACATCACTTGCTGACAAACCTGTCTGACTGGGAACAATGAGCCAATTGTCTGTAGTGAGCTAAACTTCGGCCAGTTGGTGATCTCGATTGGTTCCAGTAGGAATTGGCGCCCCCTGTAGTTGCTGTGTTCACATATCACCCAACTGCAAAGGATGAGACACAAAATTAGGTTAATTAATAGGCTAATTAAAGATTTTTTTAATATCACATGGCATACACAGGGACCCAAAACAAGCATTTTGGTATTGGTATTCCATTCTAACATCTGACTATTAAGGCGTTTTAACAGACAACATTGAATTCATTATCAACAAGCGTCCAATATATGTGGTTTATTTTAATAACCTTGATGTCATAAAAAGACATGCGTCAATGCAAATAAACTCGTTCAAATGCAAACACACAACCTGTACATGGCCAAACAATCTCTCCAAACACACGCACACACACAGAGAGAGACAAACACTCACCAGCCGCTGTTTACTCTGACGGAGAGAATGTGGTTGTTGAAGCCCTCTTCCACCATGCTATGGATCTCTGTGTCTGTTGTGATCTCTCTGCCCTCCAGACACTCGAGGCCAAACAGAGAGATGGAAGGAACTGAGAATGTCTAGGCAGGGAGAGACAGAGGATCAGAGCAAGACAGAGGAAAGAATACAGAGATTTTTATTTTTTATTTTTATAGGAGTGCTTTCTTACCATTGGCACAGTCTTGAGCGAACGGATGGTGCAGCCGGGCGCACATCCCATACTAGTTAAATTGGGATATTCTCCTTCAGATAAGACATATAAGTTCCCAGAGTACTGTTTGTCCTCATAGAGCGTCCAGCTGGAACACAGAGAAATAAATTATGTTTTTTTATTGATTCGTTATCAGTCATAATTCATTAGCTTTTTAATCCTCCCCAATTTCATAACTTGCATTTGTAGCCTTTTTACACGATTCTTTAATTTCTTTCTATTTCACTGACTTTTTTCTTTTCTTCATGGATAATTGTAATGCTTAATTACTCACCTTCCCCCTGACACTCGGCAGGACTTGGTCTGTAATTTTTCTGGCACCGCTTCCTGGTTACGGTCAAAGACGTGACACTCACCCTGGAAGTCTGGCTCAGAGTAGAGTATTACCTGACAGACAGAGATAGATAGAGGAAAGCAGAGTGAGATATTAGATTAACACATGTATAGCCTGAAGCCGTTTATTCTTTTAATCTTTATTTTTCTTGTAGTCTGCACTGATTGCAAAAGTGCTGCTACTGCAGTGTTGCTCTGCCCCTATGAAGGAATTATTTATCTTATATTCTATTTCAATATATTTAATTTTTAACTATATTTAATTTTTCACTTGCAACATTTAAATAAAAAAGTTTAAGTTGAGGACGAATGACAACTGATAAATGCTGAGGTGTCCTGGCTAAGGGGATTTTTCAGTTGGAAAAGGTACATCGACCGTGGTGCTCTGAAGCTTATCAGTTTCCTGGAAAAACTGGAGAATTTCCCTGCATGGAGCGAAGTGCAGATAGGAGGACATGAACCAGCTGGTGCCAAAACATTTTTGCACTGTGTGCTGTGACAGACACCAGGCAGGGAAAAAGATATAGTTTATAAGTTACATAACTACATCTGCAGCCCCTTGGGCATTAAAGATGTGTGTGAATCTGTTTTAAAAACCCTGCCCACTGTATTCTTCTCTCTAATCTGAAAAGTCTCCAAAAGTCAAGTCATGCCCTCTCTGAGCTGAGTAGAAAGCCCAAAACACACCAAATATCCTATCTAAGTGACGTAAAACTGCAGATAATACACACAATATTGTATGGACGAAATGTTTCATAGACTAATGACTTGACTGAGGTGCATTAAACAACATAAAACTGAGAAAGACAAAACAATATAGTCACCTCATTCCTGATCCTTGAGCTTTCACTTGGAGCCTAAAACAATTACAAAAATGTGAGTAACATTATAACACTCATCAAATACACTCATCAAAATCTTGCTGATAAAGTTTCACATTGGTCCTCACCAGTAAGATGGGCTGCACTGAGCAGATGCGAGTGTCCTGAGAACCCCAGTCAGCACAGTTATTGTAGAAACCTTTCTCTAAGATGTACTGGTTCCCAGAGAAGTCTACATGGGAGTAGGCTATCCACCTGGAAGGAAAACAAATAGTTAACCGATTACTGTATTACAGTAACACTTCAATTCGTGATGTCACACAACGGTGGTAAATATAGTATTCGTCAACTTACGCCCCACTGAGTACGTGGATGGAGCGCGTGGAGGTTTTGTACTCAAACAGTTCAACGTCGGGAATGGCCTCGGTCACCTCGAAGGTGTTCTCTTCCTGCATGCCATCCTCTTCTTCTGGCTGTTCAAACATCACCATCAAGGGGTCTGTCAGGTCCTGCAGAAGAGCAAGAAAAGGGGTTAACTTACATAAATTACACTAAAGCCTGCTCTGGATGAAAAACAAAGGGTAGTTTGGTGACATCTAATTTTATAGCTGTAATTTAAACACAACAGGAGGGAGAAATAAATCTGTGATTTTCTCTAGTTACGGTGTTAAAATTCTGGCTGAAATAAGGTTCTGTTTCAGAAAAATGTCTTGTTTGAATGTTAGAATGTAAGCATAGTGAAAACTAGGAAAAAGTACTTGCCAATTTAAACCATCACTGTATAAATATTTTGTCATTGCATACTGCATGTACCAAAACTTATACATAAATCAGGTGCCTTTTTGCAGAATTTTGTTCAAGTAATTTATGTTGCAAGCCATTCCTGTTATTTGTAAACCAAACCACGTTAACATGGTCTTGAGCTAATAAATCTGAATCTAAATTATAACTCTGCTGTCCTGAGTTGCTGTTTAATGCAATTCATCTTGTGGCACTCAGTATCAGGACTGCAAAGTCACTTTTTAGATAAGACTTTAATGACGTATGAGATAAAATTAGGTCATTACAGAAGTAAAAACAAAAGTAAAAGGATTCAAACAGTACAGTACATACGCACGGGGGGGGCATAAAATATTAGTAAGACAGACAGATTAAGCACAGTTTGGTGCCAAAGCATGCAGGCAAAACGTATGCAATATGAAGAGTCCCTTTGTTTTTTGCTTGCATTTTTGTTTTGGCTTACATGTCCATGGATTCCTAGAGTCAACCGATTGTTTCATTTACTGGAAGTCTAACTGAAAACTACTGCTGTTGACTATTTCATCTGCAGTTTCCACACAGTGGGAGCCGCACCTTCCCTTTTTGCTTGGATTAAGGATTTAGAAACATTTGATTCATTACTTATTAACAAATACTAGCTGCAGTGATATATTCCTTGCAACTTACTGCTCGTATCACCCTAACAGAGCGCAGCTCAGAATCAAAGCCTCCCCACACCCTCCAGTCATGGTACTCTCCCTCCTCCAGCATGTACTGGTGGCCTCGGAAGCCCTCCTTCTCGTAGCCCACCCAGCTGCAGCAACAGAGAGAAGCACAGGGTTAAAAAAAAAAAAGCATGCATATCTCATCACACTCCCAATTATTTTGGGCCGGGGAGCTGTTTGATACTGGCTTTCTGCCTCACGTATTACGCCCCACCTGAATTGTGCGGCACAACTACTTAACCAAACTCATTCATGATCACTCTTTTCAAGGTTCAGTGAATACAAACATTGCAAAGCAGCACTCACATTCCTCCCAGTACTTTAAGGGAGCTGACATTGTACATAAAGGCCGTCTGCTGCCTGTCTGTTCTGGTCATGAAGTCTCTCATGTTGGCGGTTATGGTCCTCGATTTCCCAGTGAAGTACGGCTTGTCATAGATCACCATCTGGAGACCAAGAGTGTGATTTACAATCAGAACACACTGCTAACTTTTTCAGCGTCAGCCATAACTGCTGTCGGATAAGCAGTTCCACAGTCTCAGTAAAAGTGGAGGCATTACTTTGATATAGCTATAATTTATTAGCAGCAATAGCACTTTCTTACCTTTGGTTCACTTAGTTTTTCCACTCTTGGTTCACCCTGTGATAAAATAAATAAATAAATGTACTTACTGCAAACAATTAGGGGGTATACTTTTATACAGAATTAGCAAAACACAGACAGGGTTCGTACAAAGTCTTGAAAGATTGGAAAATGCTTAATTTTAACCGTTATGTTTTCAAGGTTAGGAATATGCTTGAATTCAAATATACTCCTTGAAAAATGCTTGATTTTCAACATAATCTAGTGTTTCATCATCTACACAATCACTCATGTAAACCAAAAATCTTTTAATATTTGAAATGAAACGATCCCATCGTCATAATTGTTTGTTGTCTTCTGGCATTTATAGTTTATAGTTATAGTTTATAGTTTAAATTTTTGGTTTAGGTACCTTGAAATGCTTGAAAAGTGCTCGAATTCTCTTAAAAACTCTTAAAAAGCTGTACGAACCCTGAACAGAGCTTGTAAATACTTCAGTGCCACTTACTACTTTGAGTGGATGTAGTGATGCCACATAGGGCTGTTCCACTCCCCAGGCTGCAGGATTGGGGTAACCCCCCACCTCCAGGACACGTGGTACACCCTGGAAGAAGGGCTGTGCGTACACAAGCCATCTGAGCAGTGGAAAAAAAATCATACGAGTGAAAACAACAAAAGCAACATAAATCTGATTTGCTAAACAATCTGTTCTTTAAAGCAGATGAAATAAAGCACTAATGACAAATTATTAATGTCAGAAAAAAAAAATCCCTTTTTACAATGTAATTTCAATACTACCATTCACTTTTTCACAAGTCTTAATTCATAACTCACAGCCCAGCGTTAATGATGATAGAGTTAGCCTTGATGGGGAAGCCAAAAATCCTGGCATCTTCAGATGTATCTCTGAAGATGACCTTCTTCCCCTCTGCGTTCTCTTCTGGGAAAAGACTGATTTCTGGGACGCTGTAGTCCTGAGGGAGGACAGAGAGCATCCGTTAACGTCATGTCATGGAGGAAATAACAGGTTGTAATGCTGCAGCCCTGAGGGGACTGAGAAAACGCATGCAGTAGCTGCCTCAGTGGTAACTATATACTGAGTTATAGACACAAAACATAATCCAAATGTGAACAAAAGGATCGTCTCACCACTGAAACTCAAAAGACTGCAACTAAATCTGAGTTGTTAATGTTTTCTGATGCTGTTTAAAGTTTGTTTTATAGCCCAACCAAGACTAGATTTTTAAGGCAGATACTGATATTCAAGAGTTGATAAAATATGATGATGAAATGAACATCGGGCAAAATTATTATTATTATTTCTTTTACATAAACACAACATAAAAAAACATTTATTTTTTTAAGGATTTTTTTAAGATATGTACTGAGCAGGATATTTTACAAATAAAAACTATATGATTGTGTCACCATTTCTTTCTTTTTTTAATAACCAAATTTCATTTACAAATGATGACACAGTATTACAGATTCATGTTCTTCTTTTTTTAGACAGTGTCACCATTTCAACCCTAACCTCAAATATGTAAATATAGCTCATGATTTACGATATATCCACAATGAGCTAATATCCGAGGGAGGCCAATATATTGCCCCCGGCTGATTTATTGGTCTGGATCTAGTTTGTTTACATGAGTAGTGAAACACAACAGTAACAAAAGTCTATATATTTAATTATGACCACCAAAAACACAACAGTGCTTATTTTTCACCTTAATCTCACTCAAAATGTTCTCAAAAACTTCCCTAATTGAGCTCTTAAGAGATCTGAACACAATTGCATTATGCATTCATACTGCATCGAATAAATACACCAAAACTGTCAAATTAATAATAATAATAATAATAATAATAATAATAATAATACATTTTATTTATCAAGCACTTTTACAAGTGCTCAAAGACTCAAATTCTGTAAAAAGCTTTGTTTTTGTTGCAGCATTGAAAAGTTGTGGGACTATAAAAACCGTGCAGTAGTAGCTACAGCAGCTAAGCAGCTACTTTAGTTTAACTTGGGCATTTTGACTTTATTCAATCGATCACTCCCCAAAAACATTTGACATTTCATACACTTCTGCCTGTCAGAGCAACAGGTGCTCGCTCCTACTTTTGACACTAGATGGTGCTACAGAGTTAAAGAGTACAGTCGCTGTATTATTCAGCCTTGTAGCATCAGATAACAATGTTAAGGAGATAATACTTAAAATGGATTTCCACTGTACTTTATTGCAGCTGATCATATCAGGATTTGAATGAAGACTGCGTGTCAACTATTTCTGACAACAGCCAAAACTTGTCTTACCCTGACAGCTCTTCGAACTGATCCGATGATGAATCTCCTGGATGGCTTGGTCTCTGCCTGCACATCACTTGTTTCTCCATTCTGCTCTCCACTCTGCTCTTCGCCCTCCTTCTGTCCGTTCTGCAGCTGCTCCTCTTGAGGGTTGAAAGGGTAGGTGAGCTCTATGTCTCCCTCGTCTAGAGCGATCTTCTCCCCCTTGAAGTTAGGTTTCTCATACAGCACCCATCTATAGGGGGGAATAAAAGGGTAATGAAAGGGCACAAAGTTACAACCTCTAATGTATGATCTGGGATGAAGTTCTTCTGTGTGTTTGTATAAAACTCATCGACCCTGTTGATGCATTGTGAATATTTTGTTCTGTATCACATCTGCATCATTATTCTGAAATCTATCAAAACACTGTTCACACACACTGTTCACTCATTATTCCTCTCACTGATGCCCCCGTTTGATCTGTTATTTCGCACAGTTGCTGTGCTACTAAATCAAGACTTTTAGAAGATAGGAGAGGTTTATATTATGTAATATGCAGTAAATATATACAGGCAGTTTATCAATGTCTCACTTATTTGTAATTTTTGAAAAAAGAAACAACACGTTCTCCCTCTTACAGATGAAAAGTTGAATTAATAAGCAATAAAACACACATGTGACCCATTCAATACACCGTAGCTTATGGTGGCTAATGTTAGCTAATGTTACCAGACGTTAGATAAATATTGCTGTGTAACTGATATTACTAAGTGAGTTCACTGACTGACTTGTGCTACTGTTACAATAGGTTTTAGCATTTAGCAGTATCCCGTAATTGTCACTTGGCCAGTGGTCGCTGTTCAGCAAAACTTAGTCTCCTTCTGAATGAAACCATCTAAGACGTTTAAAGGGGAAGTCACTCTTTGGTGTAAATGCTAACTGCTCACAGACATCTGAAACATGACAAGGGGCCCCAACTAGACACAGTCTTTTTTTGTAAAAGGGTTGGGAACCCCTGGTTTAATCTTCAACACTGCATTCAATTTCATAAGCTTATCCAATGGGTTGCATGTATAATGGTAATCTGAAAAGTAGCCAGTAACTAAAGCTGTCAATTAAATGTAGTGGAATAAAAAATGGAAGCAGAAAGTAGCATAAAATGGAAACACTAGAATTCAAGCACCTTTAAATTGTACTGAAGCAAAGTGCTGCTTGATCAACGTAAATCTCTTAATAAAAGAAACTAGATCTTTAAGTTTAGGTCTGAGTTAATGGGATACAAACTCCACTTACTTAAAACTCTTCCATTACAGCATTAGCTGTGGTTTGGGCAGTGGTGCAGTGCAGTGTGTGGAGTGTGAGTTGACGGTATAATTATGTCTTTGCAGGAAGCCAAGCAAGCGTTGGCCTGGTGTTGGTAGTGCAGGTCAGAGCAGTACCATCGCTGTTACTGCAGGTTCACACTGTTGGCTGTGTTTGATGAAACATTCCACATCTGAGGCAAGTGTGTGTTTAAGCTTGTGTGTGGGTGTGTTAACTATTGAAGGCATGTGCATGTCCACAGCGCATCAATAGCTGTTTTGTTTTGACGCCATGCATCCGGAGATTGGGAATTTATTTTGAAAAAAGTGTTTGATTACACACCTTAGATTTCAAGAAAAACAAGATGTGAAGGTGTCATCATATCTACTTTTATCATTTGCCTCAGGTTTCATGGAGTGCCAGATGTGTGGTGCGGCATGAGGAAAAGACGCATATTTATTATTAGTGAGAGTTACAGTCTAGCAAGACCGGATAGGCAAAAACAATCTGCTGAAAGTGACAAACAAAGAAAAACATTTTGAAGTTTGATCCTGGTTGCATATATTAGATTTCTCTTTCATCAAGACAGTGCTATTTGTGAGTAATTTCTGTTTGACCTCCACATCTGTAGTCACTTTGGAATCAGTTTTAGTTGTAGATCACGTTTGAAACACGCTTTTTTAGATCTACTGTTAAGCTAAAATCAATTCTAGACAACAGCTGTGTATCCAATATTACATACCAATTCTAAATATGTAATGTGTTCACACTAGAAAAGTGACAAAATAAAGTATACTCAAAACACTCAGTATGCATACTAAAAAATATATATATTTTTGAGTGTGATATTAATGTTCACCATTCTCCCACAATGCAATGTACAAAGGAAATGGAGGAGTTAAAACTGGTGGTGAAACAGCTCCAGCTTAAAAAAAAATTATATTAAAGGGAGACTATGTAACTTTTGAAATTGTCACTTGGCTGGGCTCGCAATGGTCTTGTTTTTTTGTATACTAACGGCATAAACAGTGTACTATGACAAGTAGTGTATAGTGCATACATACTGCATGCAATTAGTATGTAGTATTGAATTGGAACACAGCTAAAGGCTGCATACCTGGTTGTTTTTAATGTGCGTACAGCTCAATCACTCACCCTCCTCTGACGACCCTGATGGAGATAGTCTCCTGCAGCTCCCAGGGCGTAGCATCGATGACATCACTGCGTATCTCGATCCTCTGGCCGCACATCCCTGGCTGGTCAAAGATATACATCTAGAGAAAACGTGGGAGAACAGATAATAATGGGGATTCACTTTTTTGCTCATTGCAGCAGGGCAGACGTTTGCCAACACAGGTGAGAAGTCGGGGCTGTGTGGCTGAAGGGCGTTTCCCTGCTCACCGTGCAGCTCTGCAGCCTCAATAAGACATTTTTTAAAGTTCGTTAAGCAGAATGATAATCAGATCTAAAGCTTTGCAAAGGGAGACATTTATCAAATAAAATATGGTGATGAGAAAGTCATTTTTATTATATTAGAAGCCATTTAACTTGGACAGTGAGAATGATACAATGGCAGACCAGATAAAATGACAGTAATGACAAAAGATTACTGCAGGCAAGAGCTCAACCTGTGCTGCTGAAGAATCCTTTATATGGTTATGGGAAATTAAAGAATGGAACCAATATCATCCAATGGTATTATCTCCAGTTTCACATCCAGGCATGAATCTTAAATTTCATGCTAATCCCCTAAAGACATCTGATGCAAGAAAGTAATAGTACGGTAGTAGAGTTGCACAGTAGTCCTGAATATTTATTATTAACATGAAAAAGCAGAGGAAAAGAAAAGTTCTCTTTGTTTCTTAAGGCTGAATTTGACTACAGAAGCTTCTTAAAAAAAAACCCCATCTTCAGCACTGACATGTTTCGTCCATGGAAGAGTACCCAAAAGCTGAACCTAAATGTCAGCTCCACCTCTAGCATTAAGGATCCCTCATGGACAATCTCAGTGAGAAAATGTACGCTCTTTAGCTGCATGCAGGAGCAGGCCTGACATTTAAAAGTGCGTGGCCTGGGATAGGCAAATGTATCAGGTATGCATCTTAACGGCGTCAATCACAGCCTGAAATTCCACAGAAGTCTTTGGTTATCTGATGAAGAACAAAGGGTTTAAGTAGACAGTCTGCTACTTCTACTGAATAAAAGGAAATAGCAGTTATGGGATAACACGTGTTAACTGAAAGAAAAACACAGGAGTGTGAAAGTCTTGTACCAATTACTTTTTCCCCCTCTAAGGTAAACCAGTTATGTGTTCTGTGAATTAACTGGTAACAGCATAATGCCACACCACATGAACAGCCCACACTGAGAGTCACAAGAAAGCTTTGCTAACTAACAGCTATCTTTGCACTTTGCTTCTATCAAACTACTCTACAATTGCATTTGTTATGTGCTGACGCAGTTTAAAAAGTAGTGACTAAAAATCGACACTAATATTCTAGTGTATATTGTTTTGCAGAAGAATAATCTTACATTATGTTTTATTGTTATTTGTAGAAAACAAGAAATAAAGACTGATTGAACATCCATCTCCATTTTCTCTTGGAATTGAATGCTGCAAAAACAGTGCATGTAATTATGCCTGAAGAATCTGTAATAAGAAATGTATTTTAACTTTAAACAAGAGTCTATAGCCACGCTAGCGGTGCACTTTGGAACAGGGGTGCTTTGAGCTACATGCTAACGTCAGCATGCTAACCTGCTCACAGTGACAATGCTATCATGCTGATGTTTTAGCAGGTATAATGTTTACCATAATCACCATTTTTAGTTTAGAGTGTCAGCATGCTGGCATTTACCAATTAGCATTAAACACAAAAAAACACCTGAGGCTCAGTTCTGCAAGTATTTAATCATAAACCAAATTAAAACTTTGACCTAATGATGGTCTTAGATGAAAAGTCAGTGGATCATTAAAGTCATTAGGATTCACCTTCTGAGGATCATGGAGATCTGTATCAAATTTGATGGCAATCTGGACCAGTGTGATGGACCGGCTGAGTGACAAACCAACCAACATTGCCATACCACTAACATGGCTAAAAATGCATTTTAGAGAACACCAGAAGTGCCTGAGAAAACTAACCTGGGTAAAAGCATAAACACTTCGTACTCTCTGTTGTGTCCTTTCTGTTCTCCGGACCATCAAATGAGCTCTGTCTGCGCCACTTATCAGCACGAGAAAAAGAGGCGATTGTTTATCTAGGCCGTGTTACAGCAAATTCCACAGAAACACAGCCTTCACAGTGGTGATATCACTTCCTGGTCCCAGCTTGAAACAAAATCAGTGAAAGCCGCTGTCAGCTTTGAACGTGAGCTTGAACTTGAACTCAGCTGCACGTGGTGGAAGTGTACGCAAGAGTGTATTTTGTGTAGAGACTCACCTTTCCAGGGCGAGGATTGAGCTTCCCATGTTCCTTCTCTTTAGTGAGCTATGGACAAAGAAAATATATATATATTTTAGCAGTGCATTTTCTTTTGTTTTTTCTTACATCCTGAAGCAATTCATTAATATGATAAAAGGCCAAGATAAAAGCCAAAATAAAAGTACAATGCTGAATACAAATTAAAATCATATAAATAATATTAGAGGGATACTGTCATTAATATTGTCTATACATGTGAAAAAACAGAATGTACTTCTGCACCAATTGATCCCCATTATCAATTTTAAGGTTAGACCCCAGCCTAACGTGAATTTACACATGCAGACAATCCTAACATTGTTGATTGTTTACACTGTTTATGTCAGCCTGTTCAGCAGGCTCTGGGGGCGTCTGGGAGGAGAAGCGAGGAAAGAGGACATCCTTCATGACAGAACAAGCACCTCTTTGACAGATGGGAATGCATTCTTTCCTTGTACCTTTTGAACCTGATCCTTTCTAGTATTACCCCAACTGATAACTACGGTATGACCTCACCTGAGTATCCCGCTGGAATTTTAGGATGTTTACTTGTGCAACTTGGAATGTGTTGGCGGGTTAGCACTGTGCAATTTTGCAGACAGATTTACCAGAGAGGTTGGGTGTGTGTTTGTGTGTGTGTGTTTGGTCTCAGGTATCACTTGGCCTCTACTCTCTGGACGCTCAGTAGGAAACAGGTTATCATCTGGATCATGTTACCAACCAAAGAGGGCCAAGTTACCCACCAAAGAGGGGCTACTACAGAAGCTTTTGTATTTTAGTTCAGCAGGCCTCATTACTCCATCCCTGCCCTAATTTAATTTTGAAAAATGATTAATTAGATATGTTACAACAGCCAATCTCAGCCAAATTTAACTAACCTTATAGGATACAATGGCATTTGTATTTTTCTAGACTGCAACAGAACACCTTTTTACATGTTCAGTGAAAGCAAGCTGAGAGGCTGAATGGCCGTCTGGTGCCTTTTCAGCACTGACCTAGTAAATAAAAGAGTGACTCATTACTGTTCACAGACATACCACACAACAAGAACACCAGAAAAAAAACTCTTTCCCACCATAGAGTCAAATAAAAAAGCCGTTGACCTTCCTCCAATCTGTCAATTTCCTGCAACTGTTTTTGCATTTTGAGTCAAGAACCTGTAACATTTAGTAGACGTAAGCCTCTTTTTTCACATAAAAAAAAAAATATTGGCTCCACTTGTATGGTGCTTGTCTTGACAGAAGAAATAAGTGTTTCAACAAAGCAAAGAGCCTTTGCCAACAAAGAATATATAATGTATGAATAATATAATATATATGAAGTCATTTATCCTACAGGCAACTTCTCAATTTTTAGAGACTCTTTTCTTATGTATTGTATTTCTGCACTTGGGAGTATTCATACTGTTGTATTCATACAGTGTTATTGTTATGCGATGTGTGCATATGTTTTAATGAGCTGCCAAATGGGCAAAAGCCAATTTTTCACCTTGGTTGACAGTAAAGTTGTATTCTATTCTATACTAAATTTATACTTAATCTATTTGTGTTGGCAATCCAGCTACTGCAAATCTACACGGCATGCCTAATGCAACTAATGCCCGTAAATTGTCCCCATGTAGCAAAATCACACGTATTGCTTCTAATTCTGATTGACTTGTCTTTACGTCCAAACGCAACCATGGGTGAAGCTGTTTTCACGAACTAATGTTGTCATAGGACATGCTTTCTTATTGCATAATCAACAAAGACTTAAAGTCAACATTTACATTCCTCCAGCACGTCATAGTAACTTGTATAGTGTACTGTATGTTGATGCTTTTGGGCAGAAAAACCTGATCCAAACTGGTGCGTGACAAATGCCGAGACAATGGAGGAGTAATAACATGGTATCATAACCTGTCCGACTGCGACACTTGAGTCAGTCTCACAGGTTTTCCTTACAGGTAAGTCACAGGACATTGCTGCAATACGACTGTATTACCTTGAAATCATAGTTTCAGTCACATGAAGCAATAAATGCAAAAGAATAAATGAAAATGTAATCTCGGCCTAATATTTATGGAATATTATATCATTCTAAAAGGTGTACTTGAAAACAGGGGTTTGTATCTGTAACCGTAGTTTTGCAGACTTGTACATTTATGTTTGTATCTGTAAGCTTAGTTTTGCAGACTTGTACATTTTGTTTTCTGTCTGCAAACTCCGTTTTGCGAGTCTGCGCATTCAGACACAAGCTTGCAAACTCATTTTCACAGTTGCGACGGCAAAAGTAGAAGCTTACGGACTTTTTGACACATTTACTACGTGGTGTGTTTTGTAAACTCGCAAAAGAATCAGGTTATCCGCAAGGGAGGGAGGGCGGGACCTTCAGCTTCTGACCAATCAGTGTCTTTGGAATCGCTAAGCACAACGCAATTGGCTAGTCAACACTGTCAGTCAACCATCGTGCTCAGTCAACATAGAGCCGTGTAAAGAGATCCAACC
Source organism: Macquaria australasica (assembly GCA_005408345.1). Taxonomy (NCBI): domain Eukaryota; kingdom Metazoa; phylum Chordata; class Actinopteri; order Centrarchiformes; family Percichthyidae; genus Macquaria; species Macquaria australasica. Next base: position 333,652 of record SEMN01000133.1, on the reverse strand, counting down.
CCTGAACACAGTTATATTTTAAAGATTTATTCTCTGTAGCCCTTGATTTAAGCTACATTGACTTTTATTTTATGGAGTGAAAATAGTCTCAATATTATTTGTAAATGTGTATTCCATGATGCTAGCGCTAGCTTCTGGCTTTAACTTTCACATGCTACAGCTTGTTCAGGCACAGCTTTGCAATTTGAAAATTGGACTCTTTCAAATCACAATTTTGATATTAATGCCCCAGCCTAAAAAGTAGCATTTCCCTCAAAAAAATCCAATGCAGCATTGTCAAATGCTTTACCTGAAGAAAGTCTGTGTATGTTTTCTGCATGTGCTATACTTCCATCTTAACTTCACTATACAGATCAAAACAAGGTCAAACAACTGCATCATTCACGGGGAGTGATGCGCGTACTGCTGCCTTGATGCCCAATCGAAACATAAACTCCAATAGACACTTTCCCCCTTCTGTTCCCTTCTGTTCCCTTCCCTCCCAGCAGCCTGGGCACAAGATCTGCTCTCCCATAAAATTAGTTACTGCAGATGGAATGTGCAGTTTCAGCAAATCACATAATTAAAAAAAAAATTAAAAAAAAATAAAAATGCCCACGAGCATGTGTTGCATCTAGCAGATGAACAAAGCAAATTCAAACTCATAGAAAAGGAACAGATGCTCTCTTTGTCATCTCTCTCTCACCCTTCCACCTTCATATGTCTCCTTGTCAACTCCACTTCATCAAATATCAAGCAAACAACTGGAAATTTTGAGGATAAATACAAAAGGCGAGGTGTGGCCGTGTCTCTGCAGGAACAGACAGATAGCTGGAATGGGTGGGGAGCCCGGTGGAGACAGAAACAGAAAACAAACAGAGAGAAGCAGAAAGTGTTCTGCTGGGATTAAATGATTGAGATGTCTCACGCCCTCCAGCTGAGAAAGTGTCCCTGATGGTTTAAATGCATGATTGAGTTTGCAGCATGACTGATGTCCTGTATATCTCTGTTTGTCAAAGCATTAATAGATACCTTGACAAACAGAGATATTCATCAGTCCTGCAGCGTGTTCAAAAATCCCCTTAAAGTCATGTATTTGTGTTTATTTTTTAACCCTAACCCAAATTCCCTCTCTCCCCGGAGCACTTCATTTTTACATATAATAATCCATTTTTTTCTACTTCTTTTCTTTCAGTTGACATGAGCAAAGCAGGATAAAGCTGTAAAATACATCCCTGTTCACACCCATGTCATAAAAGGACACTAACACACTACTTCTACTGATGAAAGCAAGTTCATTGTCTGGGCCCCTTTGCACAAGACTGTAGCTTATATATATATTTTTAAATATAATTATATAGTATATATTTGTTTAGATCCAGCATGTGAAAGTGTCTACACATCCAGATCAAACAAGTTGCCTTGGTGGCCACCTGTCATCATCTGCCTCTGTAGAAGTAATTTTGTATTTGCGACACAAGTGTGATGACATTTCTTGCCTGAATTCTTTCCATACCTTCTTCTTGACCGAGAGGACAGTTTAAAACTCTAAAAAAGTCTGAAAACCTTGTTCTACTAGCAGCAGTATTTCTCCCCACGGCTCTATAGAGGTCCGAACCCATCATCTGAAGTTAGTATCAGTCTCAGTCAGTTATATGAGCTGCGGTCACGCTCTGTGCTTTGGCCTGGAAAAGGGAGCTGCTGGAGCCATACTTCTGAACATTGTGGAGGCAAACTAAGCATTGTTTGAACATGAACAAACATCCTGTGCAAACATTTCTATGAAAACTACACAAGACAGCTGGAGACTAGTGAATCGTTACATGTCTTGAATCCAGCTGAAACTCCATTTGTATTTCCTTGGACAGAAATAACAGCACTATTATGTGTTATGCATGGGGGGTGGGGGGGGGGATCAACAAATGATATATTGCAGAGAACAGCATCATTATGCAGAATGTAAGGATCTGGTTTCACTGCTTGACACAACACCTCAACTTTCCCTCAGGGGTCAGTTCCGTGGTTGCTGTGCTTCCTAACTGCTGGCATACCTGCACACAGTATGTAATGGTTAATGGTTGAGTGTGAAATCAACGTTTTGTGGTTTCCTCGCTGAGGTGTGAAAGAAGTAGAAGAAGAGCACCAGAATTGCGTAGACAAAAAGAGGACAGACAGGAAAGTGAGAGACAGGGTATAGGCACCTCATTAGGTGCCGCACACGTGTGAGAGTAGATGCTCTCTCTCTCTTGCCAATAAAAATCATTTTAAGACATGTCCTAATCAGTTAAGCCTTTGACATGCCCACATGAACGCTTGCGTGTAAGAACAAGTGCATACATACGCGAACACAAGGCTGGAAACACACCCTTTTGTGTGGTGATTCTGTGATGCTCAGTGGGAATAGCATGTACCTGACAGGTGGGTGTTAGGGGTTTGAATCCCACTGACTAAACTTTCATTTGTTTGCCAATGCGTGACTACTGAAGGACCATTCTGACACTACTGATGCACTGGGTCTTACTGGAACCATCTGCAGCGACTTCCGCTTTTAATGACTGTTGGTGCTCTGCAAATATTTGAATTAAAAAGCTCTATAAATGGCACATGTTACAGTATGGGAAGGTACATGGACACAAACAAAAGCCAAACAAAGAGGGACATTTCCTGTGCGCACAAGAAACCACATATGAAGTTATCTCTCTCACCTATTGTAAGCCGACCTGTTGTTTGTCTTTTTTACAACAGCAAAGAGGACAGATCTGAGAGTGAGGCTACAGACCTGCCTACATAATGAGTAAACACAGATATTGTACAAAGGAAGACATACCTGCAGAGGATTTTCTTTGTTGTTACCATAGATGTAGCTACCATTTCAAGCCTCACACAACCTTCCAATGAACACAAATGTGTCCACACTGTGCATATTGGACTTGTTAAACGAAGTGTGAAAAGAAGCTTCTTCTATTGCATTCTTCTACTTACCTTTGGCTTTGTAGTGCAGAAAAATTATTATTATTATTCATAACCTGTGTGCACATCTCTTCCCTGAACTGCGGCCTGCTACTACATGAAAAGGTTCTACAAGCTATTCACCAAAAGGTAAGATTCCTTAAAAATTCCAACATCCCCATTTTCCACAGCAACATCATGCTGTAGTGCTATGTATTTAAATGTCACCTAAGCAATAATAATAATAATAAAAATAATATTTAGTAAGACTAAATACACAATACTAGCAATACTCACATAAGCATCAGGGAAGGCTCTGTATTTTGATGCTAAATTCCTCTCAGGCTCAAGTTCGTGGCTCTGGAACTGAGACGCCCCATGCACGCTGTTGAAGAGTGAAGTCTGCTGGACCCCCATGGTGCCGTCACTACTGAAGTTCCTCTGCAGGATGGGACTGTCCAGTGCCCCAGTACCTACACCCATCCCCATCCCCTGTGACTGGCCAAACATGGATAGGGAGGAGTCTGTGGTGGTGAACGGCCTGTGGAAGTCTATGGAGCCAGTGGGGCTTAGGATGTGGGTGGGACTGTTGCTGGAGGGTGGCGAGCTGATGCTCAGCGGTGGAGGCCGACTCATACGAGTGTTAACGTCTTCAGTCCCGGTCAAGGAGCCTGACGAGGAGGATGAGGAGTTCAAGAGGAAGGAGAAGCGATCAAAGCGGGACCCCGCTGTGTTTGTTCCAGTGCCCACTTCACTAAGCTCCTTCTGTCCCACACTCATGCGATCGTTTGAAGGCCCTGCTTCAGGTAGCGAGCCGGTGCGGAAGAGCGAGCGATTGGAGTTTCTTTTTTCCAACATCTGATCTATGGATGCTGACCTGTAGCTTCCAAAGATGAGACTGTTGTCTAGGCGAGAGCCGGTGCTGGAAGATGGAAGTTCTCCGATTCCATTAAGCACTGGGGATAGTAAGTCCTCAGTCGAAGAGTCAGAGGATTTTCTCATTACGATACTGTTGGTAGTAGATGCTCTCAGGGGCATGTTCAGGCCTCTTGTTCCAGGCTGCTGCAGGTCCTGCAGGTGATTGAGCACATGCAGTAAGTATGGCAATAAGTTAAAGGATTGGTTCACCAAAGTTACAAAAAACAAAACAAAACAAAAAACCCCCACATATTCCTAGAAAAGTCATCTAGTCATGCAGATTGTTTTGGTTTTATTTGCCTAGGTTACAATCACAGTGAGTGGAATTTTTATTTGTGGGACTGACAGCTTTGGAAAAACTGCTTTAAAAATGTAATCAACAATCTTTTCAGAATCAGTAGACAGGTTTCCAAGTGCAGCGCTTTTTTTTTTGTGACCAACTTTTTTTAAAACTCATTTTCTCATTTTGTTTGGTGTAGCGCAAATTTCAACTGAATCTCCAGAAAATCTGCAAAAGAAAATGCAAATTAATGCGCATTTCCATCCACTACTGTTATGCGAATATTAGGAGATGGGCGCATCAAGATAAACAGTTGGTGGTGCTAATTCTCCAGTTGGGTGCGAATAAACCATTACAGAAGAAGAGGGGGCGATGTATGTAAAAGAGCGCCAGTCAAACCTCAAACAATGAAAAACCATGTTAAAAAACGTGATGGAAATATTATATTTATGTTTGCTTCATATATTAGTTTGAGGAACATTATAATCTCCTCGTCGTTCCACACACAATGTTTTTGTCTCTTCAGTGGACGTTAGGATTAATTAAGTCTGTTTCTATTGCACTTCTTTTTATCAATACACCAACTTTTCAACTTCAGCTAAGCGTAAAAACTTTTTTTGCGATATTTCAAATTTTTCTCTAACTTGTGACACTTCCACCTCTTTTTTTAAAAGCGCAAATTGAAAATGAACATAAAACAGGTGAATGGAAACGCACTTTCTGTCCCTTATTAATTAGGATAAACCACAGAGGGATGAGTGAAAATGTTTTTTTTAAATTTGTGTGAACTTTTAAAGAGCAAACAAACACAATCAGAAAAACCAGACTTAATCTAATAGACAATAATAAAATAATAATGTAAATAATATAGCTATGTCTTAAGCCTACGTGTACATTTTCCTGCTCCATGCAATAAGAAGAAATAAGAAAATAACATAAAATAACCGTTGTTTTGTGAAAACCATGCAACCCTAATTTATGTTGCATTTTTTTATAACCCTGGAAAATGTACATTTTGGAGGTATGAAGGTTTTCACTGAGCAAATATAATTTACTGAATTTGTGTCTGAATGTACTATACCTGCTGGCTCTGTTTCATCAGTTCCAGTGGTGAACGAGTGTCTCTGGTGGAGCTCCTCAGTCCCAGGTCAGGAGGGAGAGTGTAAAGCCCGTTGAGGGACTTGTCAGGTTTGCCTGTCGCCTCCATCTTTTTTGTGGGACTGGTGATGGAGGCAAACATGTCAGAGGTGACAGGGCTGGGAGCATCCTCGACAATTGGCGGCAGGAAGGAGACTGGGGCCGGAGGAGGCGCACGTAGGCCCATGCCCCTCGGCCTCAGGGAAGGTCCCATGCTCTTCAGAGTATCCACCAGGCTATCCATGTCAAACTGGTTGGGGGAGTCTATGTCGGGGGAGGCAGGGGGAGTGGAGGGGGGAGCTGTGGGGTCGGAGACCAGCTCCACGAGCGTGGCCTGGAACACTCCAGTAAAAAGGGATGAGTCGTCGTCCTCTTCTCTGAAACTGTCGATGTTGTTGTAGCTGGTTTCTTGTGGCGAGGAGAAGCCAGACACAGGGAGCTGCTGTGAGTCCCAGCGTGACTTTATCCTCTCTGACTCCTCCTCTCCCCCTCTCTGTCCCTCTCTTTCACCTGCAGGTGCAGCAGGCTCCTCCCGCCCCAATAAGCTTCTCATCCACTCATCTCTCCGCTCTCCCGCTGGCTCGCTCTCACGGCTCAGATAAACTTCGGTCCTGTCACTCAGCCTATTACCAAGGGTAATATGGTCCTCTGGAGAGGGGGAGGAGGGAAAGGCGTTGCCGAGGTGTTTGTATGCTGTAGCCTCGGGGAGAGCAGAGGAGGAGGAGAAAGAGAAGGTATGGGAGTAGGTGTCAGACATTCTGTAACTCAGAGAATCAGAAAAAGAAGAATCCTCTGTTTTGTGCGGTTTATACTGAGAAACCCCCTTGAATCTATTTTTCCATTTGAACTCTGAGTCGAGATCTGATCCATTGGATTCAGTCTCAGAGGTGCTTGTTCGGCTAAAGTCCACTGTATCCTGGCTCACCTCAGTGGTATCAGCCTCTTTGATCAGAGATACTTTACGGAAACGATATTTGGATTCATCCTCTTTAGAGGGACATAAATTCTTTACAGACAGTTTGGTGCTCAGGCTGCTGTAGCCTGAATTCATTTTGTCAACCAGTTCTTTGTCAGCTTTAGTCAGCTGATTTTCTGAAGCAAAGACTTCTGAAGCTGCTGTGGGCGTATTTGAAGCTGTCAGGGATCTGGATGAATACAGACAAAAAGAAAAACACAGAAAAGACAGTCTGATTTAATAATGGTAACTGGCTCACAGTGTAGCAAGTGCTGCAGTGCCTGCAGGGTGTGGTGGTCATGTAATGCCAACAATGCAAATTATACAAAGCAACTTTGAATATCTTGACCTGCATGCAATGTCAAATAAAGTTTACAAAGGCCTCCTAATTGCAAACAGCTGTTTGACTAATTTGTTATCTGAAATTCTGACATAATGGTTGAAAGAATTAAAAATGTCTTGTAGAAACTGGATGAGTTGAGAACAATATGTTGTAAAGAATATAAAGCAAAACACTGTCAGCTGACAATCTGAGGTTACTCAAGAGTCATAAAACAATAATAAAAACTTCATCATCACCATCAGTATTGTTTGCCAAACAAAATAAGCATTTAATTGAATGTCAAGAAGCTTTCACAAGTCAAGCAGCAGTTCTCCATCACTGAATCATTTGACCTTTAATAGAATACTGGAACTCGGTGAACTGTTTACTTGGCATAGCGAAAGGTTTTGTGCTGTTCTAACAGACTGTGTGGGTGACTACCAGTAGAAGGTGAAAAGCATACAAAGAATGCACACCGTGACTCACTGTCATCAAACTTGACATTAGACCCCAAAACTGTTTGGCACAGTAGGCGGAATCACTCCTTACTGTTTCATAAAGGGCAACACACATGAGTGTAATGCCTGGGGTGGATCATTAAAAAGGTCATGAGAATATAATTGCCTTAGTGAATTCGCTGCTACTTTACAAAAAGAAAAAAAAAAAAACTTAAAAAAAGGTCACAATTAGACATGGTATTTCTTTTTTCTCTTGCCAGATAGTTATTTGAATACAGTAACAGAAAAGAGGACAAATGTAATCAAAATTCTTTAAGCAAATTTGACAAAAATTAAGAAATAAATGTTTACTTCACATGAAAAATGTGCAGAAATATCTGCAGGTATTGAGGACTTTTTCCAAGTGACATTATATAACAATGCAAAGCATTGTTAAGTGCATGGGTGCAAACATTTTGAGTATCAGTGGCCCTGAACAGACTCGCCTCCACACACTGACCACACAGAATGAGTCACTCTCAAACTGCTGGTTCTGCAGATCCAGCTAAAAGGTAATGACTAGAGACGGTGTTTACGATAACATTGACGCAGTGGTTCATTTTCCCTTGTATGTCAAAGACTGGATCTACATAACAAACTGTGGCACTAAACCACAAACCAGAGCGTAGTTACTCTTTAATTTTAAGGTTAATGTTTTAGCCAAAAGGCAGCTACTCTTTGTTGCTGGACTCTCATCTAAAATAAAAATCTAGAAATCAAACTAGCAGATATCTTAATATCTTCTTGTCGACCATTCCCCCCCCCTCATTTTTCGATTACCCACAAAAGGTGTAGGCCACAGCCTCTGTATTGTTAATGCATTAAAAACAAAGTATCTTTTATTCAGCCCTGAGTAGTGTCTGCAGGTATTCTTTTCAGGGTGCATAGCCTGCAGGTTAACTCAGTGCGAAAGAAATTCTTCAAGTACTCCCTCATGAAGCTCTTTGCTATGAGCGCACAGTAATAACTGACAGTGACGAAAAGAAATGAAAACATCAACATTTTTATCAACTCAGAGCTTCTCTCATCTGGACTGTGGTGGCTAGACAGTAAGAGGACAATGTTTAGAGAGCCCCCCCCCACGCCCCATCCCCAGTGGAAATTAAGCCCTTGATCACCCAGGTGAATAGAAGCTCCTCCTGTGACATGCTGTGGACATTGCTGCTCTAACCGCAGAACCACACCTATCCATGAAGACAACTGTAAATTCTGGCAGCGATCCTAAACCCTCCTGTTCGACTTCACTGTAACATGCAAATTATTTCACACCTGACACAATGGGGCTCAGGGAGACAGGTAGGCAGACAGGTAGACAGATATATAGTAGGCAGTAGACACATACAGTACATTATTAGGTTACAGGTACATTCTGTGAACACACACACACAGACACAACTGTAAATCAAGACCCATGACTTTGCACACACATGTGCTAGAACATGTACAAGCCTCAACAAGGGACTCCGAGTCCATATCTACTAGTACACAGAGTGACGCTAAGTTTGTGGCATGTGAGCGTTGCACATAAAAAGGAAAACATCCCATGCAATTAAGTATGAGCACGGTATAATTTGTAGCTCTCTTTCTCGCCTGGTTATGCAGCTCTGAGAATCAAAGAACAACATCTGACTCCATGTATTTTTCTTAGTAAAGGTTTAACTCTTCTTAACAGCAAATACTCCTCTTTCAGTACTGATTAACATCCTAAAAATACTCTTCTGTTGACACCCCTGCCAAGGCATCTAGGTGTAAGAATGGCAGCTATGTGCATACCCAAAGGTTCAGCTGGATGCTTATGATCTATTACTCTTTTTATATATATATATATATATATATATATATATATATACATTGCTGCAAACTCAAAACAGTGCATTTGGGGTGGAACCTTTATAAATATTAATTTTGAAAGATTGCCAGTTAAGAGTTTGAGTTTGTGCAAATAGATGACCTCAAGCAAGCAGAACATGTGCAGGCTGCAGCTAACTCACATTAGAGGCCACAAGGCAAAATGTGATTTCTTCCCTGATTACAGGATGAAAAAAAACAAAAAACTTTTCAGATCTGGTTGAGTGTCTGTTTTGGAATTTGGAAATCTGTGAGTGGGAAAAGAATGCATGTGTAGTGTATCCTACTAGCATGTTTTTCCAGTTTAGCCTCCCTTCTCTCTACATATCTAAAGGGGATTAAAGAATGGTTTGCTGAGTGTACAGTACTGTGACTTGGGACTGTTTGGATTTCTGCAAGAGCTACCATCTGTCTGTCTGTCAAATGCCAGCAAGCACTGCAGCTTTACTGAGCTCAAGGAGGAGGGTTGAGGTATAATTTACACATCATCAATCACTGTGTTAAAGATTACCGCAACCATGAAAACATCACAACAACTCGGTCACCATTATTAACAAGTCCAGTTTAACTCCCTGTGTTTAATCTAATTAGTATGACTACTTGTTAAACATTGTCTTCATACCATGAAGCGTTAGTATTGAATGCCCTGTCTAGACAATCATATGGGTTGAACATTAAAGGGGAACTCGACTGATTTTACCGATCAAAGTCTGTTTACAGGTCTTGGGGGAGTACTGCTACATTTGTGAAATTAAAAAAAAAGGTGTGTAAAGCCTTTTGTGGCTCCAGAGGGAGCTGCGCGAAATCAAATGAACTGTCTCAAGTGTCACAATGTCACTTGAGTCAGCGTTGGTTTGGTCTGAAAACTATGAAAATGACGACAAAAAAAAAATAAAAAAATCTGGGGGTGTGGAGTTAGAGAGAAGTGAGTTTACCAGACCTCTGCAGCCCGTTCCTCATCTCTGCTTGACGCTAGCGGTTCAAAGCTACATTAGCAAAACACACTCAAATCTCAGACCGAACTGTCGACACTCGAGCTGCATTGTGCGTAATAAAGGCTCCAGGTTTTGTCAAGGAAGAAGAATGTGTGGAATAAAAAAGATCTCTGGTTCTGCTGCATTGATTTTGATCCATCCAACAATGTTACAGGAGTGCAATGCTAAATCAGTGTACTCTTTTAGAGATATAATACTGTAGATAGAGATGTACTTAGTCTTCTTCACAAAGGTCATGTAGAAGAACGAAAATCATGTTTACTAAAATGCTGCTGATAAAAAAATCTAATTATACAATAGATAAGAAAACTGACTCTGATGTGAGACAATCCAAACTGAAAGACTGGAATATTTCTGTTGGTCTGATTAGTAACAAATGGTGTAAAACAAAAATGGGGTTAGTGACCCAGACAGACTCTTGGCCTAAGACCTTGTTATGTGAAAGCCAGGTGTTAAGAGGTCAGATTTCCTGAAAATGACTTCTGTCAGGTCAAGGTGTGGTTTAAACTCCCTCCACATGTTCTGATGACAGTAGCTAATTTACAACAAAGGGAATTCTCCACAAGTTTGTCATTCCACTTGTGTCTCAATAAGTTGTCAGACAACAGCCTGTCAGTCCTGCATGACAGGAAAACAAAGGACGAAGCTCAGTGGCTTCTGACTAAAAATCTACAAGTGGCTCAACAAGCTTCAGGTCTAATCCTACCAGAAAAAAAAGTCCATACTTCTGTCTCTCTTTCAGATTTTGATAGAGGAAGAAAAAAAAAACACTGGAGGAGGATAGACATAAGAGTCTCTCAGATAACTGCAGGTTTTCATCGATTGTATGTTTGCTTGTAAGCATGTGAAGTGAGATGTGTGTGTTTTGAGATGTATGCCTTCCAATTTTTGTAAATTTTAATCAGAGTGAATGGATTTGTGACTTGAACTTGCTTGGTTGTTTTATCTCAGATTAATGTTTGCACATGTGTTCGTATTTAATGTGTTTTTTATTGTGATGTTTGGTTTGATGCAGCAATTCCCCTGAATCCAAGACAAGAATTTTCTGCTATGGCAGACATTAAAGTAACCTTAACTTGACCAAAGAGACTTGATTTTGTGTTTCAGACTTTCATTAATTCATTAGGAAAAAAAACAACAAAACAAGCCATAATGATGTAGCAGATGTTTCAACCATTTTACAGTGAAAAAAAGTAGATTTTAATGGCTGACAAAAATCTGCATTTTTTTACCAGTGGGCCCTTGGAGGTGGGTGGGATCCCCAGTCCAAATACATATTACTCCTCATGACCCTACACTGAATTTTTTTATTATGATTTATGTGTTTTTCTTTTGCCTCTCTACCAAATCAGCCTTTTTTTTAATAGCCATTGTTATTATATGTACAGTAGATGCACTATATTACATACTATACAATCTGAAGAACCTACACACTTTCCTTTTTTATATCCGTAATATAGCAATCTGCAAGCCAGTGTCCTCCACTCACAAGCAAAAGACATGTCTTTGCTGCCATCTTGTGGTTTTAAAAATGTAACAAAATATAATGCAGCAAAGTTGCCTGATCATCTGATACACTTGGAATAAATAAGAAAGTCATACTGGCACCAATCAGCAACATCTAAGTGATTTAAAGACTAAATGTGCCATTACTGTTACACAACCAGTTACGCACCACTTTAAATATTAGTACAAATTGGATATTTATGAATATTGCGATACTTGTATACTCGGTAGAATCCCCCTATGTTGTGAATACAGTGAGGCAGATTAAAGCTTTTCTTTGTGTTGTGCACTAAGTTAAGATCCTGCTGTGTTTACATAATGCAATGGTTAATCTGCACCCATCACTTCACGTGCCAAAGATTCCTAAGAAAATAAAACAGTCTTTCTTGGAAATCTTCTCCATCATCTCGCAGGAAATAAAGCAAGCCATGTCCTTTGCCTGCTACTGTTGACACTTTTGACACACACCTAAACAAAGCAGTAGGAAGAGTTGCATCAAAAAAAAAAAAAAAAAAAAAAAAAAAACCACATACCTAATGTGTTGCAATGCCGAAACATAAATGTGTTAATATGCAAATTAGCATTCTGGCATGAGATCCAGTACTGCAGGTGTCAGGACACGTGGTGGGACTAAATGACACAAACATTCTTAATTCGTCAACCTAAATGCTAGTGCAGGAGGAGGCTGGGGAGATGGAGGCAGGGAATCAGAGGTCAGAGGCACTGACCCACTAGAGGCTTGAAAGGTGGCTGTAAAACTTGGTTTCTTTCAGAAGCTGTGGTTGGCTTGAATTCATGTCATTAACAATACATTAATACAACAAAAAATATGAAAAACATCTCACTCCTGGAGCATTATCTATTTTCTTTGCTGGCTGTCTGTATGCAGCATGTTGCAAACACAGTGTCACCAAAATACAGCAAAGTGCACCAGCTGACCATCAGTGATAAGAGCTAAAATAATTCGACAGTAAATTATTCGGCAACAACTTTGATAATCAATTCATCATTTAAGTAAATTATTAAGCAAAAATGCCAAACATTTGCTGGTTCCAGCTTTTCAAATCTGAGGATTTGCTACTTTTCTCTGTTTTATATTATTGTAAAGTGACGGACAGAACAAGCAGCCTGAAGACATTACCTTGGGCTCAGGGAACTTGTGATGTGCATTCGTCACTATTTTCTGACATTTATAACCTAAACAGTTAATCGATTAATCGAAAAAAATAATTGATAGGAGTAAACAATACTTATCCTTAGTTGAAGCCCTAATTGTGAGAAGATGTTGAGTGTTTGGAGATGATCTGCATTTTGGACATTTCATGCCTTGGGAGGGATAAGTAAGGAATCATTTACCATCACTTTTTCCTTCAAGTTTTGTTTAAAAAAAAAAAGTAGTGTATTGAACGATGACCACTGTATTGTGTATTGCACCAGACTGTGAACTGACTGCATTGTTACTCCACCACAAATCAATACTGTACCCTTATTGTACCAAGTGATAGCTCAGGGTTGAACAAATAGAATGGATAAGCGAAATCAATCAATTAACTGTTAGGGTTCATTTATTTAGTCAATCCGAGTTAGGTCCCGAAGCTGAGGGTATGTGACAGTGATGCCGGGTTATATCACTTAATGTGGTGCATTAAAAAGGGTGTGTTCAAAACTACACAGGTATGTAGGCAGCTCTGTTGGTAAACAAGGCAGCTCATCCAGCGCTGACCTTTAGTTTAGCCATCACACATTTCAGGGGCTTATCATATGACCACACTGTAAGGTGAGAACTTTACGTTAACAAGAAATCAGTGCTAGTTTATGTGTCAAACAAACAAACCCCTTAGGCTGCAGGTTGTACATGCCAGCACAGCAGCGACAGTGCTGCAATTTCCTAAATGACAGCATTCACAAAATTTTCTAAATAACTCACTTTGTGCACTTCCTCTTAATGCTCCATAAACTTGAACCTGATCGACAGCAAACTATCAGTTACATACAGACTGTTTAAAGTACCTGTTCATTCACATACTTCAGTTGTGTTGAGCTTAAAATCCTGTATGCCTGCAGTGATAAGACTTTCCACTTACCCCTGAGTCAGGTCAGGTTGGGCTTCTGCCAGATGCTCGTGTCTCTCTGAGAGTGTGTCTGCAGCTCCGGTATCAGGACGGTGTGCGTCTGCGTCCGGGACTGACAGCTCGACTGCCACCTGTTCTTGCACCGTCCTGGTTCTGCCTGTGCTCTGAGTAATTGTATCCACCCACTCACTACTCTGCAGAGCCCTATTGTGTTCAGTCTCTGTGGCATCTGATTGCAGCTTAGCGCTGTGTGTCAAAGTGTCCGTGACAACCTCTACTCCACCAGAATTATCTGTGACTGCACTTGTTGTAGCGTTACTGTTGGCTTCTGTGCTTTCTTTGCGCGTTTCACCTCTCGTGGCTTCTGTAGTAAGTGAAACTTTCTCTCTAAATGTGGGTGTGATCATGTCTTCCTCTCTTGTGTTACTGGAAGCAGCAAGTATATATTCAGAACTCCTAATGTCTTTGTAAGCCAGATATTGTACGTCCTGGCTTGAGAGTTTCTTCTCTCCATTAGGGGGGTCTTCTGTTTCCAAATCCTTGGTCCAGTTTCCCTCTGACCCCTCCCCCTGCGCATGCGGCTCACTGGAGGGTGGAGCAAAGTCGCATACCATCAGTGTGTTCACCTGTTGAACCGGTGTGGCTGGTAACTCCTCCTTTCTTTCCACCTGCCCCTCTTCTTTGACCTGCACAAATGCTGTGGTTGCTACTTCTTTCTCCTGACTCTTTGCATCATTGCCTACAAGAAACTCAGACGTCCTCGTTTCTGAACTCTGACCTCTTAGTTGTTGCTGCACTTCAGTTCGGCTATTGACATCCTCTTTTTCTTCATCGCCCATTTTGCCTGCCTCATTCTGCATTTTAACAATTACCACCCTGAATTCTCCCTCATCTCTCTTTCTTATCCCTCTTTCTACAGTCGTCCCCTGCTGGTGAAACTCCTCATGCAGCCTGACGACCTCTTGCAGCCCGTCTACCATGCTAATTTCTTCTCTTTCATCCACCGTGTACATCTCTTCATCCGCGCTCTCCTCTGCATTGTCCTCTTCAGCACTGTAGTAGATCTCCATGGCACTGCCATCATCTGATCCTACGCTCAGATATGTTGGACTTAAAGGCCCATAATACCCTTCCATCTGTCCAGAAGGAGCAGAAAACCTCTCTGTTGTTTCAACTTTGATGTCAAGCTCCTTCACTGCACTCATTTTATCAGGCACAGGAGAGGGACAGCCAGGATCAGGGCTCGCCTCGTCGGTGACTAACTCTTTGACTAGGATCACTCTCCGTTTGGAGTCAGTAACTTGAGTATCTGCCCCTTGGGATGTTACATAGTCAGAAACGGGAGGGGCAGAGTTTTGAACCACAGGGACTGACCTGACAGTGTCTTGAATGAGGTGGATACTGTCTGATTTCACCTCTGAAAGGGAGGGGGTCAGCTCTGAGTAAGGAATGTTAGCACTGTCAGTTGGTTCAGAACCTGACTTGAGAGAGGAAAGTAGATATCTGTGATGGATATCTGGGTCTCTACGAGGCTCAGAAGCAGCAGAAGTTTGGTAAGAGGTAAATCTGGAGTTCTCACTAAAAGAAACCACCTTTCTCTCGCTGAAGGTGGTATTTATGTTAGTGTAACCACCTACAGCATCATCCGTTCTGTGAGCAGTGGAGTCAAACTCATGTGACGTTGACAGGCGAGAGTATGTAACATTAGTTTCTGTGTGGCACTCATTACGGGTTTTAACCATGACAGGTTCTGATATGGTGTTAAGATGTATTATCTCGGTACGGATTTGAGGTGGAGGGTGTGAGAAGGAGGACATTACCTCCGAAGTAAAACTCTGGGGGAAAAGTGACTCATACAGCTTCCCATAATCTGCATCTTGAATGACAGGACGAGCGCTCTTCTGACCGCTAACAGCCGAGGTTGCAGTGACAATCTTGGCAGTTTCAGGAATAGATTTCTCAGTGCGAGAAATCGAGCGTTCTTGATGGACAGAAGCAGAATCTGCGCTGAGAGCTGAGATGTCAGTGTGAAGAAGACGGGTTGACTCTGTAATGGTGGCGTCAATTTGGGAGTCAGCCATGTCGGGGGCTTCAGGTTGATGGTGTGATAATGTAATTCTGGTGGATTCAGTAAGACAGGTTTCTGTTTTTGTGTAAGACTGCTGGAGGATGCCATTGTCACAGGGGCTGTTGCTTGTGGAGACTGAGTCAACAACTGCTGCTTTGTGATCTGAGCTGTCAAGCCCGATTGGAGGCTGGCTAGCTAGAAGGATAGGTGCAGTCTTGTTATCAACAGCAGAGGTGGTTTCTGTATGAGTCATGGGGGCAGATGAATTGGAATCGCTTTTGGATGAGTTATCATGGACAGGAATGTTCTCTTTCTCCTCTGATGAGCCTGGATTATCCAGCTGCAGCTCAGGAATGGTAGCAATCTGTGCTTTCTGCGGCTCCTTGTGCACATCAAAAAGTTTTGAGCCTTTCGTAAGAGGCTCCTTTGCTTCTGATTTGGTGTTTATAGTGACAGATGACTGCGATTGATAAGGGAGGGTGAAATATGATTCTGACTGGTTTGCGGCCACAGGGGGAGGAGAAGGGATGTCAAATGTATCGTTGGTGTCAAGCTCTGGTTGAGACATACTGAACACGGTCTTCGTGTTGGCCTGATCCAACTCCATCTGACTGAGGTCCAGAGGAGTCTAGGAGAAGATCATTTACAGTTTCACTAATGCAATAATAAAGAATTTATAGTTAAAGTACTTTAATGGAAGTAATATTTGTAGATATGGATAAGTTAGCCCCAGTTTGTACCTCTCTTGTGTTATCAATACAGTCGAGCCACAGGGCCAAGCATTATGTCAAACAATACTTACTGTTTTGAGTTTGTCTTTTTAGAAGCTTAAAACCTGCAATAACAGTTTTTTTGGCCACTTGGGGGCAGCGGAAACAAGTGTGAATGCAACATTGACATATCATCACTTTTTAAGTTGATCAGCGAACTTGTTAGTTAAACAGCTGCTTATTCACACATCCAGCAGTTACGAAGCAGCATTATCATTCATTTGGAGTCGTGTTTCTAGCCACCGCGCAAATGTAAGCCCAGTATTCACTCTTTTACTGGTCTCCACTAACTCCTGAATGAAATATCTGGCTGTTTAGCTGCTAAATGCTCCACTATGTTCACCAGCTAGTAAACTTCGTCCTGGTTGTATCTTTCAGAAAAACCAATGCTTAACCCTGCAATGGTAATACAGACAATTACATAAATATAACAAAAATATATGAGAGGCACAAACTGGGGCTATGGATAAGTCAGACAAAACAATATGATCATATTGGTATACCGAATTTTTTATATATATATATATATAAAAATATATATATATATATTTATATATATATATATATATATATATATATATATATATATATATATATATATATATATATATATATATATATATATGTATATGTGTGTGAATTTGAGGAAAACAACACGCAAGGAATGGGTTACCTCATCTTGCTCTTCAATGCCCGGGCTGTTAAGGCCAAAAGTGCTCTTAGAGATACTCCCTTCGTCTTTCTTCTTCCTCTTTCTGAGACCAAAGGAAAAGGTGGCAAACCTTTTGGGCTTACGGAGGTCCATCTCTGAGTAGCTGAGCTCTTTGCCCTGAGAGGAAGAGAGAAGGATGTGGGATGGGAAGGGATGGAAAGTGGCACACAGGAAGAGAGGAAAGCAAGAAACGCAAAATTCAAGACGTAGAATTTCAAGGTAAATATTAACTCTCAAGAAAATAAACATAACATGTTACTAAAAGCATGTATAAATATTGCTTTAACCAATACTGTACATCCTGATCAATAATTAGGAGTGTAACTTTTACGGCGTGCTGTATATAAAAATTATTATTAAATATTATTATTTGTAAGAGGTAGCTCACAAACCCTACCTTTTATCAAATTAAACATAAACTGAACATACATGCCATGCATTCCAAACATACCTAACCATTTTAAGCCCTTGGCATGGGTTAATTAGAAACCTCCAAACACTGCTTCTTTCAGTAGCAAGAATGAGGATATTGCACAATGAAATAATTATTTCCACCACTCAGAGAATGACTCCTTACACAACAACAAACAAGAAAAAAGAGTTGACACCCTAACTTCATTCCAAGCAGTAAAAGCTGCTCCACCCTGAAAAAAATGAAAGACTAGTAGAACGCGATCTACTAAACCTAGTAGCTGCTGGCTCAAGTACTGTGGTTTGGAGAGCTTGGTAAAAGTAAAAAAAATAATTGATGCAACTTCCTGTCCTTTTTAGTTACTCCAGTATACTTTTACATAACAAGTAGCCTACGGTATATCATCAATTTAAAGTAAATAATATATGTAGCCTGTTCGTGAGTCAGTACATCACCAAATAATTTAAAGTGACTGACTGCTTAGTTTGGGTGCATAGATTTCTAAGTACACAGGATCACAGGAACCGTCTACATCTCTTTACACAGCGTGTTATTATTGTTAAAAAAAAGATCGGCAGAACAAGTTTAAAAAGATGCTCACAGTATTTTGGGAGAGCACCTAGTATGACCCAAGTGTTCCTCATCAGATATTTAAAAAAAAAGAAAAGAATACTATAGCGTGCTTTTGCAGGAAAACACTGATTGACAAAATAGAGGTGATGCTATCCTGGCAATTATGTGCGCATGTTTTGTTGAGCCTTGATGACAAAGGACAATGGAACATGAGGCTGTCTGTCACTGCCATCTGCCAGGTTTTTTAACTGGGTGTTCCTGCTTGAATTCTTCCTTCTGTGATGGATAGTTTGAAAAGTATGAGAAGCAAAGACAGCAATCAGAGTGGAGTCTTAGTCTGCTAACTCTGCTGTGTTAGACACGTCAAACAATTTTATTATTATATATTTATTTTGTGTAGTATTTCATGATTTTATTTTTAGGCTATTTTTATTGCTCGCATTATCTTTTATGCTTTTATTTTTGGTTGTTTTGGTGTCCATTAGTCTCTAAGTCAATTTTTAACATCCTATGTTTTGTCACTCGCTTGTAAAGCACTTTGAATTGCATTTGGTTTGTTTAAAAGGTGCTATATAAATAAATTTTGATTGATTGATTGATAAAGTCTAGTAGTACATTAAGGTGTCTGCGCATAAGCATTCAAAGCAAAACAAAAACGCCGAAACAAAGATAAACAGCCACACACAAAACTTTTACCCGTTTTTAAATTTAATTTATTATTTTGGTAAATCTCTGTGTTTTCATCTTAACTCCTTATCTTACAAATAAATCACTGAATTCCTAATCAATAAAACTAATGTAGATTAAGTAAAAAACCTTTTACTTATTTACTTAAAAAATGAAAACAATATTCCAACCTGTATTCACTGCAAAACAACTGGGTTTTTTTTAAAAGTATTTTCTAAAATTAAAGCAAAATGAGGTAACTTATAAAAGAAGAAATAACACAATCTTTCTCTTAGAAATTAAACTTGAATTCATATGCAATAAAAAGCTTTATTTGGTCTGGTATGACCAGTATGTTAGGGCAGCTAATGTTGGCTAATATTAGCAAACTTTAGAGAGACATTGCTTTGTGACTGACTGATTTCAGGTCAAGGCCGTCTGTCCTTCAGGTCACAGCTACAAAGCAGTCAGATCATAAGTGATCTTCACAACACTGGCACCCTCTGCTGGAGATAATAAAACGTCTTTGGTGTATGTCACCCGTTTCTCTGTCTAACTCTGTATTATATCTAAGGCAGGCATACATGGATGAAATTAAACACTAGCATTGTGCACGTAAAGTAACTTACTGCCCTGCTGCCAATTGTATGTCTCTTTATAGGTGTAACTCAATTGAGATTATAAGAGTGGTTATTACGTCTGAGTGTGGTTAAATAACAACAATAACAATGGATAAATATGATTGTGCCTATTGGTATGGTGCATATTAGAGTTATCTGTGAGTGTGTGCTTGTGAGTGTAAGGGGAGTCATAATTATGCAAGCAAGACCCCGAGGGAGATTCTACAAACTGGAAGTGGAATGCAGCTACCGTTGAAGACACCTGGTAGGGGGCCATTTTACTCATCTTTCACAGACAAAATTTAAAAATACTCTTGTTCAGACAAGTTTCTGATGTGATCGTTAAGAGTGCTGAGAGACAACCCACAGGCTTGTCCTGCGATCTGAGAGCAAAACAGAGATATGAACGACTAAAATATGAAAGACGTCGCAACAAGTATATTTACATATCAATTTTAGGGCTCTAGATAACATTAGTTTACTAGTTTAACCTCTTTAGGAATCAGAGTGAGAGTGCCTTTTTAAATTATTAAACATTTTATGCATGCATGGATCAGAAGCTCTGTCAAAGCAAGAAAAATAATGAGCCATAATTACTTTTACCAACAAAAATAATTAATCTACAAGAAACATATCATCTTAAGTGCTTTCTGTTATTCCATGTAGGTCATTAGATAGAAAGTGAAACAAGAGAGGGACAAAAGCAAATTGAGATTTTTATTTAAACTTGCTAAATCACGTGTTTCATAGGGACTTATGTCAAGTTTCAAATGAATATCATCCTGTCAGCCTCCCAGGCAGCAGAGAAAAAGTAGGCAGATGGTGTTGCTTCCTCTACGTCCAGGGTAAAACATGCGTCTTGTCTTAATATCAGAAAGGGTATAGAGTTTAAAACCCAGTCATTCAGGTGGCCATTTTGAGCTGAAGACATTTTACTGGCATACAGTGCTGCAGAAATCATCCAAGCTGTGGCAGCCGGATGGACTAATGAGGAAATTGGTAACGCTTCATTACAAAGGGGATCTTTTCAGGGCAGGGCAAAGCAGAAAGTTTAAAAACTGGTTACCAGTCTGGTAATCAGCCATCAGCTATTTGATTGGTAAGCTTGACAGAACAGCTGGCATATTTGTATTGCTTATAATTGTGATCATAATGGTCCTGTGTAATTAAGCTGCATATTTTATTAATGAATGATGATCGCCAGGATGACTGAACATATTTTGCATAACACACGTTTATTTCCTAGTCTGCGTGTCAGCCACACACACACACACACAGCAAAATGGATTACACCACAAGCAAGCAGCTCAGTTTGACCATCACTTAAAATAAAGATAACAATGATAGTCTAACATTAGCCTACTACGTTTAGACACACTGCATTTGCAAGTTTATGTGTAGGGAAAGATACAACATGCAGAACAATGACCTGCTTTAAACCGGATCAGATTGCTGGCTCCGTCATATAAGAGTCAGTTGGGGTGCTGAAAAGCAGAAAATGAGAATTTGAAATGTTTTGGAAGGTGCCTGATTTGCTGGGTTCATAGTGCAAACTGAGCTCTCTGACCTTGACTGTTTTAAGCTTCCTTCTCCTGTTTTAGTTACTGTAGGTTTTCATGAAAATTTTTTAATGCGTTTGGATTCAGTTCTCTTTGTATCTGTACTACGGCCTACAGAGATTTTGCACAGAATGTTTAATGGTAATGCAGTTGCTTCTGTATGTGCAAACCAATAGTTGATTTTGTTCATATAGAACTGATTGTAAAGTCTAATGAGACGTTATAAGTGATCAGATCGGTCTGTATAAATAAACTTCCTATTTGATTATGTCAACTAAAAACACATACTCTAACCAATGTATTTTGAATTTGAAATATCCCAAATACAATTCTTCACTTAGTTTGTAAATAAGACACTTTACTGTGGGACAGTCCCTAATTTCACACTATTCACCCAGTACAGTGTGACACACGGACACAGAGTCATACAGTGATGTGTGGCTTCAAGTCTGCAGCACATTTTCACATTTGAAGTCGCTCACTGAGTCTATGTGTGACTGTAAAACACTTTCTGCTTTACTTTTAAAACCTAAAGTATAATTACTCATATCAGGTTCCATTAAACTTGATAATGCTATTTTGAATGCACAAGTATATTACACACACACACACACAAACAAACATCCCTTGACATGATCCAGTCAAATGTCTCTCCTGCTTGACTGCACTGTCTGAAATACTTACAAGCTGAAAAAGGGTGGGGCTGATGGTAACTTCTTAATAACTACCTGTAAAAAGAGGTCAACAATGAAAACCCCGTTGGCTTGACTGACCTTTGACCTGGGTGCAGTGGCATAGAGAGAAGACCTCTTGTTGTCCGCGACGATGTCGTCAGCCCAGGCCTCTTCAACCTCGGCAGCGTTACTGGGCTCAACAGCACTGAGGGGCACACAGTTAAAAATATGAAATTAGTAGAGTCTCTACTAACTGAATCCACTTGAAAATATGTAATCTAAAAATTTTATTTTTTTGTTTCCCACAGCAGAAAAAAATGAACTAATCTGAGCTTTGAAGTGCAATAGAGTGAATAGAGACAACCTTTTGTGATGAATTATTGAGTTAATAAACAGTACAATAAAACTGATGTGAATGGGGATTTCAACATATACTGTATGTCATCCTGTTTGTGTAGTATGATCAGTGCTTTTATATATAGGGAAAATATACTGCTTAGTAACATAAAGCAGTGAATCACTGCTTGGGGAATGTTGAACAGAACCGGCTAAGCAGAGAGTGAGTTTGTGTTTCTTAGAACAGCGTTCCATGTTAAGTGTGACTTTTGTGTAGAACAAAGGATAATTATTGCCAGCAGGATAAAGTTAATAAACATAAAAACTTGCTTGGGAGCTACACTAGCTGTCACCTAAAGCAAGAAATTGGTAGCTATAAGCCTAAATAAGATTATTAATTCAATTATTGTCGACTTTGATGTGAAAAAACAGGCTTTTGGCTTTGTTCGGTCAGCAGAATTGTTTGCGACTCCTGTCCTGGGACGGCGTCAGTGTGAGGCTGCAGGGGCTTCAAAGTCAACAGAGAGGCTCCATCAATAATCATGAACTGTCATCACATTAAACAAAGGCCGCTTCATACACAAAAGCTGCTTTCCTTTGCACAACTGGATGAAACAGGAAGCCAAATGACAAGCAAACATTAGTAGCAGCGCCACAGTTTATAGACCACTGTGACTTCAGAAACCATGCATATTCATGAGTTTGTACAGAGCAATGCACATCATTTCATCTGCTGTTGTGCAGGTAAGAGCTTGACCTTTTCCTGTACACATACATGTGACAATTGTTCCGACTTTGCCGTGTTTAAAGGTCTAATGCAGCTTCTACAGTTGGGAGTTGACACCGTTACATAATATGACAGGCTCACATAGACACACATACATGCAAAAAGTCAGACAGACAGACAGACAGACAGGCACACTCACATACGTACACTTTTTGTCACAACAGCAGCCCGCCTGGACAAATACGCTGTTTTGTGGTCAGAAAAGATGTCAAGCGATAAGAGGATGAGTCATGTCTTTGTCTCTAGGTGATATGTGTTTACATGTCAACAGGATACCCAGAAACATGCACCTGACAGTCTGAAAAAAAGAAGAATCTTCAGAATGTCTTGATTTGGATGAAGTTCAACAGGATGTAACTGAGATGAAAGTGCCTTCTGTACTTTCTCTGGCTGTGCAGTAAAAGGTGTGAATGTTTGTTTGCATAAGAACAAGACTGAGAGAGAGACAGAGAGAGAGAGAGAGGGAGGGAGCTAAAGTGAGGCCTACTGCAGTGAAACTTTAACATTTGCATCTTTATCTACAAACTAGCATACACTTGCTACAGCCAAACCACATGTTTTCTGTATGCAGATGGACTAAAACTGGTGCCATCACGGTCACCTTACAGGAACAGTTCAAACTTTTTTGGAAATACACGTCAGCAGTTGGTTAGCTTAGCATGAAGACTGGAAACATGGGGAAACAACTTGCCTGGTTCTGCCTACCAGCACCTCTAAAGCTCACTAATAAACACATAATATCTCATTTGTTTAATACGTACATAAACCAAAGTGAACGACTCACTCTAATTAGGGGGAGTTAAAGGAATGAGATGTAAAGCATTACTAAGTGAGCTACAGAGGTGCTGGTAAGTGGAATTTGTTACCCTCGGCCAGGCTAGCCGTTTCCCCCTATTACCAGTCTTTACGCTAAGCTAAGCTAACCCGACTGCTAGCTCCAGCTACATATTTACTGTACAGACAAGACAGTGGTATCTTCTCATTTAACTCTCGGTAAACACACACATACACACAATACTGAAATATCAAAAAAAGAAAAGAAAAAGACTTTCCTCTGTCTCCAGAAATCTTTGTTACCTTTGTGTGCATGGCTATGTGTGTTAGCACATTCAAGCGGGTGAGACGTGCATAACCAGGACCTAAGGGAGATGGTCAATCTACTCTGTTTTATAGTTGCAGTCTGTTTTGGAAAAGTATGTCACAACTACTTAGCCACACAATGGCATTTTAATTGGGCTTTAAATGCAACTTCATTAAAGGTTTTCAGTATCACTATGCTGTTGTTAGCTGACAAGAGCCTTACTGCTGTATTCCTACAGGTGCTACTATCAACACACAGGTGCTGTTGCCTGAAAGGGATGTATTAAAGTTAATGTTTAACTATTTTCATTGTTCGGAGCACACAGCTATCACTTTATGAGCAACTGATGTTGGGACTCATCATCACAGTCATTTGCTTACTCCGCTTTTAATACATACACAACAAAAGGCAGACTGGTGCTGCTTTCACCGCCATTCTCTGTAGTGAATCATGCACGATAATTGTGCCTCTCTGGCAGATGTGGAAAGCCATCCCTGCAGCAACGGCTGATGAAGACTAACTGCTCTTGAACTCCGAACTCACAGACAAGGGCATGTCAAAACTCAAAAATAAAATGTTTTTTTCTCAAAACTGCTTTTAGTCAGATGTTGAATTGCACACTAGTGAAACATGCAAAATTAGTTAAATTCAATATTATGTAAATAAATGACAAAATACTGTTTGCAGAGACAGAAGTGATCTCTCCACTGAACAAGGGATAATCTATATATTTAGTCTGACTGATATTTAATGATGTAAGTTAGGCATTTTTTAGGCCGGGGTGTCCTTTGGAATCAATACCCCTATTTAACCAAGAACCATAGACTATACGGAACAGATATAAAATTAACTCGACAGCAGTGTCACAAATGTACTACTTGAAGCCCACCATTGATTTTACAGACAAAGCTATCTTTAACTTCACTGAATCCATCTCTATGAATTCCTCTGCTGCTATTTAACCTGTCAATAATGGCCAGACAATGGTAAAGAAAAGCAAAATGCCAAGTTTAAAATTTGTTTAAAAAAACAGATGAAAAAGAACGGAAAAAATAAAGTAGACACATAAATGAAGTCCTGTAGTACCAGTGGGTTGTTCAGACTACAGTACACTCTGAAATTGATCATTTTAGGGCTGCAACTAATGATTATCGTTTAATCTCTACTTTATTTTTTGATTAACTGACTGAGCGTTTAGTCTATAGAACAGAGTTACACCAGTAACATAAATTATTGCTTATTGCAGATGTAATGTTATTTTTTAAACTCTTAAATATCAATTAAAAGAGTACCTCACCGATTTAACATTGCATTTCTATTAACATTGTCGGACTCACGATGGACAGTTTAGAAAAAAGGCTCAAAACTGATGCAGCAGAACCAGAGATATCAGTCTTTTTAATTCTACGCATTCTTCTTCTTTGTGAAAACGTGACGCCTACATTACCCAGAATGCCATTCGAAAGCCGACAGTTTGGTTCAGAGATGAGGAGCGGGCTACACTATAGAGGTCTGGTAAGCTCACTTCTTTCCAACTCCACATCACCAAATTTATTTTTCATTTTCTTGTAGTCTTCTGCCCCAACCGACGCTGACTCAGGTGACATCACTTGAGGCAATTTATCAGACTTCACAGAGCTCCCACTGGAGCCACAAAAGGTTTTTTTGACATATGCAGTAGTACTCCCCAAGACCTGTAAACAGACTGATGAGTAAAATCGGTGGTATTCCCCTTTAATTTTCTGTCAGTTAACAAACCTGTTTCAGCACTATATCCTTTAACATGCTCATGTAACAATAAAACAAATACAGGCTGGACATCCTACTAAGGAACGGATATCTGTTTACACGTACCTCAACTCACATTCACTGACAATGTAGGCAAGGTCACAGTAAGAGTTAAGTTTTCTGTGAGGATAATCAAGTATTTCTACTGAGACGTGTGTGTATCACCTCGTGCTACTACAGTGTTAATTTGCTTACACTTCCTACACAAAGACAACAGGTTTCACAATACAGTGACTCATTTTGAACTCGATTGTTCTGAATAATGTCAGATATTTAAACAGTTCAGTTAAGACATCTGAGCCTCGACTGTGACTAAGATGACCTGTATCCTTAGGCACAATGATGGTGTGTGTGTGTGTGTGTGTGTGTGTGTGTGTGTGTGTGTGTGTGTGTGTGTGTGTGTGTGTGTGTGTGTGTATTTGTGTAATTGATTAGTAGTTTCATGACAATGTAATAGGCATGCAGAGTGGCAGGTTTCTCTACAATACCTCCATCAATCCACAACTCCACTCGGAAGCCCAACAAACTTTACCAGATACTAAAACCATGGGTGTGTTTGACTTGTTTCCTCTGTGCTTTCACACAGCAGGGGTAAAGTTTAAAATTTGTCCAATGTGACTTTCACATCACCTTGAACTGTGTGAAATGCTATAGTCAAAACAGACAAAATGACTTGAAGACGTGCTTCTTTAGACCATAAAATCCTCAAGTTTTTGCCAGATTAAAACTAAATCCTTAACTAACAACAAAAACAGATTTAATCTGTGTCTGGATTTAAATCTGATCTAGGACATTAATCTGCACTGTCAACAATTAATGAACGCATTTACACAGTGCAAATCAATCAACACAACGCTAGTTGTTTTTTTTACGATCTATTTTTTTTAACTGAATGCGTGTCCTCTAAGCTTTACCCTTGCGTAACCTCCTGTGTGCAGCTCTTGTGTGCAAAGGCGGTTCTCGCGGTGTCAGTCCATCATTTATTTTTATTTTTCCCTGTGCAAACACAAGCCGTCACTCAGTCTGGCCTACAACCACATGAATAACATGATTACATTGTCCTAGCATGTGACTTGCATAAACACACTGCCTCACCTGTGTGTTTATGCACAGCACTTCGCTCATATGTTGTACGAGGATTAAACAGAGTGGCGTCTTTACTCCTTTGTAAACATCACGAAGCAGTATGGTGACGGAGGTGTTTTAAAAGTGTTCTATCTGTATTTCTTGCATGTACGATACTGCTAAATGCCCAACATTTTATTCACATCCCAGGTACAAGTGGGGACAATGCAATGGATCTATTTTCACAGAGTGTCACATATCACCAGGAATTCAAAATGTAGGCCATTTATGGCTTTGAAAGCAAAAGAAAGATCAGGTGTGTACATTGGCTTTATCAGTTTAGTCTACTAATAGTAGCATAGATGAACTAAAGCAACATGAAGAGTGGGTCTATCAGTACTTGTTTGGACTGTTGGAACTACCTACCTGCCAATATTGGCTAATCAAATATATATTGGTAGTAATTCAGAAACACTGATCCTTGTTTAAGGATCATAATTTTAAGTCGATCATTATACTGTTTGTCTACCTTGTCGAGGAGCCTGTATTGTTTAGCAGATGGTGTTTCTAGCTGTTTACAATGATGACTTTATGGCCCGACAGCCTGCCTCCAGCACATCACATGACTAAAAGTACTAACTGCTAAATTTCAGGGATCCACGCTTGTATCTCCCTTGAATCTTTACTGTTAACAGATAACAGTCCCAAAAATCTAGTATCAGACAGCCTCTACTCTGTTGTCACTTACTGTCATGCTATTTTGTTAATGATTCCATTTAAGCATTTAACATTAGCACTGCAAGTAACGCTGATTTTCATTATTGATTCATCTGTAAATTCTTTTCTCAAGGAATCAAGTAATCGTTTGAAAATAGTGAAAAATATCCGACAGTTTCCCAAACCCAAAGTTGAACCTATTTAAGTTGCTT
This sequence comes from Macquaria australasica, assembly GCA_005408345.1. NCBI lineage: Eukaryota > Metazoa > Chordata > Actinopteri > Centrarchiformes > Percichthyidae > Macquaria > Macquaria australasica. The sequence goes on along the minus strand of SEMN01000133.1, from coordinate 306,154 downwards.
GTTTTGCCCAACTAATAGTCCAAAAGCCAAAGATATTCAGTTTAATATCACAGAAGACTAAGAAAACCAGAAAATAGTCATATCTGCAGTTTGCCTACCAACCTGGCATTGGGGTGGATGACGCTGTCATTTACCTACTTCAAACATCCCTCTCTCACCTAGAAAAGGCTGGAAACACTGTGAGGATCATGTTTTTTGATTTCTCCAGTGCTTTTAACACCATCCAGCCCAGGATTCTGGGGGACAAGTTGGAGCACGCTGGGGTGGACCATCACCTGGCAGCATGGATCCTGGACTACCTCACAAACCGACCACAGTATGTGAGGTTACAGGACTGTGTCTGACACACTTCTCTGCAGCACAGGGGCTCCACAGGGAACCGTTCTGGCGCCTTTCCTGTTCACCTTCTACACAGCGGACTTCACCCATAACACTTCGAACTGTCACCTACAGAAGTTCTCTGATGACTCTGCCATCGTCGGCCTCATCACCAACGGGGATGATAGGGAGTACAGAGAACTGACCCAGGGCTTTGTGGGTTGGTGTCAGCAGAACCGCCTCCAGATCAACGCGGGTAAAACCAAAGAGCTGGTGGTGGACTTCGGCAGGCGCAAACTCCCTCCACCTACACCAGTGAACATCCAGGGAACGGACATTGAGATTGTGAGATCGTACAAGTATCTGGGTGTTCACTTGAACAGCAAACTGGACTGGTCAGACAATACGGACGCTCTGTTTAAAAAGGGCCAGAGCCGTCTCTTTTTGCTCAGGAGACTAAGATCTTTTGGAGTGCAGGGTGCGCTCCTGAGGACTTTCTATGACTTTGTGGTGGCATCAGCTGTCTTGTATGAGGTGACCTGTTGGGCCAGTGGCATCTCTTCCAGGGACAGAAAGAGACTGGACAGACTGGTAAAGAAGGCCAGCTCTGTCCTTGGATGCCCTCTGGACCCAGTGTAGGTGGTGGGAGGCAGGAGAATGGTGGCCAAGCTATCATCACTACTGGAGAACACTTCCCACCCCCTACATGTCACTCTTTCAGAACTGGGCAGCTCCTTCAGCGACCGGCTGCTCCACCCGCGGTGTCTGAAGGAGAGGTACCGTAGGTCCTTCCTGCCTGCTGCTGTCAGACTCTATAATCAGTACAACTCCCGGTAATCTACACTTGACTGTCAGTGTGCAGACTATTCACTACTATACTTCATCTACTGCTGTGCATTATCTTCATACATATATTGTATTCATGATGTTATCTACTTCATATGTTGCTGTGAAATATTTTTCATATACATGTATATTATATATGTGCAATATTTTTATCTTATCTATTTGTTCATACTTACAACTGTCACTCTAATATTTATTTCTGTCTATACTGTGTATAGGACTATTTTTCTATTTTTCTATTTATTTTTATTGTATTTCTATATATGACATTTTTGCTGGCCGCTGCAACGCTAAAAATTTCCCCGCTGTGGGACAATAAAGGCTTATCTTATTAAGAAGCTAGAACCAAAAGAGGTTTTGCATTTTTCTTAGAAAATGACTAAAAATGATTAATAGATAATCAAAAAAGTTGCTGATTAATTTTCTGTTGATCGACAAGTCAATTACTTGACTAATTGTTTCATCTCTAAATAACACGATCCCAGTGTTTGCTGGTCCCCTCAAATGAGGAAATACAATAGATATTCAATCTTGTATTTTGTCTTTGACTAAAATATATGACATGCCTAATAGTGCTATAGCTGCAATATGTTTAAAGCTGTTTTACTGCATATCCCTGAAGGATTTGGCAAGCTTGGAGAGAACTGAAAGACATTTAATTTCTCCATGTTTCATTTTCTCTTTTGCACAGTTACATAATGACTGAGAGAATGACTGAGACTGAATTTTATGGATTTCACAGTCCCCCCTTTCAACACTCCTGTCTAGACAGAAATGTCCTTATCTAAAATCACCATCAACTGCATCATCCACAAAGTTGTGGTAAATCTAAAAAAAAAAATTAGGGAATTGGGAATGGGAATTACCCTTTTCAGCTATTGTTAACCTCATTAAAAAGATATTAAACAGGTTAAATTGCCTGTTAGATTTCTGCACAGACAGCTGGACAAGCTTCTGTATGATGAGATCTGATGGGCACTCATTTCAACACAAGTATGTTGTAAGGCTCCACTGAGAAAGCATCCACCCAAAAGTCCACACTACACACAAGATACATACAGTTTGTGTAATACTGATATATAACAATAAAGACTACAACAACAGTAGGCCTACGTGTTAATTTCAAACTACAACTGAAAACTGAATGTTTTGTCTCTTTTAACAAAAAGTTTAATATAAAAGGGAGCAATAGGCTACATTTGGAGCAGGCCACATGAGGTCGTTACACTGCAGGCTATCTGCAGCTTTACAGCTTTAAAGCGTCGTTATGTTGCTGCTCCTCCACGAGAAGCCATATGACACATGCACAGGCTTGAAAAGTGGCTGCTGAAAATTCACGACATTCTGCGAGCATACCTGAGCACCTGCTGGTTCTCATTAGCCGACGTCTCGGAGGCAGAGCCGTTCTTCGACTTCACCTTGAACTTCAAGAAACTAAACCTCTTCCTCTGTCCCTCACTCTTGTCCACATCCTTCGCCACCGATTCGTCCAGGCTGGCTTCGCTCCTGGAGAACAAACCTTTCAGAGACCTCCTGGATGAACTCTTCGCCATCTCTACTGGGCGATGATAGCAGCGAGGGCAGGGGAGGACTGGCGGGTCTTCTTTACACGAGTCTCTCAAAGCTGCTTTCCCGCTGATGATCCGGTCATTAAAAGCTGATGGAAATAGTCGAGGAATGGAGACAACTGCACGGATGACGCTTGCTGACAGATGACAGCTGCTTCATTTTCTGTGCAGTAGGCAGAGCTCAGGTGTGGCGACACGCCCCTGAGGAGCAACACCCATCCAGGCGGCCTCCCAATGACACTGCTTTTCAATGACTCTTGGTCCACTACCAGATAATGCAATGAAAAGCATTCGCCATTATTTCATTTTGCTTACTTTAATGTCCTAATGGGGCATGATGTTACATGCAGGTTTCCCCAAGTTGCTTGCAATCATGCGAATAGGCCATTTAAGATGATGTAAGGATTCTTAGTACAAAGGGCCTTAGGTAATGCACTCATACACACGCACCAACTTCCTTTAGATTTTGTTTATAGGCCTGTATATATAGTTTTAAAAGTTTTAATTTGTATTGGTCATCTGCTTTTATGCTTTAATTGGTTTAGTTTTCCTAGCTTCTAGTATATCTTTATAAGTCAGATATGGAATGCCTCCATCTTGATGAAGGTTGGTGGACTAAACACACCAAGGAGGGAAATAAGACCCTGGCTTTATCAGTCCATCCATGAAAAAATCTGAGTATGTAATATTTTATAAATAAATTAGAATGTTGTCAAATATATATACATACACATATATATATAGGCTAACCTGTATATTTATAAGATACATGTCTGAGGATGGGACTGAAAACACAGAAATCCTCACGACCGCATGATCTCATTACTTTTTCAAGTATCCTCATCCTGCTGGGAAATACCTAAGTACATTTACTCAAGTACTGTAGGCTACTTAAGTACAATTTTAACACACTTGTACTTTACTTGAGTATTTCCATTCTATGCTACATTATACTTCTACTCCATTACATTTTAGAGGGAAATATTGTATAATATTCTGTAATAATATAACACTGTGAAACGAGCCATTCTGCATAATGAGTAGGCCTACTTTTCCTTTTAAGTACATTTTGCTGATAATGCTTCTGTGTTTTTACTTAAGTAACATTTTTAATTCAGGACTTTTACTTGTAACAGAGTATTTTAGACAATGGTAGGCCTATTTCTACTTTTAGTAAGATAAAGGATTGGAGTACTTCTTCCAGCATGTGCAAGGACACAAATTGGAAACCTTCAGGATAATTACTTCAAATGATAGCTTATGTGCCTAATAATAATAATAATAATGATAATAATAATTATTATTATGGAGTTAGGCAATTATGAAAATAGGCATTTGCGCAGAGCAATTTCCAGCTTAGGTTGCTTATAGAGCTTACATTTATAAAATATCTCCTCATTATGTACACTTCCACAGTGTGCAATCTCAGTGAGTCAACAGCGACATCTTGTGGTCTCTATGCAGTTTGCAACCTGATCACAGATCTGATGAAAGTGCATGTGGCTTACTCTGCCTCAGGGTGGCGCTAACAGCTTGCTCAATCCAATCAAAGATTGCAAGCTAGAAGCTAAAAGTCAGTTCCATTCCAGATAGCGTGTGCTACTTGTTTGATAAGGAAATGACATTTTGGTCAATAAAAGAACACAACAAGGACCCAAACCAAGCTTTTTTCTCTTTTTTCCCTCTCATAGACATTACTGTCAACATGTTCTGTACCTTTAACATAAAAAACACTTCCCAGATCAATATATTCTCATGCATTTTTGGAAAAAAAAAAAAGACTAATAAATTCACTTAAAAACATGAGGCTGTAAAATGTTATCATTTTGATAATGGTTGCCTTGTATTGCTTTACTGTAACAGTAGCCACCCACATTGGTTGCATTGTTGAGGCTCAATAACAAGAGATAAGAGACTGAAAACACAAATCTTATATGATCTCATTTTTATAGGGAGGGTAATTAAAGTGAAATCATAGTATCCCTCATTGTGCTGGGATTCCCCTGCAGCAACCTCCAAGGACACAGTATGGGAACATTTCACAAACATTCAAAACATGTAACTGATTCATTAGCTCATGTACACTGATGCAATGAATGTTCAAAATAATGCAATAAGGACCCAAACCAACTAATTTAGTTTCTCTTTTACCTTTCAGATAAGGCTATTAACTTTTACCCTTGCATTAAAAAATTCTCACTATGTTAAAGGACAGATCACTATATGTTCTGCTTGGGATGCCAAGGGGAACACTCAAAGATGAGTGACCTCTATTAACCCCTGTTCCTTCCCCTCTCTGTGCATTGTGTATAGTATTCTTGTGCTAGAATATTGCATATCCTCAGGTTTGCTGTGTGGTGATTTGATTATAGACAAGTAAATTAAGGAATAGGTGACATGTAAGCAGAGTATTGGAGAGAGCCTCAAGATCAGATTTAAAAAAAAAAGCAGAACCCACCATACAGTAAAAGTTCAACATTTTGCGAAACATACGTATTTGCTCTCTGGTGCAGAGTTGGATGAGAAGATTGACACCACTCTCATATTTGTTTGTCCATTAAACATGAGGCTACAACTTACAGCCAGTTAGTTCAGCTTAGTTTAGCTTAGCACAAAACCTAGACACAGGAGGAAATAGCTCGCTTGGCTCGGTCAAATGGTAACAAAATCCACCAACCAGCATGTTTTTATCTTGTTTGCTTTGAGCAGTTTCCAGGCAACCAAGAAGAAATGAGAGAGGTATCAGTCTGCTCATCTAACTTTTTTTTCCCCCAGAGAATGAATAAGTGCATTTCTTAAAATGGTACACTAGTCCTTTAAGGTCATTACTGTGTCAGCTTTAGTGGTGCCATATTCCCAGACAAAATTACAATTAATCTATTCACCAAAACAACATTACCATACAGTGAACTGGGGGATTTTAGGGCCCTGGGCTAGTTGGCCACTTTGCCTGGTTGGTAAAAAGGACCTTGTTCACATCCTTTCTTGAAAAAAAATAGCTGAAGACTCATAGAGCTATGACTAAAGTTGCCTGGTATTGTTTTACTGTAACAATAGCCAAGCAGAATATGTTTTAATAGTGCTAGATCTATCATATTGTAGAACTAGGCATCACATTCTTTTGTTAGCATTTTTTTTTTGCTATTGTTAATGAAATCCTTTTTTTGTAATAACATATTTTGTAAGAAAAGTCCTAGTTTATCAGCAGCAGGGTGATCAGTATTGTTTAATAGTTTCTTCACTAAAGTGAACTCACTAAATATGGTGATATAAGCCAACATTTTTTATCTTTATATGTTAAACCTTTAGACCCATTTAGCTGATTGCTATGGCGTCACAACCTTGTGTTATTACCCAATGACCCCACACCCATGTATATGGCCTTTACTGCTGACTAAAAAATAACTGCAACCGAAAGTCAAACACTGAGATGAAACTTGAGCTAATGATGTAGGGATGAACAAAAGTGATGAATCCCAATGATGATTAGAGGCATGCACCTCTGAAAAAACAAGGCCATAATCTGTGTTTGAAAACAAACAAACAAACAAAACAAAAACACATCAATCATTGGCTATCAGTAACTTAAAACAGAAAGGGAACATTGGCATCAGAGCAAAGTCTGTTTGTCTTTGTCTTTGGCAAACTCACCCACATAAAACACACGCAAACACACCCCTGCCATTTAACATTATCATCCTTGTAATCTTTCTGCTGAAATAAAACAGAAAGTCACGTGATGCACAGGGCTTACACGAGTTGTTCGTAATATGAAACACGATTATGCAGCACAAGTCTCTTCCAAGCAAGAGGGCAAGAGGGCAAGAAGGCTTGGCTACAGGCAAAAACACTGTTTCTACAGCACCTGTTTATTTACTTGATCTATGCTAGGGGATTATGCACACTATTAAATGGAAATGTTGCCATTTGATAAAAACGTACCTTCTTATCTTTTACCTAGAAATCTAATTTACTATGTACTTTTGTACAGTTAAAAAATTTAAATAATTACTTTTTTAAATGTCTGTCCTACTCTTTTTAAATATTTACTTAACTCTTCTTTTTTTTTAAAGTTTTAAGTTGTTTTCTCTTAATATAGGGCAGTAACCAAAGTTAGCTATTTTTTAATACACTTGCTTATGACACACTGCACAATACAGGGCATTCGACGCTACCTCATGCGCAAAACACTTACACCATACAATAAATATGAAATAGATAGATGGGTGTTGGCCAAATTAAAAACTAGCAAAAGTGTGAAATGTGCAGAAATCTAGTATAGCGAAGAGTGAACGTTTTGGCTGTAAGTTAAAAGTATATTGGCAAAAGCAACACATTTTACTGGTTTTGCCAGTAATTTTCAAAATGTTTTCAAATGTGTATCAAAGACGTTAACAGTAAGAGATGACAACATAAAGTGATGCGATCCTGGAATGTATGAATCTGATTTATGTCCAAAAAAGGTATGGTATACTGCAATATATGATGCAACTTCTGACTTGATTTTGTTGCAAGTAGGCTGCGTCACAATAAGAGTACAGAACCATGGCCACCAAGACTTTAAAGATAAAATATGTTAATTAATCTCTTTGCTCAGCATGCCAAAGTCAGTTTGCGGTTGAATACATAAAGCAGATGAGGACAACTCCTTTGCAAAGTAAATAAAACGTAAGGGAAAAGGTGACAATGTCCTTCAATTGGAATGATTTTGTGATCACAGGGGTTCTTTTGATGTACTAACTGATACTCATTCAGGTCACTGAGTAAAAAAGAAATTACATATTTAACCTGAGAGTTTGTAATTGTCACCCAGGTCTAAGTTGACACTGAAACTAACAAGCTGATTTCAATGGATTTCCTGGCATAAATGACATCTAAACTCGGTTTCCTCCTTTCTCTTCTTTCTTTGTTCTTCTTTGGCTTCGTTTCTCTCCTCCCCCTCTGTCTCTCTCATGCACTGAATCACTTTAGCAATATCATTATTTCTAGGAAAAGGAGTGGATATAATGTGTGGCAGTTGCTGACACTACTTGTGTCCAGACAATGCTTGTACATTTCCTGTTACTGTAATGTGAATGACACACTGAACTGTCCGGGATACGTGAATTGCGCCTCGTTCTATCGATTGCAAAGTTCAAGCAAGTTGGACATCAGTCCACACACCAGAATCAGTGAAGTCACTGTGTCATCCATTATATGTCAATGGCAAAATACAGGGGTCAGGGTTGAGTTTGATGGTGCGCAATGCATTCCATGGGGTGATGATGGCTTTTTGGAAGGAAAGTAAAAGCACTGCAGATTGGGTTGTGACTGGAGAGGTACGACATGCTCAAACGTTTCAACCTAATGAGAGCCGTCTAGCAGCACTTTCCTGCACCGTGAGTAAGAGTTAATTGTGTGAATGTATTCTGACCCTCAGGCATTCTGTTCTTTGGAATATTGAAATCAAAGGAAATGACTCCAGTTGGAACATTGTACTATAAAGCAATGATTCCTGTAAGAGATCTACTATTGACCCCCCCCCCCCCAGTGTACATTTCCCCCAGAGAAACTTGAAACTTTGCGTCCAATTTCTCCTGGAAGTCAGATCTATCAAGTTTCAAAAGAAGAGAGAAGACTCTTTTTAAATGCAAGTTAGATGCATGATGCAATCTGAAACGAGATAACAACTTCCCTGGAAATTTTCATTGGTACTCTGTAACGTGTATTGAAGAAAACTTCCATGTGAAGAATACACTAGGTGGGCAGCTATGTGACTGCATGGTGCAACTAAAAGGTCACATCCTTTTCCAGTGACCTGATGAACTCTTGAAGAGATAACGTACTTTTTTTTGTTTTTTGTTTTAAATTCACTTGACAATGCAATTATCTGTTTTGGTGTGTTTCTTTCATTTTTGCCTATTAGTCACCCTATGTGGCAAGTTAAAGGATGTCCTGTTGTGATTCTAATGGGCTGCATGGATTGAGTCTGCTATACGGCTAGCCAGTGACAGAGGAGAACTATAGGGTGTCTGTTTTCGAAGAATACGTCAAGTGTCATGAGATATCAGAGAGGAAGAAAGCATAAACAGGATGTCTGCTTCTGACAATGTTTCTAAGAAATTTATTTTTTTCCTAAATCATATATTAGCCTTTCTGATAGTGTGTTTAGTGAGCATGTTTCTCCGCCAGGTTGCACAGAATATCCTGGGGCCAATGTAATCTGTATGGTTAAAAGTGTTTCGTTAATGTGTTCCAGAATGCAGGGTTCCTTGTGGTTCCTAGAGTCTCTAAAAGTAGAATGGGAGCCAGAGCCTTCAGCTATCAAGCTCCTCTCCTGTGGAACCAGATCCCAGTTTGTGTACGGGAGGCGGACAACCTCCTCACATTTAAGAGTAGGCTTAAGACTTTCCTCTTTGATAAAGCTTATAGTAGGGCTGACTCAGGTGACCCTGCTTAGTTATGCTGCTATAGGCCTAGACTGCCGGGGGACTTCCTATGATGCACTGAGCTCCTTTCTCCTCCTCTTCCTCTCCATCTGTACGCCCTCATATCCCATCAATGCTTGTTATTAATTCAACTTCTTCCCGTAGTTGTGTGTTTTCTCTCCTCTCTCTCTCTCTCCCTCCCCTTCTGTTGCTTTCTGCAGGTGTTTCTGCCTCTGGAGCTGTGGAGGTCTGGGTCTGTGGTTGCTGCCGCCTGCTGCCCCCGTGCTCCTGCTCTGCACCCGCTGATGCTATTGCTGTTGTTGCTGTTATTAGTATTGCTATTATAATGTTGCTCTTAGTGTTGTTTCTGTTGGTGTTAACATCAATGCCATTGCCATATCTATCCCTGTGTGGAACTGTATTGTGCTGCTGTGTGTTCTCTTTCCTCCTGCTCTCTCTCTCCCGCTCCCCCCCCCCCCCCCTTCAACCCAACCGGTCGAGGCAGATGACCGCCCACCTTGAGCCTGGTTCTGCTCAAGGTTTCTACCTGTTAAAAGGGAGTTTTTCCTTGCCACTGTCGCATAGTGCTTGCTCATGGTGGGAACTGTTGGGTCTCTGTAAATATAAAGAGTCGGTCTAGACTTGCTCTATTCGAAAAAGTGCCCTGAGATAACTTTGTTATGATATGGCGCTATATAAATAAAACTGAATTGAATTGAAAGTTAAATGCTTTGTCAGGTCAGGATCAAGGTGTTACAGGTTGCAGTGTGGTGGGCAGGTGGACCCTGAGTTACTGTTTAAGGGGTAGGCACCGGTTGCATCAGCTGTTCGTATGTTCAAACAAACGTAGCCTAGTTATAACGTAAGAGTTTATTTAGGCTAGGTCCACATTACTACGTTTTTGTTTTAAAATGGCGTTTTAAAACAAAAATGATCTCCGTACACACGAGCATTTTATCACAGTTTCAGAAACAATCTCCGTCCATGCTACATGCCTGAAAACGCATATCACGTGACCATTCACGTGTACTGGGCATGCACGTGCCGGTGTAAACAGGAAGCAGATCGTCTACTCTGCAGCTGGTTGCTTAGTTGCAGAAAATACTGCAAACGAAGAACATCAGTGGTGGAAAGTAAGAGCAGAGATTTCTGTGTTTGGACCGACGACCAGGTGGAACTGTTACTGAAAGTAAGTGTTATTAATGTTGAATTAACCGCTGGTAGTCAAGGCCGATGTCATTTGTTTGCATCTGGGAAGGGGTCACGTGATTCGGGCGTGACGAATCAGGGTAGGACATGTCGTGGCTGATTAGACCCAATCAGAAAGCGAATGTGGGTGTCTGCATCATCGTTTTAGAATGTCTCCGCTTTTGCCCGTCCTCACTAAAACACAACCCTGGAGTTTTCAATCTAAAACGCGGTCAGCAGCGTTTTCAAATGTCTCCGTTTTAGGGGTTATAAAACGCCGGAGTAGTGTGGACGCTAGGTGTAAATGTAGCAAAAGTTATGCATTGTAAAACAAAAACATAGTAGTGTTTATGTAGCCTTATGTATTGCCAAATTAAAACGGGTTGCACCAACATCTTCTTACGCAGAGATTAGCTGATGCTAAATATTTACACCCAGTAACTGCCAGGTGTAACTGTTGGGTAGCTAATTGAACCAACTGACAAAGCCAACGTTAGCTTGCTAATATATTAGCCGTTTAGAGTGAAGGGTAAAAGACGTAATTGGATATATAGTCCACACATCTGACTTGCCACTTTTATTGAAATTGTGTTTAATAACGACGTAAACTGAGAAGATTTGAAAGACCTTTCGCAAGTCATACCTACATTTACAAAGGATAGGCAGTTAAGTTTAATATATTGTTTGGCCTCCTAAACTTGTTATTTTATGAAGTTATGTTACAGCTTGTGACGCTACAATTCCTCTTTACATAGTTGATTGCTGTTGATTGGAGCGACAGATGTTTCCTTGCAACTAATTTGCACATTACTAAGATCTTTATTAGCTATGACATTTCTTAAATGGTGCAACCTGATTTGGTATATCACTAGTTTAACACTAGCTAGTAGTAAGAATGTAGGAAGGACTTTACTCACAAACTTAGCATAGATTTACTAAAAGCTGATGCAACCCAGTCCTGAATGACCGTTTCAAAGGATGTGGTGTGCAAATGAGGCTGTCTGCAGTTTGAGGGGGACTCAACTAGTTATCTATCTGTGATTCATTATATTGGATGTTATCATGTTATGTTTTTTCTTCTCTTTCTCAGACCAGCACACAGGCATTTTACATTTTCTCTAACTCTAACTATGGCTTCTGCTTCTATTGCTTAATTGTACAATAAGGTAAACGTGTAGCTGGCAGTGGTGCTGGCAGCCAGCCAGAAGAAAAGGATTTCCTGTCACTACTGTTGACTGCGCACATTAAATGTCTGAGTGTTTTTATTCTGGTCAGTGGTGTGTAGGTGTTTGCTGTGGGGTTCTCCCCCACAGCAGAGATCGCAAAAGGAAATACAATAGAATGAGGAGTCATTGCACAGCAAAAAGAAAGTGGTTAAGAGACATAGAGAGAAGAAGACTGAGAAAGAATTACTGTAAAGAGCAAACCATGCTTACAGTAACTTTGCTATAGATTTTGTTGATTGAAAGTGTGGCTCACTGCCATGGAACGACAATGATCAAATTAGAATCATATTTTGGGGTTTCATGTTGGTTTAGGTATGCCTACTGAGCCTGTAAATACATCACACTGTTGTTGTCTTGAGAAAAGCAGAGGAAAAGGTTCAGATTTAACGAAACGTCTTGTCTGATAAAAAGGTGCTCTAGACTGACCTCAATAAGATTTCAGACCTCAGAGCAGTTCTACCAATGACTGTTCTATAATTAAAAGGTTAAAGAACCAAAACATGTGATACAACTCAACACCTGCAATGTTCCTTACTGTAATTACTGTCAGTATCGGTTATTCATACACCCCCCACTTTTAAACTCAAAGTTACTTGGCCGTGACAATGACGGACTCCAACACAGGAGCATTTGTTGTCACATCTGTTGATTTTGTTATATAAAAATCATGATGTAAGCAGTGCTTTTTCTGAGTTTCATCGGTGACTGACTAGTTTCATTTCCTGTATTTTCTAGGAAAGAGAGCCAGTGAAAAGTAAAGTGAACCAATCAGGGGGATGTAGCGTGGGACTTCCTAGAGTTTATTACCAGCAAGAGAGGGGTAGTAAGCAGGATGTTGCAGGGGCGTAAGCATTGTGTTCCTCTCTACAATATACAGGCCAAGTATATGTCATCGTGACTTATTGTGTTCATAGAAAGAGAGTTTAGAACGTCCACATGTGTTCATATCTGGCTACTTTGATATGAGACGTCAGTGACGGTCTCATATCCAGTAACCAGGTAATAAAAATATAAAAGAAGAAGAAGAAGAAGAGACAAAGTTTTTACAATAGGTAGTATAACTGTAAAATTAGTTCTAAAATTACAGACAGCTAATCGCAGGCAGCAGTAATTTGAGTTACATTCACTAGTGGCACAAAGAGGTAAAGAGTCTCAGCTTAAGAAAACATGATGGCCCCCACTTTATTTACAGACTTAAAAGTACCCTTTGAATTTTTTGAGTAGCACTATGGAGCATTGTTTTTCCAAATGGGTCCCCAGTTTCTTTGCACAAGGATACACATCAATTTTACACATTAAAACATTAAAAAACCTTTGTTAGACCCCAAAGATACACCCATTTCGATGAAAAACACAGAATGTAAATATAACTTTTGTTTGTTTACAAGAAAACTCAACAGGGAACCTTTAACTTTGGCCAACAGTCTATACACACTGGGATAAGACTGTGAGATTAGTGCTAGTGCAAGGACTAGGAAGATATATCCCAAAAATCTCTGACTCGTAATTAATACAGGGAAATACAGCTGTGTCATCAGCATAACACTGAAACTCAAAATTGTGTCTGTCCATAATATGCCACAAAGGGAGCACATAGATGGAGAATAGTAAGGGGCTGAGTACGGACCCCTGGAGGACTCCACAAGAAATGGGTCACTTAAAGAGGACTTTCTAGAAGGGAAAAGGGACAGTTTGACAGATTTGAGCAAAACAAATCCAGAGCCACATCCCTGATGCCAACAAAGTATTAAAATATTGTCATCAACTCTATCAAAGGCCAAAGTAAGGTCAGTGAGAAATAAAACTGAATGTAAAACTGAAGAAAAATCCTGCATCAGCAGCACGATGTAAATTGGTAAGGTGAAGAACATTGATGCCCAGAGAAAATGCCCACGGACATATAATAGCTGACAATGGCTAAAATGAAGTAACGCCTGTTTGTTCAGGCAGTCGACTCAAGGCTGTTGCTACACTCTTATGGCATGCAGCATATAACCGACACCATGCATGCTGCCACACAGCTCACTTGCTGATGCTGCCGCTAGTATTTCATAAGCCCCACCTCCCACCCAGCATCCACCCAGCATCCACCCAGCATCCACCCATAAACTCTAAGTCACTGTTTCCTGCAAGGGATATTATTGTCATCACTCACCACTCCCTGCTGTGCTGAGTTTGATGTTTTCTTGTAGGGAGTGACAAGGTCAGAGCTACATTCACATAATAATCTGTTACACATAAGTTGCCTGATAAAATAAATGTTTTTATATTTATACTTTTATTTGGTGGAATAGGATTTGTTCTGAGGGTTTTACTTAAAGAATATATGGGATATGTGAAGGTGCCATCACCAAATACAGCAAAAAGCAACTAAAACAGCAGAAGGAGGAGTCAGGTATATTGCTGCAAGAGTCTGCAGTTTATATAGCCAGGCGCTGCAGTTGCTCTCCGCTGACTGCAAGACCCAGGGCATGATGGGAAACACCTGGCTGTCGCCTGATCAAAGAGCTGATTGGCTCTTAGTTTTGACCAGAAACACCATGTTTTGTTAGAAATCCTAATTGTCTGTGTAATTGTAATAGAGCCAGATTGTAGGCTATAAGTTGTGCAATGAAGGTTTAATATGTTAACAAACATATCTTGTGTGGTTGATAATAATAATAATAATAATAATAAAGGTTATTTCAGCCATAACTATCCAAACGTGGTCTGCAAACTACAGGCGGTCTACAGGTGGATCTAACAGGATATTAAATAAATCTGCGATTTCCTGCATGTTCTTTGAAGGCTGCTGGAAACCGTCTGACTTGACTGCTGCTTTTTGTCACCGCCCAGCCCCTGCTGCCGCCTGATCTGGTTGATTTTCCAGGCAAGGCGCAGTTCATCTCGAACACGTTACTGGCACTGCACTGCCAGAAATAATGCAATGCTTTGTTTATCATGGGATTTCAGAGATTATTTCTTTTCTGCCCTCCCAGTTGCTGCATTGTTCCACTCTTCAAATCTTTTACCAGCATGAACATGAACACACACAAAATACTAGACGTATACAAACAATATCTTTAATATGCTACATCATGTAAATATAAAAGTATCATCAAAATAGTCTCTCACATATAAATTCTCAACATCTCATAACCTGTTTCCAAAATTAAACTACATAGACAAACATAATGTACAAAAGAAAAGAAACTACAAAATGAAAGTACAAAAGAAGTACATCACTGGCTCAGTAAGTAAAACTTTCAAGAACAATTCCTGCCTTCTGGTTTTGGGTAACACCCAAAGCACACAAATCTAGTTGCATTTTCATTTCAGTGCTAAGTGAGAAAAATATTAACAATATCAGAAAATTGTGCTCCTGTGTTGCTCATTTCTGTTGCCCAGTGCTGAATATGAGGTACCGGTGTCTGAATTAAGATTTGGATGAAGCTCGAGTTTACAGACATTTACAGTAAAGCTTTGTATGTAAGAAATATCTGAAACATTTGAATCCAGTAAAAAGCTAAATAGTGATCCATTTAGTTGCTCAGCATTACATTTTGACATAAAAACGTTGCAGTATGAAAGAATAAAAAACATTTTGAATCTGTAGTATTTTGTTTCTTTTGGTGGCATTTGGTTTTGTTCAGCACAGTGTGTCTTTGATACTTTGATATCTAAATAAGCTGTGAGTTAAGTTGCAGAATAATCAAGAAAAAAAAGATGAATAATGCTTTTTTCTGAACCTCTTTCCTAGCTTTAGAATGAGTTTAATAATGATCCAAAAACAGTGCTACACATTCATGTTCTTTGTTTGTAATTTTGGCAATTGCTTATTGACACCGTTTCAAGATACCTGATTTTTCCCTTTTTTTTATTATAAATAAATAAAATAGTTGCAAACAATTGAGGAGCAGGGAGGTGGTTTGTGCTATGACTGTGCCCTGTCGTTCATATAAAAACTTCCACTTGTTGTACACATGCACCCAGAAGCTCAAACACATTGTCACACAAAGAAAAACAATGCACAATATGTCAAGGTAGACTCATCCACAGGTTTACGCAATGCCGTTGTTCCTGAGCCTATTTGCGGTTTTCCTAAGAGACCAAATCTCCATGGAAATGTCAACACATAGAAAAAAAAAAACACTAGCAGAAAAAACAAACTATAATACAACTAAATAAATATGACTCAATTAAAAAAAAAAAAAGTAATAAGTTATAGCACAAAAAAGCAAACACTTCTCTACCTGAGTGAAAAGAGTTTTAAATACTTCACAGCTTAACAACATCCTCCCTGTTTTCATTTTTTTAAACTGACATTTGGGAGGAAGTACAATCACTGAATACCTCTCGCCCAGTCTTTGGAATGCTCTACTTTTGGTGCTGCGCTCATTGGATTATGGAAGTTTATATTCCCCATTATGCCCTTCATGGACAAGATGGGGAGTTTTATTTGGCGATGTCTG
Organism: Macquaria australasica; assembly: GCA_005408345.1. Lineage (NCBI taxonomy): Eukaryota > Metazoa > Chordata > Actinopteri > Centrarchiformes > Percichthyidae > Macquaria > Macquaria australasica. The sequence goes on along the minus strand of SEMN01000133.1, from coordinate 290,150 downwards.
TTTTCTTGGCTGATGTTATGTTGTATGTCCTTTTTATATTTCCCCTTCCTTCAGTTCCTTCTCACTGTCCTTCTGTCTTCACTGTTGGCCTTTTGTGGAGATGAACAACACTGGCCCTCTCCTGATAGGCCAGTGGAGGGCTGTGGTGTGATGTAGGTATAGCTGATTGGGCCACGGGCATTGCTGGTGCGTTAATAGCTGCTGTCAGAGCTTTCAGCAGTATGGTGGCCTCCCTCTGGTCCTCCTTCCCCTCGCCTTCCAAGGTACGAGCCAACCAGTGCTCTACAGCTTCCTCCACCTGCAGTGCCGATGCCGTCTCCGTGAGCGTGTCAGCCTCTTGGCTGGCGTCAAACCGCTCCACCATCTCTTTCATGTGTACATTGACAGGAGCATTGGAGTTAGCCAGGCAGCAGGTGCGCTGGTGGATGCGGAGGGAGAAGCGATGGAAGAAGGCCTGGGCGCAGAGCTGGCAGCGGTAGGGGCGGTCGCGGCTACTGTGGAGGCGACGGTGCAGTTTGAGGTGGATGTACTGGGTAAACTTGGTGCTGCACAGCTTGCACTGGTAAGGTTTCTCCCCAGAGTGGAGGCGCAGGTGTGTTTTCAAGTTGCTGGTGCTACTGAAGCGTTTGTGACACACCTGGAAAGCATGAATTAAAAGGTTAAAGCTTCTGTGAGCAACATTCACACACCTGATTACTAACACCTTAAGAAAACGAAATGGATTGTGTTTAGGAAAAACTTATCAGTACAGTATGATGTCATCTTGATGTTATTAATAGTATAGTATCAGGGTTGACCATGTTATTCAAGTTCTCTGTGGTACTTTTATAAAACAACAGGGTCTCGTTTTCTTTCTTTGTAAGACCAGTTCTATCCTCACTCTTAACGCTCACACCCACAGAGTCACACTAGCAAACAAAAGCATAAAGATGCTATTACATGACAAAGTGGGTAGTGACTCAAAGAAAGTCAAACAGACACTGCGTTACCAGAAAGGTATGTGAGTGGTGTATTGTGTATACAGTGTGTTTCTTTGAATGTCTCTCACACTGTTTTTACATCAATGTCATGGTAAGATCAGTAGAGAGTTTGTAAGACGCTTGTAAAGAATGAGGAAAACACACACTTAGGTTATGATTTTCAACATACCTGACATTCATGTGGCTTCTCTCCTGTGTGGACCAGGTGATGTTTCTGGAGGTGGGCCAGCTGAGTGAAGCTCTTTTTACATAGGTTACACTGGAACGGTCTCTCACCACTGTGCACTCGGAGATGGACCTATAATTACACAAATCATACAAAAAAAAAAGCAATGAGCACAGGTGTCAAATGGCATGCTGTTTTTGTGTTTAAATATATTAAATTAAATTATAATTAAAAGAGAGAGGAACTGAAGCTGTTACCTTGAGGTTCGACAGCTGTCCGAAAGTCTTGGAGCAGATATTACATTCATACTTGATCTTTCCATTCTGCTTCTTCAGTGGGTAGGGCAGGGATTTGTGGCCGGGGCCGTTGCGTGGCGCTGTGTTGCTTTTGGTCATAGCCAGGCTTAGATTCATGGCTTCCTCGCAACCAGAGGGAGACTGCTCAGGGGACTGATGCTGACTGTCGAGCTTGGGGAGAGGGGAGAGCTCTGGGGTGGCTGGGGCGCCTCGTGGTGGTGACACATTTGGTGTTAGTTCTTTCAGACCCCCCTGTGAGGACGGAGGGTAGGGGAGGGACACTGGAAGTAGATTAGGCTGGCCAATGGGTTGATACGGGAGTCCATCTGTGCCCAGATAGCTGCTGTATCGGAGGGATCCTCTAGAGGGCAGCATCCCAGGAAAGGGAGGGGAGTATGAGGGGAGGAGGAGGTGAGGATAGTGCGGGCTGTAGGGAGGAAGGAGCTGGTAAGTGGGCTGGATGGGTCTGGACTGGGGGTAAAGGGGGTAAGATGAAACAAGGCCCTCCCTGTGGCCATAGAGGCCGTGGAGGTGAAGAGGGAGATTTCGGTGCGGAGATGGGAGTGCAGGATGGTGATCTGGTAAGTACGGATGCGTTAAGCCCAGGCTGGACTCTCTGTGTTCGGGGTGAGGGGAAGGAACGATCCCCCGGTCTTCTGGATCTCTGTCGCTCTTCTCCTCCTTCTCAACCTTTTTGCTGAAGTCCATGATCTGGTCGTCAGGCGTGTCAGGCGGAGTATCTCTCTCCAACATCTCCACATCGATCTTCTCCTCTCCATCTTCATCCCTCTCTTCTTTCACCTCTTCCTTTGTTCTTTCTTTGAGCCATGTCTGCCGAGGTAGGTGCTGTTTGGTGTACTCCAGCTCATGGTCTTCGTCAGAACTCATGTATTCTGTGAGAAAGAAAATTAAAATGCACTGAGTATTGTCACAGAGCTTGATGAGTAAATAAGAGAAGAAAAATATGGAACCCACAATTTTGTAGAGAAGCTTATTATGGTATCTATTTAACTCCAAACTTCAATAAATGCCTCACACACACATCCACCCACATAAGGCACTCCCTCTTATGGTAAATGATAGTAGTTTCAGTTTTGACTTGACACGTAAATCATACGATACAGGTTTCTGTTTGTCAATCGCAGTAGTGATTTTGGTGTGGGACAATGCGTTGGTGGTAAAGTGTGTGGGAGTCCATGTGTCATGTCATGTATGAGCAGTAGTATAGAAAGATTCTGAGTTTCGTTTGTGACACCTTTTCTGGGTATAGCTGTGAACTGTGTGCATCTTATTAGTTTTATGTTTTGTCTATGTTACTTTGCAGACGCACAATAATTCATTTGAAAGCACAAAATTGTTCAAAATGTCCTCTGGGTTTTGTGCATTCGAGAGCTGCCGCCCCGAAGCTCCAACAACCAGTACCTGAGCTGCCGAACTAGATTTGCCTTCACGGAATATCAGAAAGTCAAACCCGGAAGACAAACAATGAGCAAACCTGGACTCTGATAAAAAGGATGGTGAATGCTTTTAAGATCCTCTAAGTTAATAAAACAATGTAATGATACCGCCTTAGAGTTAGTCACCAAGATGAATGGCGACGCATCTGGTGTATCCAGTTGGCATGAGTCATAGGACTTTGTGGCAACAGAGAATCATTCAGGATGATGAGGGTATGACTTGCCATTCTACTAATAGCTGAAAACAAATGACTCACAAAGGTACTTTGACCAGCCATTATTCCCCTTAGATTTCTCCACTTTCCTTAAAACCTCACATCATTTACCACATCTCATGCATTACTGAGATTTGTTTGGTCTATGTGTGTGTGTGTTTGTGTGTGTATTCCCCATGATCTTACATAAATATGTGTGCCTCTGTGGTAAGCCAGACAGGAAGAAATAGCATCAAACCAACTATTTTTACTGTTGGCAAAAGATAACATCAGTGAAGAAAGTATTTTTCTGATAATAGTTATCCTTTCCTGATGCAAACTTTGTGCTACGTGTTTAATCACAGCCACCGATCTAAATTCTCATTTTATCAGATCTAGTGGGAAAAATAAGAATATGTGTGTGTCATTGTGCTGCCTCATCATCAAAGCAGTTGATAATCAGTGTCATTCACTCCCTCTCACTAAATCATTCACCAAACATGATGGTTGTTTTGGTTGTATGTGAACAGCAAATCTATTTGTAAGATAAGTTTTATTCACAAAACAGAGCCAAGACACTGTACTTCCAACAAGTTTGCATACAAAAGCTCTGTTCCTTCCCGTGCCTCAAGATATTTGTTAGTCTTGTCTACTTTTCCTCTCTCATAGGCCTGTGGAAAAGGCCATCACATCCTGATACAAAACTAGAAAAACGTCTGCTCTTGCTGCACTCACTCTGTTTGACGTCACCCTGCTGGCTGCAGAGCCTCTGGGCAAACTCCTGGCTGTACCACACCAGCAGCTCCTGGTTGGGCTCCACCGGTCGGATGGTGTAGAAGTAGATGTCCCCGCTGTTCTGGCACGCCACCAGGTTCTGTTCGGCCAGAGAGTGGGCCGGGTTGACGTATCGCATCCAATTGCTCCTGTGGACGTCATAGCCATCAATGAAGTTTTGAAGCTGCCCACTGCTGTAAATCTGCAGGAGAAGAAGGGAGAGAAGATGGAATTAAAAACATGTACACAGAAACAACTTGAAGCAACTGATTTGTGTGGAACAGATTGAGTTTAGATTAGTTGTATATTGTGTAATATTTATTATAGTAATAGGTTAAATTAATTAATATAGTTCAGCTATTTTATTATTTGACCATCTGTTGGCTACATGACATTGCGGCATGTGATGCTCAAATTCTTAATATTTTAAATACAGTTTGACACACATGAAGCTGAATGAAATGAAATGATTAAAATCCACATACAATCATCAAAACAATCTGTAGAAAAGAACTGAAATAAATCAAGGTTATGAAGAAAAAAGTCAGAATAGTCACCTCTGCCATGTACAGTTCCTCTTCAGTTACAGTGTAATTTGCTCCTTTGGTCTGCACCCTACAGCTCTGTTCTGTGTGTCCTGAGTGTTACACTCTTGTGTGTGTTTGTTTCTGAGCTGTCACTGTATTTGAGGCGTGAGGCACGTAGGCGGAGCCAGTTACGTCTCACTCTCCCTCTTTCCCTCTGCTTCTCGTTTTCTCTTTCTCACTTCATGGTATTATTATTGTTTCTGCCTTGTCATGAAGTTTATGCACTACATACCAGCGGTACACTTAATTAGAATCACTTCTTTCAGAGAAAAATGTATGCGTTGGCTTATGAAAACAAACAAGATGAAAGGGAAATATAACTGGTGGCTGCCTGACAGACAGGTGCTGGCAGGCAGCCAAAGAAAACACACGCACGCAGGCATGCCTTTGGCAGCACGTCCTCTTGTCCTGCACCTGTGTCATGAGGTTGACAGCATAAGCACTCCCAGGGAACGTCAGACTTTCACTATTGAACCGGGGCAGGAACCCCTTGGACAGGCTTACAGGAAATAATGCCGGAAGGAAAATACGTAGGATGGCAGCAAAAACTCCTTGTGGGAATTGAATCAGCAGAATAGAAAATTTCCTGAGTGACACAAGCTACGTCTGGATGAGAGAGAGAAAAAAAACACGGTGCTTGAGGACTAAAAGGGGGCGGAAAGACAAGGATTGTCTGAGTGTGTGTGTATATTGAACAATAGTCCCTTCCTTTGTGTCTGTGACACATGTTGCATAGGACCTGAATGCCGGTAAGGCTCTGATGACTGCGTGAGCATGAATCCATTGTTACGTGCCACCAGCATTCACAACTTCCTCTAAAATTTTGACCAAAACCCCTATGCGCCAGTGCAATCTGTGTGAAAGCGTTTTTTTGTTTCCTTATTGACGTATGTGCATGGACTTGATGTGAAACTTCTGTATCTGAGCAACCAATGTCTTTTTTCATGAATAATAGAGGAAGATGAAAACATGTCCCCAGCCTCAACAACTGGCAGGGCCATTTTCTTATATCTAGACTTTCCCCTGTTTAACCAGTATCACACTGGGCTGGATCACAGTATTGATGCCTAAATGTGATTATGCCTAGAGTATGCGTATATATTGTAAATGTGTGTAGATACATGCACATGAATGTATGTTTCCCTTACCCTCCAGAAGTATTTCCTGTTGGCCTGTTTGGGGACGTTGTCTTTGGTGAAGATGTCTCCTTGCAGGGGGCCAAAGCGAGTACCCTGGGGAATGTATTCTTTGCTGAACACACCTGTCACCTGGAACACACAGACCAAGTACATCATTAGACACCATTTCCCATGTTTTGCCTCTTATGTGGAATATTACACAACAACTTACAACTCATCCTTCATAGAAAACATAAAAAGTCATCTTTTGTGTCACACAAAATTGAGGAATTATCCACATGCTAGTTCTCTCATTTGAAATCTATACATATAATATTGTGCAATACTTGTGTTTGTCCAGTGTGTATATGTCCAGCAGCAGGTTGTTGGCCTGAGTTGCAGTTGCAGTAGCTTTGTCATGTTGACCCAGACAGCTCTAGAGGCACGTTAAAACCCACAAGGTGACACACTTTCGACGCTAATGAGTTAAACGAATAAAGAGAATTACACTTTCTCTGACCTACTCCACTGATCTCTGACCTGCTGTCCTCATAAACACCAGGGAGAGAGACACACGGAGAGAGAGGAAGCAGTGTCACCTGTTGTTTGTGTTGTGAGCTTCATGAGTGCTGATGTGTGTTTTAAAAGTGTTTTAAAATTCATAGAAGACAACGCCACACGTTTGACTCTAAACCCACAAAGACAAAAGCATACAAAGCAGTTTAAAAGATAGTACTGATTAGCTCTTTAGACAGGTTGTTTCAAAGACGTAAAGCCCTGATTGCAAATTGTTCTGCCTGTAGATGTGAGAATTAGTCATACCTTTGTCTGTTGGATTCCCCTGTACAAGGTGTTCCAAAGCTTGGCCAAACATATGTTGAATTGCAAAAGAGAAATGAGTGTGGGATTTTTTACCATGAGCAAGTACCTTGTTGCATAGGGGCATAATGTACGGTAATGTATGTGGTAAGAGCAAAACCTCTCCTGTTCTGCAGGTTATTGAGTCATTTCTGACCTTTTACGGCAGTTTTTAGTGATTTGGATATGAAAACACTGTGTTGTCAAAGATAATCTATAGCGAGGACGTACAGGATATGTCAGTGTCCCCTGCATAACAGCTTTATGATTCACACTTTCATGGAAAATGCAGAGGCGTGGGGTCAACCTTCCTCTAAACACACCCAAACACATGCACACCATCAGGCAACAGCATCTGTGGCATACACACAGCCTCAGTGCCTTGAGGAGCTTTGTGTTCAATCCTGAAATACCCCCACCGCCGCCACCGCCAACCCTCCTTCCCCACCCCCCATACATAAACACACTCTTTCTTTCTGCCATTGAGGAATATAATTCAAACTGACCCTCAAAAGGGTTTTCATGGCCTCCTGTGTAAAAGTCATACCTTAAAAAACAAAAACGACAAACACCTGAACACCTCGTGATTATGAAGGGTGGAGTTGGCATTTGTAAATTATGTATTAGTTAATTAGAAGAACAACAGGTCACTGAGGACGGCAGGAGTGTGTGTGTGTGTGTTTGTGTGTGTGTGTGTGTGTCAAGCAGCCGTCGAGGCGAGTGAGGTGATTCCTGGATGCGATGAACCAGTGTGACAGCGACATTGTGCTACGCTGGTGTTGCGTGACTAACGAATCGCTGTGGCCCGCCGCTGCTTCTTAACCGCTCCGTTTAGCTAGGTTGGGAGGGGGGGTGGTGTTCTTAAGTGAACCCACGCTATCACACTCCTGAACGCCCTCCTTTTCTCCTGCCCTCCCCCAATCCCTTGTCTTTTCTTAACCCTCTCGAAATAGCCCATGCGTCCGCCAGGTTGAAGCCTGATGCCTGGCTGGCTGCCTGGCCGGCTGCCTGTCCCCAACGAAAGTTAATCATCTGGTTTTAACCTCAATCCCCCCCCTCCCCCGCACACACACACCCTCCTCTCCCCAGCTTCTCCCTCCCCATCCATCCCCTCCGTTGCCTCTCCCTCTCAGTTCACTGGCACCCGTTACTAACGCCCCATCTGCCACGTGCCCCCGCCACCCTTCTTTCACATTTCCTGGCACGCTTCGGAAAGAAAATGGGAGGATAAGGAGGTTTAGAAAAGATGTGAAGAAGTTACAAGGAATAGGAAGATAAGTGGGCCCAACATTCCTCCTGATAGCCAAACAGGTGCTGGACAAGTACGGCAAGTGTGTTGATGTGCATGATGATATGCTACCAGTGTACAAAGACAAGTGAGTTTACTACATTTTCTGTTTTCAGTCGGACTCTTTAGATTTGACTCATCAGTCAAGTGTACCATACACTCACCTGTGTGAAAAATCCCTTCCCTCAAGCTTTCCCGATAACTGAGTGAACTGTGCCTTACTTAAAAGGTGACACATGTATGCGCGCTGTCCCACAAACCCACACAAAGGAGCAGCTGTGTTTTATGGTCATCACAGGAAATTAATTTCCCAGCTTTAGTGACAGTGAGTCAAGGAACCAGATTCACATGAGACCATCTTTAGGAAGGGAAACCACTCAATGGACAAGGGCCAGTTTAAGCAGAGCAGATTACTGGCAAGCATGTGAAAGTGCTCGTGCTTGTTTTCATGTCTCATTTCTTATCTGAAATCTTTTTGACTCACTGATCACATGTGCGCACACATACTGTACATGAGCACTTAATGGTCTGCCAGTGAGTGTTTGTTGTGGATATAAGATAAGATTATATTTAAATTACATTTTTAGAATTATGATTGGTCCGCTAGCGCTGTTGCATGTGAAAAGATGCAAATGGAAAAATCAAGTTTGGCTGCATCAAGTGCGTGAAGTGTTTTGTACGATGTGTTGGCCGGTAAACAACGGCTGGGGATATGAAATTAGCCCTCAAAGAGATTTTATCACCTTAGTTTGCATGCTTTTCTCATCCCGTAGCAGTAAATGCTGCACGGAGAGGAGGAAGAGATGAGAGTATGAGTGCTAGAGAAGAGGAACGACGGCAGAAAGAGGAAGGGGACAGCGAAGTCAACCGCAGGCAGTGTTGAGCGTTAAAAGCAACTACAAAAGAAGTGTGTGACATCTCTCTCTTCCTTTTAAGATGATGATTCTCTATTTAGTTGCAGTACAAATTCCCCTTTAAAACCTGCCTTGGATACATGATTGCAGTGCTTTGTAGCTGGTAACATGTCCAGGCAGATGCCTGATCGTACTGTACTGCAAGCCAGAGAGTCACCTGACTCAGGGTTATTGCGTACGCTCTTCCTGACTCACCTGAGTGGGAAAGGACATAAGAGGTAAAGAGAACAGGCACGGTTGTAAAAAAAGGAAAAAGAAAAAGAGGAGGGAAGTCTTGATGCGATTAGATGACCGGGTGGAAGCCAAGCTGATCCCTGACATCTCACTCTGTGTGAATGTGTTTATGCCCTGAGTAAGAGAGTGTCTGTGTGCATTATTATTATATGTGTAAGACAGGAGTGTAAAGAAGCTGCACAATGTCTGAAACACTGGGGTGACATAATGGAAGTTAAGGTGGCTAGAAGACATAAAAAGGCCCCTGACCTCAAGCTGCCAGTGGCCTCATGTCCACTGCCCCACGTTCACACACACACACACACACACACTGTGCACTCTACTGTATGTGTGAAGAACTCGTTAGTCAGCGGATCTTTTGTTCCAAGTAACCCGATGCAGATGGCCCAACAGAATGTTATGTAACACAGAATTAATATTTTGAAGAGTAAACACTAAAGCTTTAATCTGGCCAAACTGACAATTCAAAAACAGTCATCAGGGATTCCAACTAACTTAAAGTAGCATTAAAGTTATAGTAGTTTGTTAGATTAAAATATGTGCTTTTTAATGTGCTGTAACATCAGTGGGCTGCTTGGTTGCCATTGATTGTATTTGATTTAAAAAGAAGTTCTAAAAAGATGTCTCAATGGGTAAACAATCTGAAGGAACTGAATTACTTACTTCATTGTCTGTGCCGTATTCAAAGGTGAGGTTGCGTGGGATGGAGGTCATAGCTTTGGGCAGGCTGAAGCTCGGGTCCGACACCTGGTCTGGCACAATGTAGGTGCAGTTGAGGGCAAAGTCTATCTCCCTCCACCCACTCATGTCTCCTGGTGTGCTATCCAGCTTCATCTTGACAGTGCAGAATATACTGTAGGCGATGGATTCAGGCTTTAGACCTTTAGTTTGGTTCGGTTCTGTTTGGTTTAGGTTGCTTTGGTATAGAAGTACTTTGGTTTGGTTGGGTAAGTCCCTTGTCTTAGATTCGCTGGTTAAAGCTCAAGATCTGAAAAAGGAAAGGAGGAGGAGAGAAAGAGATTTTAGTGCCATAGAAATCAGTTCTCATATTAACTTTGTGGTAAAGTACAAGAAAGAAATCATCATGTAAAGCCTATTTATGCGACCTGCCTTTCTTTGACATCTTCATCCACTGTAAACTGACAACCTACTGTAGTAAAACATTGCTACAGTTGGTTGACCTGATGTTTAAAACAAGTAATCTCAGTATCCAAAGTCAACTAAATCTATGACTGTTTGAAATCCATGTAATCCCCATACTTTTGTGAGACTCACTATTTTCTATAATTTAAAAATGCTTTCTGGCAGTCATTCAGTATTCAGGCAGCTGGTTCCATTCATGAAGAACCAAAGTTTGTTGTCACTGTTCTTGGCCAACATCCCAGCACTGGTGATTCAGTTTAACCAGCCATTTCTTATGAAGTCAATAGGTCAGCTTGACCTTTTCTGCTCATTCTATATCATTTGCTCATTGTGTATCTATCCAAGGTTGTCCCTGCAAGCAAAAAAGAAACAAGATATGACTTACATTCACACATTCATTCAGCTGTAGGGTCCTCATTTCTTTGGCTATGTCATCCCTTTGATTCTTTTTTATCTTTGCTTTCTCCTCTTTATACTCTCTCTTCGTTCTCCAGTGTTTTCGTCAGGGATTCCTCTCAGTTAGATCCTTTGGGTATCTGCTCTCGCTGTGTCCACTCTGTCACTGTCACCAGAAACTCATGAGCCCTGGACTGCGCCAAGCTTTTTTAGCTCAACGCCCTGGCCAATCACAGGCCACCGCGGTCATGTGATTAAGCCATCTGACACACAACTGCTGGTTTTGGACAACAACATCAGTGACGTTGTACACTTGGCCAGCAAGTGGCTGTTGTAATGAATGCTTAGACATACAAAGAAGACATGTTAATGAATGAATAAAGGAAGAGCAGATGGCTGGCCTGTTGCCACTGAAAAACACACTCATAGACTTTTGCTTGGTTTGGCACTTAATGAGCAATCTGCTGCCACTGTATCTCCTTGACCTACATCTCACTGTAGAACATCTTTAACTAAGACCCCTAAGACCCCTGTCATACACACACACACACACACACACACACGCAGAGCTACATAAATCTCAATCCTATTCAAATGCACATGAGCAAAATTTTTCGTCTATATTTACATTTTCTTTTAAATCAGGAAAATAGTAAAAAAAAAAAAAAAGTTTAAAACAGTAACACAGAGATAAATGCCCTGTGACGATTGGTGCTCTTCACTCATTCACAGGTACAGATGTAGGGCAGGTCATCTCAGCAAGCAGGAAAGAGACTTGTCTGACACCTGTCTGGTGAGTGTCCCATTTACTTTCAGACACACACACACACACACGCACAGTCTAGTTATATGAAGCTCAGGGTCACCTCACCTGGCGGCCTGCATAAATTTAGCCAGGACAGGAGAGAGCAGATGAAACAACACGTGGAGGGTAAAAAAGAGAATGTGGCTTTTCTATATGTGGAGATGCAGCCTGGGAAAACAAGCACGTGTGAAATTTGTGTTTTCATGTGTGAAATGCCTTAAAAACACATGTGCTTATATATGAATCTATCAAATTTATGTTTCAGTTTTTTTCCTTACATAAAATTACCTTAAAAAACACAGGAAATTAAGGTTTTCATGTGATGTCTTACATTTCACAACTGAAACCATGGTCATGTTATCACATAACTGTGCAGAAAATTATTAATTTCTCTATTTAGATTGTATTATTGTAATTTACAGAGTGCATCTTTACCCTATATTTTTCCAAAATGTTACATAACCTGCAGGCTAGATGTTGAAAATGGAGAAATTACTGGGGCAATGCTGGACTCAGTTCCTAAATTCCTTCTTCCTAAAAAGATGCATTCCTGTTATGTTTTGAATGAAAAAAAAAGTTATATAATTTAAAATATACCATAAAAGCCACAAGAAAAGGAAGGAAGTTTGCTTCGCTTCGCTGTTTAAGCATGGGAAGCTTATTTGATTTCCAGTGTTCACAATAATTAAAGAGAAACAGCTGAAAATGTTTTAAATTTTACAAATATTGTTAAAGTGCAAAGAATAGGATATATATTTTCATATTGGAAAAAAATCTGCTTCCATTATTATTTTTAACTGCTATAAATCGATACAGCCATATCTTTATTTTAAACATTATAACCATATTTGTGTCCGTCATTTACCCCTCCTACTCTGCCCCTTTCTTTCCTTACTTGGATGGTGAAATACTAAATTGACTGCCATATGGCAAGACTGCTATTCCAAGAGTGGAGCTTTACTGCCCAGTGTGGTGTGGGGGTTAATGGTGGTGGTGGAAGGAACGTGTGTGGTGGTGGAGAGGGAGGGGAGGTGGGGATTTGGGCTCTTTCACTGGCCTCTGCCTGGGTGGGCTAATTTCTCTAATTTGCAGACAGTCTGGGCTCAGGCTCAGGGCTCGGAGGCTAAAGACCTGGCACTCCAGGATAGCAGGCTAGCCTACTCATCTCACTCCTCGACACACATCACATCCGGGACATCGGATATGCAGACACACTTCCAGACACACTTCTTCTAGGGAGGGAAACCTTGCTCACAGGGCAAGGTGTACTGGGCCTTAGCACGAAGAGGGAGAGAGGGAGGGAGGAAGATGACAGCACCAGACGAGACGAAAAGGATAAGTGGAGAAAAGACCCGAGGTCAGCTATACTGAAGCTGTCTGAGACAGAGAAAATCAGACAAAGTGATGTGACCTGACACATGATAATACTAAGTTGATGGTACCTGGGTGTTTTGTAATAGTCTGATCTAAATGGATACCTGTTGCCATGCAGTAGTCTAAGTCTGTACCGCTCTGGTGCCAGTAACAGCAGAGAAACCTGCCACCTCCTCTACCAAATGTTGATTTAACTGCTGCTAAAAAGACACATAGTGATAGTTGCAAATGTTTTAATATAGCTATGGTGGTTATACTGAAGAAGAAACAGTGATGTATTTCATCAGACTAAAGGTACGAGAAGTGGGAGCAAATTAAAACCCACTGTGACTACTGCTAATCTATGTTGAATTTTCATTCAGTAAAAAACAATAAAAGGCATTAGGTGGTAACATTTGTAAAACAGTCATTATGCATTCTTTACTGATTTGACCCCATTTCATTTATCATGTTCTGACCAACCCACATAATGCTTACTAGAGTTTAGTGAACTTATATACACAAATATATATGATATACGTGAAATTATTGAATCATTAGCAGAGTACAAAAAAGAACTCATGATCAGTACATCTGTCTCCCTATGCTACAAGAAAACAAATAGGGCAATTAGGAGTATAAAGTAAATAATCCTATTGTTTACCCATCAGTACCCACTGATTCCACCAACTTGCGCCACCCTAAGGCCCATAACACATGTACACCAATGAAAGGTGTGTTTAATGGTGTACTTTTAAACACAATTCAAAATTTTAAAAAAATCAAGCTAAAATGAAGAAAACTATAAGCACCATCTTTAATTGTTAACAATAAAAACTTCAACTATATCTATACATCTAATTGTAGAGTTTGAGTTATAGATGAAAACACCACTTTGTCACACACACAAACACACACACACACACAGAGGGTTCATAAACCACAACATCAGAAACAACAATGGAGTAAATTCTTTTTGTCTCACATTTCACTTTTTGATGGCCATCTCTATATTTATTTTGTAAAAGACATGAACATTAAAAATATGTACAATAATTTATGACAAAACAAAAAAGAAATCCTAACTCCACTTGCTAGCCTTTTGCAGAGCTTAAAGACCACAAGATGCTTTTTACAGGACAGGAAGGAGACCTTGAGGTTATGATCCACTAAAAAAAAAAGGTAACACAGGGTGATAGAAACTTTACGCTGTGGTGCACTGCATACTTTGTAATTTAGAAGTTGTTTGTAATGTTGATGTGCTCCACAGGTCCAGGGCTAGTCTTTCTTTTTCAGTGAGAATGAAAGTGGAGACATTGCAGTCATGAAAGAAATGTGACAGCTCATGTTGTTTGTTTATAGCTGCTTAGCTGTGAGTCAGAATCTGAGTACTGTAGTGGAAACACGCCACTCCCCAAAATATATGAAACTTAGGGATGGGTGATGACAATGTTTACCTCTCTCACTGTACCTTCTTAGTTTCTGGGTGCCCCCAATCCCTCTTATTCTATTGTCGGTGCTCCCCTCCCTTGGTGATTTTCCAGATATGCAGTGGTAAACGATAAAGAGAGGATTATTTTGCTGTTAATGCATTGTTACTGTGGTACTGTAGTTGTTGTCCCTAGCAACAACCACATCCACTTCACCATGAAGTAGATGGCCCATAGGAAGTAGCCAGAGAAACATCACTTTTGGGGGTGGGTTGTTGTTGTTTACTGTGCCTGGCCAGTTTAGTTTTCCATCAGATCCCTTTAACCAGAGGGATTATCCCTGCTGGTTGAACCTTAAATATGTAAGATTACATTATTGCATTTCCTCACAAACATGCATAGGTAATTGTTTTCCTGGAAGCATCTTTCTTTTGTGAGGCTTTTTTTTTTCTTAATGGGTCGAGGTCTTTGGCGGTTTGTTATCAGTGTGAAATCCTAAAGTCAGAGTTTGTCCCTGGGTTGCTTTGTTTTCACAAATCATCAATCAGACTCTATTATGCAACCAGAAGACAGGTGTTTTTGATCTATTGTTTGCATGTCAACAGACAGATAAAATGCGCCACCATCTAGAGCTCTTTTAAAATGCGATTCATTTCCAATTTATACACATCATACTTGGCAAACATCCATCTGTATTCAAATCATTCTGAACTTGTTTGACCTAATACGTGGCTTCAGGGAATACTGTAACTTTACTGGAAGAGGCCTTTGAGTGGCAAAGACAATTAAATGACAGATAAGAACTGCTTTAAAGCTCATGGAAGCAATCGCGTTTACATATGGGGAGAAAAAGAAAATCCTATATGGTATCTATAGGTCAAGGGGGTCAACATACATAATCCAGGTAAAACTTGAAACACAAAAGCATAATTTTAATCTTGTTGTGGAATCTTTGTCAAGCCATGACGGCAGACAACTCCAGTGTCCTCAGATGTGTTGTCAAATGTTTGTTACCACAGGAGGTTAAAACAACAACAGACTTAAATCCTCCTTTTCTCCATCTGTCTGAAGATTGGTGTAATGTGTTGGATATTGTTTTCTTCCACCGGATTCCACCACTTCCTTTCCTTTGTTTTTTAATTTTTTAATTTTTTTGTCGGGAGGTGGGGTATTGTTAAATTCTGTGGAGCCATGTCTGATTCTTTGGAGAGAGAAAAAAGACAGTTGAAAGAAAATAACTTTTTAAGGAGGGGTTTTGATTTGTTAGCGACACTCACTCTGCTGGTGCTGCTGGTGTTGCTGGTGCTGCTGGTGCTGCAGTGTGTAGTCAGCGTCCATCAAAGCTAGAGAGATGAAGAAATTGAAGGAAGGGGTTCAATATTCATTTCAATAAAGGTTATACATTAACACTACCTGGCTCGAAGTGGATTCATGTGAAAACTCCAACAATGCATTAACATAGTCTGCAACTTCATTTTTCTTAGTAAAGCCCCGGCAGATAAAGACAAGGACATTGGTGTACACAGCTCTACTGAAAGTGCCAAACAGGTTTGTGGCCTTTAAATGACTAGAAGACTTTTTATCTTATTGCCACAATATTGACCTTGTGGTACAGTGATGAAGGGATGCAAGGTACAGATATGAAATTTACTTTTGTTCTTAAGCCATAGCGTGACTATTATTAGCTGATACCCAATGCATCATTCTGTTGCAGACGCATTGCATTGCAAAAGAAGCTTCTGGCACTGGATTTATTCAGATGATGCACTAGTTGTGTCTGTGTCTTTATGCCTTTTTGCAAAGCAGTTTATCAATGAGTCAAAGTTGCAATGAAAACTGACACTGCAAAACTATAACCCATTTACTGTAACTATGTATGACACGCAACTCAGCCACAGTACAATTCTATATATACAGTCTAGACAGTTGTTAACTACAGTCAAAATCAAAACAGATTTAAGTGTGTAGAGACAGTGACTTCAAATTAGCTTTTTTCATATCTGATGCTTTTCAGCGTTTTGCACGTCAGTTTATCCTCATAAAGGTTAACACAAAGTGAGAACTCACACTTTCTCACTAGCATCTGTAGCAAGAGCCAGAGTCTTGACTTGACTTGACTGTGATAAACCAAAATAACCCCATCTCATTTTCACACCTCATCTGGGTTGCATGCCATCACAGAAGAGGAAGGAAGGAGACGGATGAGCCAGAGGCCTCAACACACAACATCCTTATCTGCAACATCACCATCAGTCTGTTTACCATGCATACAGTAACTCTGAACCATATCAGGGCTGGTGTAGGGGACTTTTCAACACTTCTAATTTAATCTGAGAGATGAGTATATCTGGTATTTCTCAGAGGTGTTCTATCGATTTTGCCACCCACAATATACACAATCATTGGACTCTGGTTTACTAAAATAGAAGTAATCGTATACTTATACTTTGTCTTCTCACTCGGCTTCGTATGACTGTATGCAATCCACGCTGCGCTGTAAACTCAGCCTTGTTGTATCTTCTCTTTATCCTGATGACGCAGTGAGTGAAACACATCGTTCATGCTAATGTTAATAAAAGAAGCTTGATCGTATACTTATATGGGCTCAGTGTACGGTCAGTGTCACTACCACAAACATTTGCATTTTTTTTTTCTGATAAGTGAAGCTGTTACTGACAACTCTTGTTCTGTCACTCTGTGACACAGTCTCTTCTTAGAAAGAAACCTTTTGTACGTATTAAGAGAGATATCCTAACCACCTACACATTGCACTTTAACAAACCTACCTCCTTCAACTACAATTAGCTGTTCATCAATCAATATCATGTCTTGTCATGTTTAGTTTGTCATTTCTATTGTCTTAACCTTTGTATTTATTGTCCTGCACTGTCTTCATTTTGCACTGTTTTTTTCTGCACCATGGTCCTGAGGGACCAACATTTCATTCTAATGTATACCTGTATATTAAAACCCACTTGAACTTTATATATCTGTGATTAAAAAAGGCTTAATCAAAGGGATGTATGTGAGATGTATCTGTAAGTTGATGCTGTGATTCTCTCGGTTTAGACGTGAATGTTCACACTTAACACGTCAGCTGGTAGTATTTTATTTACAGGTTTATTTGACAGGCATGACATAAATTTCAATTCTTGAAATCTGATGCATTATATAGAGATATAGCTAAAACCTAATTTTCATCCCCAGTCCCAGGTGAACAAAAGTACACACAGCATGCACATAACATACAACAAGCATTATACAATACTGTTCATTATGCACATAGTCGCAGGATGCATGTGGTATTTACAGAGCATTTGTGGTTGTTTAATTAATTAATATCAATTCATGAGATTAAAATTGACGATTGCACTCTTGATTCTCCTTTATCCTCTTTTATAGCATCACAGAAAGAGAATAAAAATCTGGGGAAGTTCTACTAACAACTGTGTTAAAGGTTAAAGTTGTTTGCAGTGTCTTTCAGTTTCTTTCTGCCTTCATATTCAAGCCAGTCTAAGTTGAAGTCACCCTTTAGGAGCAGTTCTTTGTTGCAGTCACATTGTTTTAAAATGTCAATGAAAGGATAAAAAGACACATCTTTTGAGGATGGTGGTCTGTAAATTCCAATAATATTAAAAGACATATGCAAAAAAACAAATGTATTTACCAGATTCCATTATGTTTTACGTGACTGGGTTGTATTGGTTCACTTCATACTGCATTCAAATGATCATCCTTTTATTTAAATAGATTAGATTGCAATCTCTTGACGTTCCTCAAAAGTGTGTCTTGAGTCATACACAAAAAACAGAGTACTCCAGACAAGCAGATGCAGTGCATTTAATTCCTCTGCTTGACATTGAGCATTGGACATGCAGGTCAGCTACCGCTACCAGTACTCATCACACTACTCCTGGCCAACTGTAATGAGGGCACATTTACTGATTCATCACATTTGACAGATTGAAAAACGAATATGTTCCACAGCTTGTGTTTAGCCTGATAATCTTCTGTTACAATGCAAAACCTGACATTCCTGAAACATAACATGAGCTGGATCAAATGAATCATACAATGAAACCAGCATGAGACAACTTTCCTTTAGTTTATGCAGTTTGAAACTTGAGCTTTAAGCTGAACAGAAAGACAATTGTTATATGCTGCAGTGGTGGAAGAAGAGCTCAGAAAGTTAAGTGAAAGTACCAATTGCACAATGTATACTCGTTCTTAAACACTGATAGTGACAGTGAAGTATTATTATATTACATTATTAGATTATTGATTCATCACTGCATATGAAGCATTTTGTTTTGAGCCAGTTTTAACTACTTTATATAAAGACAAGAGGGTCAAGAGATAAATCTGAGGGGTCTTGAGAATGATTAATGGACATAAGGAAAAAAAACTATGTTCTGTGACACAAATCTGAATTCATCTTTTGGACTATTCACAAATGTTTTCTTCTTTGTGTAATATTGGAGAGTTTAACCTCTTTGGATCATATCTAAATGAAACCAGAGGTTTAGAGGTGGGAAATCACTCTTAGGTGGAACTGCTAACAACTCATACACATCTGAAATGTGACTCGGCCCCAACCAGACACTGCTTTTTTGTAAAGGGTTACAAGCCGAAACGGTTGGGTACAACTGGTTTAATCTTTAACAATGCATTGGATTTTATACAATTTTCATTCGTTTTATTTAAAATCTTAATCTGAAAAGTAACTGCAAATAACAAGTAAAAAGTACATTATTTCCCTCTGAAATGTAGTGAAGGAGAAGTATAAAGTAGCAAATGGAAGCACTCTAATAAAGTACCTCAAAATTCAAAAGTACAGTATTGGAGTAAATGTAGTTAGTTCATTCCACCACTGCCATGCAGTGATGATTGTATTTTGGTAAAATAATTCATATCTATCAATCTAATATGTGTCTATTTGCTCCAGTTGACTTCAGTAGAAGGTAAGAGGTACAAAACATGCTGTAACTTGTTGCAGATGTTATCTATATCTGCTGCAAGAAGGTACAGCAACCTACAAATGCAGCCAGTGCCAACAGATTTTGGTTTATTAGCCAGTGCATGCATGGTGGCTAATTTGTGATTTAAAATGCTTCCATAATCTTTCCATGCCACTCAATTATCAGAGGGTGTTTATCTCAATCCCCTAATTTCTGAACTAATGAGACTCTACTAGCCTAAAACTCTAATTATTGCTAACTCTAGCCATCCCCTACAGTGCATGCAATTCATATCTAGCAGGCCCAAATCACATGAGCTCCAACAATAGTAGAGGGGGCCATTGGGGGGCTGCAGAGGGTATTGGGAGACTTAAAAGATGGTGCGATGGGGAGAATGGGGATAAGAATGGGGTGATGTAAGGGTGTAGCAAAGTCTGCATGCTTTTGGCTTGTGGTCAACAGGTGGGCCCATGCACCACCAACCCCCTCCGCAATCTCACAGACCCCCAGCTAAAGAGAAGGACTTTAGCCAAGATCTGTCTGGCAGACAGAGAGGGGGATTTCAGCACCAAATCCAGCGGATCAATAAAAATGTCTGCTAATTAGGCTTCCCAGAGAAGGGGGGGTGGACGGGATGAGAGTGAGACAGAAGAAGAAAGAAAAGAAAAACATCAGAGCAGCCAGTGCTGATTCAAAGGTTTAGACAGATAAGGAAAATTCCCAGACAGGCGTGCCTTCTGTGGAAATCAGGTGAAGTACACTAGTTGACACCTCGGCCCACCTTGCTCTTCATTCCAGTGTAGTCTTGCCAGGCATCAGCCTCGCCCTTCCTCCATCACTCTCTTCCCCAGTCAGAGCCAACCTCCAAGGCTACAGCGATCAGTTTCTCTGACCCCAATCCGTCCTCCTCCTACCACCTCCTCCTTTTCCCTGCCCCTCCTCCTTCCATCACCACTTTGACCTAAATCTCCTCATTTAATCTTCTTCTTCTTTTTCTTCTCGTTGTTTGGATAACAATCAACCCCCTAATTGTCTTAATCTCACTGGTCTTTTATTGTCCCTGGGGCGTCATGCATACTGCAGAACAAAAACATTAATCACAGATCAATACTTGGCATCAGGCCGCAACTACCACCATGGTCTTTATCGATAATCACTAATTTAAGTTCGGGCTGCACTGCTTATTGGTTTAATAAAACAAAGGTGGGACATGTCAGTTTTAGAAGACATACAGCAATAATCTTTGTTGTTTATCATAGAACAGTCAAACAGTCAAATTCATAAATTCTCAAATCATAGTGTCATCATTCAGTGTTTGTTTTTTTTCATAGAGAGCAACATTGAAAAAAGGGATGAACAGTGGTACCACTTGAGGTGAAGGATAATATATTTAAAGGTTTGGAAATGTGAGAAAAATATAAACATTTTGTGCATCTGTGGATTAAATCCAACTTGGGGCAGCAGCACAAGCCAGCAGTTGTAAACACCTTCTACAAATCTGCCCCAAGCCTCTTGTTATGCTCTCTAAATAAAACAAATCTGTACATTGTCAATTTCTAAAATGAGAAGCTTATGGAATAGTACTCTCAGTTATATTACAATACGGCTTTGGGGCCTGAGCCAAAGATATTAGCTTCAGAGCAGCGGTAAGCCCAGGATCAAGCTAAGGTTAGGAGGTGATTTGTGTATGATTTTGAAATGACAACCGGGACGATAATCAAAATATTCAGAACAATAACGGATTATCTGTTTCAGTGGCTGCACTCTGCACCATCTGTTGAGGAGTGGGGCAGGGGGTGAATCATGTTGTTCACTTGTGTGTGTGTATGTGTTTATGTGTGTGTTTACACAGAGGCACTTCTTCAATTTGCAATATACAGATGCATGTATTTTTGGCGTTGCTACAGTATTTCAAGACGTTAACCACAGGATATGACTTCTTAATATGAAAGCACCTTTTCTTCTTCCCCTTGTGCATTTTCTCCTCACTCCTTGACAGATACTTTTTTTTTTTAATTATTTTGTCTTTAAAATCTAGCCTCTAATTTACACACCTATATTCACACACTTTTGTCATCACCATCCTTTTTTGTTTCCCTCTCACAACATCAACAGCTCAGTCCCTCCCTCCCCCTCTCCCCTGTCCCTCTCTCTCAGTGGGTGAGTCTGGAGCTGCATCACCGTCAGATGACACTGTCTGACTCTGCTCTGCTGTAATCTGACATGGCTAATCTAATCTCTCTGTCTTCGCAGATTGGCAAACTACCTGGGTCTTTCCAGCCAATTAGGGCCCATCTGCACAGCACGCCGTGCAGGC
The DNA here is from genome assembly GCA_005408345.1 of Macquaria australasica. Classification (NCBI taxonomy): domain Eukaryota; kingdom Metazoa; phylum Chordata; class Actinopteri; order Centrarchiformes; family Percichthyidae; genus Macquaria; species Macquaria australasica. The sequence continues at coordinate 268,882 of SEMN01000133.1, read as the reverse complement.
CAGGCCAAAGCCAGCCACCGAAGGGGCCCAGCCAGCCTAGTCGGGCTGCTGCAGGGCTCAGCGATGGCTCAGGCTGTCTGGGGCCTCAAATATCTGCTTCCATAACAGCCCATCTGCCTCTGGCTTGGCCTGGTCCACTTTCATCCCCAATGGCCCCAAGGATTAGGGATCCTCAGCAGACTTTACTGCCAATTAAAGCACTTGTTGCCATACAGTTGTTAGGTAATCACCAAAGCTATCATCACTGGGTTAAGTGGGCTACTTTGGCACCAAATGTTGTCTCTTTATCATGATTGCTTCTACAATTCAGAGAAGGTTCCTTTTCTACAAAGTAAGATAACAGGAAACTGGATGACATGTATAATTTATTGCATGTGCAGTGTTAGCTGTAGCACAGAAAAAAAGACAACATGGCAGCAAGTTGTCTCTATCACAATCTCAGAAGGTGATAAATAAGTAACAAAGTTTAAACACACGATAGCAATTTCATCATAACGCGAATTAGGTGTGGCTATTATCAGTGTTGCAACCATACTGAATATATTTTTGTACTGTCAGCATTATGAACTATGAGATAATGATCCATCTAGCATGTATAATGCATCAGCTTGTTTTTTATGACAAAGACTGAAGCTTCTTAGCTTTATTTATTGTAAATAAACTAGAAGTAATGTGAGCTAATCATTGTTTATATTTTTACTTATAAAATAAATTATATTGGCTTTGTTAGTGCATAAACTAAAGAGATTGAGCTCTTATTGTATCTGGTGTCTTTAATATCATATACAACCACTGAGACAGAGAGGTAAATACACTGAAACAAGGTCAGAGGCCTTCTAACAGCTTATTTTCTCATCAAGCCAGTCTCACTTAATCACCTTAGCTAAATTAGTTTGAAATTAGCCCTCTTTCTAACTCCCTGTCCTCCATCTTTCCTCCCTTTTCGTTTTCACAGCTTTGTGGATTAGACAGATTACACGTCTGAAACTCTGTTTTTTCTCTCTCTCTCTCTGTTTCAGTCCCTGTCCCTCCATCCTGAGGGCTGTTAATCCAGGATGCACGCTGTCTCAACATGTTGTTTTACCTTCAAACCTCTTGCAGCTAAATTTATAACACAACAAATAAATCCAGTTAAAGTCATGGAATGACGTGGGGTTTTTTTTGCACCATATTGCGAGGCAAAGCTAACAGTATTTACCTCTAGGCCTACAGCACCCTGTCTCTAATAGTGAATAAGTGCCTGTCAGTGAGATTGGGAATTATTTTCAGTGGCGTGACATTTAGGTGTGGCAAAGTGACACACTCATATCTGCAGTACTTGTTTTTGGAAATTCAAAACATGGAAATAACTTTACTGGCTTTGTAGGGAAAGCTGTGGATGTCCCCCAACACATGATGCTTGTGGGTTTGGTGATGTATGTGTCATTTTGTGTTCAACTGCCAGTTACACAACACAACAGGAGTTGTTGCTGACACATGTAGGGCCTTAATTTTGTTGTCAGATGATTGCACTATTAGCAGTGATTCGATTTTTAGTCAAAAATAATTATTCCAGGAAGAAGGAAAGAAAGAAAGACAGGTGAATATGGTTGTCAGCTGATTTTTATTTATTTTTTTTGATCATTCTTACATGTGAATCACAGGATGAAATTTAATGGAAAACACACTGCCGCTGTGTTCTCTCTAGAAAAGCCTTTTTGCAAAAGCTTTGGAGCTGAACTCATCAGTTGGTTAATCAATCGACTGAAAATAATCAACTATTTTTGATAGTCGATAAATCATTTAGGTCAAATGTCAAGAAAAGTCGCTAAACATTTGCAAGCACCAGCTTCTCAAAATGTGAGGATTTACTGCTTTTCTCTGTTTTACGTCATTGTAAATTAAATATAATTGGGTTTTGGACAAAACAAGAAATTTAAAGACATCACCTTGGTATCTGAAAATTGTGATGGGCATTTTTCACTTTTTCTGACATTTTATAGACTAAACGAGTCATTGATTCGTTTAAAAAACAATCAAGAGAAAAGTAGGTGCAGCCTAGAAAGCTTGCAGGGTTTTGAAAGGCCTGTATTGCCACGCAGCTGTTTTCTGATGAGTGGGGTTCCAACAGAGTTTGAGCAACACTGGTTTTAAGAGTAGTGATTCAGTGCATATGCCCTATCTACGCAAGCCTGCAGTTTTTAGTATCTATATGCACAACTTCCTCTTGCTCATGCTCTGTCAGCTCCACCACCGCACCAGTGCTTGCATGCAAACACATCTCCTTTACTTTGTTTCTTACTTTTTACTGTCAAGTTCAAGGCTCACAATATATTTTAGTAAGCCAACAGTGTTTATTGAGGCGTTTATCGGTGTCTTTTCTGCATTTTATTTTGTTGATTTCAGGTTTTTTTTTACTATTTAGGTAGAGGCCACAAATTATATGGATTTTGTATCTCCAGACTAACACTTACTATTTCTCAAATGTATTTTTTGGTGGGGGGTGTTATAAATTGTGCGCGAGGACACGCAGGCTACTGCGGCTATGTTTGTATGCCATCCCTTCCCCTGGATGACATCATTTCCTGTATAGCCAAAGAACAAGCGCGAGCGCGGTATGAACAAACGTGTGTGTGTGTGTGTGTGTGTGTGGAAATAAATTCTTTCACTTTCACTTTCACAGGCTCCATTGATTCGGTCGAGACGCTGCATTCAGAACAATATAAAAAAAGAGAAATAAAACAAAGCTGCAACAGAAAGGCGCCAGAGGAACACTTTAGGAAGGAAACCCCGCCATGGCGTTTAAGTATCCAGCTGCGAGAAGAGATGAGAGTAAGGTCAGTGTCAAAAGTCCTGCTGAGTGCTTTCTCTGTGTCTTTGTGCTCCGGTGAAATTCTCCGGTGCAGACACACGAGCAGGAAAAAGCGCCACCAGGAAGAGAAGGGCAAATGAGTGTGGGTGGAGGGTTAGAAAGGCAACTGGCGAATGAACGAAGAAACAAAAACAAAAAGTCATTCAAGGCGAATTCTTGCTGTTTTAGCTTCGTAAAGAAGTAACGTGAGCTTCAAACAATGTCCCGCGGGAGCAATGTGTTCGTGTTGCTCATTTCGCTTGAGACTGTTGATTCAGTTTCATTGAGGTGTGTCTGCAGTTAGCATTAGTTTAGCTTTCCTTATGGCCACTGTTTCTCTGATAATGCAGTTCTCCTTTTGACTTTATGTAATAATGAGTCACTATTTCCTATTTCCCCCAGTACATCCCAGCCCCCTAAAGACATTTTTGATTAGTTCTAAATAAAAAAAATCTTTTTACCCCCCATATTTATTAATTCATTCAACTAATTAGTTATGTTTTCCCTAAATCTTTATCTGGCAACATGATGGTTGAAAGACCGTCCATCAGACTAATCATTTCAGCTCTAATTTAAAGACTGAATTATTATTTATATTATTTGCCTAAAACAGTAAAGGCTTGAGAATGAGCCTTCAAAACCCACCATATGTCACTTCTGTGTAACTGAATATAAACTCCTCTTAAGGTGATTAGAATCTGCAAATGAGGACGTGACCTCAGTCAATGGTAACTACGGCCCTGGGTGTATGTTTTTTATGGCATCTTTCACCCCTTTGCCACAGCACAAAATTCTGTAGTGTTTGCAACTGACCACACCATTTTCAAAATTTTAATGAGTGAGCTTTCAGAGTATAACATGGCCAAATAGGCATTGCCTGAGTTGCTGTTGCATCAGTTGCAGACATTACAAACTTATGTAACACAACAAAGGGAAATGTGTCAAAAATGACAACATGTCTGGCTAATAGAGGAGAGTTGCACTGGCAAAGAGGAAGTAGACCCTCACAAACAATGATCTACAGACTGTAAACATGACAAACATGCGTCACGTGTCATAGGATGCAGTGACAGAATTAAGGCAAATGAGGCTCACTATTGTACACTCAGTTAACCATTTTACTGCTTGATACAAAAAGAAAAGTTAACATTTTTATGATGGATTTTAAAGACAAAAAGTCTAATCCGTTTGATAAATAACATCATATATCCAGATTTAATTACACTGAAAAGACAATGACCAATGACAATCATTCATCTATATTTTGAAATAATATAAATGTTAGTATTTAAAATTTTAACTAGTACCCTCTACCTAATATTACCAAAATCTCAAAAAGTCTTACACTATCAGCTTTGAGTTAAGCTAACATACAGTCTAATGAGGCATCTGTTATTAAAATCTTCCACTCAATTATTTTCCATTGGTGTAGGATAATTTTAGCTGCTCTGTGATATAGCACTTATTTTTAAGCAGACTTAACTTTAGACGAGAACGAAATAATGTGACAACTGTTGACCCGGAATTTATAGACTTCCGTTATGAAATATCCGATCACTGGGGGACATTCCCAGATAATATGTAAAGTATGCCATTTGGTTTACAATTTTTCCAACGCAAATCATTATAAATCAGATCTAGGAGTGTGATTTGTGCCCTGAGCCTTACCCACAGTTGGCTATACCAATTATCAATGTTTCTTTTGGAACTTATACCATCTCAAATGTACAGGTGATAAATACTCCATCACAAAATACGTCACAGGTGAATTAAGCCAATCTTTTCAACACAGTGGTTGCTAATACTGTAGATACTTTCAAGTATTTATAATTTCCAGCTAATTTGTTCAGCATATGATGAAAAAAATTATCCTTTTGTGTGTTTTTTCTTTTTTTTTTCATTTAATGTTAAAGTACAGAAGAACAATTAAAAAAAATGCTTCATCTGATATTTGGAAATTCTTTAATCTTAGAAAAGATGAGGAGGAGTTTGACTACCAGCGGGGGCACAAAATGGAAGAAAACCTTCAGAGCAACAGGTTGATGTGATATACCCGCTATGTTCGGAGTTCACGCTGTTGTTAGCCTGTGAAGCCTTTTGGCACATTGTACATTATACTAGAGAATACTAATAAACTTGACTTGACTTGACTCTCCTCAAAGGTGAAACACAGATACTTGTATTTCCCAAGTCAGGGTAGATCAGGGACATCCATCCACGGAGATGGACACACTCCAACAGTTGTTTTGCAATATTTTAATATTTCCAAACAAGTAGGTTTAGAATTGGTCGCATGCCGTCTGACTTCTTGGGAACCAGAATGTAGGTGGGTCAGAGGTCCACATGTGCCTCCTGATGAAGAATTTGCTACAGAGAGGTGATTTTTCTCCTTCAGTGCTGCCATCTACCAATTCCAGTACCTCAACTCAGGTGTCAGTACTGCGTACCGATCGAATATCAGATTGGTCCATCCCTTGTTGGGAGACGAAAATATGTAAAATGCCCCCCAAAAGAAGTGAATTGATGTCTGAATTCAGAATCAGAATCGGATTTATTGCCAAGTAGGTTTTCACATACAAGGAATTTGCTTTAGTATATTGGTGCATAAATAGGCATAGTAGAGAATAAATCAAATAAAAAGCAAGTACTGTAAACCAGCAAGTCAAGAATACATATATAAAATAGAGAATTTAGGAATAAAAATGTGAAGAAATATTAAAATAAAATAGAATAAGATAAAATAAAATAAGAAAGAACTGTACTACATTTTGTGCAGGATGTGCAAATGAAATATGAAAAATGAAATATATGTATATGTATATAAAAATACATACATTTGTATTGTCTTTCGTTCCCCAGTATTGTCAATCCCTACTGCAGTCTCAAAAATAACCACGTTGAATCAACACATCTGACAGTTTCAACCTGTATGACAAGCTTGTGCTTTCACTTGGATTGGATTGTCTTTTTTTTATTCTCAGGAATAATAATGCAATGCTTCCCAGGAAATTAGGTACAGCTCTTGTCATAATAAAAATCTCAAAATCTTTTTAAGGGCATGTCATTCACCTGTGCAGAAATTCACCTCTTTCCCCACAAGCAACCAGTGATGTGGTCAGCCTGCTGCCCTTCAATGTCTAAATGGAAAACGTGGCTGGCCCTATTTCTTCGAAGTGCTAATATACCAAGACTCTTAATGATCTTTTAGCGTGTTAATATCTAAACCTGTTAAACATCTAAACATAAAAAGATGTTAACATGTCTTTTAAGGTTAATAGAAAACTACTGGAAAGTGATTTCTCGTTGCAATTACTGGAAACAAGAACCAGAACATTGACAAGGTGTTCCTCCAGTGGAATTGGTCCACACATTTTTGGGTGCATGTTGAGAGAACTTGCAACAAATCCAATCTGCCCACTGGTGCATCAAGGTTGGTGTTTCTAAAGCACCTAAAGTAGCACTGTTAATTCCAGCGCTGACTAGCAACAGACTGACGAGCCAAATATTTGACACATTTGACGGAAGTACACATGCTCTAAAGTTCCACAGAAAATTTGTTTTTGGATGGAAGTTAAAACCATGCATGTATTGCACAAGAGAATCCTCTCTGACAGGAAAATCAAGATTGAATACCAAAGATTGAACACGGTTGGTGTTTGTGTGTTTGTTCCTGTTTAACTTGTTTATCTTTGCACCAGGTGGATGACTACCATGGAACTAAGATCTGCGATCCCTACGCATGGATGGAAGATCCTGATAGTGCAGAAACAATGGTATATATATATATATATAACAGTGGTTGTTCTCTTGCATAAAGCTTAAGTTGTGTCCAAAACCAAAAACCCTCCAAGTTTCATCCCTCCCCTCTCTCCTTTTTTGTATCTCAGGCCTTTGTTGAGGAGCAGAACAAACTGACCATGCCGTACCTGGAGCAGTGTGCTGTGCGGGCTCAGTTCCACCAGCGTCTCACTGAGCTCTATGACTACCAGAAATACAGCTGCCCTTACAAAAGAGGGAAGAGGTACTTGTTGAAATTTAAAGGACAGGCACTGCACAGACTGAAAAACGGCCACACTAACACTAACTGCCCGCCTGGAGAAGGAAAACAACAATGCTTGTCGTCACATCGTTATTTCCTGTTTTTATCTCCAGGTATTTCTACTTTCACAACAAAGGTCTCCAGAACCAGAGTGTGCTGTATGTGCAGGACTCTCTGGATGAACCGGCCACCGTATTCTTTGACCCGAATACGCTCTCTGAAGACGGCACTGTGGCACTGAAGAGTGAGCCAAACTGCAGAACGCATATTACTGCACATGATATTGCACACACATACCCAGATAGTGACATAAAGAAAAAGATGCACAGTGCTGAATCCCTCCTTCTTTTCTTTGTCCCTCTCTTCATCCAGTGGGCCGCCTGTCAGAGGAGTGTGAATATTTTGCATATGGTTTGAGCAGCAGTGGTTCAGACTGGGTAACAGTGCGTTTCATGAAGGCCGATGACCTCACCCTGCTGCCTGATGTACTGGAGAGGGTTAAATTCAGCTGCTTGGCCTGGACTCACGATGCCAAGGGAGTCTTTTACAACTGCTACCCGCGCCAGGAAGGCAAAACTGATGGTAAGGAAGCATGCTCCGTTGAAGACAACAACACCTTTAACCAAAACCATTCACCATGCAAAGACTGTTACAAATGTATTCAAGACTTAACCCCTCTGTGTTTCACTAAAGGCACAGAGACCACCTGCAACATCAATCAGAAGCTCTACTACCACGTCATCGGCACCAAACAGTCGGACGACATTCTGGTTGCAGAGTTCCCCGAACATCCTAAGTGGCACAGTTCAGTAACCGTAAGTCCATCATAATCTTGAATCACTTATTATAATCACCCATTTGCAATCATGGTCATTTAAAGCTTCATTTTAGCTTAATTTAAAGTTCTGTTAAAGAATTGCACATCAACAAAAGACTACATTCACATAATCACGTGCCTTTCTCTCTCTTTCTTTGCTTTCTTCCTACATATCTTCATTCCTTCCTCTTACAGATATCAGATGATGGCAGATATGCTGTTTTGTCCATCACCGAAGGCTGTGAGCCGGTCAACCAGCTGTGGTACTGTGACCTTCAGCAGCTCCCCGACGGCATCACAGGTCTGTATCCTTGTGACGAACTCCCGGCTGAGATCTGAGCACTCCATAAAACTCAACAACTCGTGTAACTTTTTGAGAAGTATGATCACAGGTACAGAATGAATCCTTAGGTCTGTTTGGCATATTTGTACTTGTAAGTGTATGTAAGGCAAAAATGTTTTCAAAGTCCACAAGCATTAATGAATATTGATCCCAAAAGTGATCAAAATTGGTGGTTGTGTTGGTGGTTGACATCATCTATGGATGTGTGTGCCAATAAAAAAGTATCTTTGTAGAATGAAGCATTTCACGAGAAGGAAAAAAAATACATACAATACATCATTGACAGAAGTATCTTTATATTTTAAAGGGTTGATTGACATTTAGTTTCATTAATCTGCCTTTTGTGATTCATTTGATTAATCATTTAGTTTATGAAATATCAATTTAAAACTTCCCAGGTTGCAAGGTGATGTCTTACCATGTCTTATTTTGATGATTAATTCATGATTAATTTCTGTCCATTGGCTAATGAAGTCATTGACTAGTCATTGCAGATCTCTAGCATTCTCACTGTTTTTAATAGCAATCATTAGTGGCACAGGAGATTAAAACAGCATTAAAACAAAATGACCTGTCAAGTTTGGGTATTGTCATATTGTTTTCCTTTTTGTATTTACTTTCAGTACTATCGACATATCCTGTATATGAGTCAGTGCTTTAAATCTCCCAAATCAGACATGGAATTGTGGAAAACCATGCCAGCTTTTCTAGAGTGCAGATTTTCCACTGGCAACAGATCATATCTCTACAGCTTCATAGCAGAAAAACAACCGTGCTGTGTCAGCATGAAAACAGTTGATGCCAATGCCAGTGACCCAATGGTTACTTCACCAGATGATTTCAAAATTCACTGGGCAGCCTGTTTCCTGGTTTAAAAAAGAAAATCTCTCCCACACACAGGAGTTTTGACACTTTCTACTGCAAGCCTATTGCGAAAATGTGGTATTTGTCTTTACAACAGCCATAATTCAGGTGGACAGGATGGGCGTTTGTTTTGTTTTTGTGCCTGTGCTAGAGATTTAATTGCAACTCCCAATGGTCAGTGATAGAGATGGAAATCATGTGACGCATCTTTTATAATTGAGTCTTTTGTCATTTTATTCATCTTCTCCTCCAGCCCTGCTGCCATGGGTCAAACTTGTGGACAACTTTGATGCCCAGTACTCATACATCACCAATGAGGAGACTGTGTTCACGTTCCACTCCAACTTGGATGCTCCCCGGTACTGTCTCATCAACATAGATATCCAGAAACCAGACAGGCAGCACTGGACTACCCTCATACCACAGCATGACAAGGATGTCCTGGGTGAGACTGAACGGAAATTTCAATAAAATATACAGTAGAAGACAAAGTCAACTATGTAGGCCACCTTTATAGTATCACTTCTCTACAGGAGAAATGTATTGCGTCTCAAAGTTCGTACAGCAGCTGTGCCGGTGATTTGTAAAACAGACCTTTGTTGGCATGACGGCTGTGGGCTTGTGTTAAGAGCGTGTGAAAACTCCACCAAGACTTAGAAAGACGTAAAGGGCTTATACGTGGAGTCAAACTTCCACAATTTAGTCCTTGCGAAATATTTTTTCGCTGAATATCTGTTCTAATTTTTCGATGACAGTCCAACCACACCAATTGGGAAGTTCTGTGTTTGTGGCCGAAGACCTTCGTCAAAGGGAACTCTGCTCAAAAAGTGAAACTTGGCCCATAAGCACTTTGTCTCAACTTTTTTTTGGGGTTATGAGTCATATGAATGATGGTAACTGTACACAGAGATGACTGAAACATACAGCAGTCAATGTCTCCGTGCCAGCTGAGAGGTGTGTAAAACCCATTCACACATCAGTACAAATGTGGTAGGGCAACACTTCATTTTAAGTCCTCCTATTTAGCATTTACAACCAATATATAAACATTAAATACATTTTTTTATAGCGCACTTACTATAATGTAGTTGCAAGCAGATATAAGTGTTTATTGATGTATTTGTCAACAATTATAACTTCTACTGTGGGCACCTATAAGTGGAGGGTGGTGGATAAACAGATAATGAGTGACAATATAGTAAAACACTGTTGTAACTATATAAAATATATCTTCATAGGAGAAGTTATAATTGCTGACAAATATTGTACTTTAATAGGCACTTAAAATGTCATTATAGCTGCATACAACTACTTTATAGTTTGTTATAAACCATGTATTAAATGTTTGTATACTGCTCTAAAATGCTAAATAGGGGTACTTAAAGTAAAGTGTCACTGAATGATGGTGATATCAATGAAACTGCTTTATTAGTGCAAGTTAATGATCTTTAGTTTTCTCCCATTTCAATGTTTGAGGCACGTTTTTAAATTAATAATGTTTTTAAAAATATTTTTTTAAACTAGTTTTCCACCTAATGATGTTTGCACAGTATGCATGTCCCATCTGAGTATGGCAGTATTATACACTTGTTGCCATGGTAACAGTCATTGTATGCATGTCAGTAAGGAGTTCACAGTTTTTTTTATGCAGCTGGTACACTGACTGTACTGTCTTTGGCCCTTGTCTAAACCTCGTCTACTCTGAGATAATGCAGTCTTGGGTCCAGCTCCTATAATAGCCTTGTAATCTGTGCAGTATCAGTTCAATAATACGTCCAATTTTAATTAGTCACACACCATTTTAACTCCCAAGTTTTCTCTCATAGTGATGGTGGTGGTTGTGGGCTTTAGACTGTTCAGTATAATGTAATTGATGTAAAGTACAAAGTCATTCATTCAACAGTTTATTCTGTGTTGTCCTTGTCTGGAGACTGACGACACTCAAAGGGAAAATGCCATATATGGTATTGTGGTTACTGTGTCTAATAAACAACCAAGAGAAGGCAGCGCCACTGACGTCTGCTGAGCAGTAGTCATGCATTTACATGTATTACACTACATGTATATTATACTGCCCCCTGCTGGCTGTTGATGAGATTTCATCATTATACATTGAATGGATCCATATTCCACGCCTGTATCAACTCTTTGCTCTACCTGCACAGTAACATCTCAATTAACTGAACTAATCAATACATGCAATTTAAATCCATAGCCATTATATTTAGCTTCATCCCAGGATCATGAGTTGACTCTTTATCATCAAGATAAATGAGGAGAATTAGCAGAGAGGAAGTTGACATTGGTAGTAACATAGAAAGGAAGACTGACAACAAGGATACCGTTTCCCTTGGTTACAGTGTTTTCAATAAAACCAGCTGCACATGTTGCCGTGTACACTTTCTATCGCTTCCTTTTTATGTCCCTCTGCAGGCTTGGTCTCCTGTGTGAACCAGCGCCACCTGGTGGTAAACTATCTCCATGATGTGAAGGATATCCTGCAGGTGTATGAGCTGTCTACAGGCCGACTGGTCAGGGACCTGCCGCTGGATGTTGGCACAGTGGCTGGAGTGAGCTGCAAGAAGAAACACTCTGACTTCTTCTACAAGTTCACCTCCTTCACTACACCCGGTAACTCTGTCATTTCATAAATTGTGTTTTAGTTGTCTCATATTAGTAGGATTATTGCTATAAAATCTAACCAAAATACTATAATATATCATTTTATTAATCCCATGTGAAAAGGAAAACCAATTAACCATAAATGCATACAAAAACTCTTTAAAGTACATTCAAATAATTAGGGTAACTAATGATGACTTTTATTATTGAGCAATGTGCTAAATATTTTTGGTTTAATTGTTTTTTTTTTCTATAAAATGTCCAATGTGTCATCTTCAAAGTCCTTTTTTCTGTACGTCCAAAAGTAAAAAAAAAAAGCCAAATATATTCAGTTTACTCATGTATGTGATAAAGACTGGCAGGAAATCTTCACATTTGAGAAGCGGGAACCAGTGAATTTTTGGCATTTTTGCTCGAAAAATGAAAAACAGTTGCCACTTAATTTTCAGCTGATTGACTAATCGTTGCACTTATCGTAAAATATCTAAATCTATTGCTGCAAGCGCTGCATTGCTACTGTAATGGAAACCTCTAATACTTTGAACTAATACATCAAATGTCAGAGAAAGATGCATTAAACTCACAGTAAAGACCACATTCTGCTTAAAATACCCTTTTTTATTTTGTTATAATTACTGTAACTGCAGGTCATGTAATTTGACATTGAATTTGTGTATAAACAAGTAGGTTATTGATATATCCCCATGCAATTATACACACAGTGACCTCTAACCTTTGTCCTGTGATGCCCAGGTATCATTTACCACTGTGATTTGAGCGTGTCGAACCCAGAGCCCAGAGTGTTCAGGGAGGTGCAGGTAAAAGGCATCAAGCAAGAGGACTATCAGACCAGCCAGGTAACATCCTCCTGTTTTATCTCCTTTACTATCCCCTCTATTTTTGTAGACCACGTGTCTCCGTGCTCAAACTTCCTCATTACTCTTTCTTTTTACTGTAACTTTCTTTCCCCTCATCTTGTAGTATATCCTTGTTCCTGTTATGTTATCACATCAACTAGTTGCATATCATGATGCAGATTTCCCAGGATCGTATTCACTATGGTTGAGGAAGTGTTGGTGTGTGTGAACAGCTCATTTCAGACTTATTAAAAACAAAAACATTAATGTGAAAGCTGTGCCATTTAATAACACTGAAAAACATACTGACATATGTCTTCTCTCATCCATTTACAGGTGTTTTATCAAAGTAAAGATGGAACCAAGATCCCCATGTTCTTAGTTCACGCCAAAGGCCTAAAGAAGGACGGGACTCACCCTGTCTTCCTTTATGGCTATGGAGGCTTTGAGTCGTCCATACAACCGCACTACAAGTAAGTACAAAAATCTCTTAAACCAATGCGACCGCTCTCTTCTTTGTTATTTGCTGACAAAGCCAAGCAGACACAGACAAACACTAATCAGTTACAAAATGTCTGCAGTGTGGGGAGTAACGAAATAATGGATATACCAACTTTCTATAAAACATAAAAGAGCCACCGTGTTTGTTAAACTGATTATCTCCGCTGGCTTGTCTCTATCATACTGTGTGTGTCTTATTCAGTAACTTGATTTTTACACTATATATCGAAATGATTCACAAATCAAACATTGATATTTTAGAAAGATACACATACATTATATAAACATTCACCAGTGAGGTTATACAGTATATAAGATTGGGAGGGAGGGAGGGATTTCTGATTGGATAGCACATGAGTGAGCTGATAGCTGATTGCTGGTTGTTGCCGCTGTTGCCAACACACGAGCCATTTGTAGACACTTCAGGGGTAAAAAAACGAGTGTCTGCTTTGTGTCTGAGTTCTCTGTAAATGATAGGGTGCTGGTCGGCGCACATACTGTATATGCATCAGGCGTGCTTGAGAGACACTGCATATGTATATACTCACTGCCCAGTGAAAAAGAGGTCACTGTATTGCTTATCCTTTTGCGTACACTACACAACCGGCACAACTGTACCACTGCAAACTGTACGCCTTCATCACAGTGCATCATCACAAATTAAATGTAATTTGCAGGTAGAAAGTGTCATTTCAAAGTAATTCAAAAGGTTTAACTGTCACTACAACTAACACTACTTATGCTACATTTACATTTCAAATCTTAAGAAATCCATTTATTCAAAATTCAAATTTTGAACATTATTGTATGCTATTGCATTTTTCCCATGATGATTCATAACATTGTTTGTACTTACGTGGCCTTATTTCCTCTGTCTGTCCTGTCTGTGCTCAGTGTTGCTTACCTGCTGTATGTGAGACACCTGGGAGGGATCCTGGCAGTGGCCAACATCAGAGGGGGCGGAGAGTACGGCCTCACCTGGCACAAAGGTACAGGCATGAACAGAAAGACATGACTGTACTGAGTAGTATGTCAGTGTTAGTTAGAGAAGAAAACATTACAGAGACGTTTGCTGTTGTCTAATAAGTGTTCACTCAACTTCTGCTGTATCATGTGTTTGTAGCTGGTACATTAGGGAACAAGCAGAATTGCTTTGATGACTTCCAGTGTGCAGCAGAGTATCTGATCCAGGAGAAGTACACCACAGCCAGCCGTATCGCTATCAACGGAGCCTCTAATGGAGGGCTGCTAGTGGGTGAGTACAGTGTCAACTGTGTGTGTGTGTGTGTGTGTGTTTATGTATTCAGTGTGAAAAGCCAGAGTTAGAGAACAAGAGAAAGTGAAAAGGTTTTAAAGGTATACCCTGGAAACTATTATACAACAGTCCATTACACATTATGTTGAGGAGTTGAAATTGTGAAGGTGGGGGAATCCTGCTCTTTATTTTTTATAGCTAACCTCTCCCTCCTCCTCATTTTAACAGCTCAGCTCCCACTTCCTATGCAACGTAACCCTCGAGGCTAACAATAAAACATATACTGTTTCACATCACCATGTTTTTGCAACCAACTAAGAGTCAGCTAAGATCACTGGTCCATTGCTAGTCTCAGCTGCATTGATCACAATGCTTTGTATTCTTTATATTCCATCTTTGGCATAATTGCTAATGTCAAATTCATCTAACAGCAGTTAGCTGCTTAGCTTCAATTAATTTAGCTATTAAACAGCACATTAAACAGTGCTTAGTCACATCGTTTACCAAAGGCTGGCTGCCATATGGCATCGCACAAACCCAACTAATGCCTTCTTCCCTGGTGTGTGAGGGGCCATTTAGGAGTGATTGTGTCCTACAGTGTGAAGTAAAGGGGCTGTATGTGTGTGTTTGAGTGTGTGTATTTGTGAGCAAATGGAATCTGTAACTCAAATCTTAAATACACACACAGCGACCTGCGTGAACCAGTGTCCAGACCTGTTTGGCTGTGCTGTGGCAGAGGTGGGGGTGATGGACATGCTCAAGTTCCACAAATTCACCATCGGCCACGCCTGGACCACCGACTACGGCTGTTCTGACGACCCGAAGCAGTTCAAGTGGCTCATCAAGTACGAAAAAACACAGACACAACAAATCACTAAAATATACTTGCGCGTGATAATACGTTATAGTTACTGTATGCTCACATCTGCATGTCTCGCTGCCGTCATGACTGATCAGACCAAGTTGTTTTAAACTACGCCCTCAAATTCTACAAGAACCCTCTCTCCCAGCATATTTAAAAAATGCAACAAGTGAACTGCAACTGTAGGAAGCGTGGCCTCGTGGCTACATAGTGTGTGGGTCAGGAGACACGGGTGAGACTGACTGACAGTGATTAGAGTCTTTTTTTATATAAATTTCATGACGTAGACAGGTCCCAACCGGTTGACGCTATGTCAGCACTGGCCTCGCAGGTTCAGGGCTGATTAAAACACTAGATGGCGTGTTGAGCCATTTTCAACCCATGAAATGCCGATTTTTACAAATTTGCTAAGAAAAGTCAATATTAACACCAGCATTGATGTGTTTCATCACAGTACAGTCATATCATTTAGTTTACAGCTCCAAAAACACGTTTTAAGTGTGCAGTACCTCTTTAATGTTAAAGGATTCTAATAATTTATCTGCTGATCAATTCGCTTCCTGCCATTCGCATTAAGATTAATTTAAACATTTTTACAACTAGAATCGGGGCCGTCAATATGAAGTGTGTGACTGGTAAAAAAAAAAGAAGAAACTTAAAGAAGAAACTGCCCAAACACAGCGAGCAAACAGTTAAATAGTACACTGTGCCATGAATGAGGACTAGGTTGTGATGTAGTTCATCCAGGTTTCTGTGCAGAGCTACAGCTCACCTGAGGTTCACCTCACTCACTTTCAGCTCTCTCCCCAATTTCTTTGCCTTTTCTGTTCCGATTGCAGCATAAATTAGCAAGGCCTTTGATGGATGTCTGTTTCTATGTTGGTACAGTCACACATGAGAATTTGTCTTCCTGCAGGATTTTTGGGTGCATCAATCGGCGCACTCTCTATTCATAGTCATCATTGTGTGTTGTCATTTGTCATCATTTACTCAGTTGTTCAGTATTTTCTTCTATCTTAATCTCAAGACTAACTAACTCTGTGCATGTGGGTGTAAATACGTCAATACGTCACAGGTGTTTGTCTTTGCTGGTTTCAATAATGTCAAGGTCTGTTTACAGTTTTACACACATCCACATATACCAAAAATACACAGCGGGGGAACTGAATCACACATTAAAGTTCATGAATCACTCCCATATTCTCTCTTCTGTCTGATAAGAGAGTTTCCTCACATTTTCCTGGTCTCTCCAGGTATTCTCCTCTCCATAATCTGCCTCAGCCACCTTACTCTGGCCCTCCCTACCCAGCCATCCTGCTTCTGACAGCAGATCACGATGATCGTGTGGTGCCTCTCCACACCCTGAAGTACTGTGCGGCCTTGCAGCACGGAGTTGGCAGCAGCCTTGTGCAGCGTCAGCCTGTGATGGTCCGGGTGGACACCCGTAGTGGGCACGGTGCAGGGAAACCCACCGCCAAGGCCATCTTGGAGGACACACACATTTTTTCCTTCATCGCTGAGACACTTGGGCTCAGCTGGAAGGATTGAGGAGATAATGACAGGAAAGGGAGGTAAAGGATATACACAATGAGGGAGGCTTTTTAAGGGATGAATGATTTCTTCTTTTTATTTTTAAGAAAACACATTTTAGTGAAAAACAGAAGAATGCACTGGTACAACTAAAGTGAACGGTTAGAGAAAGATGTAAAAAAGGGCATAAGGAATAAAAATAATAACCAACCACTACAGTGTGATAAAAATCTGACATACTCATCAAAATGCCTCTTTTGAAGCAACTCTTAACTGTTTACCTTAACTAATCAAATGCACAAAACGATGATGAATTTGTTCTGAATGCATACTGTAAGTTTGGAATTGAATTTGAACTAAAGCCTCTTCAATAAAATCTCTTTGTACTATGATTTCTGTCTAATGTGTTATAATCCATAGTGTATGGATTGAAAGTATTTAATTGAGTACAAGTAGCAATACATCAGTGTAAAAATAATCTGCTGCATTAAAGATTTTACCTATGTAAAAGGACAAAAGCACTCTCATCAAAATGTACTTTAAAGTATCAAAAGCAGGGGGTGCCCCGGTGACCTTGTGGTTTAGGGTGCTGTCCGGTTGCATGTCGTTCCCCACCTCTTTCTCACATTTACTCTATAAAATGCCAAAGAAAAATGATTTTACAAGAGCATCAAAAGCAAAACAACTTATCAAAATATCCCCTTTCAGAGTGTTATGTTACTGTATATATAAATGCATTGTTATTACTGATGCATTTTCGTATAGGCAGTATTTTATTGTTGCAGCTGGCTGAGGTGGAGCAAATTTGAACTACTTTCTATACAGCCAGCTAGAGTAGACGAGAAAATCAACACCACTCTCATGTCTGTAAGGCAAATATGAAGCTACAGCCAGGAAGTGATTAGTTTAGCTAAGCATTAGAGACTGGAAACGCGGGGAAACAGCTAGCCTGACTGTCTACTGCAACAAAATCTGCCTTCCAGCACCTCTAAAGCTCACCGATTAACATGTTATATGTTGTTAACTAATCTGTAGGTAAACCAAAATTAACTGTAAAAAGGACAAGTTGTGATTTGCACCACAAAACCCCCTGTAAAGCCACAATTTGTTAAACTATTCCTTTAATATTTCATAAGCTGATTGTTTTGTATATAAAATCTTTATCCACTAAGTAGCTAGTAACCGTAGCTGTCAAATCAATTGGTAGGAGTAAAAAGAGTAAGACTTCCCACTGAAATGTAGAATTATAAGTTGCATAAAATAGAAAATCATAAATAAGGTACAAGTAAAGTACCTCAAAAGTGTATGTAGTTGCTTTGCACCATTGTTTAGAACACAAGTCATCCTGGCACGGTGCAGTTTCCACATATTCCACCAAGTGGCAGTATGGGACTACAAGCCCGACCGTCTACTAACACCTCAAGGTCAAAGGCTGGGTGTCAGTTTAGTGTCATTCTGCACTCTGCTAAATCCTTTATAATGTCTATCTGCCTGGTAGGGGCGGAAATCAAATTGCTCAAAGTAGGATACATCTGTAGAAAACAGCAAAAGTAGAACACACAAGAATGAGGACTTGCATAAGGAGGGTGGACTTGAGCAGTTGAAAAGGAAGATGCAAGTGAAGGGAGACCGAGGAGAGAGAAAGCTGTGTGTCGATCTTTAAAGTACGGGCAGAAAAGTCGAGAGATGGGGAGAGATGATAGACGGCAGATATATGGTGAGACGGCGAGAGGCAACACGCAGACAAGCGGAGAGAGACTGAAAGTGCACTTATGGAGAGTCTCAGGAGGCGCCCAGACAGACGGGTGTTTAAACTGTCAAAAAGAGAGACGGAAACTCTCCTCCTGCCAGCCTCCAGTCTGCCAGCCAACAACAGAGAGTGCGAGAAGTTGTCCGTTCGGTCACTCAGAGTTTAATCTCTGCTCAGTGGGAAGTTCTGATTTCGTCAGACTGAACCCCGGGCCTTATCTAAGTACCCTCTCAGTGGATAGACAGGATGGGAAAAAGGAGAGGGGAAGGCAGAGAAAGGCTGCAGGAGTAGGATTTGCAGACAATGACTCTTTGCCACAGGGGCAAAGTGGTTGAATGAAGCCGGGAAAGACAAAGCCAGTAATAAGCTGGACATATGAGAGACAGCGAGAGAGAGGGGTTTAAGATCATGCAGCAAAAAGGCTGTGACGCTCTTCTCCCAGGAGTGTCCCAGAGGATTGGGCAGGCTTTCGCTGCTTCATTTCCTTCACTCACCCTCCCATCACCTCTTGAGCTCTTCCTTCTCTCTATACACACACTTTCACACGTGTACGAGCACACACAGCCTTCACATATCTTTTTCTCTGGAGAAACACAAGCTTTTACCTACAAACCCCCCTCCTCCTCCTCCTCTCTCACACTACACTCGCAGGTCCCCATCCTGTGCTCCGTTTGTTTACTTTACTCCCTCCATAATGCAGGGATTAATTTCTCAAAGCCGATTTGAGCGGCGGCATGCTTCGGCGAAGAGCGGAGAGCAGAACTTTTGTGCTGGGGGAAGTTTCCCCTTCACACTAGCTTAGAGGTGGACTGCGCTCCCCTTTATGCCGCTTGCTTTAATCTTCACACGGAGCAGAGGGAGCGAGGGATAGAGGGAGGACAAGAAGGGGAGAGGGCTCTCAACACACAGCTGGGAATCACTAATGTCTTTACAGAGGTGTCGTGTCTACTCCCCCATGTGCCTCTTTGAATCCTTTTGCCTCTTCCGCTACCTCTTTGGCATTTCTCCCTCTTACATTTCTGCACTCCTTTTTTGTCTTTTTCAACTGCAAATGTTTCTTTCATTATAAGCTTGCATATTTTATTATAAGGGTTGTATCTTACAGTGATAAAGTAGATCAGAATGTCTGGTTTGGGCAAAAAACTGTGTAATGCCCAGGGGTGAGTTTATAGGGCTATTATTTTCATTAGATTCATCTAACAATTATTTTTGCAATTAACTGATTTACAAAATGTTAGAAAATAGTGAAAAAAATGCTCATATAGGTCCCTAGAACCAAAGGTGATGTCTATAAATTGCATGTTTTGTGCAACCAACAGTCTAAAACCGATTTGTATTTACTTTATGATTATGTAAAACAGAGAAAAGCAGCAAAGCCTCAGATTTTTGAAGCTGAAACCTGCATATCAGGGCTGCAGCTAACGATCATATTCATTATCGATAAATCTATCAAATATTTTTTCAATTAATTGATGAATTGTTTGGTCTAAAAACTGCCCATCATAATTTCCCAGCGCTCTAGATGACCTCTTCAAATGTCTCATTTTGTCCGACCAACAGTCCAAAAAGAAAGATATTTCATTTCAAATGATATAAAACAAAGAAGCAGAAAATGCGTCACATTGGAGAAGCTGGAACAAAAGGACGTTTGGCATTTTTACTTGATAATTGACTCAAATCAAAACGGAAATCTACCACTTGATGAATTACTTACATGATGCATCACATGTAGTGTATTTTTAACTTATTTGAAGGCCTTAAACATATCTTGAGTGTAGTCTTGATTTTGAAAAAGTGATGGATTTCAGGTACAACACTCTATATTTTGCATTTTGAAACACGATTTGCTTTTGATCTCCTGGAAGAATCCCTGCCCGTCTCCCTGTCCCAGTCTCATTTACAGTGAATAAACAGGCAAATCTGATTGAAGATTTACACTCAAATCGTGAGAAGCCTAATAAAATACCTCAACAGAACCCCAACCCCCCCGCCCCCCAGCCTCTGAAGAGAGTTACTGTGGGATATGATGTTTGCATACTAAGACATCACACTCGCTCTAATAGCATTTATTATATTGTACTGCAAGGGAATAGGAGGCAGATAGCAGTTGATTAGGCCTGCTATTCGGCTCATTTAGCATGTGTGCAGTTGTTAAGATGGCTCATGACCCAGAGCAGGCAGGAGTCAAGTGTCAAGGCTATTAGGATTTCATAATTTGTGTTATGTATATGAGAGCTGGCAACATATTTTTCATTTTATATTTTATTTCTTAAATACAGTAGACTTTCTAGAATGACAGGTTGCAGCATTGCAATTACTCCACGTTTTTAAGTAAAAATAAGACTTTTTTCTAAAATGTGCATTTGTCTATCTAAATAAATGCGTTAACATTTCTTTAAGGCCCAGTTACTTGCAATGCGCCAGTCTGCAACGTCCTGAAACCTGCCAGTTTACACCAATGCGATTAGACAAGACGGTGAATTGTTTCCAAAGCGACTCTCTGTTCTTCCGTTCTAACTGCCGGCCTTTCAGGCTTTTTTTACAGCTGGATATAATTTGTAGCGTCCTAAAATATGAATGAGGATAGTGATAGTGAGTTACTTACTACAGTTGCATTTCTAGTATTGATGAAACGGCGAAAACATGAAAAAACAAGTGGGTTGAGATGACCAGCTGACTTTGCTATGAGCTGATTGGCTGTTGAAACAGGTGACGTGCCTTACATTCTAAAACCAGCCGCCGACGATTTGACAAACTGAGTCGTAGGCAATTCCATCAGCAGGCTTGAGTCAAGCTGAGATGAGCCAGTTCCTTCACACTGCTGTAACTTTTCCCTGCAACAGTTTCATCTCGTCGCAAATCTTTGGTCTGAACTGGCCTTAATGCCACAAGTTACATTCTGGATGTTTCTAGACAGAATCTTGATGAGCCTGACATGTAAATAAGCTTTTTTTGTGTTTTCTTCATCACATTACATTTCGCATGCAAGCAAAAAATCTGAGAAGCCTCCGATAATGAATTATCCAAATCCAGTGTTACTGCAGCGGGAGTTCAGATGTTGGGGTCTGCTGAGCAGCATCTCAAGGAGGTGATGTTTGATTGCGTGGGAGGTTTAGAAAGCTGCGGCCAGCGATGGCTCGGAGATGAAACTCATTAAGTCTCAAACTCCAATCCACAACTCCAATAAGACAGTAATATAAAAAGTATGGATTGCTGCTGCAACTATATGAGATAAATAAAAAGATCTCATTCTCAAATGTATGCCCATGGACTGTCAACACGCATACAGTACATTCGCACATAAAATGCGCACACACACACACACACACACACACACACACACACGCACACACACTGACCCATGCGAGCAGGCATAGAAGCACGTACCAGCACACTCACTTCTACCCACCCACACAGTTGCCCACAGCAATCCCACGCAAAGTGAATTTGCATTTACAATCATTTCCCATGCGCTCACTTCTAGTCTAAAGGTGGGTGTTGTGTAATAAAGCAGTAAGTAATATAACCAAAGTCCCGGAGAGAGAGACTTAATAAGTTCACGTGGTAGAGAAGCGAGAGAGTGTAAGAGAAGTAGGCTAGGAGGTAACCGAAAGTTGAATTCTGTTGTAAGTGGATGCAGGGCATTAACCTCGTAACACATAGATAAGTAAGTGCGAGAGGCCCAGGTAGCCTTAAGGTTAGAGGAATGAGTGAGCTCTAAAGGCCGTTGGTTCATTTCTTAGCACCAGAAGTGAAGGTAAAGGGTAGACCGATAATAGGGAGTTTATCATTTAGACCCCGTTCACCTTAACTGTTCAGCTGCTCAATGCAACTACCCTGTTCCCTTAGGCAAGACACTGAAATCCAAGTTCTACTGTGAAGTTCTTTTCAAAGGGTCAATTCACCCAAATAATTAAAAACACAAACATTTTCTCACCTACCTGTAGTTTTGGTTTTATTTGGCCAGGTTTTGAGATATTTCATATTTCTGCCGCCACTCCGATACAATGAAGGTGAATTGAATTTTCACAGCACTGACAACTTACATTATTAAAAAAATTCGACAGAACTGTCTTTCCAGAAACAGTCAGGGTCCCAATTACTCTGAACAATCCATAGACCTCACTGTGACCTGTTTTTATTGGGACTACTTTTCAGCAAAGAAATAGTTCCTGTGAAAGTTGTTCATGGTTTGAGGTCTGTAGATCCGAGGGACACTTGCTTCTGGAAAGATATTTTGCTGTTGAATTACAAATATATATATATATATATATATATATATATTTTTTTTTTTTTTGCTTTTTTTGCTTTTGAGCACCACAAATGAAATTCCATTCTCTTCCATTGTATTGGGGTGGAGGCACAAATCTCCGATGGATATCTCAAAACCTGGACAAATTAAAGTTGCACTGTGGCATTTACAAACAAACAAATGCGTTGTGTATTTCCTTCCTCATAAAACATTTGCAAAGCCATTTTTTTTTTTAAATATTTCAAATCGTGCGTTGTTAACGTGTTTCATGTTTATTAGCGAGCAGTCTTCTTCCATGCCTTTGTTGGTGCATTGCTACTTTTTTTGTATGTTACTGCCACTAAAAGTCAATCAGCAGAATGCTGTGAAATCCAGGCAGGATGTGCTACTCACGTGCTCACGAGCATACATGTGCATCCTTGTGCATAAAAAACATTCACAACACTCGTAAAAACCTTGCTTTACAGTGCTACTAGTGGTCAAAAACTCCATAGGGTACCTTTTTAAACAAAAACTATCTGCATGCCAAGTGAGAAAATCTGTCGTTGGAAATGTTTTGGATACTAATACATCCTAAATCCCCATTTAAATTGTTGTTCTGCCACTATACATTCAAATATTCAAAAATAGATCTACAAATAAAAATGTGGATGTAAAACCTGTGAGATTTAAAGCTTTTTAAAAACGTAGTACAGTTACACATAGTTATCGACTGTTAGCCTGTGGTCAGAGTTGAGGTAAATTACAAATAATTTTCATAGAATTACTACCTTAATCTTAGTAATTGTCATTCAAATCACAATACTTATGTGTTCGTAAACAAGTGTCATTTTGTTAGAATTGTTAATTTAGAAGCAAAAGCAGCATTTCAAATTAAATGTCAAGTTATATTTTTTAACTGTGATGTTAGATGTGGTAGAGCTAGACCTATATTATTGGGTGATCTTAGCCTTTTGCAGATATATCGCCATGACTTTATATGTCGGCCAGTAAGTAACTATAGATATCAGTACACATTAAAATGCCAAAATATTTGAGGTATTTAGAAACAATGTCGCCATTACATAGTCTGTCCACCAGAGAGCACTGACGAGTTTAATTTTCAACTAAATAACTGAATTTTTTAAACTCTCAAATATCAATCTCTGCCTCAAACTTCCAGTTATCGGTCGGGCTATAATATGTGGAATTAATTTTACGGTTTACAGTCGATCCCAAAATAGAAGACAAGGAGAAACAACATTTGCTTGTATTGGAGATTTTTTAATAACACGTTTCAATATTGCAACAGCCATCAGATTTTCTTCTAACAGGTAAAAATCATCAAAAAACTAACAAAAAAAAAGAATTTTTTTTTTCCAGTTTTATATTCCAAACACCAGTTTCTCGGCTATTGCCCTAAATTCAAACAAATAAAACCCTTACACAGTGAGCAGATATTATATTCAACACATGGTTCTTCAAACAAATTATAAAAATAGATTTAGCATTTTCAAATACATATTTACAGTATTAAACATATATCATAATGGTCACAGTAACAGAGGGGGATAGAGAGGGGACACAAATTTGAGTTTCATTCATAGTGGTGACGAGGTCCTGTGTGTGTGTGTGTGTGTGTGTGTGTGTGTGTGTGTGTGTGTGTGTGTGTGTGTGTGTGTGTGTGTGTGTGTGTGTGTGTGTGTGTGAGAGTGTCAAAGAGACCACCAGAGTGCTTCCTCAGGTATGTTAACGTGCGTGATAACATCTATAAAGGACATATGAGTTTATTTAATTTGACAGAACGGTTACAGAGAGAGAAGGAGAGTACAAGGAGAAAGAACGAAGAAAAAAACAAACTAATTTTGTACCAAATACAAACCAGTTATAATATCCCAGTCAAAAATGTATGTACCTTCTACTGTGAAACTTTGATAGTCAAATAATGCCCCGATAAACTTCTTCCTTCAAGTCTCCTATTGAAATAGGACAGAAAAGGCGAGGTGCCACTGTACAGAGAGAATTCTGGGAGTTATCTGGGGGGAAAAAAAGTGCAACCACGTAGTATGGCAGAGCATGATATTAACAGCAACATAAAATTAAACATGATAATCCATATAAAAGAAAAAAAAGTCCATATGACATTCTGTTATACTGTATCCATACTGCAACACACACACTGTAATGTCTACAGCAAATCCAATGATAATGGACCCAAAATTAACTGTACCAAATCCAGTGTTCAAGAATACACAGATACTGTGTGCTGACAGTAAAAATCCTCCAGTGTTCCTCTCACTTCCTGCGTACAAAACAACTAATTTGTCCAGGTATAAACTCAGTCGTATAATAAATCAACAAAACAGAAACAAATCAAGAGGAAACAACTGCTTTGCTTGATTTTTTTTAAATACTATAAGTTAAATAAACCTTCCTGACCTCTTTTTTTTTTTCTGGAGAGGTTTGTGTCACAGTCTGTAAACATAAATAAATATGGATAAATATCTGAATCAGGCCATCTTCCAGAGTTGGCCCGTGCTCTGTACAGAGTATTAAACATGTTAGTGAGAGAGGCTTTGGAGAGGAGGATTATGTTACCGAGATGACATCCAGCAGGCTAAAGGGGAAATCAGGTTTTTCAAGTTTTAAATGCAAACAAGAAATAAACAACTTCAAAGCGTAGAGGAGAAGAGAAAGAAAATACAGTTGAGAGTAGCGAGACATACGGCGACATACAACAAATTAATGAACAATCAAACGCACGTTTTCAACCTTTCGCTTTCCAGTTGCATCCTGCAGCTTTTTGTTTAACCACCAGTAGCTCCGAAGAAAAAAAAAAAAAAGCAGGCTGATGTTCCTGAAAGTACAGTATATCATCACCCATAACTTACTGTTCACTTAGCCTTTGTTGAGGCCTCCATCCAACTCTTCTAACCTCAGACTCACTGGACCCTTGACATGGGACAGCACAGTCTTCTTAACCATAGCTTACATTCCAGCCATGTTTAAATCTTCCTTTACCATCTGATGTGAGATCAGCATTGACGTACAATGGTATGATTGTGTGTCTTTGTAGTAAATCACTTTCTGTTTGATGTGAAATCAGCTGTGCCAGTTCTGAAGAGAGAGTCATTTGATCCAAGGCCAGGAAAATAGTTTCTGGCTTTTGACGATGTATTGTTTTTAGTGAATTAATGTCGTGGTAAAGGGAAATTCCACCCAAAATGCAAATGTTTCTTTGAGCACTAGTCCTTAACCGCTGTGTTTTGCAGTGTAGTACATGCGTGCTCCTCCCGCAGCTCAGAGATCAGCTTTAGACAGATCCCGGCAAAATTTCATTTGTCTTTACACGCTGACCCGGAGCCAGTGAGATGGAGCTGACGCTGTTATTGAAGGTCAACGTGCAGATAGGTCACAAAAAACTCCACTTCTATCCCCCGATAGTGACGGGAACTACTCTCGTCACTGAGGGGATTCGTAGAAAAAAGGAAGTAAGGAATGAAGGAAGGCATGAGGAAGTGTGGGGAAGGAGTAGATGGAGGAGTGCAGTTAGCTGAAAGATCTGTTCATCTTTCCTTCAGTCTCTCTCTCTCCTCTTCTCCACCCCATCATCCGTCTGCACATACGTGTGGGTCTGCAGCAGCAGCGTGAGACTAGGCGTGTTGATCCGTTTGTTAGACCTGCACACCGCGGCCGTGCATCTGGATGACCTGGGCTCTGAGGGTCTGGATGGCAGCCAGTATCAGCTTCTGGTGCTCAAGGGAAGTAATCCCAAGGCTCAGGACATCTCTGTGGACACAGATCAAGATTTACCAAGATTAGTAAAACATTTAGAGGCATTTATTGGACTGTATGTCACTGGGTTTGGTGAGTGACTCCATGACCACAAAGAAAAATATGTTCCTAATAATGATACGCTCACATTTACTGTTTTAAAGCCCCTGAAAACTTGGTTTCTATTTCTCTAAAATTAAATATTTATGACTAAACAAACACCACTCAAAGGTAAAGTTTTGAAAATGACATATGTCCTTACAGCACGTTATCTAAAGTTAGAGGTTGCTACCATTATTTATTTACCTTATTTTAGGGCAGCCACAAATTATTATTTTCATTATCGGTTAATCCGCCGACTATTTTCTCAATAAATCATTTGGTGACTTGTTTTGTGAAAAATGCCCATTCTTGTAATTTCCTAAAGCCCAAGGTAATATCATAATATTTATTGTTATTTTCCCCACTTACACTCTAAAACCTAAAAATATTCAGTTTATTACATGAGACAAAAAAGCAGCAAATCCTCACAAAATAGAAGCTAGAACCAGAGAATATTTTTCCTTAAAAAATTACCTTAAGATTAGTATCAGAATAGTTGCTGATTATTTTTCAGTTGATTAACTAATTGTATCAGCTCTATTGTATTTTTCCCCACATGCACCTGTCACTTAAGACTTTTTTAGTGTGCAACTATTATCTTTAATAGTCAAGAATTAAAAGAAAGAACCAATATCAAGAAAAAGAGTGAACATTATCCCCCAAGTCATTTATTTATTCATGCATCTGTTCTCTTATTATCTCACTTAGCCACCCTCTCTAAAACAGGAAATGAAAGGTCACAGAGACAGATGTATAAAGCCACTCACTGTACAGTCATCCGTGCTACAGACTCCAAGTAGCAGTATCCAGCGGCAGTGAAGTTGTCCTTGTATCGGCCCATGTCCACTGCGTCCAGCCACTCTCCCACTGAGTTAAAGGATGGGAAGGAGGGGAGAGGCCTCTCTGCTAGCGTAATGGATGAACTCAGAGTTCTAGAGGAGAAGAAATAGAGTTGATTGTGTGGAAATTAATGTATACAGCCATCCATTTACCAAGCCTATATATTACCGGACCTTTACCTGCGTGCCAGTGTGGAGGAACCGATGCCATCGGGGGAGCGAATGCTCTTGCTGAGGGCTGAGTGGATCTGGCTGAAGCTGGGCCTCTCTGTCCTCTCCTTCTGCCAACAGTCCAGCATCAGCTGATGGAGATGTGGAGGGCAGTTAACTGGAGCCGGCAGCCTGAAACCGTCCTCGATGGCCTTGATCACCTACAGGACGTGTAGAAGAAGGAAAACAATTATATCAGGTTAGAAAATTTTGAATTTTCCATTACTTATACTATAATTGGATGAATTCCCAAAAGAGCATGTTTGTGACTGATAGAGCAGGATGCGGGAAGTGATTAAAAATGTAAAAAAAAAAACCAAAAAAAACCTTTGTCCTACTTAAAAAAGTTGAGTAAGGTATTAAAAACCTTTTTTTTTTTTCTGTACTGTGGAGCTTAGTTGCCAAGAATAGAAGCCTTTGGACAGTACAGGTCCCACTTGGATAAATAAGAGTAGAAAAGTGCTGGTGCTTTCATTTTCTCTTGTCACTAATTACTCCACCATTGCATTGTTTTGCTTTTTGGTAATTGAACTTATTTTGAGGCAGCATCCTTTTAAGGTCACCTTACGAGCAAGCACCAACTGCAAAACAAACAGAATTTCACAGAGAGATATTGGTAATCTAAACAACATGAGCTGAATACAAATCTGTAGTAATGCCATCTAAAACTACTACAAAAAAACTAGAACTAGCAACTATTATCTGAAAGGGAAGAAAGGTATCCCTGCAAAAACTGAACAATGCAAAATCTGACTGCCTTTGTCTGTGGATTGAAAGGTATTAACAGGATATTTGATGGGGTATCACAAGAGTTGGGCTGAAAACTGTATTACAAACATTTTAATTTTCTATAATACAATATGTTGTAGGCCTGTGAATTAAAAAACAAAAAACAAAACAATGAAATAGAAGAGAAATTACAGAGATGAAACAAGCAGACCATAACAGCCAGTACTTTCTTATACCTGACGCACTCTAAAAAATAAGCTACTAAATACAATAAGTAATACAATGATTCAGCTCAGCGTTTTTTCATCTAGCCCTGTGAAACCTCACTGTCTTCAAATAGCAGAGCATGAAAGCATCCCTCCACACTTCCTCAGTGCTCCTCCATCAAACTAATGTTGTCCCCGTTCACCACAACATCTCACAAGAGATTTCCTCTCAATATATCTGGGGACATGCGATACCGTCCTCCCTCCCGAATCACTCTAAGAAATACAATCTCCTGAGGAGGAAATAAAGTCGGGAGCATAATCACAAAAATGACATCCATCAGTGGCATTATTTCCTAAAACGCTCTCTCTTCTCTCTACCTGCCCACCCGCCGCCCCACTCCACCATCCTCTCAGCCCCTTAAGCTCCTATCTCACTAAAGAGCATTCATAAAATGCTTTTCAGCATTTGACATTTTCCATTTAATCAAAGTCGGTAGGTAAAGGTCACGATGGATCACAGGTGGACAGGCCAACCAACAATTCCGTTATGATATAATGTATCAATTTAAAGTGGATTAATATCTCTGGTGCTCTACAAGCTTGACCTTTGCCCTCTCAATTGGAAAGTTTGATAATATGAACCAGGCTGAGAGGAAACTTTCTCCTGCTTTGTGAAAGGGCACCAGAAAAAAAAGGGCTAGCTATTCGTGTGCCTGCTGAATAACTCATGCATATTAATTTTGGACATTCAAAAAAGGAGCATGCTAATAATCGCTTGCTTTTTAACCATGCACCTGCCTGCATAAAGTGTAGCCATTATTTTATGATGACAGTAATTTAAGAGGGCATTAGCATGATTAAGCTTTTGGACTTGACGAACGATTCTCATACTTTTCAATTCTCTGCTCCCTCTTGTCTCTTTAACAGACTTGCATCATGCTTTCAACTGCACTTTAGAAGCATGACTTCCTTCAGAAAGTAGAATAAAAATAACCTTTTTTTTTTTTTTGAAGGACAAAGAGGTAGGGGTGACGATCGCAAAACAGAGCACCCGCCCACGTTGACTTGGAAATTATAGGTTGCTAGTGACGAGCGGCGGGGTCCTATCGACTGGACAATCTCTTCAGCCCTCAAATAGCAAGTGCTTTACATTTCATGAAAAGGAGATGAATTTTTCCAGAGGGATTTTGAACACTTTTAAGAGCACTATGGCACTCAGGGACAGGGGGAAGGCCACTAGAAGGGGGTCAATGCGTCCTTAAGAGAAAACAGGATTGGTCATGGAGCTGATGCAGACTTAAAGAGGGGGGACTTAGACCCTGCAAAAGCTCTCAGAGGTACTGTGGCTTCTTGGCTCTCTTTTAATAAGATCCAAGCTGGGCATGGATACAGAGTTCATTGATAGAGGGAGGTAAAAGAGAGAGGGAGACTGGTAAAGTGCAGATATTGTATTAAAAAAATGGAGGCAGGAATATAAAGGAAATGGCTGGAGAGATTAATGAAAAGCACTCTTATCACTCCTCCTTTTCTCACACACACACACACACACTTACATCCTGGTTGCCCATATCCCAGTAGGGTCTCTCTCCATAGGACATGACCTCCCACATGACAATGCCGAAGCTCCAGACATCTGAGGCTGAGGAGAAGCGATGGTACTGGATGGCCTCCGGAGCGGTCCACAGCACCACACTCTTCCCTCCATGCTGCAGGAGACAACCGGAGAGGTAAGACACAGGGTAAAAGGGTGTGGAGAGTTCACAAAAGTAAAGCTTTAATATTCTCTTTGAAAAGCTTTTGAACATATTTTTAGTAGATCAAAAGAATCTTTAGAAGGAGTGGGTTCACCTTGAGTGGAACCAAAAAATATCCAGGCAAATGAAAGCACCGAAATCTTTTTTTCTACTAACTTAATTATATGACCTCTGCTGAACCTGACATGATGTGTTAACTCGCATTTAGTCCAAGGCTCATTAAAAATATCACCCCTTCTGTGTGTGAACTTCCTACCAACAGGCGTTGAGTGTCATTAATTGGGAAAGAAGAATGTAAAATAAAGAATCTAAAATATCCAGTAAAGTTGACCTGGCTGCAACACGTTTTCATCATGGTGTTCTCTTACCAGTGTGGTGTAGATGGCCTCTATCTTGTCCTCCTGAAGAGGTCTGAAGCCAGATACCTTGCAGCCCAGGTTGGAGTTAACCAGCACCTGAGATTGGGAAAAACAAACTGATTAGCATTGGTTACAGTTGGAGGGGAAACAATCTCAGTATGAGAGCTCACCCATCCTGGTGGGCGAAGCTCTTATCGCACCAGGGACAATTGATTGTTTACAAGAACAAATGGTCCTGTTCTTCATTTTCTGCAACGTGACCACTGCATTTGCAGTTTGACAGACAGGCTCTTTTAGGAAAAATGCCACACCGTGAAACCTGACAAAAACGATTTTGACAGCGTTGTCTCGTCATTTTCAGCTTCATGTATTACTCAAATAGAAACCTACAGGCAAGTGATTGTCAAAGATGTTTGCAGACAGGGACAAATTGTATTCCGTAACGCACCTGTGAAAGCTTGCAATAGTCTGAGACATGCAGTACATCACCCTACACACTCTCCTCTATCATCTCCTCCCACCTGCTCCCTTACCTTGTGTGCGGCCAGCCGTTTGTGGACGAAGCCCATTTCGGTGAGGTACTTCATCCCTGATGCCACCCCAGTCAGCATATCCATCAGCTGCATTACACTCAACTGGCCCTCATGTTTCTGAGGTTATGGGAGGCAAAAGGAAAGGAAGAAAGGAGGTGGAGAGAGGGGAGGGGAGGAGGAGAAAATAAGAGGGTATATATAGAAAGTATGTAGTGATCCAAAAAAAAAAAAAAACATCTGTTACTACAGTACAATGTTGTGCTCACTGAGCTGAATCCCTTTATTTGGAGAATAAAAACAAACAGGCCATTAATTCACATCATTATGAACCACGCCGCAGTGGTTCACAGAGCAGAGGGGCAGAATAACAGTTTACAGAAGCTTACAGCATCTTTAAGCAGAAACACTCCGTTTGTGTGGTTAATTATGTTACGTTTCCCTTATTACTGTAATAAGCACAAGTATTGCTGCCCTAGGACTGCACTACAATAATAGTGAATTTAGGATTATTAGAACAAAATGCCTTGTTTGTGAAACGCCTCAAAAGCAGAAGATAATGATGAGGCTTGATTTTATTTTATTTTTTTTATTAGACAATGAGCAAAAATGTCTTCATTTATATTTAAGATAAATGAATACACATACTAATTACACAAGAAACTTACCCTAAGGAAGGAATCTAAGGCTCCGTTAGACATGCTCTCCACTATGATCATCATGGTGTTACCTGGAGAAAGACGAAGAGACAGAGTATATGAATAAGTGAAATTGGGGTCAAATTGAGAGAATCGAGGAGAAAAAAAAAGTGAGAGAGGTAATAGAGACAGACACAGAGAGGGAGGGAGGGAGAGAATAAAGTGAGTCTAGTCCACTTGGCAGCGCGGCAGGCATTGTGCAAAGCCATTCCTCACCCACTGAACTGTGGTGAAGCCGAGAGAACCTGTGTGCTGCCCTGGCTGTCTCAGCAAGTTTAACGACCCTCAAACACACACACACACAATCTGTGCGCGACTATACACGAAGACCAACACAGTCCAGGTATGCACGTTCATATGCGCTACACACATGCATGCTCACACACATACACACTGAGGCCAGGCACAGATGGCAGGGATCCAGCAGTGCTATGAAGTGCACAGAGGAAGAAAATAAGACTGCAGCAGTTGGGCAAGAGAGGAGACAAGGAGAAAGAAGGAGTGGATTATGGGAGGGTGAGACCGTAAGATAAACCTTGATGGATATGTAAACAAAATACATATAAGATGATACTGGCCATCAGTCCTGGCAGTTTTTGCAGGCATATTACAAAAATTATAACTTGGCATTGTAATATCCACAGTTCGTGGTTTGCCAGTGTTACTGGGCTTTCAGGAAGCTACTTGGAAAGGTTAGCAACAACACTCGGGAACTGTGAGTCAGCACAGAGACACTGCCATAATATGCCAGCCATCATGTAATTAATGCGAGTTGGAGAGTGAATCAGGGGTTTAACTGTGTTGGTGGGTTGCAAATGACTGGAATGACGAAATACATTTAGCTACAAACAAGGACCTAGTTAAAAGAGTTCTATCATTTGTGTCATGTGGTTAACTGGCTAAAAATATATTGTATTTAAGAGGATTTCGCATAAGGTTGCAAATCCCAAGTGTGTGACAGAGTGAAAGAGAGATAGAGGGGGAGGGAGGGAGGAATAAGTGCTGTCTGCTGCCTCACACAAAGAAATTCATACAAAGTCATACACACTTGTAAGTCATAATTTGAATACATATTGAAAAGCAAATCCTTGAACTTTACTGTACTCTACTGTTTCAAACAGCAAGTGGCAAAACTGTCTCTTTGATCTCTCTCTGGTCTATGAACTCAATCTGGTTGCCAGAGCAGCTGATGAAAATTTAAATATCTACCAAATATTACATATTCTTGTAGTAAAATAAATGGGGGACGAACATCATCATAGCCAATCATACTTGGTAAAGGTACCTAGGACCTAGAGAGGGCTTTCATGACAAAAGGTGTCAGTGATGTAAGGTAATTTAAATGCTAGTAAATCCACAAATTAAAAGAGCCTCACCTCACAGTAGTTGTCAGAGAGGTTAGCTATAGGCTATGCTGTATGTTTGACATTTCAGTCTCTCAACTCTCAGACCAGTGCAGGTATGTGCTGTTTTGGACAATGCCAACTGAGCCAGGATTGACTATCAATGGATCCTTTTCAATAACCTGATCTGGTTATGGGCTTAAAGATCCTCTGATTGAGTTGACGGCTGTGCTGTGTAAACACGTCTATTTATCATGAATATCTGAATGCAACTCGTGCCAAGTATGACTTTGTGTTGTAGTCCTGCTTCCAACTGTACCACCTCCCCCCTTTGCTCTCTCTATGAAGTATAAGGGCACCTTGCTTCTGACATGCAACTCATTAAAACCAACTATAAGGCATAAAGACTGTACAATAAAAAAAGGGCTAATTCAATGAGGACCGCCACTTCCTGTCACATCAAAGACATTTTCTTTTTTTTTTTTTACTCTAATTCTCCATGTTTTGAGAAGGGTTACATAGACTCATGCCAATATGCATGTAAGCAAATACAGTACATTCTAATGTATGTATGCCAATACATACAGTACAGTGGCTCCATTAAATATACAGTTAGTTCATACCATGGTCACCGATAATTCTGGATTCTGATTGGCTGGAAGGTGTGGATTAACTTTTAGTAACCGGACAGTATAACCGGACATCTATGCCATATGTGTTAATGCGCCAGTGTTAGTAAGTAGTAAAGACATTGTGGTATTGGTACTTTTACTTAAGTGAATTATCTTAGTACTTCTTCCACCACTGCCTATAATCCTGGAACTGCCATTAGGAAGGTGGAGCAAAGGTTGGGTCATCATGGAAGGGAGCATATTGAGGTAGAAACGGTAGAAAGGAAAGGAGGAAGCTTTTCCAGTTACCAGGACACACCCATGGTTTCATGTGGCCTTCAATTATGGGTGAAAGGCTGGGAAGATTAGTAAGGAGGCGGGTGCTGTTTGCAGGTGGGCAAAGAGGGATGGAAGAGGGTTGAGTGGGGATCTGGTGGGGGGTAAGCAATGTAAAACAGGTGATTTGTAGTCCAACAGTCTGTGGATGTGTGTGTGCTGTTTGTGTGCACGGATGTGTGATTTCATGCCAAGTGAGGAGGCAAGCAAGCAGGTGTGTGTGTCAATGATAGTGAAAGAGAAAGTGAGCATATGGGACTGACTGTGTGTGTGTGTGTGTGTGTGTGTGTGTGTGTGTGTGTGGGAGCATGCACATGAGGTGTGGGTGTGTGTGTGTGCTTGTGCACGTGATGGTGGGAGAGATTGGAGTGGATCTCAGGGCCCCGCTGGGTCTCTTGCACCAATTACTGTACCCTGCACATCTGCTGCCATCCTACTGAGCACAGAGTGTGTTCGGGCACCATGCCCACACACACACACACACACACACACACACACAGAGCATCACTGCGGCAGTAACAAAAACTTCACAAACTCTTTAAAGCTTCTCCCTTCACCTGCCATTCCCATTAACCTCGACCTCATCTTCGCTGTCTCTCGTGTCTCTTTCGTCCGTCTCCTCCCTTCAAGTTTTTTTTTTCTTCCCCTCCTTCCATCTTGTTTTCGCTCTAGGACCTCAATTGCTATCTCAGCGGAAAATGGGCCTTGATGTAGCTCAGCTGCTGCTAGCGTACGGCATCTATCCTGCCACCTTGCTCTCTGCTCTTCAAACCTTTCTTCTTTTCCATCTTCCCGTCCCGCCCTCTTCGCTATGAGCGTTGACCCCCTCCATTTGTGTGATATTGAAGTGGTCGGAGTATCGCAGTGCTCTTCCTGATCCTCTCTGCCCCTGTTCATTGCCTTTGCTCCTCCTCCCAGTTTTCTTCCCACCTGTCAAAAGTTACAGGAAGTGATGACCCCCTCCGCATGTGTGACATTGAAATGGTCAAATTCCATTTCCCATTTTTACCCCATTCTGCTTCCTACAGTGTCACTTTCTTTTTCTCATCCCCTCCTCCTTGGTAATGGAGGTGATGAACCCCCTTTATGATACTGGTTGTCAAACTGTCCCATTCCTCCTTTGATCCTTGGATACCCAGGATTTTTCCCCCTCTATGCTTCCTTTCATCTTCACCCGCTCTCCTTTGTTTTTTCCCCCCATTCTTTTCCCAGTGGTATCCCCTTCCTCTCAAACTGCTCTTCACCTTCTGCTTGTTCTCCCTCCCATCTTACTTACCGGTGGTGATGACACCCTCCAGCCGGATGATGTTGGAGTGGTCAAACTGCCCCAGGATGCCGGCCTCGCTGAGAAAGGAGCGGCGCTGTTTGTCAGAGCAGCCGGCCCTTAACGTCTTTATGGCCACCGGCAGCTCTCTCTTACTGGGCAGCTTCAGGCAGCCGCGACACACCTCCCCAAAGTCGCCTGTAGGGGAAGACAGACAAATAGAGGTCATGATCCCTATTGATTGATGAACAACCAGAGGGAGCGGAGAAAGAATAGGGCAGGTCAGACTGATGATGTGGAGTAATATCTGTGGCAAAGATTAAAAGAAAGTGAGAAGGAACGAACGGGGGTTCGATAGAGGGGGGAATCAGGGAGAGATGGGGGAAGGAGGCTGGAGCAGAATCAGATGGAGAAATACAAACACATTGGGGAGGAAGAGAGATGACGCAAATGAACAGACACTTTGGAGAGAGAGACGGAGACATGAAATACAAAGGGATCAAAGAGAGATCAAAGATGGGGTAGGGTGCAGGTGAAACAGTGGAGCGTCAAGCAGAGACAAGGCAAATATAACAGCCAGAACACTGGCGCTCGATTTTGGCAAAGATCAGTAAGCTGCCAGACTGATTGAACTGGTTTCTCCAATTTGTCTCAAGGCAGGTTGAGGGAAAGTGCAAAAATAGTTTGAGTTGCCTCAAGATTATTGCAACTGTTAATAGTCCCTACTCTGTTTGCTGCCTTTGCTCATACTGTGATTTATCTTTTCATATTAGAAAAGGTACAAGGAATTGTTTTTGCTTCTGTTACCATTTTGGAAAATGGCCTTACACTTCATACTTGTTTTCTATACCCAATGTGATGCTCATACCCTTTAAATTTAAAGGGGCACTCCACCAATTTTACACTTCAAGATCATTTTACTCATCTGAAGGAGTACTACTCAGCCTGTAGAAACAGTTGTAAAATGGCTTATGTGGCTCTGAAGAGAGCTTTCTAAAGTCTAAAAACCAACCTTTATGTTGTCATCTGGGTTCTCAGATTGGGCTTGAGACTTGAAAGTTTTTAACAGCAGCCTGTGAACTAGGCAGGGAGGGTCTAATAAGAGATGCTATTGAGTTGCATTCGGGGAAATGTAGAGTCCAGTGTTTTAGAAGTACTAAAGACTAAAAGTCAGGCTATCTCGGCCTTTGCTTCTTTGAATACTAAATGCCCTTTTAAAAAGAGCAACTTCAAAGAGTTGCAAAGTGCAACAACCCTGTTTTTCCCCACCTACAATCATGTACCTGTGTGCACAATTCTTTCTATCTTGATGCTCGAGTTGTCCAGCTCCTTGGCAAAGGCGTGCACGGCCTGCAGCAGGTCCTCGCAGGTCTCTGGGTCAATGTAGGTCCTCCGTGTTGGAATCTTAACTGAACACACAAACATACAATATAAGACACACCTCACAGAAATGAATGTAGAAGTGCACTGGTGAGGCAAGACTTTCCATAGTCCATAAAATCAACAGGACAGCAACACATAATTTAAGATCCACATACTTGTCTGCTAAAAGAAACACATAAGAAGATAAAAGTCTGCAGTCCCAGCAGCAAAATGTGCACATGGGGCAGAAAATAGATAGAAAATAAAAGCAAATAGAGCAAATAAATACAGATAGCTAGCCAACTGTTTTGTTAGCATAAAGAGATGCCTGTGGCCCTGGAGGTACCTCTCTCTCTCTCTCTCTCTCTCTCTCTCTCTCTCAACACAAAGCAAAACATTTCTCATGTCTGCATCGCTTTGTGTTCTAGTGAGGCTACAGTCAGTGGAGAAATTGGTATCTCGGCCTCCTTCAACAAAGAATTTCTCTCTGTATGATTGTTGAACATTAGACCAAATTGTTGTGTCTAGGAAGAAGCCCTTGCTCTTTGATCCACAGACTGAAATTTAGAAGACTGAGTTTTACCGTTGATGTTTGAGATAGCTGAAACATTTTCTGCTATCATACCCCACTTTTAACTGTAGGACTACTGTAAATATCTCAGTTTAACAAGTTTAGCTAGTTATCTGTGGTTATAATAGCTAAACGTAACCCAAAATTCAAAATACTTTGCAAGTAGCTGATTTTTTCAAACTATTTTAGGACACATTGTTCTTTTAAAGATACAAAATGCTTCCGTTTATGTATTCATAACTTGTCTAATTCTTCATTTTTGTTTGTTTTGACCTTGCGAACTCCAGAGGCAGAGAAAGAAAAAGAAAAAATGAGATCAAAGGCTCAGAGTGCACAAATCTGACTTTGGGTTTCCTCCACACGGCTTTAGTCAGATCACAGGGCTCTTCCACGGGGGCTTTTTGTCTTTTCTGCTTGCTTCAAAATGTTATCTCACTAACACACGCACACATATGCAAAATAACAGACACACACAAACACAATATGATCTTCAGTCAGAAACTGGGACAGGACATAATAGACACAAAATGCTGAGGCAGAGAAACCTTAAAGTGCCACGATACGTGTAGTTGGCTTGCTGCTTTGTTGTTAGTTTTAGAGTTTGGGCACTGTCAGTTCCCAAAAATAATGACAGTTTAGATACCTCAGCAAAAACAAAATCTCAAAAATAACATGACTTTATGTCCTCTATCTACGATGTGACATTTGATAAATATCCTAGTAAGTATAAAAGTGATGTATTGTGGGCTACACACCTTGTTAACATACAACAACAGGGTTTAATATCAGTTAAAATAGAAACCTGGAGTCTAAATTCAAAATAGACAAATTATTAAGAGAAAAAAAGGTTATTATTAATGATTACCATGGCTAATTCCTTTCAAGGACCTCTACAAAACCGCTTCCGTGACACTAATGAGACACAAGTGGAAATTTTGGCTGACATTTAAAACTGCAAGTGATATTGACTCCGACTGTTTGACTGTACACAACCAAAGAAAAACCTGGTTTCTCAATGAGCCTCTTGTTTTCTTTATCAACTGCCTATTGTATTTACCAAACACTAACAACTAGCAAATAAACCAGCCAGGAGATAGCCATTAACCAATGGGGTATAGTTCTCAATTAGATGACCTTTGACCTTTGTTACTACATGTTAAGGCTAATCTTCCAGGAAAAGGTCTGGTAGTTTTCCCAAAATCTGGGCAGAGGCTCTGAAATGTGATTACAGCTCTTGATTGACCTGAGGGATCCTATACTGGCTGCCTCATAACGGCTTATTGATCCAACACACACACACACACACACACACACACACACACACACACACACACACACACACACACACACGCACACACGCTTGTGTGTACAAGCACACTCACAGATATGTTTGTGTACAGACACACACATCGACAAATAAAACCTAAAGTCCAATTATGAAGCAAATGAAACCTTTTCTATTCAAGGCCAGGGCTGAGTGGAGGATCGAAGACTCTTTTCTGTGAAATAGGGTTTCCAAACACACTGTTGTATCTTAAACCCAACTGTGCAGTACACTCGCACACAAGAGGGGAAGCTCACATGCCTCATTAAATGAATCATATGGGCTTTAAATGGCTGCAAACGTTCAGATACATATATGACACACGGATGCACACTTCATTGGCTCCGTGGCTGATTAGTTTCAGGGTTAACTGTGTCACTGCCATGAGCGATTGAGGGGAAACTAAAGCATATTCACACTTGGCTGCATAATCTTCAGTGGACCACAGAGTGAGCATGCCCAGCTTCACATATTTTTCATTGTAAACCAAAGGCCACAATCTCTTGAACATGCCTTTCCTATCTTTCTCCACTCATTTCCCCTGACACCTCCTCTCTCTCTCTTACATGCAATCAAACTGTGGATAGTATCTAAAACTGGTCTATTAATGGAGATTGCAGATGAGTCTTGATCCTCCCCCCCCCCCCACACACACGTTTCTAGGTCACATACTCCGACATAAAACTAATGTTCTGAGCAGTGTCACTTATGATGAGTCTCTCCATCTCTGCCAACTCGCCTCTTCATAGCCTACTCCATCCCTCTCCCCTCTTACTGCGCCCTTCACCCGCTCATTTACCCTCCTTCTTCCTCTACTTTATTACTCACACACTCATTTATTCACTCATTCGCTCTTCCCCCGTCCCTCTGTGTTAAACTTAGGCCGTGGAATGTGTTTTAAGAGTGTAGCAGGCGAACAGATGGGGAGGAGAGAGGAAAAAAACAGGCTTACGTGACACTGACTACCTCACACACTCAATATTTTCAGACGAGGTAGACCTGCAGCACCAAGAGTCCACAGTCACGGAACAGGAAGTGGACTCAAGAGAGTGTGTTGGATAAATAGAACAAAAAAAAAGAAAAACTTGTCTTTGTGCCTATTTATGTGAGTGTCCTTCTTCAAAAAAATAAAAAATAAAAAGGTGTGAGTCTGTGTGTTTGAAAAGCAGGCCAAAAATGTGTGTGTGTCTGTGTGTGTTTTTTGTGTGTATTTTGTGTGTATTGTGTGCTTGTCAGCTGTTGGCATGTCTTTGTTTGGGCAGATTTAATTCCCAACCGCATGGCTTCGGCTCATTATTCATCAGGCATAGTGCTCCAAACCTCTCCAGAGGGCTCAGCATGCTGGGAGATTAAACAACGCAAATGAGCACACACACGCGCACACACACACACACACACTGAATTCACAAAACTGCACACACACACACACACACACACGGAAACTCTAAAAACACACATACATCCACCACATTAGCAAAGCACTGGCACGCACACTTACACACAAACAGGAAGAAATATGTCAAACTACTTCCATTCTGTCACTGTCAAACAAAACGCCTATTGAGAGCTTTGTGAGCAGAGTTTAAAAAAAGCAGCATTTACAACCTTGTACAACATCATATACAACAACAACAACAACATTTAACGTCCGTTTTGGAAGCGCAATCTCTGCTGCTGCCTTGTTCTGGAGCTTTTACCCTCTTTCTCCTTCTCCCCTCTCCCCCCCCACCTCCAGCTCTTTATCTTTCCCCTCCTCCTGATTTCAATCTCTCCCCATCAAACTCAGCCGCACACACCACCTAATGAAGTGTGTCAGTGTGCTCAGAGTTGGCTAAGCGTGCACTCAGAATTAAGAATTAATGCCGTGGCGCAGATGCCTCAAAAGTCATCTGTGATGCACGCACATGTGTGTATTAACGTGCGTTCCAGCACATGGAATAGGGAAGACAAAGCATTTATTGATGGATTCCTCGCCCTATCCTCAGAGTTTGACCATAAACACCCACAGTTAACACACATCTGTGATATAACAGAGCGATCACCGCTGTCACTTACACTGGAAGTAAAGTTCCTCATCTCCCTCTTGAGAAGCTTTGCTGTAGCCGCATTGTCTGCAAAGAGAAACAAAGACGGGCATCAGACAGTGTTTCGTCCCGGTTGGCAGACACAAACAAATACAAGCATCAGACGCTGTTTATCTTGCGACGTAATAGATAATATGGAATGTGCAATAACTGTGAGATGAGAGAAAGCGAAGACAAGAGTGTTGATGGTGGAGATGGAAAGGATACGGAGAGGCATTCAGAAAGACCCCTGATGCGACGGCACTGATGAGCAACACAAAGATCTGAGGCTGAATAAGTGGAAATCCTGCCTGATTTGACCGAGCGAGTCACAGATACACACCGATGGGTCTGGAATTGATACACTATTGTTGTTTCACCCTGATGGAGCCTTCATGAAAAAGACGAACACGCATGCACACACGGGCAACTGTACACACACTGTTATCTCTCATCCCTTGCCACCACAGGGTGCCTAAAGAGGAGAGGGCTCTCTATGATCTGACTGCTGATGGCTTTTCGGCTTAGAGGAAAACTTGGCTCTTTGCGCTCACACACAATCCACACACACACACACACTGTAAGTGACAGATTAACAAGTGATGAACAGACATTCTGGATGGCCAGCACCATGCTTACTTGGATTAGAGAGAGGGATGAAAA
This sequence comes from Macquaria australasica, assembly GCA_005408345.1. Classification (NCBI taxonomy): domain Eukaryota; kingdom Metazoa; phylum Chordata; class Actinopteri; order Centrarchiformes; family Percichthyidae; genus Macquaria; species Macquaria australasica. Next base: position 227,640 of record SEMN01000133.1, on the reverse strand, counting down.
AAAGGCAAGAGGGATACAGCCAAGGAATTAAAGAAAGTCTTGATGGTTAAATCTCCAGTACATCAGAGGTTCTTCTAACAAACAGGGTGCTGAAAAAAATATGTTCTGAATATATCTCAGATACATATGGAAATACAAGATTATAAGCACTTTGGGGTGTTCCTCCAGCTACAATTTGAAGAACTCTTTGCAGTCCTCGGCAGCATTTTAGCCTGTATAATGTGTTATGACAGAACATACACGTGTTTTTACATGTGTTTATATCTGCAAGCATCATATGAACAAGTGAACGTGGAACATGATTATTGTGGCTGGTTACCATGTTTTCAGGGATTACAGACAACAGGGACAGTTTGACAATTGAGCTTTGATTACAAGTTGAGAACTTGAGAACTAATGGCATTGAAATCAGTGAGTGAGGTTGTCCATGCACGTGTCTACACACCTGGGCATGTGTGTGTGTGTGTTTGAGTGAAATATAATATTTGCTCAGGGAGCTGTGTGTTAATGTGAATGTCAGAACACATCATCACTTCACACAGAACTGGTGCACAGCTAAGAGGGAATTCACAGAGAGCCTGACGGACCCACCGCATTGTGTGTTTTAAGCATGTGCATGTGCTTCTGCTTGTTTCTTTACATGTATGCACGTGAATATATATGCACGGGGTTATGTACAAGTGTGTACGTGCAAACGTTTGCGTGCGTTTACAGGATTGTGGTGTTTTTTTTGCGTGCATGTCCCTGTGAGTGTTTGCGCGGGGGAGATGTGATCGAGGGTGAGGCCGACACATCCCTCAGCCTGTGTAGCAGCAGGGTCTGAGACAAGGTCAGGACCCTGTCTGTCAAAACATACCAGTAGACACATGCAGCGCAGATCCTGAGGGCAGGAGATACCAGACAGGGGAGAAGGAGACAAGAATGAATAGATAAGGGAGCACAGCGGAAAGGCAGCGAGGGGGGAACGGGAGGGAGATGAGGACGGAGGGCATGGCAATACCAAGAGAAACAAGATGCAAGAGACCTAAGGGGGAAAAGAGGTAAGGGAGCAAATGGGGAAACATGACAAGTGGGTGAGGGCAAAGCAGTTGATAAATCATTGAGAAAAAATGTGAGGAAGTCGGAAGACAGAGAGGCAGAGGAGGTGACAAGAAAATCAGAGGTTACGGGTAAGAGGATAATTGGGCAGAGGGGTATGCATGAAGGAGAAATAGTTGAAGAGGCACACAGTATAGCCCATAAAGCAGAGGAAGAAGCAAGGATAGAAAGAAAAAGGATGGTAGTGAGGAGTGCAGGGCAAGAATGGATGCTGAAGATTAAGGAAGCAAGGCAGTGATGGAAAACTGAAGCTAGGACATACAGCAGGATGAGTTACCGGAATGGCAAGAGGCAAATGAGCAAAACAGCAAGCAGAGGTACAGAAATAACAGATTTAAGGGGACAAGTCAAGTGATATGAAAGAAGTGCGGAGACGAGGAGGCAACTGAGCCTTGGAGAAAAGAAATAAGGAAGAAAACGAATAATTGGCAGTCCTGCACGAAGGAAAAGTCGCATGACTTGATTCAATTTCCATTACTTCTTTTGAAATGTCACAGATGTGACAAAAATGAAATAGCAGATGCAAAGTAGTTCTTTTTGTAGGGTGGCTTCTTTTTGAGTATGAATTCAATGGCAACAGTCTCCATCACATTTTTAAGTTCATTTCACATAGTGGCAGAGCACAGTACTGAGGATATATACATATGGAATTGGGCCAAACTGCTTGACAAAAAGGGAAGAAAAAGGAGAAATGGTTTTGGCCTATTAGCATTCTCTTGATATGAGGAAAGCTATAGAAAGAAGAAAAAGAAGCGCAGAGGGAGAGAAGAGATGGCAGGACAACTGGGAGGAAAAGAGGTGGGGGGAAAAAAGAGTAGGGAGGAGGGGAGTGCAGGCATGCCAGTGTACCTGGGCATCAGCTGTGTGAAGGGAGGAAGAGGAGAAAGAAGAGGAGGAGGAGGAGGAGGAGGAAGAGTGGAGAAGGAGGTCGAGAGCAGCACCACGCTAGCAGGAGTTACATTGGAGGAGCTCGAGCAGACGCTGCTGGGAAAAAAACAAGGGAGGGGAGGGGGGGTGCCAATGTCAATGCTGGCTCTTTTCATTTCTTTAAAAGATGGTCAGTCAACACAACTTTGGATTGATGAATAGATTCCTTTCTCCTAGATCTAATCCTTCTGATCACTGGATAATGGTCGATGCTGCCAGGAAAACATGCAGAAAATGATCATAGATAGTCATTACTATGAAAACAGATTCTCTATTATGAAAATATATCCTGCAGTCTATTAAACCCTCCCAACACTGGTTTCAATGTTATGTTTTTTTTTAGTTTACTAGAATTCTGGACCAATTTTTAAATTTCACACTTCAGAAGAACCAGATGGCAGAAAGAAATGCGTGGATGCCAAAACACTGAAGATTCTGGACAAACTCCGTCACCGTCAGCTCAGCCTCATCAAATGTTAATTTTGGCAAGAATTCTCATCTTAGTTTTAGTCTCATTTACAGTGTCATTTACAGATTTTTGAATGTGCATTTCATTTTAAAATGAACAAATGTAATTACTAAAAACTAAACTTAAAGGTTTCACCTTAAAGAGTAAATTCACCCAAATAAAAAACACTATAAGCTTTATCTTAATACTCATCTTTATCTTAATATTTGTTATTGTTTACAAAACGCATAGAAAGACCAAAACCAACAATATGTTACTCCGTCTTTCGACACCTTCCGACTTTCCCAGCCTGACAGTGGCACTCAGCCCTATGCCCATTACTTCCTATTGAAGATGTAAATCTTTAAAAACGGGTCACAAATATATACTTTTATTTTTAGAAAGGATAAATGATTTCCTAAAACAGCTGGATATGTGTATCAATCCTTATTTTTTATTTGTTGGGGACCATTTTCCGCTGTGGATTTGGTGCTCTAGTGAGCATTTATTATCATTTAGTAGTTTTTGGTCAACAATGGAGCTCTGTGGTACAGAGAAATAACCTATATCAGGCTTTGGCTACACAATAACAATACTTGTTAGAAGGCTTGTTGGTTTTGGCTTTTTCATGGGATTTGTCACCAATAACAATAATAATAATAATAATAATAATATAGAATATGACCAGCCTTATCCTTTAAACTGTGTACATGGCTAGACAGCACTACAGTTAACCAGTGGTTGGAAGAAGTATTCAGATCCTTTACTTAAGTAAAAGTAGCAATTTCACACTATGAAAATACTCCACTACAAGTAAAAGTCCTGCATTCAAAGCCTTATTTGAGTATAAGTATGCAAATATTATCAGCAAAATGTTCTTAAGGTATCAAAAGTAAAATTAGTTATGCAAAAAAAAAAAGAATTCAAAATCATCAAATTTGGAGATACATGGTTTTCATTGGACAGGACGGGTATGACAAATTGTAATCTGAAAAGTAACTAAAACTGTCAGACAAACGTAGTGGAGTAAAAAGTAATAAAGTGAAAAAGTACAGCACTCGAGTAAATGTACTTAGTTACATTTCACCACTGCAGTTAACTCGGAAAATATATTTTTGTTATTTGGACTAATAGAGCATATAAACATTTGATAAGAATTTTGTTCATTTTAGTCAAATTTGTCAAGTTTGTAATGTCTCTTACTCAGTGCATTTTAGTTAGCTTTTAAGTGCATACTTTTTAATTATACTTTTCAATAACAGTGCAGGGAAGGTGTTTTATTAGCTGCACCTCATTGGCCAAAATGCTATCTCTGGCACACAGCTTGGGGAACAGCATCAGAAGACATAGGATGTAATATATCTTTTTTTTAACAGGAACCATGTAAGGTGAATGTACAAAATTGACTGGCTTATAGTGTACTAATGCAGTACAGCTCGTAGTGTTTTTGTAAAAGAAAGCAATTAAAAAAAACACTTATTTGTTTGTTTTCAAGATTCAACATGCTGTCCTCACAAGTCATCATGATTTTGGATGGCAAAATTAGCAGTGGCCTTACACTATCCATCTCAATGCCAAATTCAAACGTTTGCTCATTTTCAAGTGAATCATCATATGTGCAGCCCACGCGCTAGTGTTTTCAGGAGAGAACTTTAAAGCAAAAAAAAAAAAGGAAGGGATGCCATGTAAATGAAGCCTATTCATTGCCTGCTCTTTCCTCTCCATACCTGAATTCTCCTCTAAAATAAAGTGTGGTTATGGAAATAATATGAATAATAGGTGAGAGAGCAGGAATAGAATCCTAGCTGACAGGTAAAGTGAAGCAGAGGGAATTTAGGCCAGCAGAGACTTATGTAGGGCAAAATACATGGATAATTAGGGAATTTCAAAAAGCCACTTTAACTTTTATCCATCATAAGTTCTATCTATTAGTATGACTCTGGCTTATAAGATTAAAAACAGGTGACACCTTTGTTTTCTTCCATTGCCAGGAGCTGCTCCTTGAAAATCTACACTAGAGTGATCCCTGCTGATTACATAAACATTTCCCCCTCGAGGCATGTGAATAGTTCTTTGATCTAATGCCTTTTCTTGCACAAAGGTAAAGACATTATAGTTTTAGGTTTGGATTGAGAACCATTAACAGGTCCATACTTACAAATAAAGTACTGATTTATTCATTTGTGACTGATGAATAATGAATGGCAACATATTCCCAAAACAGAAACAGAGCCCTTTGGAATGATAACTTTCACATTGGGAATGGAAGATGTCTGTGTCAGATGGTGGGGGGCTTTCTGAGAAATGAAAGCACTGATCTGTACAAGACACAGAGGACACTACACTACAATGCTCGAGACCTTTTCTCTTGGCCTACCCGTCTCCCGCTCGTCTCATTTTTTCCCCTTCAAATCCCACTTTTTGTCACTGTCGCCAAGAGTCAATGGCCCTATGAAATGACCCTCTGCTTTAATTTCCACTTCTTCCTTTCTTCTTGATCTCCTCTCTCCATCTCCTGATGACTTGTTACTCACTCTCCAGACAGAGACATACACACACTCTCAATCACAAGACACACACGTGCATGGTGGTGTGGCCAGTGAAGGGTAAACAATCCCCCGCACTGACCAGTCGAGCCTGGGCTTCTTGGAGAATGTTTGGGCAATGCCCTGGAACTGTGGCTCTATCAAACTCTGTCAGGCACCAATGGACTCTGTGTGTGTGTGTGTGTGTGTGTGTGTGTGTGTGTGTGTGTGTGTGTGTGTGTGTGTGTGTATGCGCGTGTGTGAGATGGGATACGGTGTCAAGATAAGGTTTCAAAGAGACGAAAATACAAAGTAGTCATTCCTTTTTGTCCCATCATTACTTTCCTCCATTTTTAATCCCCACATTATTCTCACCGAGAGTTCTGAGGTATTTTCCATGTACGTCATGGTAATGTGCCTATAACTCTTACTGAGGACCTTGGCAGAAAATTAAAAAGAGACTGAGGCTACATCTACACTAATACGTTTTCTTTTTAAAACCGAATTAAAATTAAAATGATCTCCATACACGAGTGTTTTATCACCGTTTCAGATATAATCTCCGTCCATACTACACACCTGAAACCGCATATCACATGATCATTCACGTGCACTGGGCATGCATGTGCCGGTGTAAACAGGAAGCAGATTGTCTACTCTGCTGTTGGTTGCTTAGTTAGTTGCAGGAAATACTACCAACATAGAAGAAGTGTTGTAATTTGTTATCCATGATGAATTAACCGCTGGTAGTCAAGGCTGATGTCGTTTGTTTTCGTCTGGGAAAGGGTCATGTGTTAGGGGCGTGACAAATCAGGGAAGGACACGTCGTGGCTGATGAGACCCAATCAGGAAGTGTCCAATCGTGGGTGTCTGCGGCATCGTTTTCAAAAGTCTCCCTTTCTGCCCGTCCTCACTAAAACGCAATCCCAGAGTTTTCAAACTAAAACGGGGTCAGCAGCGTTTTAAAAGGTCTCCGTTTTAGGGGTTATAAAACGCTGGAGTAGTGTGGACGCTAGGCATAAACGTAACAAAAATTATGCATTTTAAAACAAAAACATATTAGTGTGGATGTAGCCTGAAGTCCAAAGCACTGACCTTGCAGCAGCAAGTAACATGGAGGCCATTATTAGACACCTATAACATCAGAAGTGCAACAGCCCGGCACTTCAACATGAATACATAGTATGAAATATAATACAGAATAAAAATCAATATGGAATGCTGCACTGGATGATTTGGATGTTATTTCACTTGACTTCTAACCAGAGGAGCCATTCTCTCAAGCTATGGGTCACCAAGAAATGTGTTTTAATATCTTTACAATGCTGAGACTGTGCCTTGTAAAGGTCTTGTTATACCTCAATAACTTCCACCTTGTCCACTGTTATAGGTATAATAAGGCCCAAGTAAAATACATGATATCACCAAACAAGATAAGAAGTCAGTACAGTAGCCCGGATGAACCAATTAAGGAAGTAAATCTGAAAAAAAATGGCCACCTGTACTTATTCGAATCATCGACGGGCAAAAATACTGGAAAATAAGACAGTGGCGCGTTCTGTTGCAGTGTGTCAAGTCCACACATGCTAATACATCCCTTTACACAGAAAACAATAGGCAAGTAAGCTGCTGGTGTGTTTTGGACTACAGGGACAGAAAAGCTTAAAGAGAGGCAGAGCCAACCTGCCGCTGACACACGCCTTGCATTAAAAGTGAGACATTAAGCCAGATTTGAAGTGGGTTTCCATAAATGTGAACGCATGCCTTAAATGTGTCCGACCCTGCCTCTGTCCGTGCCTTCATGTGTGCGCGGCAGGACTCATTTGCATGTGTCTGTGTGAGCAGGCAGATCGATGTAACTGAGACCCTCCAGCCGTAGCCGGGAGCTGGCTGTCTTTGCAAACACGAGAGCATGGTAATTGAGGCATCAAGCCATTCCCTCTTTGTCTCTATGCAAAACATGAAGAGCAAGTTAATGGTCCAGCAGCGATGAACAATGGAGACCACTTGCAATGAATGCAGTGATGGAAATAAAGGCGAGAAAGATAAGCATTACTATTCAGCACAAGGCTGTGCACGAGGGGATGATGCTGCCTTCCCTCAAAGCAACAATGTATTTAAATACTCATGTGCGTGTGTACTGAGAGTTAGCACATTTTTGCATATTCTGTGTTTTTCTACTGCAGTAGAAAAACTGTTGCCTTCACACAGCTGTGTACCGTATGTGTACATCTATTCCCATATACCTTTACCTTTATAAACGTTTGACTGACAGCACCAGTTCGTATGGTGCTGCTGTGAGTGAATAGAACCCATTTCTACACCTGGTTGACTCCCATCATTGCGCCGTTTGTGTGTATCTGGAATTGGTCCGGTGGTCTCTATATCACAATCCCCTCTTTATACAGGTAGGTTTACCCGTGGGAAAGGGAGTTTATCTGGCTGAGAGGTGGCACCGATGTAGCTCTGTGTGTGTGTGTGTGTGTGTGTGTGTGTGTGTGTGTGTGTGTGTGTGTGTGTGTAACACTGTGGGAGTAGATATGTGCCTCCCTGTTCATGTGCTTGCATGTGTGATGAAGTATACAGTTTAAATTGTGTGAGGTTGTGTGGTTGTGTGCTTCTGTGGGGGCGTGTGTGAGGCGAAGCTGGCAGAATATAGAACTGGACAGGAGTCAAAGAGCAAAGTGGTTGGAACAGCAAGCAGAAATGCACTCTCTCCCCCACCCCCCACCCCCACCCTTTATCTGCTCAGCTGAATAAAACATGCAAGTATATGGCAAGATATACTCAGTGCAATAAACAAGACAATAAAACATGCATTAAGTCGCCTGAGACGACACAGAATAGCAGCACTGAATTAAAACAAGGAATGTATTGAATGGTTGGTTAATTAATAAATGAATTTGTGTGATACAAAGACTGGAAGCAAAAACAATGCTTTCAAGTTTTGCAAACTGTGACAAAGGAGTTAGGTGGTGCAAATTGACTTACCATTTACATCTAGACAATTTTGCACTTCTTAAATTATTATTATTCCATTTTAAAAAAAATTTAAAAGCCTTAATTGCTGGCTGATACCATACATCATGATTCAACCTCCATAACGTAAAAGATTTGGCTGTTTATCAGTTAAGGGGTTCTTGCAGGTTTTGCCCTTGTGTACTAGTAATTTATTATGTTTGTCTAGTATTATGTTGGACCACTGCCTGCACCGAATAACCCAAACACAAAATTTTGGAGTTGTCAAACATGGGTAAATGTTTGTCGACTGAAATATTCCTACAGCTAATGCTACTGACAGCAAGGAGTCCAAATTGGTGTGGCTATTTAGCCTTAATAGAGACAGAGAGCAATGAAGTCCCGCCCACACCGGAGGGGAAACAATTCATCGCTCTCCATTGACTTTGTATTGCATGAAGGTGCCTTCTTGTCACTTAGGTCTGCTTGAATACAACAATGTCCAACAAAATGCCCAGAACTAAGTTTTTAAAAGCTGCCAAACCGAAAAACTGAGCCTTTAAGAAGACAAAAGTGAAGAAGGAAGAATGGGAAAACTGTGGGATCCTGACACTCAGTATGCCTACATGTGTGCAGCAAGCATTTCGTCACTGGAAGCCTAAGTGAAATATCCAAATGTCAGTTTTAGGCTAGCTACATTTCTGTAAGTTAAACTAAAGCATTTTGACAGTATGCAACTTGTATAGTGGGACATGGCTGAATCAGAAAGCTATGCAGTATTATGTTTGCAAGTGCCTAAGCTAACTACAGTAATTTAGCTTGATAAGGGACACTGAGATAGAGCGACAATAATGAGTTTGTCCTCTGTGGTAGACATTGGGTGCTAAAATAATCCTCTGACATGCTGAAATCTAATGTTTTTAGCTAGCTACAGGCATTTCGTTAGCGTCTCAGCCCTCGGTTACATATTGTGGCGCCGATTGTTTTCCCCTGTGGCGGGCGTGGTTTTCAGAGTATGATGCGTTGCGCCCCGTCTCTATAAGGGCTTGCCTGTTAGGTGCAAATGGTCACTCTTATGTATCAGCCGAAATGCTTTTGTCTGTCTCTTGTGTAGTTGCCTCATTCTTCAGTCCATTCAGAGGTACTACTGTAGCAACAATGCTGTAATTGTTGAAAAATGTGTAGCGATGTCCACTAATCACCCGCGGGCGCACAAATCATTTAATGGTTCAGGGGGTGTATCTATAAACTGTCCTACTTTACAGTTTTAAAACCATGCTATTATAACACATAACACTTGCTTAACCTAATTTTATGCTGGTCATTACAATTCATGAACTTTAGTTCCAAAATTGACCCAGTATTCGGGCCTAAGTGTACCAGGCTGACGCTTTAATTTAGAAATAAAGCTTCTTACACTGATTGCTGTAGTCTGAATGGTCCCTTCCAGCCACTACAAAACTCTCCCCATTGAAAGAATCTTGATTTAATAAGACTGAGCAGTACGCTGGAAAAATCAGGTCACAGTAGTAGCGGTGGTGGTTACCTGCATCTCCAACCATTTGCTTTAAGTTAAATACTTTAATGAATTTGGACTGTCTACTCTTACTGTAAAAAGCACAAAAGAGTTTTGACCTCTTCATAAGTGTTATAGCAAATTATTGGTCTGAGTAAACCATGTATCAGCTGTTATGCTTTAACCTCTCTTTCATCTCTCTGCTGTTTCACAATTCCCACTTCTCTATGTGAAAACTAATTAGACAGCAATGAACTATGAACTCCAAGCCAAAAAAAAAAAAACTATCAAAGAAGGTTTCGACCCTGCCAGCGTTTTCCCCTTGATGCAGACAGCCATTATCAAGCTGACTTCCTCATGTTGCATATTAAACGATGAGCGTAGCTGGCTATCGTGTAATTTGAGCCATTCTCTCGCCGTCACTGCACATTCCTTTCACAGGGGGACTACTCCTATCGCTGGATTACTGTAATCTGGATTATGGTGCTGGTAGCGTGTGACAGTGATTCAGTCCATGATTAAGTGATTGTACACAAGTGCACGTCAGTGTATGTTTGTGTAACATGCTAAGGGGTATTAAAATCAGAGAATGACAGAATGGGCCATATGAAGTGTATAGTGGATAGTGAATTAATGGATTAATTGTATGCGTGTGTTTACGTCTGTATATACATATCTACCTCCTCCAGATGAGCAGTCCGACTCCCATGGAGAGCAGCATGATCAGGGCGGCCACGGACACGACGACGATGATCACCACGGGACTCTGTTCGCTGGACGCCAGTGCCACTGGAAATTACAAAAACACACTCACTACATATATGAACATAAACACTGTACACGTTCGTCATCACACCAGCACTGCACACTCAATTACTGTATGTTAAGTGTGAACAAGAACAGGAGAGCAAATAATAAGGCGATGACCTTAAGGGCCGAATTAATTTCATAGGAAGTTGGTTAGAGTGGAGGGTAAACTGACATTTTCCTATTTTAGAGAGCCACGACCTCCCTTACATTAATATTCTCACTTGATCTGCCTATATCACAGTGTTAGAAATGTGTTTCGTGACATTCTGCTTCACTTAATTGACTCAAAAGAAAGAAATAACACAACACCAAATGTTTCCGTAATGCACAATATACTTTTTGTTCTTGTTGTAGCAAAACTGATGGCAGTAGTAACCCAGTAATACAGTCATTGGCAAAATCTTATGGTCCATTTAGTAGCTGTTCTGGAGCTTTCAATCACATTAAGCCCAGTTCAGACCAAAGATTCACGACGAGACGAGTTGAAACTTGCAACTACTTGCAATGCGCCGGGCCTGCCGGGACGAGGTGGTGTATCGTTTCCATAGCAACGACTCTCTGTACTTCCGTTCTATCTGCCGGCTTTTCAGCCTTTTTATGTAGCTGAATATAATTTGTAGCGTCTTAAAATATTAATGAGGATAGTGATAGAGTTACTTGCTACAGTTACTTGCATTTCTAGTATTGATAAAACGGCGAAAACATGAAAAAACAAGCGGGTCGAGATGACCAGCTGACTTTGCTATGAGCTGATTGGCAGTTGAAACAGGTGATGTGCTTTACGTTCTAAAACTAGCCGCTGGTGATTTAAAAAGCCGAGTCTCAGGCGACACCATCAGCCAGCTTGAGATGAGCCGAGACGAGCCAGTTCACACCGCTGCAACTTTTCCCTGTAACGTTCTAAAACTGTTTCATCTTGTCGCGAATCTTTGGCCTTTACATGATCTTCATCAGCAGATGGAGTCACAGAATTGTAGATTTTCACATTTCCATTTCGCCTAACCAATTTAAAGTCTTCATCGTCTTCATCATGTAGATTTAAAAGTTGAGGTACAAAGTTGTTGACCTTGTAACCACTACTACAATAATTTCAAGAAATGATTGTTATGTCAACTGCTGTTTCCAAGGTTTAAGAATGAATTTTGATCTACGGAAGTTCTTACTATCCTGGGACACAGCAGAGCTCGCAGCCATTAGTCATCTTTGCACACCCGAACATTAATCTTCAGCGCTTCAATGTAAACACTTGCCAAAGAACATGAGTGCAAGCTTATACAAGTTTTTCCCCTCTGTATTGTAGCTGTGCACCTGCCAACTCTTACAATCAACCTACGAATAGTTATACTTGCCCAATGCACTATTCACTTGACAGGGTTGATGATAATGTATTGTTGATAATATTGTTTAAAATATTTTTGCATGCCTGCGTTTCGTACATGGCCACTAGAGGTTGGTGTGTTGCTGCAGGTCATCACTCATTTGACACTTGATCTAGCCTGAGGCGAATGAAGCAGACTGAATATGCATCGTCCAAAACAGTTCTTGTGCAACCAAGACCTCTCACCCTGAAACAAAACAAAGAGCTGGTCTTTGGCCAACTGTGGAAGACGGTGGTTGTGCAGGGCAGCTCTCAGGTGAGTTAAACTGTATAAATGTTGTACAAGAATATGAACGCCCAACAAATCCCTGTCCTGGAAAAAATAAAAGGTTAAAAAAAAAGAAGAAAAAAAAGAATTCATGAGAAGAACAAGGCATGAAGCACACATAGACACATACAGAGTCACAACCAGACCCCGAGGTGGCACAAGGGACATGGTATCAACTTGCACAAAGAAGAACCATTTCACAGCTTACTGGTAAAAATCTTCACACATAATCTCAGACACAGTCACATCCCCAATCCCTCTCTTTCTAGCAGCACGCCTCATTGTGTGGGCTGGCCAGGTGCCTGCACAAACCCCCTATCCCAATCTGCCTGGCAGTGCTGAGACGAGGGAGTGAAGAGAAAGTGAGGAGGAGAGGGGAGGAGGCGTAAAACGGGTACTCACACTCGCCAAGTGTCTGCAGCTCCAGGGGAGCGCTGTACGCTCCGTAGTCGATGGGTGGCGGTGAGGAGGAGGAGGAGGACGAAGAGGAGGTCGACGAAGAAGAGGAGGAGGAGGAAGAAGCAGAGGAGGATGAGGAGGAGGCAGAGGATGAAGACGAGGAGGATGAGAGAGGGGGGGAGGACAAGGATGAGGAGGGGGCTGGCGTGGAGAAAGGGCGGATGAGGAAGACATATGTGGTGCCAGGTTTGAGGTTGTTGACACTGATCCGTGTGGCGGCAGTCTTCACAGTAGAATAACTCTGATCCTTTTGTTCCTGCGGAGACAGAAAGTGGAGTGAGAGACAGAGAAAACAAAGACAGACAAACAGGAGGAGAAAGAGAAGGAACGAGAAGAGTAGGTGGCATCCTTTTGTGAGATGCCTTATTCCTTTCCAAGGCACAGTTTGTAATGCGGGGGGACGTGCGAGACAATTTTGTTTAGCTAAAATCAAGGGCTTTGGTAATGTTTCATTTATTGAGAGTTAAGTGTTTCAAAGAGTCAGACAGTTTGCCAGGCCAAGCTGAGGAGTCAGACTCCTTTAACCTGCTTTCAATAAAGAAGTATCACTCTACGCTTTGGAAATAAAGGATGAATAAAAAAACAAAACAGACAGTAATAAAAGATAGTGCTCATCTGTTTCTCTCTGTGAGAATGACTCACACCTTGCAAAAGTGGGCACAATGGGAGCAGTGAGTAGGTGACACACAACATAATTACTGCGCTTGTTGTCTGATACATTTGTTTTTGGCCTGTTCGGTGCAATGCGTTCCCCTATCTCTGCCTTGGTTCAACAAATAGTCCTTATTGTATCTTTGCATGTCATGCCCATAGACTGTATATAAAGATGGACGACGCATCTCCACCTTCTCTGTACAAAAATGAAGCCAAAATATACTGGATATGGGCGCTGCCATTTCGCGCTGGTGACGTCACTTAGAGCCAGAGTCTGCGCAGTAGTGAGCCACGGTATCGAGGTCCTGCCCATTCACCTGCCTGAACCAGTACACTCACAGTTGTCAATCATAACGTCTCAACCCTTTTTATAGCATCAAATAACTAACTAAAACCAAACGTATCAGAAAAATGAACTTGAACACACATCAGCGTGATAGGAACTACCTCAAATGACAGAAATCATCTTTGGGAACATTTTATTTGACATGTACTTTGACTTTTCAGTTTGGCCCACGTCCCATCCGCCAACATGGAGGGGGGCGGGGTTTATGACCTATACTGCAGCCGGCCACCAGCGGGCAATCGAGATGTTTTATCTTCAGTTTTGGGGAGATGTCATGTCATCCACCTTTATATACAGTCTGTGGTCATGCCTCAAGATCACTTCAAGTGAGGATGAGCTTGTGTAACAGCTTTAATGATAAAAATCTAATTTACGTGCAAAAGTAAAATGAGGTAATTATGGTAAAGCAAGTACAAGTGAGTTTCTGAATTTGCACAACGCTCCTTGCATGTGGTAATAAGGATTTGGAACTGCACGTGTGAACTTTATTGCTTTTCTATGCATGTCCAAGAATAGCAATGCACAAAGAGGGAACAAAGAAAGCAGGAAGTCATAGAGGGACTCAGGCAGAGTGAAATGAAGAGAGATTAACTGAGAAAGAGAATGGCAGCCGCTGTATAATGAGTGGCTCCTGTAGAGTGAGCTAATATAGGATGCGACAGAGAAGATCACAGAGGAGGATGAAGAGGAAAAAAGAGGAAAACACAGAGTTCTCAGAAAAGATTGGTGGTGACAGAGTCAAAGATGATACTTTGTAATATCAAACAGTCATTACCATTGTTAGTCATTATTGTCATCAACAATGTGTTATCTGTTATGATCCAGATAAAACACTTTTAAATACCTCATGTTATAGTGTTACCAAATGTTTAACAAGCGATTTTATAAATGTCAGTACGCACTACGTGGGCTCAAACTGTAAAGCTGCATCTTCATAAAAAAGAAGAAGGAAAAAGGCTATACACTGACTAAGCAAAGCCATATTTTATACTTTAATAGGCTCTTTGCTGCAGTGTAGTTGTATTGCAGTTTCATTTCATGGCCTGTCAACAATTCTCCTGTCTCACTCTCAGTTATTCTCCATCCATCACTCTCTCCATTCATCTGTCTCCCTCATTATGCTTTTCTTCTGCATCTAGTCCCTCAAAGCACCTTCATTCATTTCTTTCTGTCACTGTGCTCGAGCAAGCATCTTTCCACCAAGTCATCTTCCCCTCATCTGTCCCTAATACCCTCTCTAACCTTTTCCCTCCCTCAGTTATCACACAGGCATCTCATTCTTTCAAAATGCTCTACTGTATACCTATTCTCTTTTCTCAAGTCTTTCCTCACCCATCCCTCCTCCAATTCCTTCCCTCTTTTTTTTTTTTCTAAAGATGTGGGAGTAGAGCAGTAAGGAGCAGGGCTTTATTAAATATGGTGAAGCATAGAGAAGAGAAGGAGGTGTGAAAAATGAGAGTGTGACGCAGCCAAATACAAAGACCTGGCGTTGCCGGAAAGCGCAGCGTATGAAAATGGAGAGGCGTAAGCGTGACAGCTGTGGTTTACGTGCATGACAGATTTACTGTGAAGACTACGGCGGTTGACGTGGCGCCCGCAATCTGACTAAGTACTATGTTAAATGAGCGTGATAAGGCCGATGGAATTACAGTGGTTATCCATAAAAGCAAAAGAAAATGTGGCAGTAATATGGACTCAAGGTTATATGTAATTGGCCCTTGAAATGCACAAAAAAATAGATGCCTTTTGAACAATATCGCAACAGTTTGCAGTTCAAGACAATGATTTAATCTTTTGGAAAATGTTGTAAAAATATCACCTCTGATTGGCTTCAAAGTCACACAACCACAGTCATTATACTGACTTTGTGGTAAGTTTCTATTCTCCTTAAATTTTTCATTGTCAGTGTGCATACACCGAGTATCCCTCATCATGGGGTTTGCTGGCATATTAGCATGGTGCACCAAAGCAGAAGGAAACAAAGGTGATTTTGGTGTTAATGCTGTCACCATGGATACCTGGAACCTGAATGATACTGGATTTACGAGCCTAATACTGATATCGATATTTGAGAGTTTAAAAAAATCTTACAAAGGCTGTTAATTGTTTGTTTTTTCTTGGAGAAACACAAAGAAAAAAAAACTTGATTAATGGGGCACTCCATCACCTTTACACATGAACTCCAGTTTACTCGTCAGGAGGAGTACTACCTCAGCCAAAGACACCATTGAGTTGCATTATGGGAAATGTAGGATCCAGCCTTTTTGGAGATTGACCCATACAGTCAGGAGATGTTGGCCGCTTGTAGCATTTCTATACTGCAAGTTCTTGTTACTTAGTGACCCCCATGGTCACCAATACTGATAAATCTGTGATCAGATAAAATTGGCCAGTAATATCAGCCATGCAGATGTATCATTTGGGTTAGGTGCAATATCCAAAACACTTATATTCCTGTATTACTTTCTTCCATTTAGTTGCTGGATTCTTACATAATTTACATCAAGAACAAACATAAGGAATTAAAGTTTACTACAGCTTACTGGTTATGGCGAACAGTAAGTAGAGAAAGAAATAAGTGATGCAGATAATAGAAAAACATCAGTGACAAACAAAAGTGTGGACAGATTATGATGTTCCAGTGGACTTACCTTCTCATAGTATTTGACCTCGTATTCAGTGCGGCTGCTGTTTGGGTAGGAGGGCTCCCTCCACACCAAGGTTATGCTCTTCTGCTCGATCTTCTCGGCCCGCAGCTCACTGATCAGAGACGGTGCTACAAAGAGGGGAAGACAGATGAGTTTGGGGATTCCAGTCTCATTCAATATAAATACAATAGCTTGAGGAGTTTTCTCAAGGACATCAGAAACAGTCTTTACTGTCCTGCATTTCCAGTTTTTACACAAAGCTCGACTGTGCAGGCAAAGGTCAAGGGAGGAATACAGCAAATTCTCTCACATGGTGGATTTTGCAAGATATATATACACAGTACACCCTACTGTATTCTGAGGTGAGAGAGCTAAAGAAGTGTGGATGGTTGGTATAAAAGGACAGATGGGAAAGTCCAACAAAGAAAGAGCAGAAGTAGGTAGGAGAGAGGTAACAGATTAATTATTGAAGCCGAGACGTGTCAGAGCAGACAACTTCATCGCACTCCATGAATGGACAAACACTGGGTACGTTTCTTTGTCCGAGTGTATGTGTGTGGCATTGAACAGTGCCTGGGTCAGTACATTGGGACTGACAATAGATCAATACAGATATGGATTGACTGACAAGTCTGTATTGACACAAGACTAACGGATGGAGACGCACTTAATCCGAACTCCCCGTGTCCTCTCCGAGTCTCTCAACTAAACTGACTTCAGAACTTTTTCTGACTCAATCTGGGAGAGCCGCAGTGAAATTTGCCCCGACAGATATTTCATCTCTTATTGATCACAACAGAGAACAAAATAGAAGATGAATTACCTGCTCAAAGCTTTCCAAATTTAGACGCAGTGTGTAATGGCGCTGGCTCGCTAAGCAAACAATTTCATTACTGAGGAAAGACCAGTTCTTTGTTTCTCTGTCAACAGATGACAGGCAGCACATAGTATGATAATCAGCAGGCCCCACCCACTCTTCCTTAAGTGCTAATTATGCCATGTATAATGAATTAGGAAAATGGGTTGTCGCTCAAAAATCTTTAAAAAAAAGTTAGCTTAGTCAGAAGGTCTATGTTTGGGAGGTGCGCTGCCATTAAGGCCATTAGAGTTAGGATTAGTAGGGGAGGGTAAGGGGTGTTTTCTGTCATTGTTTTTGTAATGGATGATAATTATTGCTGTTTTCACTTACTTAAACGCCTTTCAATACCCCCCTTTCAAAAAGACACGATCCTCAGGATTTCCTAAGGCACGGAAGTCCCTTTTTTCTTATTTCTGGCAGTTTCTTTCTGTCCCCTGATTTAATTCCTGTTTGCCATCTGTTTTTACTCTGTCCTTTCCCATTCTCGCCTCAGTCACCCCATCAGTTGACGGCCCCTCTTTCTCGCGCTACCCACTTCCTGTTCATCTCTCTCCTGACCTTTAACCACCAATTCATCCCTTTCCTCGGCGAAAACAGCAACACTAATGAATACGTTCTGCCTGTCACTCACACATGAGCAAAACTATATGAACACACAACATTCCACACACACACAGAGCATCTGTGCGGCTCCTTCAGTCCTCCTCTCAAACAGCAGGATATTACAGTCATTTTAGGCAGCGGATCAAAGACACACTCGATCTGTCTGTATCTCTCTCTCGCTGTCCATCTCCATCTGTCTGCTTTTTTTGATGTCTCTGGAAACACAGGTATTTATCCATTATTCATGGTGGCTTCTGGGAATTTTTTGTATCATAGAGGCAAGGTGGGTGTGTATCTGTATGGGTTTGTTTGTTTGTGTGTGCTGAATCTATCATTGCATGTTATGTCTGCCTAATCAAGCTGAACGGAGGAGGTAGAAAATCCAGGCAGTATGATAGGCCTACGTGTGTGTGTGTGTGTGTGTGTGTGTGTGTGTGTGTGTGTGTGTGTGTGTGTGTGTGTGTGTGAACTGTGTCTGTCCTTAATTAAAAAAAATTATGACTCAAAAAATGTAAAACAAAAAGCAAATTCAGAATCATAAAGGAAAATCCAGTGAGCAGGTTAACAATTAAAAATGACATTTTTATTTAAAAAACGATAACTAATTTGGATTAAATGACACAGCCTTTGCAGTTAGTCTTCATTGTGTCATTTATATCCAGGCTCATTTTTATATTGATTATGAAAATGAAATAAGAAAAAAAAAAACACATGTAGTAATCAATTAAATCCCCACAGATAACGATGATGTCATTAGCATTATATACAGGCAGAAATCCCCAAAAACCTGACTAGTTGCACATTGTTCTTGTGCTTTTGTTTGGCATTTCTCTGATCTTTGACAAGATGAATGAAGTTTAGTGCCCATTATATTTTACAGAAAAGTAGTAAAATAGCTGAAATATATAAATCCAATCCACTCAATTAAGAAAAAGACAACAAGTTAGCCTTATAATGTGAAGCATTAAAAAAGCACTACAGCAAAAGTGAAATCAGATTGCGATATATTGCAGTGATGCACAAAATACAACCTCCGAAGATAGTTTGTTTGATTTGCTTTTAAAAACATACCAATTCCATCTCTGTTGAACGTGAAAAACAGCGGAAACAATTATTATCATAAACATTCAAAGTGTTCAGAAAACTTTAATCATGCCAATTAGTGGCATTTTGAAAGTATGAACACTTTGCTTTGAGGCATCAAGGCATTCTGAGGAATATCCCCACATACTGTGAATGCACCATAACAACAGACATATACAGTAAGCAGTGGGCGGGAGGGTGGTTGAAGGAGAAGGAAAGATGCTAATGAACAGCAAACAGGAATGTAAATAAACACTCGCAGAGAAATTATTCTAAGTGATTAATAAATCTGTACAGGCATTTATTGTATAGCGTAGAGGAAATAGACTGCAGTCCAGCTCATTAGAAAATAAAGTAATTACTCCCATGGCACATGAAAAGCAGGGGAAAAAAGAAGAAAAAATAAAGTATAAAATGCTCAGGTGTGATGGGCAGGTAGTAAAGGACAAACATTAAAGAAACTGAGGACTGACCGTTAAGAGTTAAAGGGAGTTCTAACAGACACCCCCCTTCCTTTCTCAAAGTCCCTGCCATCTAACACAAAGAGAAAGTCAGTCTGACACGCTAAACCAAGAACACAGTGGCAACCTGCTCTCCCCATCTTCAACTGCAGGCTATTGTCTGCTATTCCTTTCCTTCCTTGTGTGCTGAATTATGCATAGGACCGGCGCCTGCCTCCAAACCCCAGATCATGAAGCTCAATCTGACACATAAAAATAAAAAAAACAGGCGTGCACAATTTCTCCATCGATACACACACAGACGATCACCGGATAGCTCGAATACAAGAGTTAAGGTGAAGAAGTGGGCTCTAACTTCTGTGGAAGACAAACTGGGAGTGTCTGAAATGTTAGTACAATTTTTAAACCCTTGAGGCATTCACTACAAACTACAGTACATTATGATATATGATATATATGTAGCATGCATGTACACTAATACATGTGATCAAACTTTCATATTCAAGTGGAAGTGGCTTTTCCTTATGCCTGAAAAACTCAGCTGCTTTCCTTTGCAGCTTCTAAAACATATTTTATGGTGAAACTACAAAAAAATAAAAATACACACCAGAATATAAATCTGATGTGTGCTGCTGCTGCTACTTCCATTTTGTTATCTAAAGTAGGGTATCATCTAGAAAATGTCTCTTAGGAACAAGAAGTTACAAACTTTTAGGGGCTTCACAATTTTCACAAACATTCCAAATGCCGATACTATTTGTGTATCTATGAAGAATTTGGACACAGCTATGGAGAAATGGCTGCTATGTGGATATAATAGTTTCCAAGACACACACAAACGTTCATACAAACAGGCATAAGTGCAGATACTGTACGCCCACCACTTCTACACACACACACACACACACACAGACACACACAGACACACACACACGGCCCACACGAGTGTATGGCAGCAAATGGCGGGTAGTGTTGGGTTTGGCGGCGTATTTGAGAGGAGGAAATCGATGCCGACTGCCGTCTGAAATGGCTTTTGCACTCACACTTGTACACACACACACAAAATACACACAATTGCTCAATGATTTTCGCAAGTAATATAGAAGAGGTGATGGCTTTGTGGGCAATAAGCATCTCCAGCTCTGCTGTGGAAGTACACAGCAGACGTTTTCAAAGCCTCATCATACAGCAGAAATCATATGGCAGACACACTGATAGGCACTCGTCACAAAGATATACAGCTTTTGATAAGATCCAGTATGAAAGCTCTGCTGTGCACATACCAATCACTGATGTGGGCTTCAAAGGGACACTGATGAGAGCGACAAAAGTGAGACATGAGGAAGTATAATAGATGGAGTTTGGAACAAAATGGCAAACAGGCAGCACAAAGCTGTACCTCTCAGTGATTAAACTTCCACGGGCTGTGAGTAAAAGCTAGGGCCGGGTATCATTTAGGTTTTATAGACTTTGATTCTGACTCCGTTTTTGTACTGAATCCGAACTGTTAGCACATTTCGACACCCTTGAGACGTTTACCACAAACTCGAGGCCTGACGACTCCAGACAGCAAAGTTAATGTTTTGATCCTTTTCATGTTATTTGAATAAGTGAAGAATTCAAAATATGTAAAAATGCAAAAAAAAAAAAAGTTAATTTTTAGCAAATTTAAGCTGCCATAAACTGCAACTTGTCATAAGAGGATTTTAGGATTCTTTTTGGTTAAAAGAAAATGTGAATATTCTCCCTCCAAGCCATGCACTAGCTAAGCATTTGCTATCTTTTACTTTGGATGCACGGTTAGTGGATTCTCTCAAATCATGTCCACTACTGGACGCATCAAAAAAGTCTTACACCACACTGCAGAAAATGCTTCATTATGTAAGACGGGCTTCTTCCCTTGTATTAAGTTATTTTCCTGTGGTGATAACATTTTGCCCTTTTAAGTTCTAGCCACAGTCCGCCATATTGTAAACGCTATACATGTGCATTGACGCATGCATAATCAGCGACATAGACAGAAGCACAGGTGGTCCTAACTTGCTTTCTGAAACAGAAAAGCTGAATCACAAAAACGTGTTTCTTAACAAACCCCAGAAGCTCCAATTCAGACTCGGTTCTCGATACGCAGTCCTGCAGACACTGGGGGGTATGTGGCAGCTCCATGCTCAGGTCTCTATGGCAGGTAGATCTATGAATAAACTTTGGCACAAAATGGCAGCTGCTGCTGTAGGCTCTTGCATCCAAGTGTACAGAGGCAGCTGAGGTGCAACTGGCATCGCTGCGTCGTTATCAAAGGAGACAGGTGGAGGAGCTGCTCTCCCGAGGGGTGACGGCACAAGCACGGCTGAACATCTCGCAGTCATTCTTACTTTTTTACCCCCCCTTTCTCTTCCTCGCTTCCACCGATCCTCTCTCTGGAAATTCTCTCTCGCAGTCTCAACATCTCCTTATCTCTCCATTTCCCCCAACACAGCTCCGTCTCCATCTCTGTTCTCGGGGGAATCTGCTATTCCCCGCAGGCCTGTTTGTGCCTCTGCTGAGATGACATCCATCTTGTCAGGAGGGGGGCTTTCATTGTTCTACTTCTCACCATCTCCGCCACGTGTGCAACTTTACGTGCTCCTGTGTGCCTACGCATATTTAAGGAGTGAGTGACTGCTTGTGTGTTCGGAGTGAAGAGAAGAATATGGTAGAGAGTGTGTATCTAGAAGTCGTACTGTAGGCAGGAATGATTGAGAGAGCCGTATCTGTCGGGCCTGTTCATCTTCAAAGGGTTAATGGGAAGCAAGAGCATTGTTCCCTCTTGGCACAGCACCACTGGCTTCTACCTGGGGTTAAATGTATAGTGCAACGATTTATTTGACTGACAGCAGCGGAGAGGGAACATTACGTTTCTTCTGGTTCGGCTGTCCCTGGGGCTTTTAATACACCTACTGCCACAAGCATTTCTGTCAGTGGTACCAAAATCCCAGCAGAGTGCGCATTTGAACATGCATTTCTTTAATGAAACCATTAAAGTTCCTAATGGCCAAGTAGTTGCGTGGTCAACTTTTTCAAGTACTTTCAGTCATTTTAACTTTACAGTAACGTGTGTCTACAAGCTTAACTCTTCATCAATGCAAAAAGTCTATCAGAAAATGAATGATGATTTAACTATTCAAATATCCTGCTGACAGACACTCGACTATCTGAAGAATCCACTGCTGCACACTTTCAAGTAACATTTGCGTGGAAAAATTACTGTAGTACCCTCTCAGACAGTAACCTTAAAGCAATGCATTCCTTGTACTGACTAAATAAAAAGCAGACAGTCAGGAGAGGGTATTCAGCAGCTCTTTGATGTGAGAAAAAAAAGGTGGGACATTGAAGAATTACATTTATCTGTTGCAAGGAAATCACTAACAATTTAAAGCAGCCTTGCTTCAGATTTAAACAATAAATCAAAGTACATTTAAAAGCATGATACATAGTGTGGGCAATAAAACATGGACACAATATTATAGCTTTAAAGTGTCCTCTTAAGGCATTCAAGCACAGCATAGTGCACAGCACATTTCTTTCTTTAAAGTGACCAGAAAATATTCTAAAAGTGGCTGACTAAAGTAAGCTGGCATGTATAAGCATCTTTGAATAATGAATGAGGACATGGTGAACTGGGAACAAAAACTACTGTGTTCAAAATAACTACATCTTTATTTCACAGTGCACCAGGTGGTTATATGTGCATGCATGTGATTGCATCCTAATCTAATGACGTTGTATATAAGAGCAGCCACCCCACACCCAGGTCTCGCTATCTTGCGGCGGGTCTTGCTGTTTTAATCTGTGGCTATCAGCCTGCCCCAGCAGTGGAGCGCTATCTGGCAACCTGTCCCCGCTCACCACTCAGTCTAATCTGCCCTATCAGCATCCAACCACCTGGACGCTTCATCCCAAATACACATACAGTACATACACACAATTATTCTGCTCTGCTCCAAATAACCAAAGTAGGATCATACTGTAATAAAGAGCAACAGTAGGAAAGGAGGAGGAAGGGAAACATATTTTATATTTTCCAGGATCCAGGTATTATCTGTGGTTATTACCATTCATACCAGTGAAGGAAGAAAAGGAGAGCGGAGGTGTTTAGAGGGAATGAGTCTTGTCTAGGTGCAACACACACACACAGACACACAAATCTGGATATTTTTGTCTGAGAGGGGGAGGAATAGTGCAGTGAAGACACCTGGATAGGGCACATTTTTATCTAAACTACAAGATTATATGTTGCAGGGACTTGAGCCGCCTAGATGTGTACATGCGTGTGAATGTGTGTGTGTGTGTGTGTGTGTGTGTGTGTGTGTGTGTGTGCGAGTGTGAGTGCGAGTGCGAGTGTGTGAGAGAGAGAGAGAGAGAGAGAGAGACTGGTGTCTGTTTGTGTAACAGAGAGGAGAGTCTCAGTGATGGAATGATTAAACGTGTCAGTCAGTAGGTGGGTGGGCGAGAGGAGGACCAGAACAGCGAGTGAACAAGCAAGCGAGACAAAGAGTCTCTCGCTGTATGATATATTCAAAAAAGGGCCTGATCAACATAATCCAGCTGTACAAAAACACCAGGTCCTGAACACAAGCTTACACTGCCCTATCAGCAATTAAAGACTGTTGATAAGTTGGCATTAGTGGTCTTTGTCTGGTCAGGTTAGAGGATGATTTTAAGACAAAGAAAACATGAAGACCTGCTGAATGTCAAAAACCACCCATTAACCTGTTGGCTCAGGCTTTACTGAGCTTACAAATCTGTCAAATCTGGCATCCCACTCTCCCACCTGGGCAGAGCGACTGGGGCTGACTTGCTTAAACTGCTCTTGACAGCTGCACACCGGCTGACTCTGAACACTCGTTGGGCCCAGTGTGCTTTAGCCTAAAGGCAGAGGCATGGTCTGATCATGACACGTCAGTCAAGCCAGACAGCCTGTGCCCGGAGCCTCAAACAAATAAAAACACAAGCCCCACACACACACACTCGCGGAAACACACACATACTATAGAGTGGCTGACCTAAGCCATGCTGCAAGGAGATTGGCTAAGAAGGTGAAGAAAAGCTCCGTTTACCCTAACAGACTTGGAAGGAGAGCGAATGCATGCACACATACGCTCACATCTGTACATCCTCTTTCTTTTACTACTGACATAGTGCAAGTGCAAAGTCAAGTCAAGTGCATCTCATAGTGTATGCTAGGTTTGGAGACTGCAGTGCTGGAGGAAGTATTCATATCTTTTACTTAGATAAAACAGCAATACTGCAATATTAAAATATGCCATTTAAAGTTAAAGTCCTTCAGTGAAAATGTCACTTAAGTACAAGTTTGTAAGTAAAGTACTCATAATTCAGAAAAATAGACCCTCTAAGTACTATTATACATATTTGATTATTATTACTGATGCATTTATGTGTACGCAGCATTTTACTGTTGTACTGTTTATATCTTGTTAGGTAATTTCATCTATAACAATGCATCATATTTTTTAAGATGATCATATATTTTGCACGTCAACTAAATGTTGTGGGGTAAAAAATAAGTAATATTTGCCTCTGAAATATTACTCTAAAAAGGTATAAAGTAGCATGACATGGAAATACATGTACAATTGAGTACAATCATCTCAAAATTGTACTTTGTTACAGTAGTTGAGTAAATATATTTTATCAACCACTGGGAAAATGTGAGAGGGACAGCAGATAAAGTAAAGAATAAAAGAACCTACTGTGAATGCTAAGACAAAAAATATACAGCGTGTGTATTTAGATTTTTTTAATGCATACTAAGATGGAGAAAACTTTGATGAATTCAAAGATGTTGGAAAAAAGTGTAAATATACACAGTCTTGCACAAAAGAACTATACTGTATATGCTGTTTTGAAGACAACAGTTTGAAAATGATGTAAAAGAGGCCCACTGAATGACAAAGAGGTGTGTATGTCTGTGTGTGTGTGAAGTTGGTCTGATGAGCTGAACTGTCTGTCACCCACCTACTGTTGCATCAGAGAGGAGTTCGCTGTCATTCAGAAAGACAGCTGCATCTCTGCACAACTTTCTCTCTCTGTATCGCACAGCAGGACGCTGCCAACCTCCCCTCCCCTCGAGCAACAAGCCCCACAAAAAGGCAATGATGGCACGCACACACACGAACACAGCCAAGCTCTCTCACCAGAGGCGCGATAAAGACCTCACAAGGTATTAGACGGAGAAAATGAAGGATGAGATTGATTTTGAAGTTTGAACTTTTCTTTCTAGTCTCTTCGTGACAGTAAGAGTTTGTGTTTTCACCTGTCTCTCTCTCCCTTCCTGAGAGGGGTTTGGCGGAAGATGCACATCAAAGACAGCCCTCAAGCCCTGTATAATACTCTGATTATGAGGATAACATTGTGTGTGTCATCAACTACCTCCAAGCTTTGTTTTTGCTCCTAAGTGAACGCCACAATTCCCCGAACAGCAAGAAACAGCCGGTAAAATCCATATACTGAGCGCACATACTAAAGACCCTGAGAGTGCCTCTTCATAGACTCCAATTATAAGCCAAGAGGTAGGCAATTAAAATTCCCATCACAGGGTGAAAAAGCATCTTAAGTGGCTGGGCTATAGTCCTGAAAAGTAGCTTGATGACTCTATTCATTTGGTGCCTGCTGAAGCCTCACCTTCCCATCACTTCTAATTAAGGAGGGAAAAAGGATCCAAACGTCTCCATGCAGAGGGCTGGAGGCGGGGATCAGGGGGAAGAAGGTGGAGAGGTGTGGAAAAAAAAAAGGCTATTGGAAATTAAATGACAAAGAAGCAGAGGAGTGCTCATTCAGTGGAGGAAAAAAAAAGCAAGAAACAAAACATTATTTGACAGTTTTTTTTCTGTCACGATGCAGGGAGGGTGTATGATCCCAAATTAATTCAGGCTCAAACTCATAAATATTCAAACAGTCAATTCAATCAAGAGTCAGAGACAACTCCAACACCAATGTTCTGTTTAGCCTTCTTATCTTCCTTCCATCAATCCCTTTTTCCTCAATTCCTTTGACCCTGCAGGAAACGACACACTGTACCAGACAGTGGTGCAAGTGGTGGTGTAAGTATGTTTATCCAAGCACTCTACAATAGGTGACTTTACTTAAAATTATTTCCAATTTAATCTACTTTATACTTCTACTCCACTACAATTGAGAGGGATTTCAGATTTTACATTAAAAACAAATGTAATGAGCCTATAAAATACAATGCATTGCTCAAGATTTTAACAGTGGCTCCAACACTTTTTGGCTTACAGAAAATGCAGTGTCTGGTCGGGGGGCCCATCGTCACTGTTTTAGATGCCTATGAGTTGGTAGCAGTTTAACCAAAGAGAGATTCCCCATCTAACGTTCTCAGGCGATTTGATTTAAGTAATTGTTCAAGGCCCTAAGAGGTAAACCTCTCCAATATTCCAAATAAAATTAATAAGTTTTTTTCCTTTCCTACCCCATTAATATAATACTATAATATAATAATATGCTAATTCTCTGCAGCATGAGTACTTTTACTTTTGTTAATTTAAGTCCATTTAGCTGATAATACTCTACTTTTACTTAAGTAAGTATAAAGTTTAAATGCAGGACTTTTACTGGAGTGGAGTATTTTCACATTGTGCTATTGGTACTTTCACCATCGACACCAGAATTCTACCACATTCCCTGCATTTTCTGCTTCCCTCAACTTTACAATTTTATTCTCCTGTATTCTTACTCTATATATCCTGTGCTGCTCGTCTCACTTTCTCTCGCTTGCTTCTAGTCATCTCTGACTCTTTATGTACCTCTTCTGTTTCTTCCCTTTTATCTCTAGACCTTGCTGTCCTCCTCTCAGCTCCTGACTTTTATCCACACACAAGAACTTGTAAATGTACCCCTGCAGTTTTCACAGATATAGTTTAAAAGCACCAGATAGCTCCAGATAGTTCGGCCAAAAAAAAAGTTTCTACTGTGTGCACACAATTTCTGAAAAAATACATGTATTCTCGCTTTTTGCTCTTCACCCCATGCCTCCTTTCCCCTGCACTCAGAAGGCATTCTGCTCACAATGCTACACCAGCTCACCTCTCCCCAGTCCACATCCCTCCACTTCTATATTCATCCCTCTCTCCTCTCCTCCCTTTATGCGTTCATCTCTCAGGCCCATGTAACTCTGCGGGGACCAGCCATCTAAAGCCCGGCCAGTAATCCTCTCAGGATATTGAAATGCCAATCCTTCCTCCTCCCTGACCCGCACCTCCACCCCATCTCTACAGCCTTCGTGCATCCCTCTCTTCTTCCCTGCCTCAGCTAAAGCGCTTTGGATGTACCACTGGGGGCCAAGACATTCAACCCAAGTGTGTTTTGATCGCACACACACACACACACACAAAACACACATACACTGAACAATTCTGAGGCAAGATGTCATTATCGCATCCTTTCTTGCACATACACAAATCAAGCATGAAGCAACGCACAGGGCATATGGCTCACAAGCATGGTAAAGCACACACAAGAAAATGTGTGTATGGTCTGGTGCACGCAGAGCAGACACTCGCGCACACACACACACACACATACTGTATATGCATCCCTAATCCACAGATGGATAAGGGGCCCCATGAGCCCTGGGCAAAACTGATCCCCCATTTACCCAGCCCATGCCTCATCTCCTCACGCAACTCCATGTTTCTATCCCCCTCTCCCCTCTTCCCTTTTATCCATCCATCCTTGACACACCATGCAAAACTCCCCCCTTCCCCTTGGTGGCCTGGAGAGTCCTGATAAAACCCCGTTTGTCTGGGAGAAATCCACTCCTCCACTGTGCATGTGCAAGCATCTTTTAAAGAATTCAATTTGTTTTTGGTTTTAATGGAGGGTTTTAATGTCACTAGATTCAAAATGCTGTTTCAGATGCTTTTCATCCGCTGAGAAAGAAAATCTTAGTATATGCATAGATGTAAATTGACCCCCTGTGTGTCTATGTGTGTGGTTGGGGCTTTTTGGCCATAATATAACACCCGTTAGCACCTTCTCTCCCAATCTCAGACCGTGCCCTTAAATCCTCAGGCTCTCTTGGCCCTCAGCTGCCAGCTAAACCATACCCCCAGCTGCTAACAAGCTTACAGTGCCCAGAAAAACAAATATGCTACAGTAAGAGAAGATGGGGAAAGAGTTGTAGAGAGGACAGAGAGAAGCAGAGAGGTGAGGAGGAAGAGGGCAGCGGTGATTATGTCAAGACAGGCGGCGAGAGGAAGAGTGGCTGCGGACGGAGAGGCGGGAGGAGGAGGGAGAGAAATTACCATCTAAGAATAGTGAGTTTATGGGGAGAGCAGGAAAGGATAAGGTGGGGGAAATGAGGAAGGAAATAGAGGGTAAAAAAAGGAGACTAGAAGAATACAGAGGAGAGGAGGAGGTAAAAAAAAAAAAAAAGCAAAAAGTAATGAGATGATGAGGTGGCAAGAGAGAAAGGGGAAGTGAGAGAGTGTGTGCTATGTGTTAGCTTTGTTCCAAATCCTAGCTGCAGTATTCATAAAGGTCAGTGAGTTTTGATGGTGTAAAGTCTTGGTGTGGAGGCGCACACACGTGTACGGACACAAGGTTGAGGTCTGTGCAGGAATGTTTTGGGTTTTTTTCCAATTCTGCACCTGACCTGGCTGCACAGGATTTCCAACCATAGCTGCCTGCTCCTGCAGATGAGCTACCTCACTTCATAGTGCACAGAGGATGTGACATAAAACAGAGTCCTTATGGATTTAGTTTGAGGCAGTAGGTGCTAAAAGAGGACAAAAACGTTATGGATCTGTCGCTGTTTCTCTGAGAGTTTTGGTTGTCTCCCATGGCAACAGACATCAAATGCTGAAATGTCAGACTTCAGATTAGAAGTAGTGTTTATGTTTATGGATCAGATATGGATTAAGGATGCCATTTTGTTTACTTTTTTACTGATATATATTATTTTAAATGTTTAACCGACTACATAACTGGTCTAATAATACTTTAATTTACTACCATATTTTCAGGGATACAGTTTACTGGAAGACAATGCTAGTTTATTATATTTTCATTTATAAAATGTAATTTATCTCAAGCTTTAATTTTGTTTTATGTTGAAGATGCCATTTCCACCAGCATTAATGAAAATATCTCCCATGCCTGATACAACTGATCAGGTTCCTAATCCCACTGCAGCCCTCTAACACAAATGCATGTGCACACAGACACTCACACAGCCCTACCCCACTTGACCCCAAGGGAGAGCTGTCCATTGAGTAGATCAGGCAAGAGGGTTCAGGTGATCTTCAGTTAGTTAGCTGTTAATCTGCTGGTCATGTGTGGAAACCGCAGGTCTTTGAACAAAAGCTGACATGTGTCTGGTGAAGTCAGGAGAGGTAAGACAAGACACACAAAGTAATTCTAAAGTACATTTCAAAAATCAAATACCATTGCTCTCTCTCTCTCTCTCTCTCTCTCTCTCTCTCTCTCTCTCAGGCTGCATTAAACATCCCACACCAAATGTCAGTCTAAATCCTCCCTGACACAGACAGTCTTCTGAAACCGATGCAAACACACTCTCCTAACCCCCTTGTCCAATCCCTCTGGATGACACGGTTAGCGGGACAACTCACACCCTAATACCCACTAATAACCACAGATCAACGCCATGGCAACTGCTGACAAGACAGACAGGGACAGGGAAGGGGAGATAAAAGCAAGAAAGGTTGAAAGAACTGTGGGCACGGGAAAAGTAATCACCACAGGTTTGTCCTTTTCTGATATAGTGTCCCTAACCCTGTAGCTTGGGTTTTTTTTTTTTTTGCTAGCTAAATCCCATTAGGGAGGGAGCTGTAGCTTGTTAGCCATGTTAGCGTCAGCCGTACTATCATGGATTTCAACTGATGTCAGATAAAAGGAGTCTGATATGAGTAGACAAGACAACACATATCCTTGTAAAACGTCAAAAGCATGGGGCTCTGTTTCTTTTTTCTTTTGGAAATATTTTTGGCAAAAACTATTGGCACTATGAATTAAAAGATCTACTACACCATACAACAGTGACTAAAGCTTCCCATAGACAAGGTTAAAACTGTATAAAAAAAACATTTTTAATAAAGACACTGAAAGAGGTACTGCACACTTAAACGTGTTTTATGAGCTGCAAACTAAATGATATGACTGTACTGTGATGAAACATCAGTGGTGGTGTTAATATTGACATTTCTTATCAGATTTATAAAAATCTGCATTTCATTTCATGCATTTCAACACGCCATCTACTGTTTTAAATCAGCCCTGAACCTTGCAAGGCCAAAGCTGACATAGAGTCTATCGGTTGGGACTTATCTACATCATGAAATTTATATTTTAAAAAAAGATTCTACGCAGCCTATCTTGTTTTAGTTTTTCCTTTAACCTCCTTACACACTTACACCATACGGTTGAGTCTCAAGGCTCTCACTAACCCTCCCATAAAAAAAGTGGAAGCAGAAGTTTTCAACGAACTTAGACAAGCTTAGACAGTACACAATCTACCCTGGTGAAGAAAGTTGAGCATTTAGCAAGCTAAGACTTGCAGACATTTTTTCTCAGGATTTGGTGCACTAAACAAGAGTCAAATGGACAGCGGGGATTGGAATTAATTTGTCAGGTGGCCAGAGATCCAGCTAAAATAAGATGGCCATGATGTTTTGTGCCTGCTGGATGCATAAGAATGCAAAGGTTTGCTGAAAGGTTTGTTATAACTTCTTACGATGGTAGTACGTCTGAGCCTTTATTGTGTCTTTCTGGCCCCTATTGGTCAAATATTGCTTAATGCAGCATCAATTTAAAAAAAATACCATTAGTGGAATGCAAGCATGTTGAAGTAACCCCTACTAAAGGATTAAAAAGAAAAAATAACTATTGTCTTTGCAAAAACAAAATGACCTTTCTAGGAAAATACAGCAGGCTCAAACTCAGGAGAGTGACATTGACATCTTTACACACATACAGTAAAGCTGTCCTTTAACCTCACTCACCCTACGTGGTCCAGATGTCCAGATGTTACACACTTACATAACATTTACAGTTGGTCAACAAGAGAATCTGGGCCACTGAGTAGCACACACATTCATTATAAATAGTTTCAATATCAGTCTACTTAAAGCCGCCCCTCTTTGAACACACAGAGGCACAATCTCAGTCATGAACCCCACTTTCAACACATCGACTAAAAGACTCAATGCATATTTTTATTTACATGCAAACCTCTTTCTTTGTTAATCAATAAAGTGAGAGTACATTTGTTATCATAAACAAACTGTTATAGCTCACTGAACTCACTTGAAACTAACCAGAGACCCATACTGAGTGCCGCTGCCACCTCAGCACTTGCATATGACTAACAGTTCTCCATTTATTATGCAGCACATTTCTCTGAGCTAATTACCAATTAGTGGCAAAAACACACACTGCCATTCTCACGTTGTCATCGGTTCTCCATCTCCTGCTTCCTCGCGCAGCACGTTTCAGTCTTCTCTGCCCTCATACTACGTTTGCTTCATTATGCTTCACTCTCTTCGGAATATCATTTCTTTCAGCGTTTTCAAACAAGGAGTTTGCATAGAAACAGATTGAACAAGCTTTTCCAAACATATGCACAGTAGGTATGACAGGCAAATGTATGTGTGCATTTGTGCATGTATTAGAGAGTGTTTGTCAGCGTTCAAGCCAGAATGTGTTCTTGTACATTTATTTTTTATTTTTTTATTGTGTGTGTGTGTTTGGTCTTTTCACACTTGAGCTCCTCCAAATAGGTGCCGTTGCAGAGCTGGTTGACAGGGTTACTTGGTAAAGTGCTTTTTCAAGCCCCTGGCTAATGGCCTGCTGAAGGCTTCTGCTGATGAAAATGAGATCACCTCCACCGGCGAGACTTTTTGCTCTGTCTGCAATGACGGGCACGCTGTCAGTATGGGGATGGAGCCTGTGTTGCTATAAGTATGCACACAAATCAAAGTCACTCAACTGGATGAACATTTGCTTTTGAATGCCCCTGTTTATGTGTGTACTGTATGTTGCTGTATGCATGTTGAGAATCTGCATAAATTACAAGCATATCCAAAGGTCACTGTGTGTCTGGGAGTGTACATAAATCTATTTATGAACAGAGACATAGACAGCACCCAGAAGTGTATCTACAAGTGTGAATGTATATGCGTGTGTGTATATGCGTGTGTGTGTGTGTGTGTAGGCACAAGCCAATAGCAAGCTGAATTGACTCCACTATTGTTATAAGAAATGAATGTGCTTTTATGAAACAAAACCTCAAACGTGCTTTTCACATAGCCAAGGCCATAGATTTATTGTGTGAGGCTATTTTTTAGGCTGCCTTGTAGTAAACTGTTCACTAAAGATTACATCCTGTAGTTGTAAAGAAAAAGAAAGAAGATGTGAAGTCTTTTCCCCACATGCAGGTTTTAAACATTAGCACAATCTATAGCAAAATAGCTAACCCTTTTGGAAAAGCCGCTGCATATTCAGTCAAATCAGCAAGATCCTGGACTTTGGATTTGGCCTACT
Source organism: Macquaria australasica (assembly GCA_005408345.1). Taxonomy (NCBI): domain Eukaryota; kingdom Metazoa; phylum Chordata; class Actinopteri; order Centrarchiformes; family Percichthyidae; genus Macquaria; species Macquaria australasica. The sequence continues at coordinate 195,021 of SEMN01000133.1, read as the reverse complement.
GCAAGATATTCAAATTGATTTAAAATTCATTTTTAGCTGACACATAATGTAGTCTAAATGCACAAAGCATTTAAGAGATGTTCAAGTGTGCTGGTTTGTCTGTACATCTTTCTGGAGATGCACTGTGACTTCATTCTTGCTCAGCTCTGTTTGTTTCCTGCGGACTTGTGCTGTAATTTAAAATGTAAAATGCCCTTTCCTTGTGCATGCTGTTTGGGAATTTGTGTATTGTGTGTGGTTATTTTTACAGCTCAAACTGGGACTCACCAGGCAGGCTCGTAGACACGTTGACCTGGGTGTAGAACCTCTTGTTGGGCAGCAGCTCTGACACTCCGTTCAAGGCTTCTACGGTAAACGTGTAGTTGGTGTTGGGGAGAAGATTGACCACAGTCACCGTTCGTTCCGTCACACCGACCTGCTGAGGCACAAAGCCAACGCTTGCCCCGCACGGGTCGCACTGCCTCACGACGCACCTCCGGCACCCCACGCTGTAGGTCAGATCCGCCCTGCCTCCTGTGTCGGATGGTGCGTCCCACTCCAAGATCAGCGTGGACTGCTTCAGGGTGTAGACCAAGTCTCTAGGTGGGGAGGGGGGCCCTGGAGCGACAAGAGTAAGAAAATTGCATTGTTGTCTATAGTTACAGCCCTAAATAATTTATTACTTTCTTGAAAACAAACAAAGACAAATGCAGAAATAGAGAGGGGACTAGACAATATGTATTCCATCCTCGCTTCTGCAATTGTTATGCAAAGGATTTTACACTTTCTCTAAACATATCACTACATACCAAGCAATACCAAGCCATGCCTATTATACACACTGGAGCGATCATAGCAGGAGGCATTCTTTACTCCCAAACGTTACACTCAAAGACTACTTCCTAGTGTCCACTTATTGTAATCTTTATAACTGTAAATGTGAAGCTGAGCATTTCTGGAAAAAGGGCTTGTGTAAAACTTCCCTCGAGAAATAAAAGCAATAAGATGTTTAACTGAAATGTAGTTACCTGCATGGCTTAGAGAGACTGCTCAAACAACATGCTGCTGAGGCTTGAAATGTTTCACATGACTGATGGACTAAGTGCATTGGGTATTATGGTGTGATTGCGTGAGCTCAGTTTGCACATCACGCTATGATAATCCTGTTTTATCCAGGATTTGCTGTTAACAATCGTGACCCATTGGACCCTAATGGGAAGAATCAACTGAAAATCTGGAGTTGTTGCTGCGATAAACTAGTATATGCGGCATTATTATAGTTTCGCAGTGGGAGTCAAAAAAACGTTTATTGAATTGGGATAGAGGAGGGATTATTGATGATGCAGATAGACAGGAAAACACTTGGGAATAAGACTAGGGTTAAAAGCAGTAGCTGTGTTTGGATGAAAAAAAAAAAATCCTCTTTCCAACTCTTGACTTTATTGGTGAATCAATGACATTGCCTTTTGTCTGAACATGTGCGTGCATGAGCACAGATAACAAGTTTGTCCATTACGTACTGATGTCAACAGTGCTGCGTAGAGCAAATCCTCCACTTACCATCAGTAAATAAAGGTGAGTTGCCATGGAGAAGGCTTTTAACTCTCCTGGAACATGAATCAGATTTGATATGAGGGTATTGATATGCAAGACGCATCACAAGAGTCTGAGCTGCCTACTATGAGGCTGTGTAAGTCAGCATTTGTGGTGGGACGCTTGAAGTAAAACATGGGACAATTATAATGTAGGTTTGCATTACACTTGGGCTGTCAAAGCCAATGAAATCTGTAGGAACATTACATCAGTCTTTAGACCACTGGCTGATGCACAGGGCTTTAAAACCTCAAGCGTTTTAAAATCAACCACCAGATGTGACCAAAAACACTAAAAATAAAATATACATTCCAGGATTTAAAGGGCTGTGAAATGTGAGACTAGAGGACTGTATCTCATCACTAAGTCAGTGCCCTGACTGACCTGTGCCTTTTCCTGCAGGTCCTTGCACACGCTGGCTGAATAGAGCTTAGGTCCATTAAAGACCATGAATTTTACATGTGCCCTCCATGTGTGTGCATGTGCTGTGTAATGAATAAGTGAAGGTGTGCTGCTCTGTGCGTGCTGTCAAACACGTCACACACCACAGCTGCGTCCCGCTCCCAGACACACGTGGAGCACCGAGTTACATAAGCCCAGAGAGCATTCAGAGTGTGAACACACATACACAAGCACACATACACACATTTGATGTAGACACAGCTGGGCCTTTTATTCTCATCTCTCTCTACTTTCGCACTTTCTCAGCCTTGCACTCCCTCTTTCTCTTGAAGTTTCCCTTTTTCCTCACAGCATCTTTGAATCAGAGTGCCGCTTATTAAAACTTGACCTCCCCACCTCTCTTGCTCTGCTTTTGCCCTCTTTCACTCTCCATCTGTGTCCATCTTCTATCTCATTTTTCCCCCCGTCCATCCAAATGACTCTCTGACTGCCTCTCCACTGCTGCTCCAACATACTACATCATAGCATATGAAAACTCCTGTTTTGAATATTGCCATTACAGCCTACGAAGAGTCTGCACTTATGTAGTCCATTGTATTCCCATATCAGGACACCACAAAGGGCACACTAACTATTAACAAGGACACTTAGCAAAAAGTGTGTGTGTGTGTGTGGGGGGGTAAATTAAGTCAGGACAAATAACCTAAGCTATCAAGCAGACCTAGCCAGTGTATTATTATCTGTTTAGCAGAAACAAGCTAATGTTTAACCATGCTTGCTAACTACATTAGCCATTATTGGCCCTGCTCCCATCCTGAGTCAGAATCTTATTTAACAACCAAGGTTGTGGTTGGGACAAACACAGGAATGTTATTGTAGGTAATATGTTGGCTAGCATAGTTACCTAGCAACTTTTAGCCAGTGAGGGTAGCCAGGTTGTCTAGCCATGTTAAGTTTGTGTCCTATTATAATGTGTGGTTAAGTATCATGACCAGAGATTTACGTGTACAGTGAATAACCTGTTAATTCTAACTAAGTTTAGATGTCCTAAAGCAAATCCAAACTTGCTCTTGATGTTTTTTTACACTATTCCCATTAAGGCCTATGAAAAGTCTGCATTTATGCATTCCCATAAGTCAGAAGTTAAAACTGTTATGCTGCAACTTTATGCTTCCTCCTGGAAGTCATGGGCTCCCACCGGTTTCAAAAATCCATTTGCAGAAACATATACTGGCAAACATTATGCATTACTTTAAGGTATTTTTTCTTATAGTTATTATGCTACAATCATTGCCATTGCAGTCCTGTCAGCAGTAGTTCCACTCTGCCAAAACTCAATACAAAGAAATCTTTCTGTGTCCCCAGTGAGATATTAGCTTTCACTGTTTTCAAAGTTTTACTTTTCCATCTTCACTGTCACCAGGAAATAGTTAATGTTTGTGCTGTAATGGGAAATTTGTAAATAGTCATCATTAACAATGGTAATTACTCATGTCAGGAAGTATTACTAGATTATTCTCAAGATGTGTTTCAAAAGGATTCTTAAAACAATGAAAAGTCTGTTATTTCAAAGAGACAACAGTAGCTTCTAACTGTGGCAAACACATTAGGGTTTAGATACTTCACAGGCATTAATGGCAAAGGGAAAAGAATAAAATTACACTGGTTTTATTCTTTGATTGCTGATATAATAAGGTGTGCATATCAAACCCCATTCATCAGGCAACCTCCTTTCTCCTTTTCCTCTTATAATTCTAGATTCATCCACTTCTCTCTTTCTCCATCCATACCATGCGGTGGATTAGCCAAATCTGGGGATGATCATAATTACCGAATCAATTGCGTAATTAATGTGGTCATTAGGCTGCCATAAATGTTATCACACAGGGATCAGAGAGCTCAGCGATCAATATTGTAATTACACCCCTCTATCGCAGTTACCATAAAAGCTAGTATGACCACACACTCACACATATATGTAGACACGAGTGAATGTGTATGTATAGAAACACGCACGCACAGTGGTTTTACTGTGCTGAGTACTCCCAGGACAGAGAACCCATTATTCCTCCATCTAATTACTAAGCTATATCAATAGGCTGTTCTCCATGTAGAAATCAATAGGGCTACCCTGTACGGGCTTTGTCTTATTGGCCTTGTAGTGCATCTTTATTGGAGAATGGTATTCGGTATGCAAGAAGGGCTGAGAAAAGGTAAGAGGTGAGGGATGAACGGATAATACGTGGACAGTCGGGATGAGATTATAGAGTTTGTCCCTTGAGGATAGAGGGATGAGATTTCAGTTTGACAGAGGGAAGAAGAATGGGGTGATAACACACATGGATGAAACGGATGAAGGGGAAGAAAAATGTGAATAGGTGGTCGGCGGAAAGAAGAGTGATGAGTGGCCGAGTTAAGAAGACGGACAGAGAGAAAGGATGGAAATGGAATAAAAGGAAGGAATGGTGGATGGATGGAATAAACAGGAGGAATGGAGAATGGAAGGAAAAGATGGACAAAATGGGTGGATGGAATGGATGGTGGGGATGGATGGATGGACATAATGGAAATGGAAACAGTGGAAATAACGTATGATCACAAGGATGTTTTCTCTATGAGAGATCAACTCTACAAATTTTGTTAAACAAGGACTGGATTTATCCGATATCCTTAAAATGTACTACATCTAAAACTGTGCGTTCAAAATAAATCCCCAGCAAATGTTCTATGTTTACTGATGCCATCGAGGGGAAATAAGGTAGAAAAAAAGTGTGGTTTTTTTGAGCATACACATCCTTTCAGCTTAGAGCTGTAAAAACTCTTTAACCACCTCACAACTTTATTATCAGCAGAGCAGCACAAGGCACTTATCCTGTCTCTAGTTTTGGGACAGACTTGTAACCGGTCCACAATGCGGGATGATTAAAAGAAACACCTGACATGTCTTTGGGTGGGTTTTTCTACATGAAAGGAACGCAATAATAGGGGAGGGGTATAAGGCGAAGGAGAGGTGAAGGTTGCGTGAGATGAGACATGGCAATGGGGTGATGAGGAGGAGCTGGAGATGGGAGAACGAGTAGACAGGAACTGGGAGGTGGGTGGAGGTCAGACGAAGAGATGATGA